>OZ007590.1:405174470-406374470 GCA_963931845.1 Maratus michaelseni | reverse complement strand
CAAAAAAGTACACAAATCAAGAACATCTTTCAGCATTTGTTTAACAAGTATTGAAATTGTACGTCAAACGTGACAAATGAGGTGCGTTCGTACTATAGCTAGTTCTATAAATATTCAGATGTTATGATTTTTTATTCTGTGACAGGAATTCTATCGTCTGCAGATTAATTTCTGTCATAAAATAAGTATCTCGGTCGCTTGACGATTCAACCTCGGAAACTCTATAACAAGAAAGCACCGATTTTTTGAAAAAAATTCAAATTTCTTAATAAATATTTTTATTAATATATTCTAAAGTTT
Organism: Maratus michaelseni; assembly: GCA_963931845.1. Taxonomy (NCBI): domain Eukaryota; kingdom Metazoa; phylum Arthropoda; class Arachnida; order Araneae; family Salticidae; genus Maratus; species Maratus michaelseni. The sequence goes on along the minus strand of OZ007590.1, from coordinate 406,374,170 downwards.
TGATTCGATTTTAATAAAAATTTTGACTACCAAAACTCTATTGTTTCTGTATATCCCTTATTTTATCCATTCATGCTATTTTCTCCTAATATAAAAACAAAATATTTTAGTTTTGATTTCATGATTTTGCAATTCTTCTATTTGGAATGTTACTCTGCATTCACTATCCAAAAAAAAAATGACACATTGATTTTTTTTCTTTGAATACTAATGTATATTTCATGAAACATTCTTATATTAGCTAATTGTGTCATGTTTGCTCGCTCATTTAACATACCTAGTAATTTGTAGCTTTATATACAGCTTTATATACAGCTTAAGAAATTATTTTCAAATTTATTTTCAAATTTAACATTTTTCTTTACTAATTTGACTCATAATAAAACTCAGTATATTTTTATTTGCAGTTTATATGGACTACTTATTCTAAGTAATGCAATATCTTAACCCTACAGTGCATGAATTTTTCATTTAGAATTGTGTTCTTTTATACTTATATTAAGAATTCGACACCAGAAATTTTGATTTTCAACTTTATTTAATAGCATATTTATGTTATTTTTACAGGATTAATATTTCTATACAAATATAGTGGTTGCAAAGAACTTGATTTATTTACTAAAAGTTAAATAGAAAGTGTTGTCAATTGGCTACACTATGCACTGTAGGGTTAAGTAAAAGCTTGGTAAACTTTATTAATAGAGAAAATCGACAAGCATAGTTATTCTGTATATAATGACCAATTATTGTTTAAATATTCTATTTTAATAATTACTTATGGTGTATATATCTCTCTACAGCTCAGAGGAGAAGATGAGTAGTTTGAAGAAATTTTGCTGTGGTACATTGCCGATTTGGTATGGGCTGGTGTCAATGGTCTACAATGGTCAATGGTCTACATCCTGGTGTCAATGGACCCCATTTATAATTTTTATATTCAAAGTCTCGGTGCCTTTTTTTTTCAAAATATTGCTGTAATATTCCTGGAGATCATTGCATTCTTGTAAATACTCATCTTGCGAAAATGAAAACATTGTAAAAAAGAACAGTTCATTTACAAATCATGGCAAGCTGTGACAAACTGTTGTTCGCCTAACATTAAGGAAAAACTAAAGAACACTCTTAAACAGTCACTTTGGAATGCAAATTTTAAGGATTAATTGCTCACAAGTCTTTAAAAGCAGCATTGTTCATTAAAATATGTTAGAAACTATTTGTTGCATTATCGTTTTGTCAGTTATTTTCTTGATAAGTGTTTTAAAAAGTGAAAGTGTATTATTTTTTATATAATTTACAGTTTTATTTACAGTTTTGAACATTCTGAACTGAAAATGTCATTTTAAACCAATTATAATTAAAAATAAATCTTGGAAGAATTACTTTTTTTTTTAAATTGTGCTACTCAATAACCTTCTTTTGTATAAATGGTAGCTATTTTATTGCATTATTATATTGTTAAAAAAATTTATGTTGTTATTTTGTTAATACTCATCTGTTTTGCTCATTTTTATAATTGTAAATAAAATGTATATAAAAAATGTATATAGAGTAAAAAATCTTAATAACGCAATTCTATATAATGCAATTCTCTAATATAACGCAAAACTTCTCATCGCAAACAATGAATTTTGCATTTTAAGAAGCACTGGGATTCTCATATTGTAAAAAATTGCTACTCTCTAGTTCATACATTAATTCAAATTTATCTCTTCAATTCAGGGCTTTTTAATGAAAAAATTGCTGTCAATAGAATAAAAAATTTTGAAAATAGTAATATAATGAATGATTTGGTCCATGAAAAGAAGTGAAAGTGTATTGTATAGGGACTAAGTTTATAAAATAAATTTAACAATGTTCATTTTCTTTTGGGAACAGCGAAATTCGAGCTTATTCTATTGACGATTACTATCAGAATTTTCAAACTATGTTTTTGAGACTTTCATAAAAGTTGCTCTATACCTTTAGCTAATATATTATGCACAGTATATTTTGATTGAAGTCGCGCATGCGCAGTGAAACAATATTTAGTAAACCTGCTCATTTTTCATCACTCTGCAAATTATAAGCAAAAAACTTCGTAAAATTTGGGACTGTTTTTATAAAAACGTGAATTTCTCTTCGAGTATACATGCTATCTTCATAAAAATGAACTCAAATTATTACAATAAGCCACTTAATCATAATCTACAGTTTGAATGCTTTTTGCAATATTAGTTTTTACAGGGTTATCCAAAAGATATTCGTTTTTCTTCAGTTTGTTGACTGCCCCTTATGGGGTTTCGGGAAAAAATCTTCGTGGAAATATATGACGTTTATCATGTTGTTTACACTCCTGAAGTTTCAGGATAATTCCTCATGTATCTTTCCAGATATTTAACAAAACGTCTAAAACCGCAAGTGACCAATCATCATTGGAAATATAGTGTATATGCTTAATTTAATATTTTCTGTGTTAAAAGCTGACAAGCTGTGAGTAAGATTTTAAAGCTTGAAATACAAATTAATATGTATTTTAGAAATATATTGACAGCTTAAATAAAGAAACTTAAATAAAGAAACAGCTTAAATAAAGAAATTTTAAAAATTAAATGCATAGTGTATCAAACTTGCATTTAATAAATAAAGCGAGTTCTCCGCAACCACTATATTTATATAGAAATATTAATTCTGTATAAATCATCACATAAATATGCTACTAAATAAATTAAAGCTATTTTAAAATTCCTTGTGTCTATCCTTAATATAAGTATAAAAATCCACAATTCTAAAAGAAAAATTCATGTATTTAGCCAGCCACAGACGAAAAATTGCCAAATAATCTTTATGGTTACAACTGTTACGAGTTACAAAAACAATCGAATTAATTATGCGCTAAACAAAGCTTGCCAAAATGATGAAGTTGATCAAGTGGTAGGTGGCAGTGAAAGTGCAACAATGAAATATTTTAAGCATTAAAATGTAGAAAATATAAGTAAAAAAAATGTAATAATAAAAAAAACGTCTTTTGCCATTAAATCAATATTAAATAAATTATGACTGTACGTTGTGAAAACGGTTTAGAAATTCTGAATAGATAATTGATATAATGCTTTTATTTTATATTGCATGGCTTTAAAAAATAATAATAAATAAATAAATAAACAGAGCAAACATTATAATTAAACAAATATAATAATAAAATCACCAGTTCGCACTTTCTACCAAGAGTAAATCAAATCCGTACATGTGCCCCGGCAATCGTAAAGTATTGTAACTTATTGTAACTTAAAAGTTTTTGGAACTACGTGAATTACAGTCATGCGAAGTGTGATTTTTAAGATATGGAATGCTTATAAAAGTGAAATTTAAAACAAACATTTTTTTTTTTACTTTTATTATTGTTAATTAATTAGAAGACTGATTATCATGAAAACAACACTGTCTGTCACTCAAATAGCAGAAGAAAATCGACCGTTGAAATATAAAAATGCACATTTCCTCTTTAAGGGGCCTAAGTACTCTTCTTTGCAAATAATGCCAAAAATATTAATTTTCGAATTTTTTTTGTTTAGAAATGTATTTAGACATCCTAGTATATTCTGGTGAAATTATCAAAAGATCCGATGATTTTAAATGTGTGAAAAATGTTTTTTATTGCATCCATATATTTATTTTTTTTATTTTTTATTTTTTTTTTTTTTTTACATTTTGCTACTATAAACTTTTGCAACTTTTTTCTCCTCCAAAGATCACACATTTTTTTGATTGATTTTTTTTTCAAAGATCACACACATCGAAACTTGCATTTAACAGTAAACAATGCCAAGAGAACAATTTTGACTTTACTCCGTTTCCATGCAGCCATCTGTACTGCCGTACTTGGAAGACTGAAAAGTCCTGCTTCGATTTTCTGTGGGGGTAGATCGCCCACATTGTATTATTTTGTTTTTCTCAATGTCACTTCCACGGAAAAAGGGAATTTACAATAAAGAAAAAATAATATATTTTCTTGGAGTTCCTCCAACTAAATCCATTTTGCACTGGTTCAGAGAAGGTGAAATGCTAAGAACACAAAAATCAACGCAAAAACTAATAGAGAAATAAATAAATGCTCTTCTAATATCAAAATGTGAAGCCACATGCAGGGCTGCGGAGACGGTGGCAAAAATGATCGACTCCGACTCCGACTCTGACTCCTGAAATTTTAAAGGAACCGACTCCGACTCCGACTCTGACTCCGACTCCGGGACAGCTAAAGTACTAGTATTGCCTGTTGATTCCTATTATTCAGATTACTTCATTGCAGTCATTTGTTTTCAAACAGTAATAGTCGCTTTATTAAATTTGCCATTAAATAAAGAAAATATTACTATTTAAAAAAAGTGGCAGCAATCAAGCAATCAAAATTTTAAAAAAAAAACTTTCAACACTGCAACCTAACTGGCACATTCCTGTTTAACCTTGAAGCATATTATTACTGCAGCGGTAAACTTCCAACAGTATTGGTATATTAGTATAAAAAGTTTCACCTTTTTTAAATACAGATTTTTTTTTTAAATAACACAAAAATACTCTTAAAAAATGCGTGTGGAACTTTGCCCCTGCACTAATCGGCTCTGGTCAAGATTGAAAATATTTTGAACATGTGAACCCCTCCTCCTCCCAGATACTCTATGTACAATCACACAAAAACACAATGTGCATTAAAATTTATATATGGTAAAATTTAATTACGTCAAAACTGTGCAAAAACTGTATGTAAAATATTTATATGCATATAAATTGCAATTGAAACGTTAAATTTGAAGCTATTTAGATAGAAAAAACAGTTGAAATCCAATAAATCTCCAAAATTTACTTTGAACAACACACACAAAGATCTATCGATTGAATCCAAACAGCATTTATTATGTTGGTATGTCATTTTAAGACAATAAACAACATATTTTATTCCAAATATGGGGCAATATCAAATATATATTATACCAAAATATGGACGAAAGGATGTTCAATTTTGGTTTTATATCCATTTCTGCAGACCCAAAAAATAGCAGGCGAAAATGTTACAATTTACGCATCATTTGGAGTCTCAAGAACCCGAATAAAAGGGAAGAAAAAATTTACAATTTCGGCGTTACTCCTCGTCCCACAGACCCGAAGAATCTGAGGGAAAATAAGAAAAAAACGGTTGATATTTTGGGTTCTGTAAACTCCAAAAATAGCAGATATTTCCAATTTTCGCATTACCTTGAGTTCCGCAAACTGAAAAAAACGAAATAAAGGACTATATACTAAATATAAAATACCAACTAGAGGTTTCAATTAAAAACAGCTTTCATATATGCTGTACAGTACATTGGGTCTGTTTAAACTGTGTTGTCTGGTATATCTAGTCCAAAATTAGAAATAATAATTCAGTTTATAAATTTAAAATTACATAGAATTGGTTTAATTTCACTTCAAACTGTCTAAAAAACAAGCTGGAGTCGAAGTCGGAGTCGGCCTGATTTTTAGTGACTCCGACTCCGACTCTTTTGCCCCAAAATGGGCCCGACTCCACGACTCCGAATCCGACTCCGCAGCCCTGGCCACATGGCCCTTTGTTTTATAAGCTGGAGACAATCAGGAGCCTCCAACCACGATTGCCACTTAATGATTCTCTCTTCAAACACACAGAAAACGATCAACAATCCGCATTTGTCAAAATATGGGAGATAATTTCTGTTTAAAGCTTATTTCACGCCCCACACCCGTTTAATCATTTTGTTCCTCCTTTCAGCTACGCAATCATGCAAGGTACAAAGTGTGTTAAGCTACTTTTACCCTACTTTTTTTTTTTTTTTTTTTTTTTTTTTTTTTTTTTGTTAAAACATGTGAAATAATAATAAAAATAAAAAAAAAAGTCAAATTAATTGTTTAATATCTCACCTAGCAGCGACTAAGTATTATTTACTTTTAGTAGTTCTTATAAACAAAAACTTAAGTTAGATACATAAACGTGTGTTCAGATAAAAAACTGTAGGTATTATTTACTTTTCTTTATTGCAAACAAAAAACAAAGAAAAATTAATTTCCTGTAGTAAAAGCAACTCCAAAAAAATTATTTATAATTGTTGGGGTAACTAGGCCATGTGGGAGCCAGTTACCCCTGATACATGAACCAGTTACTCCATTCTTGAAAATTTTATGGGGTAACTGGAACACCAGCCTTAAATTTGAAACATGAATTAAATATGTACAGATACCTAATAATATTAAGATATCTATGCCTAATTTTTTTTTAAATAGAAAGATTGTTTAATAAAAGTACTATTATTTAAAAATAATAATAAATAAATAAATAAATAAATAAAAGATAAATAAATAAATAAATAAAAATCAGAGTTACGATTGAGATCACACGTGATACGCGTTATTTTAAGAAGTACAGGCGATGCTGTAATGTTTCCCACCGCTAACAGCGGTTTATTATAAAATTGCCAATGGTCCAGTTACCTCCTTGGCCTAGTAAACCCAGCTACCAAAAGTTTTTCCTTAATGTAAACCCTTTAAAATCGACTTCTCTTGGTTCATTCAACAAGTTAATTTCTGCTGTACTTTTCTTTTATTGTGATAAACATTGTGGAATACCCTCCCTCCCTTCTCCATTATGTTTTCTACTCATACAAGACTATTCCATCAGGAAACCTTTTATAATTATCACCAGTGGCGCAGCCAAGGGGGGGGGTTAGGGGTTAACCCCCCCCCCCCCAGAGCTAAAAATATTGCTATAATTGCCACTAATATGAATCAAAATTAAAGTTAAAATTAAATTTTTTGGCCTTTCCGCCTTCGCGAAATCCACCGCTTTGTTAAATCAAATTCTACTCAACAGTGTGATTCAATTAAACGGCAAAACTTGTACTTAAAACTGTGAAAGCGCGGTCAAAACTGGTTATTTGGACTGCATCACTTTGCAGTGCATATTTTAATGTATTTCCACTGGGCGACAATAGGTTTGATCTGTTGTCCCAAGCAAATATCTATAAATTCAGCCCCCCCCCCCTACCGATATAACTGCAAACCAAATAATTAGTAATTCTGTCTATTTTACTTCTTCTGTACCTGGTAAGTAAATAATGATGTCTTCATTGAGTCATGTAAACCCGTTCATTTATAGATAGGTAGCATTAAAGGAAGTCTACATTCACAGTTCAGACTAATTGTTAATCATTGTTATGTTAGTCATATATATAGATCAAACATAACATTCAATCTACCAAATTTCTGTACCTAATTAAAAATTTATGTATGAAATTCATCGCTAAAATTATGTTAAAATGCTTCTTACCTTTTACTGTTTCTACACTTGACTTTTGAACATAACAATATTACATCTACCAATTTGGTATTTGGATCCTGGATTAAATTCTCAAACTGAAAAGCAAATTTGACCTGAATCATTAAATATTTGTTTTTAATTTCCCGTAACTTAGTTTTAGACCCAAAGTGGAACTAATCAAAAAGATTTGCTGTTTAAAAACATTAAATAAAAAAAATACCATCTTAAATTTCATAACATGTTTCCAAAATGCCAAATGAACAATAATGAGGAATTTTCACGTTTTCTAATTTTATTTTTATGTAATAGAAAACAGAAAAATAAGAAGAACAGTGTGTTTGTTTTTTTATTTTGAGCTGTAATTGTTGATTTCTGGCAGTTTTTATAGCGCACTATTTACCGTGCTGCGAAAACGATACAATTTCCTACGCCAGTCTTGTGACGTCATAGTTCATGACAAGGGAGAAAACGCAGCATTTGTTTACGCTTTCGATAGCGCGTTTGACGGTTTTCTTTTCTTTTTGTAATAAAATTCGTGGGTATTACCTTATCAAAAGTAATAGAATCTTTAAGAAAATGCAAATGTACCAAAGATCTAAACAACTCACAAACTGCAAAAAAGTTATCCTTAATTTTTTAAGACCTTTTAAAAAAATACTATAGTACAAAAACAGTTAAAGTAAGTTTGATTTTCTCCATTGGCATTTAAATTTTGAAAGAAAAAAAATGATTACAATATAAAATATTTATACCAGTTATAAGTTATACGATATTGTGTGTTAGAATAATTATTTTTTATTAGAAAAAAAATGATTTTTATAAATCATTCAATATAATATAGTGGCAAAAGCCTTTCTGGCAATGTGTGACAGATATTTGAGCATTTGACGGTAATCTGCAAACGTTACAATAATTTTACAAAACTCCTTGATTCATTTAGATACATTATTAAATAAAGAAACTTTAAAATATAAAGTAAGATATCCATGATTGTTTTGATTAATTTAATTCATAAAATGAATAATTTTGAATGTAAATATAAATTAATTGGAATTTAACTCAAAACAATAATTTGTTGATAAATTTTATCACCACACATGATGGTTTCTTTTAATTTATAACTTAGATGTATTGATTCTAGTTTTTTTTTTTTTTTAAATATAATATTACAAACCCCAATGTTAAAGTACCTTTCAGATTTTTGTTTGTTTAGTGGGGGATTTTCGGCGCCCCAGACTGGCATCCACTGTTGTCGCAAAAGCTGATGGCTGATTTGTGATTAGTTAAGAAAGATCAATTAAACATTTGAAAATCAGCTGTTATAAAATGGTTAAGGTGATTCTAAAATGGCCTTCTCAACAACGCGATTCATTTTTAAACGCAAAAGTAAAAAATTGGCAGGCATGACAATTGAAGCTATTTAAAATCGAAATGAGTTTTCCATTTTTTTTTTATAAATAAATTACTTATCAAGTTATAACCGATTCGTGTCACGTCACATAACGTTTTTCCCTTTTCTCGTGCTGCCGTGTCGAGAATTCAGTTCAAAACGCCGACTTTTCTGAAGACTTTTCCGCCGACTTTTCTGACAGCGTTTTCTGAAAGATCTTCTGCCTTTGCCTAAAAAAAAGAAAAACTTCTTCGATTACATAGTTTCTGAATAAGAACACCTGCCTATTTAATGTGTTTCCGAACAAAAATGAATTCAGAACTGTATCAGAAAGTAGCTCTTTTGGATTTGAGAACAGTCGCTGCTTCCCGAAGTTTTATAATGTTTAGAAAAAAGTTTTATTTTACATGCTATAAGAAAATCGTTTATATGATGTAAATACGACGAATTAAATATATATCGTTTTAATTAGGAGTGATTTTTAGCATTGATTGCAATTCACATGTAATAATTTAATTATTTTAAAGTTTCTTTACTTTTTTAAAATCGCGTGTAAATAAATGTTCCGATTGAAAAGTATTTGTAAATGTTATTACATATTTAGGCAATTTTAAAACGAGTAACAGTGGGTAATAAATTGTTATTTCAAACAATGAATTAAATCTTTATTTAAATAATGAAATTTTCAATGAAAAATTTGAAAAATACTTTAAAAATTTAACAAATTAAAAAAAAATGTTTGCATATTGCACACCACAATCTAGTCAAGTATGCCTACGAAAGATTATTAAATTGCTATGCATAGTTTTTGATCCTATAAAACTTTTTAAATGAGCTATTTTGGCCAATTTTAACATTAAATAGCTATTAAAATGATTCTCCAATTTAAAAACTTCTTGTGTCAGCGTATTTATTATACTTTTCTCTACAAAACTACCTGTTTTCATGTTTTTATATGCAATAATTACTGTATTATAAGCAGAGAAATTCAAAATGTCACAATAAATTCAATTACGTCAGCGACATCAGCATTAGTTAAATACTTTTTTTTAGAATAGTGAGATACAACGAAAATGAAAGATTGATAAAAATATCGTAAAGACGTAAAGACCAAAGTAGAAATAAATTTCGAGGTAAAAAAATTCAAAATGCTTGCAAAACCCGAGCCGAGAACTAAAATGCCGCTTGCAAACAAAATGTAAACATTTACACATCGTGAACAGTGACGTCATAGCCAATCACGCAGCGTTTTCAAATCGCGTGGTTTTCCCGTAACTTTAAACCTAATTTAACAATTATTGAACGATTTTTTTTACATTTTTGAGAACATTTTTGAAATTTTAGGAGCCTGGAATTATCAGAAAAATATAAAGTTGGTCGATTACCTCATGTGTGCAAATTCCTCATTAAAGTGATTAAACATCTTTAGCCTTTCAGAAATTACTGTATTTTGAAAAGAGTAGAACTAAACAAGGAAATCGATTTTACTCTTCATGTTTAAAAAAATCAAATTCTAACTGTAAAATATTTTCAAAATACTACAGAAATATTTACAGTAGTTTAAAATTTTTATACAAAGGACTTTCTTATGGAAATAATGAAATTAAACAAGGAAATCGATTCGTTCTTTATATTTTAATGAGTTAAAATTTATAAAATTTTTATAATGGTTTTAAAATGTTACAATAATAATTAAAATCGTTAAATTTTTTCTTACAAGTTATTATCAATTGCAAAGAATTTTTTGACAAACTCTTGTGTTTGATAGACTTCTTTGTCTGGAAGCTTTCTCCTTCTTTCTTGTCTCTCTAGCAACCTTGCAACAGCAGGTCTTGGATCATAAAAAGCTGTTCCAATTACATTAAGAGCAATAAACATTCTTGAGTTTAATGTTTCTCTTGATAGTCCCGACTGTTTGTTAGATTTAAGCGTTGTATGTATGGACACAGCTCTTTCTGGGACAGCGCTGTGAGGTGTTAAAGAAACATATGATTGTATCAATTTGTTAAAACCTGAGGGGTTGAGACGCTTTAAAGTAGTGATAGAGTCTTGCTGTTGATGAGGTCATATCTGATGGAGGAGGCAGTTGTTTCAGTCGCGTATAAAGCAACCACATCATCGGTAAAATCTGCAACTTTGTCTTTACCAAAAAGGTTCCCAACATCAAGGCGGGCTGTACTAACAACCTCTGTTGGTCTTCTTGCTTTTAAGAAAGCATTTATTCTGTTGGAGATGCTCATTTGATCCTCTTCCAATCTTTGAGAAACAAATTCTTTGCAACTCAATACAATTTCTTTTCTCACTGCAGACCAACATCTCTTAGTATAGAAACTAATGAGTTGCAAATTTTACGCCTGCGAGGATTTTCTTCAACACCCTAGTTCCTTTCATATTCCTTAGTACCTTCATTTATGTCCATCAACTGCTCTTCGTATCCACCAGGATAACACCCATCTTCGATAAGAGTCAAAGCATTCGTAAAAATTTTCTTTGACAATTCTATGTCAGGCAGTGTAATGAAAGATCTTTGATTATCTTTCTGAAGTTTTTCAAAATCCTTCAGCGAATCTAGCTTTAGGCAAGTCATGCGTTGTTGCTCACCATCTTTCATCCGTAATCGGAGGAACCCGCGAGCAGAAGCTTTTTCAGTTTTTGATGCGTCGGGTTGATGGTTCACAATGTTTTTCCAATGTGATTGCATGAAAGGAATATTGTGCCATACTGCTTTAGCTAAGTTTTTTAAGTTTTCCACGAATTATTTTTTAAGTGTTCACGAACCGCACTTCAAAATATGCAGGGAAACGAAAGGCAGTTTGGTTTTCTATTTCAGCTATTTTTTTTAAATTCTTCAAAGCGTAGAGCAGAAGCCCGATAAAATGTTGCTACAGATTTTACATTGGATTTCCAATGCCGACTTTCAATAACTGATGATTCCTAATCAGACATAGTTAAGTCGGACCTGTGAGCAACGCAACCAGACGCCATAGCAAGTCTCTGCCCAAGTATTGTTTCATATGAACCCAGAGGCCACTGTTTTTACCTGTATTTGCACTTTCCCCATCAGTAGTTAAGCCTGTCAACTTATTTTTGGCGACACCTCAATGCCCAAGTTCTCAAATACGATTTTGACAGAATCCATGAGGCCTTCTGCTCCTTGCTTACTCGATTTACATTCTCCTAGAAAAACTGATTTTATTTCTTGTTCTTCTGTAATAAATCGTGCTGTAACAAATTTATTATCAACTCCATATTTATCAAAGGAACCATCTATCTGGATAGAAAAACAATCAGCATTTTGTAACTGCGTGACTGTATTTTCTTTTACTAGGTCACCAATGATATCAAGCATCTCGCGATACATTACTGGATTTCTATACCGCAACAGTGCTGGAGATGGATTAAAAGAAGAAAACTCACACTCTAAACCATTGTCCATGTAAGAGGCAATTTGTGAGTCAATGTGAATTTTATTCTTCTTCAGTCCTGTGAGAATCAAATTTAACTTAACAAAAAACATTAAAATTTTGAAGATTTGAAGAATTTGGGGATCTAAATCGGCAGCCTAGGATAACTCCCTGGTTATATAGCATGCTTATTCAACATTTCTTAAATTTCTGCTATTCTTGCATTATTGTTATTGTATTATTTTTTTTTGATTCATTTACTGATAGAAATTTTGATCAGGATTTCATGATTGCCTAATATTTATTAAACAAATTACGTCCTTATAGGAAAACATGTTTCATGATTTTTTTTTCCCATTATACATAAAAATCAAAGTTTAAGTTGTTATTTTAATGTAAAGTGTTTCATAATCTATGTGTGATGCTTCATTTTCCCTTATTGTTAATACATCAAAAATCATTCGTGAAGCGAACCGGTTGTTATATTATTTGAATCCCATCACTGGATGGATTGTCGGAAAATAAATCTTTCAAGCAGAAACACGAAGGTCACAACAACGACATGTTTCCCATAAGCCATAGCCCCCTGACCGCTGAGCAAAAGGGAAATTTGTAGTATTGTTTTCTCTGTATTTTTTTTAAATTGCTAAAAAAACATGATATTTCAAAAATTATATAACAAACTTAGTTACGCATATGAATGTAACCCCTGAGACTACTAATTATTACTTAATGTTTTAAAACTACATTATATTTGTAGAATTATATTAATTTAAATAATGCTCATATTGCAGTGAAATCTGCAGCATAGTGAACGGATATATCAGTTCGCGGCGGTGAGAAGGATAGGTCACACGGCACTTCCCGCCATCCCAGCCTGCCTTATATTGTATCGTACTGTCCCTGCCTATACTCGGTATCTGCTATAAAAACTGTCGTATTATCCGAAGCGCAAAGACAGTTTTTGTTATTCAAAGATTTTTTATTTCAAAAATTGCCGGCATTATTCCCTGTCACTGGGCGACACTAGCGTCGCTTACTTTATATGTTATTTTATGCCCTGTCACTTTGTCGAGACGTCTTAAAGTAAAAGAGGGGTCATATGATGCCACACAGGCGCTTTGAGTTATACAGTACACAGTGGGCCCTTTCTTAATTGCATTTTTGTCTTTGTTCTATGTTCGAAACAATAACAGACCATCGAATTCCAGGAAAAAATAAAACATACACTTTGTAAGTCTCTCTCAGTTTCAAACGGCTTTTTTTTTTTCTTTTTTTTTTTTTGCGTTTTTTGCTCTCAGTTATATCCAAGACTAAGCTATGTGCGTACCCAGGAAAAAATCTTTGCAAAAGTAACAATTAAAAAAAAAAGTACTTTCAAGCTATAAAAAGCTATTTTTTGATTGTGAACAGATTTTTGCAATCAGTGTTTCTTTCGAATCATTTGTTTCGTAGGGGATCTGTACACAAATTTAAAGACTATATTTCATTTGTTGGTAATATAACAACGACGTCTTGCTCTCGGGGAGGCACTGCATCTTGTCTCTGGGAGGAAAGAAGCATTGATTATAATTTCATTGATTAATAGATACATGCCTATGTGCAGTGCTTAATTTGCCCGGAGCTTACCGGAGTTCGGCTCAGATACTTATTTGCTTTTAGTCAATGTTTAAATATTGGTCAGACTTCACCGGAGCTCATAAACATTGCACTCCGGTGCTCAGCGGAAGAGCATTTCTGAAAAATCGAAGCTTAAATTATGTTTTTATTTTTCTCCCATCACCAATGCTTTGCGTCATTTCCTACTAAAGCGCTTGCATATGTGACGTAGACCGAGGCTAACGATAGGCTACCGCGGTGCTTTACGCCTATCTTTTTTTACAGACCGAGGGAGTCACGTGATGCTCGAATCCACCAATGCAGGAATACGAAAAGAGCATCACGTCACTCTAGCAGTCTGTAAAAAGAGATAAGTGGAATACACCGCGGTAGCCTGTCTTTTTCGTCGCACACGTTGGAGCATGTATCTATCTAGTGATTGCAGATGTAGACTCAATTGTTTTTTGTCTCAATGGTTTTCAAACAGCAATGAGAAATACTAGAATTGACATCTGCTATTTTTACTCGTGGTATTGTTATGTTTATTCGCTGTAATTTGTTCCCGTTTGTAAAACATTGTAAATTTGCGATGAAGCTCACAGTTTTATGTTTTGCAAGTTCATATAAAGACATCCTTAGCGAGTAGGATTTTATGAAAATTCCTCATTTCCGATTTCAATGTTTTTTGCCCTATTATTATTTTTATTTTTTTTGCTCGATTGTTTGCTTATTTTCTGCTCTGTTCATTTATTAAATTTTATTATGTGTATTTGGATATAGATACAGTCAAAATGTATTATTATTATTTTTTTACAAAAGACGAAATTGCTTTAAATTTTACAAATAATGTATGAAATATAAATATGTGGGTGGGATAACAACCATAATGCATCCCTCCTTCTAATGAAAGGGGGTTTGGGTTGATGGTTGTTATTACTGCTGAAAATTTGAGCTCCGGTACTCTTTTTGCTAGAATTTAGGCTCTGCCTGTGAGTATGGATTTTGAAATAAGAGGCGTTAAATGTGAGGCATACTATCAATAATTACACACAATTTTACACTAACCATGGATTAATTTAAATTGATCAGCAATAAATTAGTTACATATACATTGATTTACACTTATTACATTTTAACGAATGATACCTGCATGTCATTGAAATTGTACTAGCTCACCCGTCCGGCGGTTCCCGGGTCCATGATAATTACCTCAAATTTGTATGATTATATATCTTATATGAATTTTGCATTTTTAAATGAAGTTTTCGCTAAAAAATATTGATTATTAGAGGGAAAAGCATTTTTAAATGACACTTTCTTGGTTTTTTTTCTCCGTAAGGGTTTCTCGTTTCATAGTTTTTTAAGAAATAACCCAAATTTCTTCTTGCTTTTTTTTTTTTGTGACGGGTCCTTTAAAATAACAACACCAAAAAAAGTTATTGTCCGAACTCTCTGAGATTTTATTCGATTGTAAATACAACTTTATCCAACCCCTCTTTAAAATTCCGTAAAAAAATCTAAGTCTTTGACTAAAGTCGAAGAGAACAGAGTCACAGAAACACAGAGTCGCATCAAAAAAGACAGTCACAGACTTGGTCACATTTAATAGTGAAAACATTAGCCGAAGCCAAGTGAACCCACGACGAAACATCGAACTTTCTTTCAGCATTTTCATCGAAAAATTCTTAGATTTTTAAAAAAAAATATTTTTATTCATCAGAGCGTTTTAAAATTTTTGTAGGTGCTGTAAATTTGATCTTGAATTTGATCTGATTTCCGAAATGCTTTTCAAAGATTGTGTCGAAATGCAGACGTTTAGTTACTTTTAGCATAGAAAAAAGATCGTCTTCGAAAGGCGCGATATGACGTGCGGTTCTAAATAAATCGTAATTTAGAATGCTTTCAGCTGTTTCACATTTTTAAATTTCCCATTTATATTAAACTCTTTATGCCGAGCATTTGCATCTTAAAAGTAATCTCTATACTAACTTTCAAGTTATAAACATTAACAGTTTCAACTAAATCATAATTTAGAACGCTTTTAGAAAGTTTTCCGCTCATTTCATCCTTTTAAATTTTGAATTTTTAAAAAATGTTCTAAGGAAGCATTTACTACATAAAAGTAATCATCATGCCAAATTCCAAGTTTCCATACCAATTGTATTACATAAATCACAATTTTAGAATGCTTCTTACTCTTGCATTGCTTTAAATTTCGAATTGAAAAAAAAATTCTGAGTGAGCCTTTACGTCTCTTAAGTCACTCTCTTAAAACGAAAGAGCCAAAATAACTCAAGTTGAGCCGAAATCCACTCATCTCATGATTTGAAAGTCAGCTTCTCATAAAGTGTTGAAACAACTCGAGTGAACGAGTTGTTTTTAAGCAACTCATGATTGAGTTATCTCTATTTTACTCCTACTTGAGTGAAATCAAATCAATGAAGGTTAAATCCAGTAGCACTTGAGTGATTTATAACTAACTCATACTTGAGGAGGGGAAGGAGAATTAAAATTCATGGTAAAATGTAATAATTCATTGTAAAATAATAAATTTCATGAACAGGTAGATTATTATTTTAGAAAAAAAAAAAGTAATTTGCATATTGAATGTATACATATTTATGTTTACATATATGTATATATTCAACAATTAAGTGAAAAGTATCTTTTTTTGTTTGTTTGTTTCTGAGCTGCTTGAAATATATACCCCCCCCCCCCTCCCGACCCAAAAAGAGAATTTTAAAAGGAATATTTGAAAAGATAAGAATTTCTGCTGATTTAAATATTTTAATCTTTTTTTTTATTTTGTTATAATGATTATGTTTTCTATGCAATATTATTCGATACATTGCATGATATTTTTCAATTTATATCAATATTATCATTAAATATGTTTTAATCCTAATACTATTTAGGAATATTCACACCGTGAATATCCGGGAATGTAGATATTCACCTTATTTTTAACAACATACGATAAAAAATATGGGATTTATACAGTTTCATAAATCAAGTATATTTTAAAATATTAGAATTCAGACTGAGAATAAAATAAGAAATATAATTTGTTTACTTTAAAACAATATTTTTAAAGTCAGACAAGTCAATTTTCAATTTATAGTATTATAAAAGTTAGAGTTCTGAAACATCGCTAAAAATATATACTATCAGGGCTCGATCCAGACAAAATTTTGGGCCTATTTAGGGGCCCTTCACAAAAATCAATTTAATAAAATGGACCCCTTCACAAAAATCAATTTGATAAAATGGGCCCCTTCACAAAATTCCTTTTACTAAAATTGATCCTTTCACAAAATTCTATTCCATAAAAACTTATTATTTATTATTTTATGATGTTTTAAAATGTGTAATTTGTAAACAAACAAGTTCAAAAAAGAGAAAAACTTCAGCAAAAGGATTTTAAAAACTTTTTGTTTATAAATGCTTGGTTCGAATTTGATTAGCTGGATTTCAACTTTCGTTACAAAATGTTATTTTTCACAAAAATATAATAAATTTCACAAAAATAACCTTTACTTTTCACAAAATGGGCCCCAAGATAAAAAAAACTTGCATCGACCCCTGACTATATAAACAAACGTACCGCCAAGATATTTTCTTTAAAAGTTTAAATTGCTACTAAATGCTATTTATATAAATCATATTTATTGAAACAACATTAAAAAAAAAAAACATAAAGGAGAGGCAAAGGATTTATTTCATTATATTTTAGAGTATTTTTTAATATTTATCCTTCCAACTTAAAAGATCTCTAAATGTTCGCTCGTATAAATAGTCCTAAATGTTAGGGTTAAGACATATTTAATAAAAATATTGATATAAACTGAAAAGTATCACGCCATATATAAAATAACAATTAATATAAAACAGAATCATTATAAAAAACATAATTAAAGTATTTAAATCAGCAGAAATTCTTACCTTTTCAAGTATTCTTTCTTTAAAATTTTAACAACGTGGTGTTAGCCGCGTACTACACACCACACGTCTGTCGTCTGCTCAGCGGATATGGGGACAGTGAGGTCACTTCAACTGCGTCAGCTTACTGGATTTCCGCTCGCCAATGAGTGCTTTTTTATCGAGATGAGTTGTTTAGTATTCGCCCTTCTGGAGTGCATTAGGAAAATAAAAATTCAAATCATGATGAGTGAAACATTTAAAGATCAACTCATTCACGATCCAATAAATTAGAGCTCTTTTCTGAGAAGCAAAATCCACTCTTTCGTTTTAAGAGAGCACATCCATATAAAATTTCAAAGATTGTGTCGAAATACAGACGTTTAGTTACTTTTAGCATAGAAAAAAGATCTTCGAAAGGCGCGATATGACGTGCAGTTCTAAATAAATCGTTACGTCTCTTAAGTAACATCCATATAAAATTTCAAAAATTGTGTCGAAAAGAACATTTTTAGAACGTTTTTTGCTCATTTCACTTTTTTAAATTTCGAATTTTTCAAAAACCGATTTGAACGAGTATTTATATCTTAATAGTAACCACTATGCCAAAAACCAAGCATTTATACCAACTGTTTCACACAAATCGCAATTTTAGAACTTTTTTGTTCTTGCATCCTTTCACATTTCGAATTTTTAGAAATCTGTTCTGGATGATCATTTATATTTCTAGAGTAACAGCTGTGCCAAATTTCACATATCTAGCACAAACAATTCTTAATTAATTGTTTTTAGATCATTTTCAGACCGTTTTCCGGTCATTCCATCCTTTTAAATTTAGAATTTCTATAGAAATAGTTCTTATCGCAATTTTAGAACGTTTTTTTGCTCCTGCAAACTGTTCTGGGCTAGCATTTAAGTCTCTAAAGTAAAAAGTATGCCAAATTACCGGTTTCTAGCCCTAAGTGTACAAATAAATTGTAATTTAGAACGTTTCCTGCTTCTTTCCCCTTTTTAAATTTCGAAATTTTTAGAAACCCGTTTTAGTGACCATTTACATGTTTTGAAAGTAACCGCTAGACCAA
Source organism: Maratus michaelseni (assembly GCA_963931845.1). Taxonomy (NCBI): domain Eukaryota; kingdom Metazoa; phylum Arthropoda; class Arachnida; order Araneae; family Salticidae; genus Maratus; species Maratus michaelseni. The sequence goes on along the minus strand of OZ007590.1, from coordinate 406,355,477 downwards.
ATTTCAAATTTCTAGAACCAACAATATCGTAGAAACTGCAATTTTAGAATGTTTTTTGTTCTTGCACCCCTTTGGAAATTGTTGTAACGAAAAGGTTGTTTGGAAATTGTTGTATAAAAATATAGCCTATGTTAGAGAAGAGATGGTTACCAGAATTTTGACACCATTATTAAGGTCCCATACTTAAAAAGTAAAAACGGAACTATTATAAGATCACTCATGTGTCTTATTTTTCTGGTGCTCAGCGGAGAGTTGAGGGTTATCGACGCAGAATCATCTAAGGATTGTTGGTAATGATTTTCGAAAAAAAATGTGTCTGTAATTAGCTGAGATATTAATTAAAAACCCATCTAGAAAACAAAAGCATTGATCAGAACAGTGTTGCTACTTTGCGACCTCCTTTTGAAGCGCGCTTGGCACGATGCTAAGATTAAACTTTGTACAAGATCTTTACTTTAGGTAAGGCAAATTATAGTGAAAGTCAATATTTTTCATTCGAACTGAATTTAATTATTGAAGGCAAATATTGAAAAATATTTCATAGAATAATTCCAAGACATTAAGAGTCAGTAATTTTGAGACAACAATCGCTTATAATTCAATATCTAATTCATTTATAGTGAAAAAATATTTCGATAACAAATCACTTGAATTATCATGCCTACTTATGCTTTCATTTTTGAAAATAAATTTGAAAATTTCGCGTTGTTCAGCATACTTTTTAAAATGCTTTAAAATTGTCTACTATTACATCAAATATGATTGACAAGTAACTTTTCGTGTGAAACTCAGCAACTTCTTCCGAAGCGTGATTGGTTCTCTGCCAAGTTTAAACTTTGTACTAGGTCTTTGTTTTAGAGGGAGATATACTCATTGTTTTTCATTCCAATACCAATAAAATTAAAATATGGCATGTGGAATGGGGAAATTTCACACTGTTTTTAATAATGCAAAAACAGAAACAAAACCACGTGATACAAAAACGCGACGTGATTGGTTGTGACGTCATTTGCCGCTAAACCGGGGCTAACGCACAGGGCTACCGTGGTTGAAAGTCACGTGACAGTCGCGGTCTTACTCAAAACGGAATTTGACGCGCAGCTGTACACAAAGGAATTGAACATGTTTGTTTTTTATTGATGTGTGTTTCGATTTGAAAATTAGATTATTCTTAAATAATAATAAACAGTAATCACCGCAATTTTCATTGCGAATATGTTATTCTACTTAAAATTCACTTTCATTTGTTGAGTTTATAAAAAAATGTCATCTCTTTAGATGATGTCGAGTCCGGGGATAATAATATAATAATATGTAATATGTCGAATGTAAGTATTAACCCTTTCTTCGTTTAAATGTTATATCTAGGATTTGTAAGTGTGTAATGTTATATATTTTGAATCTTTGATGAATTATAACAATTTAGTCTTTTGACCAGAATGCCTATAATTTTATTTCTATGAAAGAAAGTAGATCGGTAAAATCGTAAGAAAATTTGGGCTGACGTTTAAATATATATTAATACATCCTGTTATATTATTTTCCAATAACTTAAAATTGTGTTACAGCTTTGAAATTTTTATATGTTACAATAATCATTACGAATTAGTCTGTGTTCAATTTTGGAGTATTTACAATGACTTCTAGGATATAAACAGCCCAATTAAATATTTTCCTTTTTTTTTCTTTTTTTCTTTTTTGACGACATCTCGGTACAAATTATTTTATTTAATATGCATAAAATTATGCCAGTGCTTTGAACTTTTTATTTGGCAATTATAATTTCACTGCCTGGAAAAAATATCTGCGAAAAAATATTATATTTTAGGTATTGTGTGTTAAAATTGTTTTAGTTTGTTATTAACTCTCACATGCTCAGAATTAACTAAGTGAGCACTTTTTTTAGTACTTATTTTCGTAATACAGCTTTGAATATGTTATAATATCTTACATAAAATATGTATGCAATGACCACGTATAATTTTGTTGTGTTGATGTTTAAAATATAAAAGTTCTGCTTGAAAAAAAATCTCAATTTTTCGCTTTCTTTCGACAATTCGTATTGTTCCAATAATTTAAAATTGGGCAACAGCTTTCAAAATTTTATATATTAAATCATTCTGAAGTTGTCTGGTGTTAAATTTTGGTGTATTTACAAAGTATTCTAGGGTACAAAGAACTCGGTTGGATACTTCTATTTTTATTTTATTTTTTTCACTTTTGATAACATTACACCAGGTTGCAAAAAAAGTTTTAATTTAATGTACTTAAAATTATGTCTGTGCTTTGAACTTTTTATACGATTTAACAATTATAATTCCGCTGCTTGGGAGAAATTTCGGTGAAAAAAAAATAATTTTTAGATATTTTGTGTCTTATAACTGTTTTATTTCGGTTATTAACACCTACTTAGTTGACCCTCTTGGCGTTGCCCGGGCCCGGGATAAAACCTTAAATGAACCCCAGATAAAATACTAATAATTATTGATAAAAGTGCTCGTAAGAAAACATTAAAAAGAAAGCTTTTGCTGTCCAAACCCTTTGAAATTTTTAATGGTTATAAATATAAAGGTTTTACAGCCCGTGTAAAAATTACGTCAGAAATATTGTTATCGGTTGTAAAATAAATATGTTTTCTTTCCCAGAAAACGACCTTTTTTCAATTTCTATAGAAGGGGAGAACTCCAGCCCTTCCATTTCCCATTTTCAGCCTTCAAAAAAGTTAAAGCGCATCCCACCCTCTCCCTTTTGTTCGTCCCTCTCTCAAACAAAGCAGATGGAAGAATGGATGCTTCTTCCAAGAAGTAGGAATAAAAATAGAATGAAGAAGAATTTAGAAGGAGCATTTCCTAGGGTAGGGTTGTGAGCAGTGAAGGGGCGAGCTATTCTTTCCCCAACCCTCTTGATTCTTCTTAATTCTATTTCCTGCTTTATCCACACTTCAAAAAAAGTTGAGGCATGCACAGTAAGGTCGAATTTGCACTGAAAAATTAAGACTTTTGCTTCTCGCTTTAATATATTATATACCCAGATATATATATATATGTATATTTTAAATGCTTATTTTTGTGCTAAAACTTAGTAAATTTTATATATTATATAGAGTGTGTGTCCCATGACCGTGTATAATTTTGATGCAGAAATATTGATATTAGGGTATAAGAGTCCCCCCCCCCCTCTCTTTTTTTTTAAATTATTTATTTATTTTTTCGACAATCGTATTTTTTCCCTCAATAATTTAATTTGTTCTACAGCTTTGAAAATTTTATATGTTAAATAAATCATTTTTAAGTAGTATGTATTACTATTATTATTATTATTATTTTATTTATTTATTTATTTATTCATTTATTGTATTTACAGTGATTTCTAGGGTACAGAGAGCTCAGTTGAATATACGTCTCTATATTTTTCACTGTTGACATTATAACTGTTTATAAATTATTTTATTTAATATACTTAAAATTATGATAGTATTTTGAACTTTTTATAAGTTTTAATCATAATTCCGCTGCTGGGAAAAATCTGGTGAAAAAAATATTAATTTTTAGATATTTTGTGTGTTACAAATGTTTTATTTATTTGAAGATTTAATTATTTTGAAGATTTAATTTTTTTAAATATTTATTTTTCTACTAAAGCTTTAAAAATTTTTATATAATTATATAAAATATATATACTATGACCATATATAATTTTGGTAAAATTGACAATATATTATTTTTTCCCCCAAAAAATCTGAAAAATTGTGTTTCAACTTTGAAATTTTTAAAGGTTAAATAAATTATATTTATGTAGTTTGTGTCATGTTTTGGTATATTCACAATGATTTGTAGGATGTAAAGGGCTCAATTATTTGTTTTTCAGCTCAATTGATTCAACTTTATACCTGGTTACAAATTATTTTAATTAGTTCTTAAAATTATCCCAGTGTTTTGAAATATATGTAAGATTTGATAATCATGATTCCGCTGCTTGGGAAAGTAACGAATTTTATGAAATTAAAGAATGACTCGTATATGATAGTAATCTAAAGTGGAAGCAATTCTTTATTATGTCAACTAGTTTTCTCAGATCAGCTGAGACCATGGGCGTCACGTGACTACTCTAAATTGGAGAAGCGCGGTAGCCCGTCTTTCTCGTTAGCCCCGCCGCTAAACTAAAATGCTCACGCTTTGGGCGTATACTTTCCTCATTGCTTTTCCTATTTGCAATCTTGTTTCTTAAAATTTATTTAACGTTATCAACTTCAAATTTGTGAAAAAGTAAGATATAACTTATCTTAATGTAAAATATATCGTTTATTTTTTATTTTCATTAAAATTTTGATTAGAAAATGTCGATTTCGGCCGGATATGTGAAAGGGCAATCGGACAATCTCCCAAAATCCCAAAAATCTTTCCATGTTTGCTTTTTTAGGAAAGAATTCTGATTTCATGGGTGCAGAAATACGAGGAGTTAAATCTAAAAGATATATATTTCTGTTCTACATTTACTTTGATTTATTAAATAATAATAATGATTAAAAGCTAAAATAATAGTACGCGATTCTTGATTGTTGTTCTTGAAATGAATTATTTTCTTATTTCATCATATTTCAGTTTAAATGAAATTTTAATTATTTTACAATACTGATAACGTATATTTGTTATAAAATAAAATATTGAGAAATAAGAAAGGCCTTTTATTTAGTTAGTACTTAATATATATTTTCTGAGTAAAAATTTTCTCTGTAAACTTTAAAATATTGCATTCATTCTTTGACATTCTTTTTTGCTCTATCTTTCAAAAGTTTCCATGAAATTAAAGTTTTTTTGCCATGGTCTTCCTTTTTTTATCCTAAAGCATTTATATGTTTACTTATTCATATTTTTCATCCCCCAAAAGTTCAAGATTTTTTTTTTTTTTTAAGCCACCAATTTTTGCTTCATATATATATATATACTATTTTTACTTTCTTCTATTTTACAAGAAGAAAGTATTGGATTCATGAAAATTTCGCAAATTTTAGAAATTTATTAGTTATTTAAAGATTATCAAACCTTCACTATATTATTTCTTAATATTTAATAATATCACACAACATAAACATAACATTGAACAATATTCTTTTTCAAAACAGTTCTGTAGCCAAGGGTGTTTAGGAGAATTTTAAGGAAGGTTCTAACCCCCCAAACTATGAATTCTCCAATATATTTAAATTTCTGTATATTAATATAGAGCGAACATTTTCCTACCCATTCCCCCCAATTTTTTTTTTCTGGCTATGCTTTTTCATAAGTGATTGCATTTTTTTTTTTTTTTTTATTAATAAAATTATACATTAAGGATGGATATCAAAATTAGAGGTTTCCAAAGAATTGCATTATGATTACTGAATAATGAATAATGAATATATACATTTCAAATATGAACTATCGATTACTTAAAGACACTTCTTAATATGCATAAATAAAATGAATGACTATATGTATGATACATAAATATTTCTTTCTGTTTCATATGTGATTATTCTCATTCATGTATTCCAAAAAAGAAAAAAAAATAAATTTATTAAAATTTTATTTAGATTCAATCAATAAATAAACATACAAATGAAGAATAGCAGATTATAAGTTTGCAAAAACATTTCTATCATGTTAACATCATAATAAAATAAATTCACAGACGCTCACAATTTCATATATGCTAAAAGTTGGATACTATATTCAGGAAGATTAATCATTTCAGAAAAAGTTAAGTTATTTTTTTTCCGGAAACAATGAATGCAACAATTTATTATTCAAGAAAACAATACAAAACAAATAAAAAAAATACATGTAAGCTTTCAGATTACAATGAACTTAAAAAAAGACAAATCCAATTTTTTAAGATCTGATAAATACGTAGCACCTTTGCATTGAAATATTGTGCAAAAAAAAAAAAAAAAAAAAAAAAAAAAAGTATACCTTATTCTATAAAATACAATATTGTACTACGAGTATTAACTTGTACCGATACTTTATTTCTACATCGAGATCTGGAAATGAAAATTCTTAGAAACACGATGGAATAAAAATCCCACATGGAATTCACAGTATTATTTGTTCACTACAGCAATTTACAATTCTTTAATTTGTTATACTAATAATTTTTAAGAAAAGAAAAAAGCGTAAAGCAAGCCATCCCCCATAGAAAATAACAGGGAGAAATACAGCAAGGGTTTGTTTACATGGCTAGTGACGTCAGAACAGCTTTTATCACGTGACGCGGCTTTTTTCCGCGACGACAAAAACTGCGTTTTAAAAGTTAATTTAATGAATTATACAAGTTTCAAATATATGTAAAAATGGTATCAAAATGTTCGTATTTTTATACTCTATCAGATGCAACTTAAATTGAAGAACGTGAAATTTCCCCATTGTTTTAGGTATGTGTCTATGTGAGTATATTGTCTTTGAACAGTTCTGATATTTTGTGTACCAAATAAAACTCGCATATGACCAATTACTTTTTTAAATCCATTCTGTTTCCCCAGAATTAATCCCTACAAAAAGAACATTGCTGTTTTATAATATTAGTATAGATACCACTTCAATTCCAACTCGGACATTTTTAGAAAACTTTAACAATAATAAATATATTCTAACGAAATTTTCATCAGATTTGCATTACTTTATGCGAAATTCGATGTCATGTACTGGAAGGGCACAGTAATTTAGTTTACAATACCGTGTTTAATATCAACTACATTCCAAAACATCGATTACCTAATTGGGCAAAAGCAAGGTACGTAAGTCTATTGAAAATATTGTTAAAATTGCTTCATTAATATTAAAGTTAGGAATAAGAATTCGTGATTCTCTTGTAATGAAACCTTGTATATTTTTGATTGAACAAATGGATTGCAACTCTGTTATTTTCTATGTAAAAATTATTTGCTGTACTGTGCTTTTCATCTTAAAATTTGCCCCTCACCATTTTTAAACATTTTATAAATTTCATCTAGTTTTGTGTTATTTCATTGGTGCATTTTACAGTTTGTAACTTTAATATTTCAAACGCTGTTTAAATGAATCATAACAAACGTAATTGCGGAGAAAAGCATTATGATTTCATTCATTTAAAAGGCTGATTCCATTAACCGGTGATTCATATAACCGGCGACTACCTTTATCAGAAACTCAACCCCCCCCCCCCCCCTAGAACCAGTGGCGTAGCTACATATTCAGCGCCCTGGAGCAAGAAACATTAGTGCGCCCTCTTGTCTCTGAGAAATTTTTGTTTTATTTTAGGTATAAAATTCGTGCAGAGGCTTTGTACGGGTACTTACTTTTGGATACCACTAATTCCATAAAGAAATTTTCCTTTATTTAATTGCATAACCGTGTAATTAAATATAAAAAAAATTTACTTTTAGGGAATACTGGTATTCGAAAGTAAGCATTCGTACGGACTTTAATATTACTTATTTTCTATTGAAATACTTACTTAATTTATACAAATAAAATAATAAAATAAATTATAATTCATTAAGTACTGGGTATCTACTTATATTTACAACGTAAGGGGCCGAATTTACGTTTTATATGCGACCACGAGCCCAATGCTACCTGCCAAACATCAATTTTTGTTGTTCGTTTCTGATTTTAGAATTTTAATAGAAAACACACTATCGTAGAGAAATTTTTAATTTTGACAGCACGTTACTTGAAGCATTTCGATGAAAAGTAAAATCGGTGAAAGGGAAGAAAAAATACATGCCTGTACATCATTACAATGTAGTTATTGTAATTATAACTATAGAAAAAGGTATTTTTAACATTCAGATTTGTGTCAAAGCCCAATTAAGGCACTTTGAGGCCCTAGGCAGTTTTATTCTGTGGACCTCCCAACTAAATATTATAATTAAGCTCAAACCTCGACATTTCTTCCCTCCCATCTTTTCCAAAACTACTAAAATTAAAATTTGCACCAAGTGATGCAAATCATCTTTTTTTTTTCTTTTTTGTACTTGAATCCATTTTTAAAACACAATAACGGGACCATATTAAATACATAATAGGGCGAACCTAGTATTTTTTCGCATCCCTCAAATTAGAGTGCCCCCGAATTAGGTATAATCCTTAATGTAATTTGTGATGGGAAAGGGGGCCCATGAAACTTCCATTTGCCCATAATCTGCAGAGTATACTTAAAAATATAAGTTCTGAATATAACACACGTATAAAAAATATAAATAACACGTATAAAAACACGTATTATTTATAAAAACACGTATTGAAATCACGTGAAAAATCATTTTGTTCAAAGCATTTCTCACAGATTTATTAACGATTCTTTTAATACAGTATACTATCGACATTAATAAAACAAAGATGTTTATCTGTCTGTCTGTTTGTTGACAAAATCTAGCGCACGTAGATGTCTAAAAATTTGGATGAGAATAGACGAAGACAGGATTCAATACGTCTGCCACTCAGATTTTCCAATTAACCGAGGTATTCATTAAAAACCCTAATAAACATCGCAAACTGGCCAGTTTTCGTCGTTCTGTGGATTGTTCCTGTATATTTACGGGTTTCCTCAGATCTTCACTCAGATGAATGCGAAGCGTTCGTTTTTTTATGCATTTTGAAATCACGATCACTTAATCCTCCGCACAATTATAAGAAAAAAGAAAAACACGAAACTTTTCGTCTTATATTTCCAATTCGGACGCATCTTTCGTTAAAAAAAAAATAATTATATTTAGTATTTCTAATTTTCCTTTTTTTCTTGATTTTGAAACTGTTGCATCCGCTTCCCGAAAGAAAGTACAAGAAAAAATACCCACTTATTTGTGGTACCTTTCCTTTTTTAGCAGTCATTGACAATAATAAAATTTATTATACAAAAATATAAAAGCCAAAGTTCGATTTCAAGTTGTCTTCGTGTTTTCAGATTCCTTTTTTGAGCTTTTTTTTTCTACATTTTAAAGCTGCCGCATATGCTACCTGGACGGAAATATAAAAAAAATAAAATACCTTCTTATTCACCGTACTTTTTTGGTTGTGATGGTATCTTTGGTTTTAAAAAACAATAATATTTACTATTTGAAGGGGAAAAAATCGGGGTCGATGCGCATTTGTTTTCATCTTTTCTATTTTTATTCCAATTTTAAAATGTTACCTCCTTCTTTCGGACGAAGAAGATACCCACTTATTCTCGGTATTTTCCCGGTTCTAACAATATTTTTGGTTTAAAAAAATATTAAAATTTACTATTTTAAAAAAAAATATATTTCTTGAAGTCGTTTCACGGATTCCACAAACATTTGTTTTTTATCGGTGCCTTTGAATATAGCGTTTCCCGTTTTAAGGGGACAGATCACCTTTAAAATGGTCAAAAATTCAATTTCAAGGTTTTGATGTCAGTAAATAGTGCATTTTATTCTGAGTAGAAAGGTACCAATGTTTTTCAGAGGCGATAATTATTGACGAAGATATCCTTCTATATATATAAAAAAGTAATGGTTTGGAAATGGACCAATGAAAATCAGCATAGATATTCCGGGTTATTCTCATCGCTTTTTTACGAGGGACTTTCTTAAATAAAAAATGTATTTGCGCGAGACTATTAAAAACAATAATGAAAGTTTAAAATAATAATTAAACAGTCACGTGTTGAAAGCAGGAAGTATAGAAAAAAACGTCATAAAACTTGCGTTTACACATGAATATTAAAAATAAAAAAGGTGAATTAAAGGAAAAAGAATTATAACCAGTTAAATGAAAAAGTATTATAACCTGATTACAGAAGATAGTCGCCGTTCGTGATATCATCATCATCTTTTTAAAACAGGATACATTACCAGGTTTTAAGAGGCTGCGAAATCAGAACGGGGGTTGGTGAGCGTAGCGAGCAGGGGGCAGAGCCCCCTAGTAAAGTAAAGCGCAATCGCCATTCTTTGTTTTTGAGTGGAGAGTGAAAACTTTAAATGGATTTAATTCACAACAATGATTTTCAAACTTGCGCGCACGATTTCTCATAATTTAGATAGAACCTCAATTTTTTTCAAACTTATTAATGTTGTAACAAGGAACAAAATGAACTAGAATCTTTTAATTTGGTCAATAAATTAAAAAATAATTAACTGTAATTCATCGAAAAGCGCATTCAAAATGCGTTTTTAATTTAATTACAGTTAATTATTTTTTAATTTATTGATCAAATTAAAAGATTCTAGTTCATTTTGTTCATTGTTGCAACATTAATAAGTTTGAAAATTTTTGAGGTTCTATCTAAATTATTTTTGGAGAAATCGTGCGCGCAATTTGAAAATCATTGTTGTGAATTAAATGGATTTAAAGTTTTTACTCCCCATTCAAAAACAAAGCATGACGATTGCGTTTTACTTTATATCTTCGTCAATAATTATCGCCTCTGAAAAACATTGGTACCTTTTTACTCAGAATAAAATGCACTATTTACTGACATCAAAACCCTGAAATTGAATTTTTGACCATTTTAAAGGTGATCTGTCCCCTTAAGAAAATTGTGCTTTTGAACATTTTCCGAGGGGTTTTCGTTTCTGCACATGTCCGGGAAAACCTCCACATTTTCAACACAGGTTGTCAATACACTGGGAGATATTCTTTTGCATTTTAAAAGAGTGTGTTTGTGGAGGTGGGGGGTAGTGCACATTTTATATTATTTAGATTTTTTCAGGACTTTTTAGTGAGAATTCAAAGTTTGATATATCTAGAAGTCAGAAATAAAACCAGCAATCGCTATAATGGGATATTTTACCGGCCACTTTAGTTTGGAAACATTTTCGTTTAATAAATATAAAATCATACAAATTCGAGGTTCGTATGCAAAAACAGACAAGAGCGTGCGCAGTACGCCTGGTGTACACTGCGGAAGACAATGGGGCCTTCGATTCTAGGTTTGTTTGAAGATATTTTCGTTTAAAAATGTGAAATCATTATAAATTCGAGGGTGTACTCTACCGAAGGTAGTGGGTTTCCCAACATTAGATTCGTTTGGAAAGATTTTCGTCTAAAAATATAAAATCTTTCAACACTGATATTAAGTATATTTAATGTTATTATCACGGGTCCGGGAAACGTTGGGAGTGTCAGCGTCAGCTAGTTAATACTAAAAAGCAATATTTCTGAGAAAATAACTTTTTCACTATTAAGCATTTCATTTTATCATGCAATATTCATCCCAAAAATATGAAATATTCTTTTACGTCTCAAATTTAAAAAAAGTCTTTTTGAAAAAAAAATACACTTTATTTTACATTTCTTTTACTCATTTTCAGTCCTAAATAAATTCAAGCTTACACCATAGATCCTTCAGCTTTCACATGATTTTCGAGATTTTACACTAGATTTATTGCATATATTGAGTAAATCTCGGATAAAATTCCGTGTATAAGAAGTTGCTTATTAAAATAAAATCATAGTATAAGTAGGCCCTTACAATGGACTTTTAAGTGAATGTACAATCATCAAAAAGTCATCATTAATTCTTCATAGTAATCAACTTTTTTTAATGGACTTAGCCAATTTAACATAGCCATTCTTTCTATTTCGGTAAAGAGGGTCAAATTTTAGATTAAATTCAAAGTAATATCAGGAAGTTTCATGCATTTGAGAAGCTGAAGATTTCATTTTCGTGTAATCATGTGACGATGATCTTTTTTTTAAGAATTTTCTCTTATTATGATAAAAAATACTTATGGATTCGTTTAAAATTTGCCTTATCTTTAAATTAAAAATCGCCTTGGGACAGGGACCATGTGGCATATGCCAAAATTCTACCCTGTCTACGTATTTTATAAACGGTATCGACAAATGCATGTTTAATTTCCACACGAAAGAAAAAAGAAAAACTTGAAAACTCTTTTTTTTCTCGATTTTTTGTTCGTAAGAGGGTCAATAAAAACCTCCAGATCAAATTATGACGCTACTGGTTTTTTTTTTATTAATATAGTGACCAAAGAACTAAATCGGTGCTGTGACATTCTGCTTCTTAACCCTTTGACTACAAATTTATATTTCATTAGAAATTGCTGCAACTGGCAGTCCTGCTATCTGTCTGTGGGATGCACATGTCCCCCCATAGAATAGTAGTAACTTGGTAGCCCACGGGCCGCAGGTTGAAGACCCTTAATCTAATTGATCCATGTGAAGATTCTAGGGTTATCTCGAATGATGACTGAGATTTTTCTTCTTGCATTTGGGAAAAGTAAGTGAATGACGAGAGTTATAGTCATTAAATGTATCTAAGCGTTTAAGTAAGTTTTAAAAACTTCATTCTGCTGTCGTTGTCTCCAACGATAAAAATTTAAAATAAAATCAGGCATACTGAAATAATGATGAAGAAGTTACTTAAGGTGGCAATGTGGTGGTGTGAATTAAAACTTCACTAATAAAAGTCATTTCTTTTAAAAGAGTATAAAAGTGCGCCTTTCAAATCGAGGAAGTTGAGATCCAAAAGCTAAATCAAGGTAAAATATCATAGGAATATGCGATCATAACAGGTATGATCCATCCATAATTACTTGTTAATCCTAATTTTTAAAAAAAAATTACAAGTATTTTTACAAAATTTTATTTCGTTTCGTTCTTTTAAATTTTGCGCCCTTATGATTCGTGCGCCTGGAGCAGTTTGCTCCAACTGCTCCACGGTAGCTACGTCCCTGCCTAGAACAAAATTCTGGCTGCGCCACTGATTATCACTAAAGTATACCGCTTCTGTTTTTGTTTAACTGTTTTGCTCCTTACTGTAGTGTGTTAAAGTCAGCAAAGCTGGCCTAACGCGGGGGACCATATTACCACGAATGAATTATCAGCTCTGAACACGTACACAGAAAAAAAAAAAAAATCCATCCTTCCAATCTAACCATCCTTACTTCTTTTTTCAGCGATTTTAATTACTTTTAGCTTGTAATTTTCTATAAGAGACGATCGTGATATAAACAGTAGTATCACAGTAGTATCAAAGTGCAAATTTTTTAATTTAAATTTATGTTAAATTTAAATTCGATATTAAACATTTATCAAAAAATCACTCCAGAAACCCAGAGACAATGTTAATAAGCAAAATTTATAATTTTTTATGAACTTATATATATATATATATATATATATATATATATATTTGTCTTACGTGGCGCGGAAATAGGGCTGAATTTCTACCTTATCGTTGGCAACAATCGTAGTTTCCAGAGCTCAGACCAATGAACAGACAAGATTATGTTAGCCCCGCCTCCAATATGGCGGTCAGTGTCAGAGCAATGAAACTGAAGCTAGCAATTATTAAAAATAAAATAATATGAACGTAATCCAAAGCGTCTGAGATGATTCCTCTTTTTAATTATGAGTAATATTGTTGATTTCAAATGAATTCATTTTTTCAAAGAATTCCTGTAGAATTTATTTATGAATTTCACTCACACAAAAAATCCGAGATAATAAAATATAAACTTTCTAGAATGCCCTGCTGCCATCTGTTGCCGTTTTATTGAAGTAAAAATAATTTCTTTAGCAGAAATCTATAATCAATTAGAATAATAAAATGTTGAACGAAATTTAAACAATCATTGATGATAAACTATCTTCCTACCACATAGTGTTTTTTTTAATGAATTTAAGCCGTGCTGTACAATATTATAGGTGCTAATTATGTTTCCAAGATCCTTTTTTCATAGTATTTAAATTATTTATATGTCCATTAGTATCATCAACTAAATGCATTTTTAGTTGTGTTTGAAGCGGAGTTTTCATTTACTTTTTTACATTAAAAAAATTGTCAATTTCATATATTCAAATGATTTATTGTAGTACTTATTCCGGCTAGAATTACTAGAAAAATAAAAAGGGGCGAGCGAGCTGTGACCGCGTAGCGGTCTCAATGTGAATTGCTTTGCAATTCACCAGGGGTTGGCGAGCGTTAGCGAGTAGGGGGCTGAGCCCCCTAGTATATATATATATCATATTACCCAATGATGACCGGTCACTTGCGATTTTAGACGTTTTGTTAAATATCTAGAAAGATACATGAGGAATTATCCTGTAACTTCAGGAGTGTAAACAACATGATAAACTTCATATATTTCCGCGAAGATTTTTTCCCGAAACCCCATAAGGGGCCGTCAACAAATTGAAGAAAAACGAATATATTTTGGATAACCCTGTAAAAGCTAATATTGCAAAAGCATTCAAACTGTAGATTATGATTAAGTGGATTATTGTAATAATTTGGGTTCATTTGTATGAAGATAGCATGCATACTCGAAGAGAAATTCAGGTTTTTATAAAAACAGTCCCAAATTTTACTAAGTTTTTTGCTTATAATTTGCAGAGTGATGAAAAATGAGCAGGTTTACTAAATATTGTTTCACTGCGCATGCGCGACTTCAATCAAAATATACTGTGCATAATATATTAGCTAAAGGTATAGAGCAACTTTTATGAAAGTCACAAAAACATAGCTTGAAAATTCTGATAGTAATTGTCGATAGAATAAGCTCGAAATTCGCTGTTTCCAAAAGGAAGCAAAAAGATAAGGGGTTGTATCAAATATAGAATGAGAGACACTTCATTCTTATTATGTCAACTTTGATAAGCTAGTACATTTGGATACAACCCCTCATCTTTTTGCTTCCTTTTGGGAAAGTATACCATCTGGAAACTAGTGATGGGCGATAACGATAGTTTTTATCGATTTTATCGATAGTATGGTCAAATCGATTGTATCGATAGTATTAATTTTTTTTATCGATAGTATTAATTTTTTTTATCGATAGTATCAATTTTTTTTCGATAGTATCAATTTTTTTGATAGTATCAATTTTTTTGATAGTATCAATTTTTTTTAAGATAGTATCAATATTTTTATCAATGGTATAAATTTTTTTTATCGATGTCTCTCTAGTCAATAAATTGATAAATTGCTATTCTTATCCGCTTTTCCGCGCAAGATCATCTGCGTAGTGGAAAGTTGAATGATATATGATTATCTTAGACTGAATTATTCAGAAGGGGACTGAACCCAGCTTCAGAGTACAGAAACGATTTTTTTTTCTTTTTAGCTCACAGGCTATCAAAGCCTGAGAGCTTATGTGCCCGCCGGTTCTGTATGTATGTATGTACGTACGTACGTATGTATGTATGTACGTAACGCGATAACTCTCGATAGAACTAACCGTTTTACTTTAAATTTTGTTTATAGGTTCCTTGTAACAAGGCGCTTCCCTGATTAGTTTTGGAGGTTCATTGGTTAAGCATAAAGGGGGAAAACGGGGGGCTAACCCCCCATAATTTAGATAAATAGGTTTTTCATGCAGAATTATCCCATTTTCTTCAAATTTTGTATATAGGTTTTCTGTCAATAATTTTGGGGGTTCATTGGTTAAGTATAAAGGGGGATAGGGGGGATAACACCCCCTAATTTAGACAAATGAGTTTTTCATGCAGAATTATCCCATTTTCTTCAAATTTTATATATAGGTTCATTGTGATAATGCGCTTCCCTGAAGAGTTTTGGGGGTTCATTGGTTAAGTATAAAGGGGGAAAGAGGGGGCTAATCCTCCCTTAATTTAGATAAATGGGTTTTTCATGCAGAATTATCTGATTTTCTTCAAATTTTGTATATATATTCATTGTAATTAGAGACTTCCCTGATTAGTTTAAGGGGTTCATTAGTTAACTATGAGGGGGGTAACGGGGGGATGGCCCCCCCTTAATATATTGTTGATTTCTTTATTTTTCGAGGGGCATATTTCAAATTCTTTGAAATAAGAGTATAATATACAATTAGTGTGAATAGCCTGTGAGCTCAATGCCCTCAGTTTAACTGGGCAGTTTTCTTTTTTTTTTCTTTTTCTTCTTGTGGTGTGATTCATTGACGTAAACGCATAGTTGTGGTATTTTTTATATTGTTTGTTTGGATTTTAGAATATAGCAACGAGAAATAAAAATAATCACCTGCGTGTTATGTGCTTGTACTATACTGAATATCTAACTTTTGTAAGACAAATAAAAACAAAACGGAAATCATTTTAGGGGCTGTGCGTATATAATGTTATCACTTCAAGGGGAGGGGGGGGGGGGGTGCTGGCACTTGATATGGTATGATATCTCTAGGTGGAAAGGAGATTTTGTCTTTTGATATTGTTATCATTTTTTATCATTTTTTATCCAATCAAAATTCTCTTTTTAACACTTTCCAACATAGTTGAAAAGTGTTTATGAATTCGGTTTATCTGTCTGTCCATGCTCTAACTCGCGTAAATATACTCTGATCGTCATGCAATTGATATATGTTATTAAGGCTTTACTGTGGCATGTTCGGTATTGAAAATGAAGTGTGTAGCACTTATAATTATTTTACAGGGACACTCAAAAGAATTTCTTTACATTGTGGTCTATAGGGGAAAATCATTTGCGGTTTATTTTAATGATGTTACACAATTTCAAACATATTTCGAAATTGATGTATATTATTGAAGCGCACTATAAGAGACTAATTATAGAATGTGGTGTGCATAGCACTTATAGTTTCTTTACAGGGATACTCAAAATAATTCGGTTGCATTACGATCTATGAAGAAAAATCGTTTGCGGTTTATTTAAATAATGTTTCACTATTTTAAACGCATTGAAATTTATATATATCACTAAGGTGCATTACAAGAGGTTTACTACAGAATATTGTGTGTATAGCAGTCATCGTTCATTTACAGGGACACACAAAAGAATTCTGTACTGTCTGTTATCAATATCTTCTGGAAGTGCGTTTTAAGTTACTGAACGCGATTTTAATTTTAACTCGCTTTTTGTCTATTACGTGGTGTGTATAAATTCTGTAGATCCTATACAGGGAAACCACAAAAGTTCGCGAATACATTTCCGTTTATTGACAGAAACTCCAGACGGAGAATTTTAAACTGTGCTACGCGTTTCCTAACTGAACTAAAATTTAGCATCCTATGTTGTATATATACAAATCTATAGATCCTATACAGGGCTGAATAAAACAGCTGAGATAGTTTTCCAATATTGTAATTAATTCCTGAAATTGGATTTTTAAATATGTTATGCGTTTTCAAAATTGTTTAGTTAGATATCATCTTTCACTTTAATAAACGGTAAATATTTGCAAAATTATTTTGGATGTGTTGGAAAGTGTTACATAATCTATGCTTGACGCATAATTTTTCGTTCTTGTTTATTTTATTTTATTTTATTTTTTTTTTTGTAATTTTTATTTTACATCAAAATATTCTGTCACCTTTTTCTTTTTAGTCTGTTGCCTTTTTATGAAAATGCAAAGTTAAATTAAACGATTAAAAGGTTATGAAATCATTCCATTCCAAATTATGGAATACCCCAACGTTCGGCATTCTCGTTGTTCTACCATATGAGCTCCTATGTTGGAAAAACCAGGTGATAAGTACGTTTAAAATGCTGTTATAACAGGAAAATACTCGCAAGCTAATGTTAAGTCTACGGGAAGTTTTTTTTTAATTTCTCGCTCGCATTTTAATGTTTTTAAATGATTTCTTTTTGTATAGGAAAGCTGAGGGACAATGTCAATAATCAAAATTTATAAGTTTTTTATGAGCTTCTATGACGGGAGATTGTCGAATGGTAATTTCACATGTGTTTTTTAAAAATACATATTAGACTTTCACAGAATACTTACCTAGGTTATTATGTTTCTTGTGCGTAATTTGGTATAAGAGAGGATCGTGATATAAACAGTAATATCGCGTTTGCATGAAAATTCTTATGACATAAAATTCCTTGTCTTTCCAAAGCGACAAAATGCGAAACGCATGCACGATTTTTAAGCATGGACTTACAAACAGTCGGACAAAGACACCCATAGACAATGTCGATAAGCAAAAGCCATAAGATTTTTTTTTTTCTGTTATGCGAGTAGGTGGCTTGATTATAGAAATTTGGTATGATGGAACACGAGACTTAAAAAAACGTACTTTTTGTATGTCCATTAACTATGATATGAAATGCTAGAAAGTTACACATTGATGCATGGGGCACCTTGATACACCCCCTCTACTGCTCACAAGGTCATTACAGGAAGTTTCACAACAGCTCCAAAGTATGGCGCTAGTGTACACAACTACCTACAGAACGTCTTGGCGTGATTCAGTAGTTTGATGAAATGAGACGGGTGATTTAGTGTTTTTGTAGGTAAAAAGTAAATTTGAGTTGTACAATTGCAGTGGTATTATACAGCTGTTCCAGTATTTTCAAAAGAAAAGAATACCCTCCCTGGTAAGTAAAAGTACTCTTTATCAGTTCCTCATTCTTTTTTGTTAGGTAAATTATGAAGTGTTGGATTTGAGATTCATATTATTCAAAATGGCTACTTGGGGTACATTGATACAACCTATGTTGGGGCACATTGATGCGTATCAATGTGCCCCATGATAGCTGCAAACAACCTATATTCATTTTAGTTCATGGTTTCATTACTTTTTATTATTTTTTTTATCGTATACACCTTAATCCACTCATTTCCGACCAACAATTTCTAATATTAGTTTTTATTGAAATGAAATAGCTCCACTATTGTATGCTAGAAAATTTAATAGCACTCTTGCAAACAGTGATTTATAATTTTTCTTATACCAGGGTTTCCACTATGATTAGCTCTTACAAAAAAAGAAAGAAAACAACAAACAAGAAAAACAATTAAATGAAACAAGAAAAACAATTAAATGACAAAAAATAAGAATTACAAATTAAATTGACTTTGATGAAACTGGGATTACCACTGTCCTTGACACTCCAAAGGTTCTAGCCTCAAAACACCAAAAGGCAAGTAGGGCAAGTAGTTTCAGCAGAAAGGGGGGGAACTTGTTACCTTTGGTGTCTTCATTTCTGCTATTGGAAATCAATATCCCCAGTATTCATTTTAAATAATAATTGACAAATTAAATGACCAAACAAGAAAAACAATTAAATGAATACCTTGTTAAATGCAATGGGTTGCATCACGGTCAAAACGCTGAAGCAGATGAGGCCCTTGGCATATGAATTTGCTAAAAAACTACGCTGTAAGTATCCTGAAAGTTGGAATGGTAATGAAATGGCAGGGGAAGACTGGATGTACGGTTTGCAAAGTAGGAATGCAATTTTAATTGTGAGGAAACCAGAACAAACAAGCATTATGAGCTGTGTACGTTTCTGCAGGGAAGCTGTTGAGGACTTTTTCAGTAATTATCAGAGTGTCATGAAAAGATACAATTTCGCTCGAGACAGAATATTCAATTTTGATGAAACTGGGATTACCACTGTCCTTGACACTCCAAAGGTTCTAGCCTCAAAACACCAAAAGGCAAGTAGGGCAGGTGGTTTCAGCAGAAAGGGGGGGAACTTGTTACCTTTGGTGTCTTCATTTCTGCTATTGGAAATCAATATCCCCAGTATTCATTTTCCCAGGATTCATTGTAAGGACCACTTCATTGCAGAAGCTCCAGAAGGAAGTTTGGGTTTGGCATTCAGGAATGGTTGGATGTCTGCAGATTTGTTCTTAATAGTTCTGAGGCACGTCAAGCAACATACAAATTCGTCAATAGAAAACCTATTGTTGCTCTGAACCTACTGAAACCTACTGTTGCTGAATATACTGTTGCTATATGATAATCATGAGTCACACGTTTCAATTGAAGCCATTGACAACTGTCGTGCAAATGGAATAATTTATTTGTCATTCCCCCTCACACAAATTTCACAAACTGCAACCATTGGACGTAGCAGTGTTTGGTCCCTTTAAAGAAAAGCTGAAAATTTCTTTCAACGATTGGCACCTGAATAATCCGGGAAAACACCTATCAATTTATGACATTACAAAGCTGGCTAAACTTGCAAACTTAGAATCATTCACTCCGGAAAATATTGTGTCTGATTTTGAGAGGACAGGCATAGTGCCCTTCAACAGATTGGTATTTGCTGACTCTGATTTTTCTCCCAGCACAGTTTTCATACCTCATTCTCACTCTGATACAGTTGTTGTCACACCCCCTCAAACAGACTCAGAAACTCCCTCAACTGTCTCTCAGTCACAAGATAGCAATGTTCCACAAAGTGCTGATGCTACCCAGACTCCATGGCCAACTACTTGTTCAAACAAATCTGTAACTCCTGAAGACGTGCGACTTTACCCAACAGCTATTGGTAGTAAAACTAACAAAAGAAAAGGATGGCAGCGTGGTAAATCTCGAATTTAAACTGATTCTCCAGAGATAAAAAGGCTTTTCGACATGAGAAAAGTTCAAGAAGAGAAACAACCTACAGCACAGCAAAAGAATAGAGACAAAAAACTGAAAAATGCAAAAATGCTGCTGGGGATAGAAGACACTAAACCTTTGAAGCGACAGACGAAGAAAATGAAGGTGGAAGAATTATATTTATCAGATAAATCTGTAACACCCTTAGTACAGTCGAGTGACTCTACATCAGATGATTTCAATCTATGCAGACACTTCTGACCAAAATATTGTTGATTATGACTTTGTTAGTGCAGTTTGCAAAAAGGAGATCGATTATTCACTTTGTAGGCCAAGTTAAACGAAAAACTGATGTTGGTGACCATCTTGTCCGGTTTATGAAATGAAAACCTGGTAACTTTTTCATTTTTCCTGAGAAAGAAGATAACTGTGGGGTTGAAG
The DNA here is from genome assembly GCA_963931845.1 of Maratus michaelseni. Taxonomy (NCBI): domain Eukaryota; kingdom Metazoa; phylum Arthropoda; class Arachnida; order Araneae; family Salticidae; genus Maratus; species Maratus michaelseni. The sequence continues at coordinate 406,334,799 of OZ007590.1, read as the reverse complement.
TGCCAGATATAACAAAGTTGCCCCAGTCAACAACCAGACAAGGAACAGCAAGAACATCAGTTCGTTATACATATAATTTTGATTTTGATCGCTTTAACATTCCTTGCAAATAAATTGTGGGTAATCTGAATTTCTTTGAATAAATATAAAATACTCATTTTCTATGGAAAATATGCAGTAACTGTTATTTTTTCACCACTTTTCTCAAACGTATCACAGTGCCCCATGAAGTGTATCAATCTACCCCGGGGACGGGGCACATTGATACAAATGACTTTTTTTAGTTTTTTTTTAAATTACACACAGAAATACTATATAAAACAACGATTGTGCCTGTTAGTAACACACTACAATAGTTTTGCTGACATCACATGGAAAAATAACTTGAAATTTTTGTTTTCTGGGTATCAAAAAAATTCTTAGAAAAAAACCGCATCAATGTACCCCAGTTCCCCCTATGTATCACTATAAATAAATTTTATTTATATAGTGTTTAGTATTCAGTTTATTTACTCTTTATAACGATTTCAAATATATATTTTTTTAATTTTTGTATACGTACATTTTTATACTGTGATAAACTTTGTGTAAAGCCCTCCCTCCCTTCTCCACTTTTTTTCTAATCATACATGACTGGAAACATCTGGAAACCGTTTATAATTATCACTAAAGTATACAGTGTGTGTTTTTGTTTACCTGTTTACTGTAGTTTGTTAAGGTCAGCGAAATTGAACTAACGCGGAGGGCCCGAATTTTTTTTTATTTTGATAAACATTTATGAATTTCCTCTCGCGCTTCCATCTAATTTTTGACACTTACACCAATATTCCATCTTCAAAAAATTTATGAATATCACGTTTACATATCTCCTATATTTTTTTTATTCTTTTTTTTTCTTTTAATCTCTTAATGTCAGCGACACTGGGATTAACGCGGAAAGTTATATTAACGAGACTAAATTATCAATTCTGACGCGTAAACAGAGAAAAAATGTTGTTGTATCACTCCGTCATCCGTATTTCATTCTGTATTCTATTATTATTTAAACATATTGAGTGTAATGTCGAAAATAAAACTTCTGATATATTTTTTTCTCGTTCCTCGGCGTTCTATATTAACACGCTCGCGTTTGCATAAAAATTCTTATGACAAAATTCTCTGTACTTACATTGCCATGCAAAAAAAAGCAGTGTTCGTCTCTAAAGAACAGGGAACATGTGTTATTGAACCCCGTCCATCCATCCTTCCTTCCAAAAGAGACAAAATGCGAAATGCATGCACGATTTTTAAGCATGAACTTAGTCAGACAAAGACACCCATAGACAATGTCGATGAGGAAAAGCCATAAGATTTTTTTGAATTTCTATTATGAGAGTAGGTGGCTCGATTATGGACATTTGAAGCCCTTCCCTTCCTTCCCCTCCCGCCCTTCCTTCTAATTTTTGACACTTACACCAATATTCCATCTTCAAAAAATTTATGAATATCACGTTTACATATCGCATATATTTTTTTTATTCCTTTTTTTCTTTTAATCTCTTAATGTCAGCGACGCTGGGATTAACGCGGACAGTTATATTAACGAGACTAAATTATCAATTTCTGACGCGTAAACAGAGAAAAAATGTTGTATCACTCCGTCAGCCGTATTTCATTTTGTATTCTATTATTATTTAAACATATTGAGTGTAATTTCGAAAATAAAACTTCTGATATATTTTTTTTCTCGTTCCTCGGCGTTCTATATTAACACGCTCGCGTTTGCATAAAAATTCTTATTACAAAATTCTCTGTACTTCCATTGCCATGCAAAAAAAAGCAGTGTTCGTCTCTAAAGAACAGGGAACATGTGTTATTGAACCCCGTCCATCCATCCTTCCTTCCAAAAGAGACAAAATGCGAAATGCATGCACGATTTTTAAGCATGAACTTAGTCAGACAAAGACACCCATAGACAATGTCGATGAGCAAAAGCCATTAGATTTTTTTGAATTTCTATTATGAGAGTAGGTGGCTCGATTATGGACATTTGAAGCCCTTCTCTTCCTTCCCCTCCCGCCCTTCCTTCTAATTTTTGACACTTGTATTAACGCGGACAGTTATATTAACAAGACTAAATTATCAATTTCTGACGCGTAAACAGAGAAAAAATGTTATATCACTCCGTCATCCGTATTTCATTCTGTATTCTATTATTATTTAAACATCTTGAGTGTAATTTCGAAAATAAAACTTCTGATATATTTTTTTTCTCGTTCCTCGGCGTTCTATATTAACACGCACGCGTTTGCATAAAAATTCTTATGACAAAATTCTCTGTACTTCCATTGCCATGCAAAAAAATGCAGTGTTCGTCTCTAAAGAACAGGGAACATGTGTTGTTGAACCCCGTCCATCCATCCTTCCTTCCAAAAGAGACAAAATGCGAAATGCATGCACGATTTTTAAGCATGAACTTAGTCAGACAAAGACACCCATAGACAATGTCGATGAGCAAAAGCCATAAGATTTTATGAGAGTAGGTGGCTCGATTATGGACATTTGAAGCCCTTCCCTTCCTTCCCCTCCCGCTCTTCCTTCTAATTTTTGACACTTACACCAATATTCCATCTTCAAAAAATTTATGAATATCACGTTTACATATCGCCTATATTTTTTTTTTATTCTTTTTTTTTTCTTTTAATCTCTTAATGTCAGCGACGCTGGGATTAACGCGGACAGTTACATTAACGAAACTAAGTTATCAATTTCTGACGCGTAAACAGAGAAAAAATGTTGTTGTCTCCGTCAGCCGTATTTCATTCTGTATTCTATTATCATTTAAACATATTGAGTGTAATTTCGAAAATAAAACTTCTGATATACTTTTTTTCTCGTTCCTCGGCGTTCTATATTAACACGCTCGCGTTTGCATAAAAATTCTTATGACAAAATTCTCTGTACTTCCATTGCCATGCAAAAAAAAGCAGTGTTCGTCTCTAAAGAACAGGGAACATGTGTTATTGAACCCCGTCCATCCATCCTTCCTTCCAAAAGAGACAAAATGCGAAATGCATGCACGATTTTTAAGCATGAACTTAGTCAGACAAAGACACCCATAGACAATGTCGATGAGCAAAAGCCATAAGATTTTTTTGAATTTCTATTATGAGAGTAGGTGGCTCGATTATGGACATTTGAAGCACTACCCTTCCTTCCCCTCCCGCCCTTACTTCTAATTTTTGACACTTACACCAATATTCAATCTTCAAAAAATTTATGAATATCACGTTTACATATCGCCTATATTTTTTTTTATTCTTTTTTTTTTTCTTTTAATCTCTTAATGTCAGCGACGCTGGGATTAACGCGGAAAGTTATATTAACGAGACTAAATTATCAATTCTGACGCGTAAATAGAGAAAAAATGTTGTTGTATCACTCCGTCATCCGTATTTCATTCTGTATTCTATTATTATTTAAACATATTGAGTGTAATGTCGAAAATAAAACTTCTGATATATTTTTTTCTCGTTCCTCGGCGTTCTATATTAACACGCTCGCGTTTGCATAAAAATTCTTATGACAAAATTCTCTGTACTTACATTGCCATGCAAAAAAAAGCAGTGTTCGTCTCTAAAGAACAGGGAACATGTGTTATTGAACCCCGTCCATCCATCCTTCCTTCCAAAAGAGACAAAATGCGAAATGCATGCACGATTTTTAAGCATGAACTTAGTCAGACAAAGACACCCATAGACAATGTCGATGAGGAAAAGCCATAAGATTTTTTTGAATTTCTATTATGAGAGTAGGTGGCTCGATTATGGACATTTGAAGCCCTTCCCTTCCTTCCCCTCCCGCCCTTCCTTCTAATTTTTGACACTTACACCAATATTCCATCTTCAAAAAATTTATGAATATCACGTTTACATATCGCATATATTTTTTTTATTCCTTTTTTTCTTTTAATCTCTTAATGTCAGCGACGCTGGGATTAACGCGGACAGTTATATTAACGAGACTAAATTATCAATTTCTGACGCGTAAACAGAGAAAAAATGTTGTATCACTCCGTCAGCCGTATTTCATTTTGTATTCTATTATTATTTAAACATATTGAGTGTAATTTCGAAAATAAAACTTCTGATATATTTTTTTTCTCGTTCCTCGGCGTTCTATATTAACACGCTCGCGTTTGCATAAAAATTCTTATTACAAAATTCTCTGTACTTCCATTGCCATGCAAAAAAAAGCAGTGTTCGTCTCTAAAGAACAGGGAACATGTGTTATTGAACCCCGTCCATCCATCCTTCCTTCCAAAAGAGACAAAATGCGAAATGCATGCACGATTTTTAAGCATGAACTTAGTCAGACAAAGACACCCATAGACAATGTCGATGAGCAAAAGCCATTAGATTTTTTTGAATTTCTATTATGAGAGTAGGTGGCTCGATTATGGACATTTGAAGCCCTTCTCTTCCTTCCCCTCCCGCCCTTCCTTCTAATTTTTGACACTTGTATTAACGCGGACAGTTATATTAACAAGACTAAATTATCAATTTCTGACGCGTAAACAGAGAAAAAATGTTATATCACTCCGTCATCCGTATTTCATTCTGTATTCTATTATTATTTAAACATCTTGAGTGTAATTTCGAAAATAAAACTTCTGATATATTTTTTTTCTCGTTCCTCGGCGTTCTATATTAACACGCACGCGTTTGCATAAAAATTCTTATGACAAAATTCTCTGTACTTCCATTGCCATGCAAAAAAATGCAGTGTTCGTCTCTAAAGAACAGGGAACATGTGTTGTTGAACCCCGTCCATCCATCCTTCCTTCCAAAAGAGACAAAATGCGAAATGCATGCACGATTTTTAAGCATGAACTTAGTCAGACAAAGACACCCATAGACAATGTCGATGAGCAAAAGCCATAAGATTTTATGAGAGTAGGTGGCTCGATTATGGACATTTGAAGCCCTTCCCTTCCTTCCCCTCCCGCTCTTCCTTCTAATTTTTGACACTTACACCAATATTCCATCTTCAAAAAATTTATGAATATCACGTTTACATATCGCCTATATTTTTTTTTTATTCTTTTTTTTTTCTTTTAATCTCTTAATGTCAGCGACGCTGGGATTAACGCGGACAGTTACATTAACGAAACTAAGTTATCAATTTCTGACGCGTAAACAGAGAAAAAATGTTGTTGTCTCCGTCAGCCGTATTTCATTCTGTATTCTATTATCATTTAAACATATTGAGTGTAATTTCGAAAATAAAACTTCTGATATACTTTTTTTCTCGTTCCTCGGCGTTCTATATTAACACGCTCGCGTTTGCATAAAAATTCTTATGACAAAATTCTCTGTACTTCCATTGCCATGCAAAAAAAAGCAGTGTTCGTCTCTAAAGAACAGGGAACATGTGTTATTGAACCCCGTCCATCCATCCTTCCTTCCAAAAGAGACAAAATGCGAAATGCATGCACGATTTTTAAGCATGAACTTAGTCAGACAAAGACACCCATAGACAATGTCGATGAGCAAAAGCCATAAGATTTTTTTGAATTTCTATTATGAGAGTAGGTGGCTCGATTATGGACATTTGAAGCACTACCCTTCCTTCCCCTCCCGCCCTTACTTCTAATTTTTGACACTTACATCAATATTCAATCTTCAAAAAATTTATGAATATCACGTTTACATATCGCCTATATTTTTTTTTATTCTTTTTTTTTTCTTTTAATCTCTTAATGTCAGCGACGCTGGGATTAACGCGGAAAGTTATATTAACGAGACTAAATTATCAATTCTGACGCGTAAACAGAGAAAAAATGTTGTTGTATCACTCCGTCATCCGTATTTCATTCTGTATTCTATTATTATTTAAACATATTGAGTGTAATGTCGAAAATAAAACTTCTGATATATTTTTTTCTCGTTCCTCGGCGTTCTATATTAACACGCTCGCGTTTGCATAAAAATTCTTATGACAAAATTCTCTGTACTTACATTGCCATGCAAAAAAAAGCAGTGTTCGTCTCTAAAGAACAGGGAACATGTGTTATTGAACCCCGTCCATCCATCCTTCCTTCCAAAAGAGACAAAATGCGAAATGCATGCACGATTTTTAAGCATGAACTTAGTCAGACAAAGACACCCATAGACAATGTCGATGAGGAAAAGCCATAAGATTTTTTTGAATTTCTATTATGAGAGTAGGTGGCTCGATTATGGACATTTGAAGCCCTTCCCTTCCTTCCCTTCCCGCCCTTCCTTCTAATTTTTGACACTTACACCAATATTCCATCTTCAAAAAATTTATGAATATCACGTTTACATATCGCATATATTTTTTTTATTCCTTTTTTTCTTTTAATCTCTTAATGTCAGCGACGCTGGGATTAACGCGGACAGTTATATTAACGAGACTAAATTATCAATTTCTGACGCGTAAACAGAGAAAAAATGTTGTATCACTCCGTCAGCCGTATTTCATTTTGTATTCTATTATTATTTAAACATATTGAGTGTAATTTCGAAAATAAAACTTCTGATATATTTTTTTTCTCGTTCCTCGGCGTTCTATATTAACACGCTCGCGTTTGCATAAAAATTCTTATTACAAAATTCTCTGTACTTCCATTGCCATGCAAAAAAAAGCAGTGTTCGTCTCTAAAGAACAGGGAACATGTGTTTTTGAACCCCGTCCATCCATCCTTCCTTTCAAAAGAGACAAAATGCGAAATGCATGCACGATTTTTAAGCATGAACTTAGTCAGACAAAGACACCCATAGACAATGTCGATGAGCAAAAGCCATTAGATTTTTTTGAATTTCTATTATGAGAGTAGGTGGCTCGATTATGGACATTTGAAGCCCTTCTCTTCCTTCCCCTCCCGCCCTTCCTTCTAATTTTTGACACTTACACCAATATTCCATCTTCAAAAAATTTATGAATATCACGTTTACATATCGCCTATATTTTTTTTTTATTCTTTTTTTTTCTTTTAATCTCTTAATGTCAGCGACGCTGGGATTAACGCGGACAGTTACATTAACGAAACTAAGTTATCAATTTCTGACGCGTAAACAGAGAAAAAATGTTGTTGTCTCCGTCAGCCGTATTTCATTCTGTATTCTATTATCATTTAAACATATTGAGTGTAATTTCGAAAATAAAACTTCTGATATACTTTTTTTCTCGTTCCTCGGCGTTCTATATTAACACGCTCGCGTTTGCATAAAAATTCTTATGACAAAATTCTCTGTACTTCCATTGCCATGCAAAAAAAAGCAGTGTTCGTCTCTAAAGAACAGGGAACATGTGTTATTGAACCCCGTCCATCCATCCTTCCTTCCAAAAGAGACAAAATGCGAAATGCATGCACGATTTTTAAGCATGAACTTAGTCAGACAAAGACACCCATAGACAATGTCGATGAGCAAAAGCCATAAGATTTTTATGAATTTCTATTATGAGAGTAGGTGGCTCGATTATGGACATTTGAAGCCCTACCCTTCCTTCCCCTCCCGCCCTTACTTCTAATTTTTGACACTTACACCAATATTCAATCTTCAAAAAATTTATGAATATCACGTTTACATATCGCCTATATTTTTTTTTATTCTTTTTTTTTTCTTTTAATCTCTTAATGTCAGCGACGCTGGGATTAACGCGGACAGTTATATTAACGAGACTAAATTATCAATTTCTGACGCGTAAACAGAGAAAAAATGTTGTTGTCTCCGTCAGCCGTATTTCATTCTGTATTCTATTATTATTTAAACTGATGAACTTTATGAACTTTATGTCTGAATATTTTTTAAGCATGAACTTAGTCAGACAAAGACACCCATAGACAATGTCGATGAGCAAAAGCCATAAGATTTTTTTGAATTTCTATTATGAGAGTAGGTGGCTCGATTATGGACATTTGAAGCCCTTCCCTTCCTTCCCCTCCCGCCCTTCCTTCTAATTTTTGACACTTACACCAATATTCCATCTTCAAAAAATTTATGAATATCACGTTTACATATCGCCTATATTTTTTTTTATTCTTTTTTTTCCTTTTAATCTCTTAATGTCAGCGACGCTGGGATTAACGCGGACAGTTACATTAACGAAACTAAGTTATCAATTTCTGACGCGTAAACAGAGAAAAAATGTTGTTGTCTCCGTCAGCCGTATTTCATTCTGTATTCTATTATCATTTAAACATATTGAGTGTAATTTCGAAAATAAAACTTCTGATATATTTTTTTCTCGTATAGAAATTTGAATAGAAATTCAAAAGCCATAAGATTTTTTTGAATTTCTATTATGAGAGTAGGTGGCTCGATAATGGACATTTGAAGCCCTTCCCTTCCTTCCCCTCCCGCCCTTCCTTCTAATTTTTGACACTTACACCAATATTCCATCTTCAAAAAATTTATGAATATCACGTTTACATATCGCCTATATTTTTTTTTATTCTTTTTTTTTCTCTTAATGTCAGCGACGCTGGGATTAACGCGGACAGTTACATTAACGAGACTAAGTTATCAATTTCTGACGCGTAAACAGAGAAAAAATGTTGTTGTCTCCGTCAGCAGTATTTCATTCTGTATTCTATTATTATTTAAACATATTGAGTGTAATTTCGAAAATAAAACTTCTGATATATTTTTTTTCTCGTTCCTCGGCGTTCTATATTAACACGCTCGCGTTTGCATAAAAATTCTTATGACAAAATTCTCTGTACTTCCATTGCCATGCAAAAAAAGCAGTGTTCGTCTCTAAAGAACAGGGAACATGTGTTGTTGAACCCCGTCCATCCATCCTTCCTTCCAAAAGAGACAAAATGCGAAATGCATGCACGATTTTTAAGCATGAACTTAGTCAGACAAAGACACCCATAGACAATGTCGATGAGCAAAAGCCATAAGATTTTATGAGAGTAGGTGGCTCGATTATGGACATTTGAAGCCCTTCCCTTCCTTCCCCTCCCGCCCTTCCTTCTAATTTTTGACACTTACACCAATATTCCATCTTCAAAAAATTTATGAATATCACGTTTACATATCACCTATATTTTTTTTTTATTCTTTTTTTTTCTTTTAATCTCTTAATGTCAGCGACGCTGGGATTAACGCGGACAGTTATATTAACGAGACTAAATTATCAATTTCTGACGCGTAAACACAGAAAAAATGTTGTTGTCTCCGTCAGCCGTATTTCATTCTGTATTCTATTATTATTTAAACATATTGAGTGTAATTTCGAAAATAAATCTTCTGATATATTTTTTTTCTCGTTCCTCGGCGTTCTATATTAACACGCTCGCGTTTGCATAAAAATTCTTATGACAAAATTCTCTGTACTTCCATTGCCATGCAAAAAAAGCAGTGTTCGTCTCTAAAGAACAGGGAACATGTGTTGTTGAACCCCGTCCATCCATCCTTCCTTCCAAAAGAGACAAAATGCGAAATGCATGCACGATTTTTAAGCATGAACTTAGTCAGACAAAGACACCCATAGACAATGTCGATAAGCAAAAGCCTTCAGATATTTTTGAATTTCTATTATGAGAGTAGGTGGCTCGATTATGGACATTTGAAGCTCTTCCCTTCCTTCCCCTCCCGCCCTTCCTTCTAATTTTTGACACTTACACCAATATTCCATCTTCAAAAAATTTATGAATATCACGTTTACATATCGCCTATATTTTTTTTTATTCTTTTTTTTTCTTTTAATCTCTTAATGTCAGCGACGCTGGGATTAACGCGGACAGTTATATTAACGAGACTAAATTATCAATTTCTGACGCGTAAACACAGAAAAAATGTTGTTGTCTCCGTCAGCCGTATTTCATTCTGTATTCTATTATTATTTAAACATATTGAGTGTAATTTCGAAAATAAATCTTCTGATATATTTTTTTTCTCGTTCCTCGGCGTTCTATATTAACACGCTCGCGTTTGCATAAAAATTCTTATGACAAAATTCTCTGTACTTCCATTGCCATGCAAAAAAAGGCAGTGTTCGTCTCTAAAGAACAGGGAACATGTGTTGTTGAACCCCGTCCATCCATCCTTCCTTCCAAAAGAGACAAAATGCGAAATGCATGCACGATTTTTAAGCATGAACTTAGTCAGACAAAGACACCCATAGACAATGTCGATAAGCAAAAGCAATAAGATTTTTTTGAATTTCTACTATGAGAGTAGGTGGCTCGATAATGGACATTTGAAGCCCTTCCCTTCCTTCCCCTCCCGCCCTTCCTTCTAATTTTTGACACTTACACCAATATTCCATCTTCAAAAAATTTATGAATATCACGTTTACATATCGCCTATATTTTTTTTTATTCTTTTTTTTTCTTTTAATCTCTTAATGTCAGCGACGCTGGGATTAACGCGGACAGTTATATTAACGAGACTAAATTATCAATTTCTGACGCGTAAACACAGAAAAAATGTTGTTGTCTCCGTCAGCCGTATTTCATTCTGTATTCTATTATCATTTAAACATATTGAATGTAATTTCGAAAATAAAACTTCTGATATACTTTTTTTCTCGTTCCTCGGCGTTCTATATTAACACGCTCGCGTTTGCATAAAAATTCTTATGACAAAATTCTCTGTACTTCCATTGCCATGCAAAAAAAAGCAGTGTTCGTCTCTAAAGAACAGGGAACATGTGTTGTTGAACCCCGTCCATCCATCCTTCCTTCCAAAAGAGACAAATTGCGAAATGCATGCACGATTTTTAAGCATGAACTTAGTCAGACAAAGACACCCATAGACAATGTCGCTGAGCAAAAGCCATAAGATTTTTTTTAATTTCTATTATGAGAGTAGGTGGCTCGATTATGGACATTTGAAGCCCTTCCCTTCCTTCTAATTTTTGACACTTACACCAATATTCAATCTTCAAAAAATTTATGAATTATCACGTTTACATATCGCCTATATTTTTTTTATTCTTTTTTTTTTGCTTTTAATATCTTAATGTCAGCGACGCTGGAATTAACGCGGACAGTTATATTAACGAGACTAAATTATCAATTTCTGACGCGTAAAAAGAGAAAAAATGTTGTTGTATCACTCCGTCATCCGTATTTCATTCTGTATTCTATTATTATTTAAACATATTGAGTGGAATTTCGAAAATAAAACTTCTGATATATTTTTTTTCTCGTTCCTCGGCGTTCTATATTAACACGCTCGCGTTTGCATACAAATTCTTATGACAAAATTCTCTGTACTTCCATTGCATGTCTCTAAAGAACAGGGAACATGTGTTATTGAACCCCGTCCATCCATCCTTCCTTCCAAAAGAGACAAAATGCGAAATGCATGCACGATTTTTAAGCATGAACTTAGTCAGACAAAGACACCCATAGACAATGTCGATGAGCAAAAGCCATAAGATTTTTTTGAATTTCTATTATGAGAGTAGGTGGCTCGATTATGGACATTTGAAGCCCTTCCCTTCCTTCCCCTCCCGCCCTTCCTTCTAATTTTTGACACTTACACCAATATTCCATCTTCAAAAAATTTATGAATTATCACGTTTTTATATCGCCTATATTTTTTTTATTCTTTTTTTTGTCTTTTAATATCTTAATGTCAGCGACGCTGGGATTAATGCGGACAGTTATATTAACAAGACTAAATTATCAATTTCTGACGCGTAAACAGAGAAAAAATGTTGTCTCCGTCAGCCGTATTTCATTCTGTATTCTATTATTATTTAAACATATTGAGTGTAATTTCGAAAATAAAACTTCTGATATTTTTTTTTCTCGTTCCTCGGCGTTCTATATTAACACGCTCGCGTTTGCATAAAAATTCTTATGAAAAAATTCTCTGTACTTCCATTGCCATGCAAAAAAAGCAGTGTTCGTCTCTAAAGAACAGGGAACATGTGTTGTTGAACCCCGTCCATCCATCCTTCCTTCCAAAAGATACAAAATGCGAAATGCATGCACGATTTTTAAGCATGAACTTAGTCAGACAAAGACACCCATAGACAATGTCGATGAGCAAAAGCCATAAGGTTTTTTGAATTTCTATTATGAGAGTAGGTGGCTCGATTATGGACATTTGAAGCCCTTCCCTTCCTTCCCCTCCCGCCCTTCCTTCTAATTTTTGACACTTACACCAATATTCCATCTTCAAAAAATTTATGAATTATCACGTTTACATATCGCCTATATTTTTTTTATTCTTTTTTTTTTCTTTTAATATCTTAATGTCAGCGACGCTGGGATTAATGCGGACAGTTATATTAACAAGACTAAATTATCAATTTCTGACGCGTAAACAGAGAAAAAATGTTGTCTCCGTCAGCCGTATTTCATTTTGTATTCTATTATTATTTAAACATATTGAGTGTAATTTCGAAAATAAAACTTCTGATATATTTTTTTTCTCGTTCCTCGGCGTTCTATATTAACACGCTCGCGTTTGCATAAAAATTCTTATGACAAAATTCTCTGTACTTCCTTTGCCATGCAAAAAAAGCAGTGTTCGTCTCTAAAGAACAGGAACATGTGTTATTGAACCCCGTCCATCCATCCTTCCTTCCAAAAGAGACAAAATGCGAAATGCATGCACGATTTTTAAGTATGAACTTAGTCAGACAAAGACACCCATTGACAATGTCGATGAGCAAAAGCCATAAGATTTTTTTGAATTTCTATTATGAGAGTAGGTGGCTCGATTATGGACATTTGAAGCTCTTCCCTTCCTTCCCCTCCCGCCCTTCCTTCTAATTTTTGACACTTGGATTAATGCGGACAGTTATATTAACAAGACTAAATAATAATAGAATACAAAATGAAATACGGATGACGGAGTGATACAACAACATTTTTTCTCTGTTTACGCGTCAGAAATTGATAATTTCTGACGGAGTAAACAGAGAAAAAATGTTGTTGTATCACTCCGTCATCCATATTTCATTTTGTATTCTATTATTATTTAAACATATTGAGTGGAATTTCGAAAATAAAACTCTCTGATATATTTTTTTTCTCGTTCCTCGGCGTTCTATATTAACACGCTCGCGTTTGCATAAAAATTCTTATGACAAAATTCTCTGTACTTCCATTGCCATGCAAAAAAATGCAGTGTTCGTCTCTAAAGAACAGGGAACATGTGTTGTTGAACCCCGTCCATCCATCCTTCCTTCCAAAAGAGACAAAATGCGAAATGCATGCACGATTTTTAAGCATGAACTTAGTCAGACAAAGACACCCATAGACAATGTCGATGAGCAAAAGCCATAAGATTTTATGAGAGTAGGTGGCTCGATTATGGACATTTGAAGCCCTTCCCTTCCTTCCCCTCCCGCTCTTCCTTCTAATTTTTGACACTTACACCAATATTCCATCTTCAAAAAATTTATGAATATCACGTTTACATATCGCCTATATTTTTTTTTTATTCTTTTTTTTTTCTTTTAATCTCTTAATGTCAGCGACGCTGGGATTAACGCGGACAGTTACATTAACGAAACTAAGTTATCAATTTCTGACGCGTAAACAGAGAAAAAATGTTGTTGTCTCCGTCAGCCGTATTTCATTCTGTATTCTATTATCATTTAAACATATTGAGTGTAATTTCGAAAATAAAACTTCTGATATACTTTTTTTCTCGTTCCTCGGCGTTCTATATTAACACGCTCGCGTTTGCATAAAAATTCTTATGACAAAATTCTCTGTACTTCCATTGCCATGCAAAAAAAAGCAGTGTTCGTCTCTAAAGAACAGGGAACATGTGTTATTGAACCCCGTCCATCCATCCTTCCTTCCAAAAGAGACAAAATGCGAAATGCATGCACGATTTTTAAGCATGAACTTAGTCAGACAAAGACACCCATAGACAATGTCGATGAGCAAAAGCCATAAGATTTTTTTGAATTTCTATTATGAGAGTAGGTGGCTCGATTATGGACATTTGAAGCACTACCCTTCCTTCCCCTCCCGCCCTTACTTCTAATTTTTGACACTTACATCAATATTCAATCTTCAAAAAATTTATGAATATCACGTTTACATATCGCCTATATTTTTTTTTATTCTTTTTTTTTTCTTTTAATCTCTTAATGTCAGCGACGCTGGGATTAACGCGGAAAGTTATATTAACGAGACTAAATTATCAATTCTGACGCGTAAACAGAGAAAAAATGTTGTTGTATCACTCCGTCATCCGTATTTCATTCTGTATTCTATTATTATTTAAACATATTGAGTGTAATGTCGAAAATAAAACTTCTGATATATTTTTTTCTCGTTCCTCGGCGTTCTATATTAACACGCTCGCGTTTGCATAAAAATTCTTATGACAAAATTCTCTGTACTTACATTGCCATGCAAAAAAAAGCAGTGTTCGTCTCTAAAGAACAGGGAACATGTGTTATTGAACCCCGTCCATCCATCCTTCCTTCCAAAAGAGACAAAATGCGAAATGCATGCACGATTTTTAAGCATGAACTTAGTCAGACAAAGACACCCATAGACAATGTCGATGAGGAAAAGCCATAAGATTTTTTTGAATTTCTATTATGAGAGTAGGTGGCTCGATTATGGACATTTGAAGCCCTTCCCTTCCTTCCCTTCCCGCCCTTCCTTCTAATTTTTGACACTTACACCAATATTCCATCTTCAAAAAATTTATGAATATCACGTTTACATATCGCATATATTTTTTTTATTCCTTTTTTTCTTTTAATCTCTTAATGTCAGCGACGCTGGGATTAACGCGGACAGTTATATTAACGAGACTAAATTATCAATTTCTGACGCGTAAACAGAGAAAAAATGTTGTATCACTCCGTCAGCCGTATTTCATTTTGTATTCTATTATTATTTAAACATATTGAGTGTAATTTCGAAAATAAAACTTCTGATATATTTTTTTTCTCGTTCCTCGGCGTTCTATATTAACACGCTCGCGTTTGCATAAAAATTCTTATTACAAAATTCTCTGTACTTCCATTGCCATGCAAAAAAAAGCAGTGTTCGTCTCTAAAGAACAGGGAACATGTGTTTTTGAACCCCGTCCATCCATCCTTCCTTTCAAAAGAGACAAAATGCGAAATGCATGCACGATTTTTAAGCATGAACTTAGTCAGACAAAGACACCCATAGACAATGTCGATGAGCAAAAGCCATTAGATTTTTTTGAATTTCTATTATGAGAGTAGGTGGCTCGATTATGGACATTTGAAGCCCTTCTCTTCCTTCCCCTCCCGCCCTTCCTTCTAATTTTTGACACTTACACCAATATTCCATCTTCAAAAAATTTATGAATATCACGTTTACATATCGCCTATATTTTTTTTTTATTCTTTTTTTTTCTTTTAATCTCTTAATGTCAGCGACGCTGGGATTAACGCGGACAGTTACATTAACGAAACTAAGTTATCAATTTCTGACGCGTAAACAGAGAAAAAATGTTGTTGTCTCCGTCAGCCGTATTTCATTCTGTATTCTATTATCATTTAAACATATTGAGTGTAATTTCGAAAATAAAACTTCTGATATACTTTTTTTCTCGTTCCTCGGCGTTCTATATTAACACGCTCGCGTTTGCATAAAAATTCTTATGACAAAATTCTCTGTACTTCCATTGCCATGCAAAAAAAAGCAGTGTTCGTCTCTAAAGAACAGGGAACATGTGTTATTGAACCCCGTCCATCCATCCTTCCTTCCAAAAGAGACAAAATGCGAAATGCATGCACGATTTTTAAGCATGAACTTAGTCAGACAAAGACACCCATAGACAATGTCGATGAGCAAAAGCCATAAGATTTTTTTGAATTTCTATTATGAGAGTAGGTGGCTCGATTATGGACATTTGAAGCCCTACCCTTCCTTCCCCTCCCGCCCTTACTTCTAATTTTTGACACTTACACCAATATTCAATCTTCAAAAAATTTATGAATATCACGTTTACATATCGCCTATATTTTTTTTTATTCTTTTTTTTTTCTTTTAATCTCTTAATGTCAGCGACGCTGGGATTAACGCGGACAGTTATATTAACGAGACTAAATTATCAATTTCTGACGCGTAAACAGAGAAAAAATGTTGTTGTCTCCGTCAGCCGTATTTCATTCTGTATTCTATTATTATTTAAACTGATGAACTTTATGAACTTTATGTCTGAATATTTTTTAAGCATGAACTTAGTCAGACAAAGACACCCATAGACAATGTCGATGAGCAAAAGCCATAAGATTTTTTTGAATTTCTATTATGAGAGTAGGTGGCTCGATTATGGACATTTGAAGCCCTTCCCTTCCTTCCCCTCCCGCCCTTCCTTCTAATTTTTGACACTTACACCAATATTCCATCTTCAAAAAATTTATGAATATCACGTTTACATATCGCCTATATTTTTTTTTATTCTTTTTTTTCCTTTTAATCTCTTAATGTCAGCGACGCTGGGATTAACGCGGACAGTTACATTAACGAAACTAAGTTATCAATTTCTGACGCGTAAACAGAGAAAAAATGTTGTTGTCTCCGTCAGCCGTATTTCATTCTGTATTCTATTATCATTTAAACATATTGAGTGTAATTTCGAAAATAAAACTTCTGATATATTTTTTTCTCGTATAGAAATTTGAATAGAAATTCAAAAGCCATAAGATTTTTTTGAATTTCTATTATGAGAGTAGGTGGCTCGATAATGGACATTTGAAGCCCTTCCCTTCCTTCCCCTCCCGCCCTTCCTTCTAATTTTTGACACTTACACCAATATTCCATCTTCAAAAAATTTATGAATATCACGTTTACATATCGCCTATATTTTTTTTTATTCTTTTTTTTTCTCTTAATGTCAGCGACGCTGGGATTAACGCGGACAGTTACATTAACGAGACTAAGTTATCAATTTCTGACGCGTAAACAGAGAAAAAATGTTGTTGTCTCCGTCAGCAGTATTTCATTCTGTATTCTATTATTATTTAAACATATTGAGTGTAATTTCGAAAATAAAACTTCTGATATATTTTTTTTCTCGTTCCTCGGCGTTCTATATTAACACGCTCGCGTTTGCATAAAAATTCTTATGACAAAATTCTCTGTACTTCCATTGCCATGCAAAAAAAGCAGTGTTCGTCTCTAAAGAACAGGGAACATGTGTTGTTGAACCCCGTCCATCCATCCTTCCTTCCAAAAGAGACAAAATGCGAAATGCATGCACGATTTTTAAGCATGAACTTAGTCAGACAAAGACACCCATAGACAATGTCGATGAGCAAAAGCCATAAGATTTTATGAGAGTAGGTGGCTCGATTATGGACATTTGAAGCCCTTCCCTTCCTTCCCCTCCCGCCCTTCCTTCTAATTTTTGACACTTACACCAATATTCCATCTTCAAAAAATTTATGAATATCACGTTTACATATCACCTATATTTTTTTTTTATTCTTTTTTTTTCTTTTAATCTCTTAATGTCAGCGACGCTGGGATTAACGCGGACAGTTATATTAACGAGACTAAATTATCAATTTCTGACGCGTAAACACAGAAAAAATGTTGTTGTCTCCGTCAGCCGTATTTCATTCTGTATTCTATTATTATTTAAACATATTGAGTGTAATTTCGAAAATAAATCTTCTGATATATTTTTTTTCTCGTTCCTCGGCGTTCTATATTAACACGCTCGCGTTTGCATAAAAATTCTTATGACAAAATTCTCTGTACTTCCATTGCCATGCAAAAAAAGCAGTGTTCGTCTCTAAAGAACAGGGAACATGTGTTGTTGAACCCCGTCCATCCATCCTTCCTTCCAAAAGAGACAAAATGCGAAATGCATGCACGATTTTTAAGCATGAACTTAGTCAGACAAAGACACCCATAGACAATGTCGATAAGCAAAAGCCTTCAGATATTTTTGAATTTCTATTATGAGAGTAGGTGGCTCGATTATGGACATTTGAAGCTCTTCCCTTCCTTCCCCTCCCGCCCTTCCTTCTAATTTTTGACACTTACACCAATATTCCATCTTCAAAAAATTTATGAATATCACGTTTACATATCGCCTATATTTTTTTTTATTCTTTTTTTTTCTTTTAATCTCTTAATGTCAGCGACGCTGGGATTAACGCGGACAGTTATATTAACGAGACTAAATTATCAATTTCTGACGCGTAAACACAGAAAAAATGTTGTTGTCTCCGTCAGCCGTATTTCATTCTGTATTCTATTATTATTTAAACATATTGAGTGTAATTTCGAAAATAAATCTTCTGATATATTTTTTTTCTCGTTCCTCGGCGTTCTATATTAACACGCTCGCGTTTGCATAAAAATTCTTATGACAAAATTCTCTGTACTTCCATTGCCATGCAAAAAAAGGCAGTGTTCGTCTCTAAAGAACAGGGAACATGTGTTGTTGAACCCCGTCCATCCATCCTTCCTTCCAAAAGAGACAAAATGCGAAATGCATGCACGATTTTTAAGCATGAACTTAGTCAGACAAAGACACCCATAGACAATGTCGATAAGCAAAAGCAATAAGATTTTTTTGAATTTCTACTATGAGAGTAGGTGGCTCGATAATGGACATTTGAAGCCCTTCCCTTCCTTCCCCTCCCGCCCTTCCTTCTAATTTTTGACACTTACACCAATATTCCATCTTCAAAAAATTTATGAATATCACGTTTACATATCGCCTATATTTTTTTTTATTCTTTTTTTTTCTTTTAATCTCTTAATGTCAGCGACGCTGGGATTAACGCGGACAGTTATATTAACGAGACTAAATTATCAATTTCTGACGCGTAAACACAGAAAAAATGTTGTTGTCTCCGTCAGCCGTATTTCATTCTGTATTCTATTATCATTTAAACATATTGAATGTAATTTCGAAAATAAAACTTCTGATATACTTTTTTTCTCGTTCCTCGGCGTTCTATATTAACACGCTCGCGTTTGCATAAAAATTCTTATGACAAAATTCTCTGTACTTCCATTGCCATGCAAAAAAAAGCAGTGTTCGTCTCTAAAGAACAGGGAACATGTGTTGTTGAACCCCGTCCATCCATCCTTCCTTCCAAAAGAGACAAATTGCGAAATGCATGCACGATTTTTAAGCATGAACTTAGTCAGACAAAGACACCCATAGACAATGTCGCTGAGCAAAAGCCATAAGATTTTTTTTAATTTCTATTATGAGAGTAGGTGGCTCGATTATGGACATTTGAAGCCCTTCCCTTCCTTCTAATTTTTGACACTTACACCAATATTCAATCTTCAAAAAATTTATGAATTATCACGTTTACATATCGCCTATATTTTTTTTATTCTTTTTTTTTTGCTTTTAATATCTTAATGTCAGCGACGCTGGAATTAACGCGGACAGTTATATTAACGAGACTAAATTATCAATTTCTGACGCGTAAAAAGAGAAAAAATGTTGTTGTATCACTCCGTCATCCGTATTTCATTCTGTATTCTATTATTATTTAAACATATTGAGTGGAATTTCGAAAATAAAACTTCTGATATATTTTTTTTCTCGTTCCTCGGCGTTCTATATTAACACGCTCGCGTTTGCATACAAATTCTTATGACAAAATTCTCTGTACTTCCATTGCATGTCTCTAAAGAACAGGGAACATGTGTTATTGAACCCCGTCCATCCATCCTTCCTTCCAAAAGAGACAAAATGCGAAATGCATGCACGATTTTTAAGCATGAACTTAGTCAGACAAAGACACCCATAGACAATGTCGATGAGCAAAAGCCATAAGATTTTTTTGAATTTCTATTATGAGAGTAGGTGGCTCGATTATGGACATTTGAAGCCCTTCCCTTCCTTCCCCTCCCGCCCTTCCTTCTAATTTTTGACACTTACACCAATATTCCATCTTCAAAAAATTTATGAATTATCACGTTTTTATATCGCCTATATTTTTTTTATTCTTTTTTTTGTCTTTTAATATCTTAATGTCAGCGACGCTGGGATTAATGCGGACAGTTATATTAACAAGACTAAATTATCAATTTCTGACGCGTAAACAGAGAAAAAATGTTGTCTCCGTCAGCCGTATTTCATTCTGTATTCTATTATTATTTAAACATATTGAGTGTAATTTCGAAAATAAAACTTCTGATATTTTTTTTTCTCGTTCCTCGGCGTTCTATATTAACACGCTCGCGTTTGCATAAAAATTCTTATGAAAAAATTCTCTGTACTTCCATTGCCATGCAAAAAAAGCAGTGTTCGTCTCTAAAGAACAGGGAACATGTGTTGTTGAACCCCGTCCATCCATCCTTCCTTCCAAAAGATACAAAATGCGAAATGCATGCACGATTTTTAAGCATGAACTTAGTCAGACAAAGACACCCATAGACAATGTCGATGAGCAAAAGCCATAAGGTTTTTTGAATTTCTATTATGAGAGTAGGTGGCTCGATTATGGACATTTGAAGCCCTTCCCTTCCTTCCCCTCCCGCCCTTCCTTCTAATTTTTGACACTTACACCAATATTCCATCTTCAAAAAATTTATGAATTATCACGTTTACATATCGCCTATATTTTTTTTATTCTTTTTTTTTTCTTTTAATATCTTAATGTCAGCGACGCTGGGATTAATGCGGACAGTTATATTAACAAGACTAAATTATCAATTTCTGACGCGTAAACAGAGAAAAAATGTTGTCTCCGTCAGCCGTATTTCATTTTGTATTCTATTATTATTTAAACATATTGAGTGTAATTTCGAAAATAAAACTTCTGATATATTTTTTTTCTCGTTCCTCGGCGTTCTATATTAACACGCTCGCGTTTGCATAAAAATTCTTATGACAAAATTCTCTGTACTTCCTTTGCCATGCAAAAAAAGCAGTGTTCGTCTCTAAAGAACAGGAACATGTGTTATTGAACCCCGTCCATCCATCCTTCCTTCCAAAAGAGACAAAATGCGAAATGCATGCACGATTTTTAAGTATGAACTTAGTCAGACAAAGACACCCATTGACAATGTCGATGAGCAAAAGCCATAAGATTTTTTTGAATTTCTATTATGAGAGTAGGTGGCTCGATTATGGACATTTGAAGCTCTTCCCTTCCTTCCCCTCCCGCCCTTCCTTCTAATTTTTGACACTTGGATTAATGCGGACAGTTATATTAACAAGACTAAATAATAATAGAATACAAAATGAAATACGGATGACGGAGTGATACAACAACATTTTTTCTCTGTTTACGCGTCAGAAATTGATAATTTCTGACGGAGTAAACAGAGAAAAAATGTTGTTGTATCACTCCGTCATCCATATTTCATTTTGTATTCTATTATTATTTAAACATATTGAGTGGAATTTCGAAAATAAAACTCTCTGATATATTTTTTTTCTCGTTCCTCGGCGTTCTATATTAACACGCTCGCGTTTGCATAAAAATTCTTATGACAAAATTCTCTGTACTTCCATTGCCATGCAAAAAAAAGCAGTGTTCGTCTCTAAAGAACAGGGAACATGTGTTATTGAACCCCGTCCATCCATCCTTCCTTCTAAAAGAGACAAAATGCGAAATGCATGCACGATTTTTAAGCATGAACTTAGTCAGACAAAGACACCCATAGACAATGTCGATGAGCAAAAGCCATAAGATTTTTTTGAATTTCTATTATGAGAGTAGGTGGCTCGATTATGGACATTTGAAGCCCTTCCCTTCCATCCCCTCCCGTCCTTCCTTCTAATTTTTGACACTTACACCAATATTCCATATTCAAAAAATTTATGAATTATCACGTTTACATATCGCCTATATTTTTTTTATTCTTTTTTTTTCTTTTAATCTCTTAATGTCAGCGACGCTGGGATTAACGCGGACAGTTATATTAACGAGACTAAATTATCAATTTCTGACGCGTTAACAGAGAAAAAATGTTGTTGTATCACTCCGTCATCCGTATTTCATTCTGTATTCTATTATTATTTAAACATATTGAGTGGAATTTCGAAAATAAAATTTCTGATATATTTTTTTTCTCGTTCCTCGGCGTTCTATATTAACACGCTCGCGTTTGCATAAAAATTCTTATGACAAAATTCTCTGTACTTCCATTGCCATGCAAAAAAAAGCAGTGTTCGTCTCTAAAGAACAGGGAACATGTGTTATTGAACCCCGTCCATCCATCCTTCCTTCCAAAAGAGACAAAATGCGAAATGCATGCACGATTTTTAAGCATGAACTTAGTCAGACAAAGACACCCATAGACAATATCGATGAGCAAAAGCCATAAGATTTTTTTGAATTTCTATTATGAGAGTAGGTGGCTCGATTATGGACATTTGAAGCCCTTCCCTTCCTTCCCCTCCCGCCCTTCCTTCTAATTTTTGACACTTACACCAATATTCCATCTTCAAAAAATTTATGAATTATCACGTTTACATATCGCCTATATTTTTTTTATTCTTTTTTTTTTCTTTTAATATCTTAATGTCAGCGACGCTGGGATTAATGCGGACAGTTATATTAACAAGACTAAATTATCAATTTCTGACGCGTAAACAGAGAAAAAATGTTGTTGTCTCCGTCAGCCGTATTTCATTTTGTATTCTATTATTATTTAAACATATTGAGTGTAATTTCGAAAATAAAACTTCTGATATATTTTTTTTCTCGTTCCTCGGCGTTCTATATTAACACGCTCGCGTTTGCATAAAAATTCTTATGACAAAATTCTCTGTACTTCCATTGCCATGCAAAAAAAAGCAGTGTTCGTCTCTAAAGAACAGGGAACATGTGTTATTGAACCCCGTCCATCCATCCTTCCTTCCAAAAGAGACAAAATGCGAAATGCATGCACGATTTTTAAGCATGAACTTAGTCAGACAAAGACACCCATAGACAATGTCGATAAGCAAAAGCCATAAGATTTTTTTGAATTTCTATTATGAGAGTAGGTGGCTAGATTATGGACATTTGAAGCCCTTCCCTTCCTTCCCCTCCCGCCCTTTCTTCTAATTTTTGACACTTACACCAATATTCCATCTTCAAAAAATTTATGAATATCACGTTTACATATCGCCTATATTTTTTTTTATTCTTTATTTTTCTCTTAATGTCAGCGACGCTGGGATTAACGCGGACAGTTACATTAACGAGACTAAGTTATCAATTTCTGACGCATAAACAGAGAAAAAATGTTGTTGTCTCCGTCAGCCGTATTTCATTCTGTATTCTATTATTATTTAAACATATTGAGTGTAATTTCGAAAATAAAACTTCTGATATATTTTTTTTTACTTCCATTGCCATGCAAAAAAAGCAGTGTTCGTCTCTAAAGAACAGGGAACATGTGTTATTGAACCCCGTCCATCCATCCTTCCTTCCAAAAGAGACAAAATGCGAAATGCATGCACGATTTTTAAGCATGAACTTAGTCAGACAAAGACACCCATAAACAATGTCGATGAGCAAAAGCCATAAGATTTTTTTGAATTTCTATTATGAGAGTAGGTGGCTCGATTATGGACATTTGAAGCCCTTCCCTTCCTTCCCCTCCCGCCCTTCCTTCTAATTTTTGACACTTACACCAATATTCCATCTTCAAAAAATTTATGAATTATCACGTTTACATATCGCCTATATTTTTTTTTATTCTTTTTTTTTTCTTTTAATATCTTAATGTCAGCGACGCTGGGATTAACGCGAACAGTTATATTAATGAGACTAAATTATCAATTTCTGACGCGTAAACAGAGAAAATGGAAATTGTTAGAAATTACAGATGTTGTTTCCCAACACTGTGTGGCTCACAAACTAAATTTGAGTGTTTTGAGCTCAATAAAAAATGTGAAATATCTCCATGAATTGGATACTGTTCTCAAAACACTATATAAATTTTACAGGAACTCCCCTAAACGAATGGGACAATTAAGCAATGTGGCTAAAACTCTAGAGACAAAACTTCTAAAATTTCAGTATTTACATAAGGTTCGATGGGTTGCCAGTAAAGTAGGTGCTCTTACATCATTAATCAAGAATTATAATGCAGTTATAAAACATTTAGAGGATGTGTCAGCACATGAAAAAGGAAATTATGCTTCTATGGCAAAAGGAATTGTAAAAAAAAATGAAAAGCTTCAGATTTGTTCTAATGCTGCACTTCTTACTTGATTTTTTATTGATATTTAAAGAACTATCACTTATAGATTAATCTACATATTAAAAACACTGTAAATGAATTTAAGAACTTAGAATCCAGTCCTGCCTCCTATGAAAGCTACTTTCAAAATACAACAACGATTAGTGGAAACTACATGGGCATTCAATTAACAAACATTGATAAGGCGGGATTTAAATCTTATAGAGACAAAATGATCAGTGATGGAATAAAATACATCCAGGAACGATTTCTAGACTCCGAAACTGCACTGAAAAAAGCTTGTTCCGTGTTTGATACTTTTATATGGCCTGAAGAAAACCTGGAAGATTTTGGTAAAAATGAAATAGAAGTTCTTGCCAAACACTTTCAGAAACATCTTTTCGCAAATAATGGGATTTCGTGGGAAATTAATTTGAAGTCCTTGATGAGTGAATGGTACGAGTTCAAAGTTTTAGGACGAGGGTTAAAGATAGAAGATTTGCTGCATAATGCACTCTCTGATCAAGGAAGATTTCCATTTCTAAGTCATTTATTAGAAATAGTTGCAGTGCTTCCAACATCTACAGCATCATGTGAAAGAGGCTTCAGCCACTTGAATTTAATAAAAACAGACAACAGAACCTCTATAGAAGCATCAACATTGAATGACCTCATGATGATCCATTTGAATGGCCCTTCACTGAAGGAATTTAAACCGCAGAAAGCTATCGATAAATGGTTCTTTGGATCAAAAAAATCGAGACATACCCAAGGACATATGCCGGTAGCTAAGAAGCAAAAAATAGATAATGCAGATTCTGAAGAACCAAATTAGAAAAATGGTGTTTAAAACTTTTATCAAATATAAGATGTCATAAAATTATATATTTCAAAATAATTTTAATTTAATTTAAGTAAAGAATGGTTGTTTTTCTTATGATACCGTGCATTTATTCTTACAGATTTTATAATATATATACAGTAAACACTTGGTTATCCAGGAAGAACAGAAAATTGTTTATTTAAGAATGAGAAATTTTTCTTTGACAAATTATTTAACCCAGATCATTATTTACTGTACTCAAAAATTTTATTACGACTAATTTAATTACATTATTTACTCAAGAATATTTTATAATCATAAATACAAAATCATTCACTGCACTTCAGAAGGGTAAGTTTACTATTATTATTATTATTATTTTATTTATCCTCAAATTTTTATCGTAGATTGTTGAATCCGAATACCCGCCCCCCTCTTATATGTGTTGAATGTTAGTATTATCTTAGTTTATATGTTATTATAATTATGCACTGTTCTATTCTAAACTATATAACTAATAATTCTAAACTTTGCGTATTATTCTTGTCATTTTTAATTCATAAAAAACTTTTGTGCTTTTTGAAAAACAATGAGGAGGGGGTGGGGGTGGGGGGGTTAATATGTTTTTACTGGCGACTAGAATTTTTTTCTGGCTACCAGATTTTATCAAATTTGTAAAGCCCTGATTATGAGAGTAGGTGGCTCGATTATGGACATTTGAAGCCCTTCCCTTCCTTCCCCTCCCGCCCTTCCTTCTAATTTTTGACACTTATATTCCATCTTCAAAAAATTTATGAATTATCACGTTTACATATCGCCTATATTTTTTTTATTCTTTTTTTTTCTTTTAATATCTTAATGTCAGCGACGCTGGGATTAACGCGGACAGTTATATTAATGAGACTAAATTATCAATTTCTGACGCGTAAACAGAGAAAAAATGTTGTTGTCTCCGTCAGCCGTATTTCATTCTGTATTCTATTATTATTTAAACATATTGAGTGTAATTTCGAAAATAAAACTTCTGATATATTTTTTTTCTCGTTCCTCGGCGTTCTATATTAACACGCTCGCGTTTGCATAAAAATTCTTATGACAAAATTCTCTGTACTTCCATTGCCATGCAAAAAAAAGCAGTGTTCGTCTCTAAAGAACAGGGAACATGTGTTAGTGAACCCCGTCCATCCATCCTTCCTTCCAAAAGAGACAAAATGCGAAATGCATGCACGATTTTTAAGCATGAACTTAGTCAGACAAAGACACCCATAGACAATGTCGATGAGCAAAAGCCATAAGATTTTTTTGAATTTCTATTATGAGAGTAGGTGGCTCGATTATGGACATTTGAAGCCCTTCCCTTCCTTCCCCTCCCGTCCTTCCTTCTAATTTTTGACACTTACACCAATATTCCATATTCAAAAAATTTATGAATTATCACGTTTACATATCGCCTATATTTTTTTTATTCTTTTTTTTTCTTTTAATCTCTTAATGTCAGCGACGCTGGGATTAACGCGGACAGTTATATTAACGAGACTAAATTATCAATTTCTGACGCGTAAACAGAGAAAAAATGTTGTTGTATCACTCCGTCATCCGTATTTCATTCTGTATTCTATTATTATTTAAACATATTGAGTGGAATTTCGAAAATAAAATTTCTGATATATTTTTTTTCTCGTTCCTCGGCGTTCTATATTAACACGCTCGCGTTTGCATAAAAATTCTTATGACAAAATTCTCTGTACTTCCATTGCCATGCAAAAAAAAGCAGTGTTCGTCTCTAAAGAACAGGGAACATGTGTTATTGAACCCCGTCCATCCATCCTTCCTTCCAAAAGAGACAAAATGCGAAATGCATGCACGATTTTTAAGCATGAACTTAGTCAGACAAAGACACCCATAGACAATATCGATGAGCAAAAGCCATAAGATTTTTTTGAATTTCTATTATGAGAGTAGGTGGCTCGATTATGGACATTTGAAGCCCTTCCCTTCCTTCCCCTCCCGCCCTTCCTTCTAATTTTTGACACTTACACCAATATTCCATCTTCAAAAAATTTATGAATTATCACGTTTACATATCGCCTATATTTTTTTTATTCTTTTTTTTTTCTTTTAATATCTTAATGTCAGCGACGCTGGGATTAATGCGGACAGTTATATTAACAAGACTAAATTATCAATTTCTGACGCGTAAACAGAGAAAAAATGTTGTTGTATCACTCCGTCATCCGTATTTCATTCTGTATTCTATTATTATTTAAACATATTGAGTGGAATTTCGAAAATAAAATTTCTGATATATTTTTTTTCTCGTTCCTCGGCGTTCTATATTAACACGCTCGCGTTTGCATAAAAATTCTTATGACAAAATTCTCTGTACTTCCATTGCCATGCAAAAAAAAGCAGTGTTCGTCTCTAAAGAACAGGGAACATGTGTTATTGAACCCCGTCCATCCATCCTTCCTTCCAAAAGAGACAAAATGCGAAATGCATGCACGATTTTTAAGCATGAACTTAGTCAGACAAAGACACCCATAGACAATATCGATGAGCAAAAGCCATAAGATTTTTTTGAATTTCTATTATGAGAGTAGGTGGCTCGATTATGGACATTTGAAGCCCTTCCCTTCCTTCCCCTCCCGCCCTTCCTTCTAATTTTTGACACTTACACCAATATTCCATCTTCAAAAAATTTATGAATTATCACGTTTACATATCGCCTATATTTTTTTTATTCTTTTTTTTTTCTTTTAATATCTTAATGTCAGCGACGCTGGGATTAATGCGGACAGTTATATTAACAAGACTAAATTATCAATTTCTGACGCGTAAACAGAGAAAAAATGTTGTTGTCTCCGTCAGCCGTATTTCATTTTGTATTCTATTATTATTTAAACATATTGAGTGTAATTTCGAAAATAAAACTTCTGATATATTTTTTTTCTCGTTCCTCGGCGTTCTATATTAACACGCTCGCGTTTGCATAAAAATTCTTATGACAAAATTCTCTGTACTTCCATTGCCATGCAAAAAAAGCAGTGTTCGTCTCTAAAGAACAGGGAACATGTGTTGTTGAACCTCGTCCATCCATCCTTCCTTCCAAAAGAGACAAAATGCGAAATGCATGCACGATTTTTAAGCATGAACTTAGTCAGACAAAGACACCCATAGACAATGTCGATAAGCAAAAGCCATAAGATTTTTTTGAATTTCTATTATGAGAGTAGGTGGCTAGATTATGGACATTTGAAGCCCTTCCCTTCCTTCCCCTCCCGCCCTTTCTTCTAATTTTTGACACTTACACCAATATTCCATCTTCAAAAAATTTATGAATATCACGTTTACATATCGCCTATATTTTTTTTTATTCTTTATTTTTCTCTTAATGTCAGCGACGCTGGGATTAACGCGGACAGTTACATTAACGAGACTAAGTTATCAATTTCTGACGCATAAACAGAGAAAAAATGTTGTTGTCTCCGTCAACCGTATTTCATTCTGTATTCTATTATTATTTAAACATATTGAGTGTAATTTCGAAAATAAAACTTCTGATATATTTTTTTTTACTTCCATTGCCATGCAAAAAAAGCAGTGTTCGTCTCTAAAGAACAGGGAACATGTGTTATTGAACCCCGTCCATCCATCCTTCCTTCCAAAAGAGACAAAATGCGAAATGCATGCACGATTTTTAAGCATGAACTTAGTCAGACAAAGACACCCATAAACAATGTCGATGAGCAAAAGCCATAAGATTTTTTTGAATTTCTATTATGAGAGTAGGTGGCTCGATTATGGACATTTGAAGCCCTTCCCTTCCTTCCCCTCCCGCCCTTCCTTCTAATTTTTGACACTTACACCAATATTCCATCTTCAAAAAATTTATGAATTATCACGTTTACATATCGCCTATATTTTTTTTTATTCTTTTTTTTTCTTTTAATATCTTAATGTCAGCGACGCTGGGATTAACGCGAACAGTTATATTAATGAGACTAAATTATCAATTTCTGACGCGTAAACAGAGAAAATGGAAATTGTTAGAAATTACAGATGTTGTTTCCCAACACTGTGTGGCTCACAAACTAAATTTGAGTGTTTTGAGCTCAATAAAAAATGTGAAATATCTCCATGAATTGGATACTGTTCTCAAAACACTATATAAATTTTACAGGAACTCCCCTAAACGAATGGGACAATTAAGCAATGTGGCTAAAACTCTAGAGACAAAACTTCTAAAATTTCAGTATTTACATAAGGTTCGATGGGTTGCCAGTAAAGTAGGTGCTCTTACATCATTAATCAAGAATTATAATGCAGTTATAAAACATTTAGAGGATGTGTCAGCACATGAAAAAGGAAATGATGCTTCTATGGCAAAAGGAATTGTAAAAAAAAATGAAAAGCTTCAGATTTGTTCTAATGCTGCACTTCTTACTTGATTTTTTATTGATATTTAAAGAACTATCACTTATAGATTAATCTACATATTAAAAACACTGTAAATGAATTTAAGAACTTAGAATCCAGTCCTGCCTCCTATGAAAGCTACTTTCAAAATACAACAACGATTAGTGGAAACTACATGGGCATTCATTTAACAAACATTGATAAGGCGGGATTTAAATCTTATAGAGACAAAATGATCAGTGATGGAATAAAATACATCCAGGAACGATTTCTAGACTCCGAAACTGCACTGAAAAAAGCTTGTTCCGTGTTTGATACTTTTATATGGCCTGAAGAAAACCTGGAAGATTTTGGTAAAAATGAAATAGAAGTTCTTGCCAAACACTTTCAGAAACATCTTTTCGCAAATAATGGGATTTCGTGGGAAATTAATTTGAAGTCCTTGATGAGTGAATGGTACGAGTTCAAAGTTTTAGGACGAGGGTTAAAGATAGAAGATTTGCTGCATAATGCACTCTCTGATCAAGGAAGATTTCCATTTCTAAGTCATTTATTAGAAATAGTTGCAGTGCTTCCAACATCTACAGCATCATGTAAAAGAGGCTTCAGCCACTAGAATTTAATAAAAACAGACAACAGAACCTCTATAGAAGCATCAACATTGAATGACCTCATGATGATCCATTTGAATGGCCCTTCACTGAAGGAATTTAAACCGCAGAAAGCTATCGATAAATGGTTCTTTGGATCAAAAAATCGAGACATACCCAAGGACATATGCCGGTAGCTAAGAAGCAAAAAATAGATAATGCAGATTCTGAAGAACCAAATTAGAAAAATGGTGTTTAAAACTTTTATCAAATATAAGATGTCATAAAATTATATATTTCAAAATAATTTTAATTTAATTTAAGTAAAGAATGGTTGTTTTTCTTATGATACCGTGCATTTATTCTTACAGATTTTATAATATATATACAGTAAACACTTGGTTATCCAGGAAGAACAGAAAATTGTTTATTTAAGAATGAGAAATTTTTCTTTGACAAATTATTTAACCCAGATCATTATTTACTGTACTCAAAAATTTTATTACGACTAATTTAATTACATTATTTACTCAAGAATATTTTATAATCATGTGTTTGGATTATCATCTTCAGTAAATGAAAATACAAAATCATTCACTGCACTTCAGAAGGGTAAGTTTACTATTATTATTATTATTATTTTATTTATCCTCAAATTTTTATCGTAGATTGTTGAATCCGAATACCCGCCCCCCTCTTATATGTGTTGAATGTTAGTATTATCTTAGTTTATATGTTATTATAATTATGCACTGTTCTATTCTAAACTATATAACTAATAATTCTAAACTTTGCGTATTATTCTTGTCATTTTTAATTCATAAAAAACTTTTGTGCTTTTTGAAAAACAATGAGGAGGGGGTGGGGGTGGGGGGGTTAATATGTTTTTACTGGCGACTAGAATTTTTTTCTGGCTACCAGATTTTATCAAATTTGTAAAGCCCTGATTATGAGAGTAGGTGGCTCGATTATGGACATTTGAAGCCCTTCCCTTCCTTCCCCTCCCGCCCTTCCTTCTAATTTTTGACACTTATATTCCATCTTCAAAAAATTTATGAATTATCACGTTTACATATCGCCTATATTTTTTTTATTCTTTTTTTTTCTTTTAATATCTTAATGTCAGCGACGCTGGGATTAACGCGGACAGTTATATTAATGAGACTAAATTATCAATTTCTGACGCGTAAACAGAGAAAAAATGTTGTTGTCTCCGTCAGCCGTATTTCATTCTGTATTCTATTATTATTTAAACATATTGAGTGTAATTTCGAAAATAAAACTTCTGATATATTTTTTTTCTCGTTCCTCGGCGTTCTATATTAACACGCTCGCGTTTGCATAAAAATTCTTATGACAAAATTCTCTGTACTTCCATTGCCATGCAAAAAAAAGCAGTGTTCGTCTCTAAAGAACAGGGAACATGTGTTAGTGAACCCCGTCCATCCATCCTTACTTCCAAAAGAGACAAAATGCGAAATGCATGCACGATTTTTAAGCATGAACTTAGTCAGACAAAGACACCCATAGACAATGTCGATGAGCAAAAGCCATAAGATTTTTTTGAATTTCTATTATGAGAGTAGGTGGCTCGATTATGGACATTTGAAGCCCTTCCCTTCCTTCCCCTCCCGCCCTTCCTTCTAATTTTTGACACTTACACCAATATTCCATCTTCAAAAAATTTATGAATTATCACGTTTACATATCGCCTATATTTTTTTTATTCTTTTTTTTTTCTTTTAATATCTTAATGTCAGCGACGCTGGGATTAATGCGGACAGTTATATTAACAAGACTAAATTATCAATTTCTGACGCGTAAACAGAGAAAAAATGTTGTTGTATCACTCCGTCATCCGTATTTCATTCTGTATTCTATTATTATTTAAACATATTGAGTGGAATTTCGAAAATAAAATTTCTGATATATTTTTTTTCTCGTTCCTCGGCGTTCTATATTAACACGCTCGCGTTTGCATAAAAATTCTTATGACAAAATTCTCTGTACTTCCATTGCCATGCAAAAAAAAGCAGTGTTCGTCTCTAAAGAACAGGGAACATGTGTTATTGAACCCCGTCCATCCATCCTTCCTTCCAAAAGAGACAAAATGCGAAATGCATGCACGATTTTTAAGCATGAACTTAGTCAGACAAAGACACCCATAGACAATATCGATGAGCAAAAGCCATAAGATTTTTTTGAATTTCTATTATGAGAGTAGGTGGCTCGATTATGGACATTTGAAGCCCTTCCCTTCCTTCCCCTCCCGCCCTTCCTTCTAATTTTTGACACTTACACCAATATTCCATCTTCAAAAAATTTATGAATTATCACGTTTACATATCGCCTATATTTTTTTTATTCTTTTTTTTTTCTTTTAATATCTTAATGTCAGCGACGCTGGGATTAATGCGGACAGTTATATTAACAAGACTAAATTATCAATTTCTGACGCGTAAACAGAGAAAAAATGTTGTTGTCTCCGTCAGCCGTATTTCATTCTGTATTCTATTATTATTTAAACATATTGAGTGTAATTTCGAAAATAAAACTTCTGATATATTATTTTTCTCGTTCCTCGGCGTTCTATATTAACACGCTCGCGTTTGCATAAAAATTCTTATGACAAAATTCTCTGTACTTCCATTGCCATGCAAAAAAAAGCAGTGTTCGTCTCTAAAGAACAGGGAACATGTGTTAGTGAACCCCGTCCATCCATCCTTCCTTCCAAAAGAGACAAAATGCGAAATGCATGCACGATTTTTAAGCATGAACTTAGTCAGACAAAGACACCCATAGACAATGTCGATGAGCAAAAGCCAAAAGATTTTTTTGAATTTCTATTATGAGAGTAGGTGGCTCGATTATGGACATTTGAAGCCCTTCCCTTCCTTCCCCTCCCGTCCTTCCTTCTAATTTTTGACACTTACACCAATATTCCATATTCAAAAAATTTATGAATTATCACGTTTACATATCGCCTATATTTTTTTTATTCTTTTTTTTTCTTTTAATCTCTTAATGTCAGCGACGCTGGGATTAACGCGGACAGTTATATTAACGAGACTAAATTATCAATTTCTGACGCGTAAACAGAGAAAAAATGTTGTTGTCTCCGTCAGCCGTATTTCTTTCTGTATTCTATTATTATTTAAACATATTGAGTGTAATTTCGAAAATAAAACTTCTGATATATTATTTTTCTCGTTCCTCGGCGTTCTATATTAACACGCTCGCGTTTGCATAAAAATTCTTATGACAAAATTCTCTGTACTTCCATTGCCATGCAAAAAAAAGCAGTGTTCGTCTCTAAAGAACAGGGAACATGTGTTAGTGAACCCCGTCCATCCATCCTTCCTTCCAAAAGAGACAAAATGCGAAATGCATGCACGATTTTTAAGCATGAACTTAGTCAGACAAAGACACCCATAGACAATGTCGATGAGCAAAAGCCAAAAGATTTTTTTGAATTTCTATTATGAGAGTAGGTGGCTCGATTATGGACATTTGAAGCCCTTCCCTTCCTTCCCCTCCCGTCCTTCCTTCTAATTTTTGACACTTACACCAATATTCCATATTCAAAAAATTTATGAATTATCACGTTTACATATCGCCTATATTTTTTTTATTCTTTTTTTTTCTTTTAATCTCTTAATGTCAGCGACGCTGGGATTAACGCGGACAGTTATATTAACGAGACTAAATTATCAATTTCTGACGCGTAAACGGAGAAAAAATGTTGTTGTATCACTCCGTCATTCGTATTTTATTCTGTATTCTATTATTATTTAAACATATTGAGTGGAATTTCGAAAATAAAATTTCTGATATATTTTTTTTCTCGTTCCTCGGCGTTCTATATTAACACGCTCGCGTTTGCATAAAAATTCTTATGACAAAATTCTCTGTACTTCCATTGCCATGCAAAAAAAAGCAGTGTTCGTCTCTAAAGAACAGGGAACATGTGTTGTTGAACCCCGTCCATCCATCCTTCCTTCCAAAAGAGACAAAATGCGAAATGCATGCACGATTTTTAAGCATGAACTTAGTCAGACAAAGACACCCATAGACAATGTCGATGAGCAAAAGCCATAAGATTTTTTTGAATTTCTATTATGAGAGTAGGTGGCTCGATTATGGACATTTGAAGCCCTTCCCTTCCTTCCCCTCCCGCCCTTCCTTCTAATTTTTGACACTTACACCAATAATCCATCTTCAAAAAATTTATGAATTATCACGTTTACATATCGCCTATATTTTTTTTATTCTTTTTTTTTTCTTTTAATATCTTAATGTCAGCGACGCTGGGATTAATGCGGACAGTTATATTAACAAGACTAAATTATCAATTTCTGACGCGTAAACAGAGAAAAAATGTTGTTGTCTCCGTCAGCCGTATTTCATTCTGTATTCTATTATTATTTAAACATATTGAGTGTAATTTCGAAAATAAAACTTCTGATATATTTTTTTTCTCGTTCCTCGGCGTTCTATATTAACACGCTCGCGTTTGCATAAAAATTCTTATGACAAAATTCTCTGTACTTCCATTGCCATGCAAAAAAAAGCAGTGTTCGTCTCTAAAGAACAGGGAACATGTGTTAGTGAACCCCGTCCATCCATCCTTCCTTCCAAAAGAGACAAAATGCGAAATGCATGCACGATTTTTAAGCATGAACTTAGTCAGACAAAGACACCCATAGACAATGTCGATGAGCAAAAGCCAAAAGATTTTTTTGAATTTCTATTATGAGAGTAGGTGGCTCGATTATGGACATTTGAAGCCCTTCCCTTCCTTCCCCTCCCGTCCTTCCTTCTAATTTTTGACACTTACACCAATATTCCATATTCAAAAAATTTATGAATTATCACGTTTACATATCGCCTATATTTTTTTTATTCTTTTTTTTTCTTTTAATCTCTTAATGTCAGCGACGCTGGGATTAACGCGGACAGTTATATTAACGAGACTAAATTATCAATTTCTGACGCGTAAACGGAGAAAAAATGTTGTTGTATCACTCCGTCATCCGTATTTTATTCTGTATTCTATTATTATTTAAACATATTGAGTGGAATTTCGAAAATAAAATTTCTGATATATTTTTTTTCTCGTTCCTCGGCGTTCTATATTAACACGCTCGCGTTTGCATAAAAATTCTTATGACAAAATTCTCTGTACTTCCATTGCCATGCAAAAAAAAGCAGTGTTCGTCTCTAAAGAACAGGGAACATGTGTTGTTGAACCCCGTCCATCCATCCTTCCTTCCAAAAGAGACAAAATGCGAAATGCATGCACGATTTTTAAGCATGAACTTAGTCAGACAAAGACACCCATAGACAATGTCGATGAGCAAAAGCCATAAGATTTTTTTGAATTTCTATTATGAGAGTAGGTGGCTCGATTATGGACATTTGAAGCCCTTCCCTTCCTTCCCCTCCCGCCCTTCCTTCTAATTTTTGACACTTACACCAATATTCCATCTTCAAAAAATTTATGAATTATCACGTTTACATATCGCCTATATTTTTTTTATTCTTTTTTTTTCTTTTAATATCTTAATGTCAGCGACGCTGGGATTAATGCGGACAGTTATATTAACAAGACTAAATTATCAATTTCTGACGCGTAAACAGAGAAAAAATGTTGTTGTCTCCGTCAGCCGTATTTCATTCTGTATTCTATTATTATTTAAACATATTGAGTGTAATTTCGAAAATAAAACTTCTGATATATTTTTTTTCTCGTTCCTCGGCGTTCTATATTAACACGCTCGCGTTTGCATAAAAATTCTTATGACAAAATTCTCTGTACTTCCATTGCCATGCAAAAAAAAGCAGTGTTCGTCTCTAAAGAACAGGGAACATGTGTTAGTGAACCCCGTCCATCCATCCTTCCTTCCAAAAGAGACAAAATGCGAAATGCATGCACGATTTTTAAGCATGAACTTAGTCAGACAAAGACACCCATAGACAATGTCGATGAGCAAAAGCCATAAGATTTTTTTGAATTTCTATTATGAGAGTAGGTGGCTCGATTATGGACATTTGAAGCCCTTCCCTTCCTTCCCCTCCCGTCCTTCCTTCTAATTTTTGACACTTACACCAATATTCCATATTCAAAAAATTTATGAATTATCACGTTTACATATCGCCTATATTTTTTTTATTCTTTTTTTTTCTTTTAATCTCTTAATGTCAGCGACGCTGGGATTAACGCGGACAGTTATATTAACGAGACTAAATTATCAATTTCTGACGCGTAAACAGAGAAAAAATGTTGTTGTCTCCGTCAGCCGTATTTCATTCTGTATTCTATTATTATTTAAACATATTGAGTGTAATTTCGAAAATAAAACTTGATATATTTTTTTTCTCGTTCCTCGGCGTTCTATATTAACACGCTCGCGTTTGCATAAAAATTCTTATGACAAAATTCTCTGTACTTCCATTGTCATTCAAAAAAAGCAGTGTTCGTCTCTAAAGAACAGGGAACATGTGTTGTTGAACCCCGTCCATCCATCCTTCCTTCCAAAAGAGACAAAATGCGAAATGCATGCACGATTTTTAAGAATGAAATTATAGACAATGTCGATGAGCAAAAGCCATAAGATTTTTTTGAATTTCTATTATGAGAGTAGGTGGCTCGATTATGGACATTTGAAGCCCTTCCCTTCCTTCCCCTCCCGCCCTTCCTTCTAATTTTTGACACATACACCAATATTCCATCTTCAAAAAATTTATGAATTATAACGTTTACATATCGCCTATATTTTTTTTATTCTTTTTTTTTTTCTTTTAATATCTTAATGTCAGCGACGCTGGGATTAATGCGGACAGCTATATTAACAAGACTAAATTATCCATTTCTGACGCGTAAACAGAGAAAAAATGTTGTTGTCTCCGTCAGCCGTATTTCATTTTGTATTCTATTATTATTTAAACATATTGAGTGTAATTTCGAAAATAAAACTTCTGATATATATTTTTTTCTCGTTCCTCGGCGTTCTATATTAACACGCTCGCGTTTGCATAATAATTCTTATGACAAAATTCTCTGTACTTTCATTGCCATGCAAAAAAAGCAGTGTTCGTCTCTAAAGAACAGGGAACATTTGTTATTGAACCCCGTCCATCCATCCTTCCTTCCAAAAGAGACAAAATGCGAAATGCATTGTCGATGAGCAAAAGCCATAAGATTTTTTTTGAATTTCTATTATGAGAGTAGGTGGCTCGATTATGGACATTTGAAGCCCTTCCCTTCCTTCCCCTCCCGCCCTTCCTTCTAATTTTTGACACTTACACCAATATTCCATCTTCAAAAAATTTATGAATATCACGTTTACATATCGCCTATATTTTTTTTTATTCTTTTTTTTTCTTTTAATCTCTTAATGTCAGCGACGCTGAGATTAACGCGGACAGTTATATTAAAGAGACTAAATTATCAATTTCTGACGCGTAAACAGAGAAAAAATGTTGTTGTCTCCGTCAGCCGTATTTCATTCTGTATTCTATTATTATTTAAACATATTGAGTGTAATTTCGAAAATAAAACTTCTGATATATTATTTTTCTCGTTCCTCGGCGTTCTATATTAACACGCTCGCGTTTGCATAAAAATTCTTATGACAAAATTCTCTGTACTTCCATTGCCATGCAAAAAAAAGCAGTGTTCGTCTCTAAAGAACAGGGAACATGTGTTAGTGAACCCCGTCCATCCATCCTTCCTTCCAAAAGAGACAAAATGCGAAATGCATGCACGATTTTTAAGCATGAACTTAGTCAGACAAAGACACCCATAGACAATGTCGATGAGCAAAAGCCAAAAGATTTTTTTGAATTTCTATTATGAGAGTAGGTGGCTCGATTATGGACATTTGAAGCCCTTCCCTTCCTTCCCCTCCCGTCCTTCCTTCTAATTTTTGACACTTACACCAATATTCCATATTCAAAAAATTTATGAATTATCACGTTTACATATCGCCTATATTTTTTTTATTCTTTTTTTTTTCTTTTAATCTCTTAATGTCAGCGACGCTGGGATTAACGCGGACAGTTATATTAACGAGACTAAATTATCAATTTCTGACGCGTAAACAGAGAAAAAATGTTGTTGTATCACTCCGTCATCCGTATTTTATTCTGTATTCTATTATTATTTAAACATATTGAGTGGAATTTCGAAAATAAAATTTCTGATATATTTTTTTTCTCGTTCCTCGGCGTTCTATATTAACACGCTCGCGTTTGCATAAAAATTCTTATGACAAAATTCTCTGTACTTCCATTGCCATGCAAAAAAAAGCAGTGTTCGTCTCTAAAGAACAGGGAACATGTGTTGTTGAAGCCCGTCCATCCATCCTTCCTTCCAAAAGAGACAAAATGCGAAATGCATGCACGATTTTTAAGCATGAACTTAGTCAGACAAAGACACCCATAGACAATGTCGATGAGCAAAAGCCATAAGATTTTTTTGAATTTCTATTATGAGAGTAGGTGGCTCGATTATGGACATTTGAAGCCCTTCCCTTCCTTCCCCTCCCGCCCTTCCTTCTAATTTTTGACACTTACACCAATATTCCATCTTCAAAAAATTTATGAATTATCACGTTTACATATCGCCTATATTTTTTTTATTCTTTTTTTTTTCTTTTAATATCTTAATGTCAGCGACGCTGGGATTAATGCGGACAGTTATATTAACAAGACTAAATTATCAATTTCTGACGCGTAAACAGAGAAAAAATGTTGTTGTCTCCGTCAGCCGTATTTCATTCTGTATTCTATTATTATTTAAACATATTGAGTGTAATTTCGAAAATAAAACTTCTGATATATTTTTTTTCTCGTTCCTCGGCGTTCTATATTAACACGCTCGCGTTTGCATAAAAATTCTTATGACAAAATTCTCTGTACTTCCATTGCCATGCAAAAAAAAGCAGTGTTCGTCTCTAAAGAACAGGGAACATGTGTTAGTGAACCCCGTCCATCCATCCTTCCTTCCAAAAGAGACAAAATGCGAAATGCATGCACGATTTTTAAGCATGAACTTAGTCAGACAAAGACACCCATAGACAATGTCGATGAGCAAAAGCCATAAGATTTTTTTGAATTTCTATTATGAGAGTAGGTGGCTCGATTATGGACATTTGAAGCCCTTCCCTTCCTTCCCCTCCCGTCCTTCCTTCTAATTTTTGACACTTACACCAATATTCCATATTCAAAAAATTTATGAATTATCACGTTTACATATCGCCTATATTTTTTTTATTCTTTTTTTTTCTTTTAATCTCTTAATGTCAGCGACGCTGGGATTAACGCGGACAGTTATATTAACGAGACTAAATTATCAATTTCTGACGCGTAAACAGAGAAAAAATGTTGTTGTCTCCGTCAGCCGTATTTCATTCTGTATTCTATTATTATTTAAACATATTGAGTGTAATTTCGAAAATAAAACTTGATATATTTTTTTTCTCGTTCCTCGGCGTTCTATATTAACACGCTCGCGTTTGCATAAAAATTTTTATGACAAAATTCTCTGTACTTCCATTGTCATTCAAAAAAAGCAGTGTTCGTCTCTAAAGAACAGGGAACATGTGTTGTTGAACCCCGTCCATCCATCCTTCCTTCCAAAAGAGACAAAATGCGAAATGCATGCACGATTTTTAAGAATGAAATTAGTCAGACAAAGACACCCATAGACAATGTCGATGAGCAAAAGCCATAAGATTTTTTTGAATTTCTATTATGAGAGTAGGTGGCTCGATTATGGACATTTGAAGCCCTTCCCTTCCTTCCCCTCCCGCCCTTCCTTCTAATTTTTGACACATACACCAATATTCCATCTTCAAAAAATTTATGAATTATAACGTTTACATATCGCCTATATTTTTTTTCTTCTTTTTTTTTTTTCTTTTAATATCTTAATGTCAGCGACGCTGGGATTAATGCGGACAGCTATATTAACAAGACTAAATTATCCATTTCTGACGCGTAAACAGAGAAAAAATGTTGTTGTCTCCGTCAGCCGTATTTCATTTTGTATTCTATTATTATTTAAACATATTGAGTGTAATTTCGAAAATAAAACTTCTGATATATATTTTTTTCTCGTTCCTCGGCGTTCTATATTAACACGCTCGCGTTTGCATAATAATTCTTATGACAAAATTCTCTGTACTTTCATTGCCATGCAAAAAAAGCAGTGTTCGTCTCTAAAGAACAGGGAACATTTGTTATTGAACCCCGTCCATCCATCCTTCCTTCCAAAAGAGACAAAATGCGAAATGCATGCACGATTTTTAAGCATGAACTTAGTCAGACAAAGACACCCATAGACAATGTCGATGAGCAAAAGCCATAAGATTTTTTTGAATTTCTATTATGAGAGTAGGTGGCTCGATTATGGACATTTGAAGCCCTTCCCTTCCTTCCCCTCCCGCCCTTCCTTCTAATTTTTGACACTTACACCAATATTCCATCTTCAAAAAATTTATGAATATCACGTTTACATATCGCCTATATTTTTTTTTATTCTTTTTTTTTCTTTTAATCTCTTAATGTCAGCGACGCTGGGATTAACGCGGACAGTTACATTAACGCGACTAAGTTATCAATTTCTGACGCGTAAACAGAGAAAAAATGTTGTTGTCTCCGTCAGCCGTATTTCATTCTGTATTCTATTATTATTTAAACATATTGAGTGTAATTTCGAAAATAAAACTTCTGATATATATTTTTTTCTCGTTCCTCGGCGTTCTATATTAACACGCTCGCGTTTGCATAATAATTCTTACGACAAAATTCTCTGTACTTCCATTGCCATGCAAAAAAAGCAGTGTTCGTCTCTAAAGAACAGGGAACATTTGTTATTGAACCCCGTCCATCCATCCTTCCTTCCAAAAGAGACAAAATGCGAAATGCATTGTCGATGAGCAAAAGCCATAAGATTTTTTTTGAATTTCTATTATGAGAGTAGGTGGCTCGATTATGGACATTTGAAGCCCTTCCCTTCCTTCCCCTCCCGCCCTTCCTTCTAATTTTTGACACTTACACCAATATTCCATCTTCAAAAAATTTATGAATATCACGTTTACATATCGCCTATATTTTTTTTTATTCTTTTTTTTTCTTTTAATCTCTTAATGTCAGCGACGCTGAGATTAACGCGGACAGTTATATTAAAGAGACTAAATTATCAATTTCTGACGCGTAAATAGAGAAAAAATGTTGTTGTCTCCGTCAGCCGTATTTCATTCTGTATTCTATTATTATTTAAACATATTGAGTGTAATTTCGAAAATAAAACTTCTGATATATTTTTTTTCTCGTTCCTCGGCGTTCTATATTAACACGCTCGCGTTTGCATAAAAATTCTTATGACAAAATTCTCTGTACTTCCATTGCCATGCAAAAAAAGCAGTGTTCGTCTCTAAAGAACAGGGAACATGTGTTATTGAACCCCGTCCATCCATCCTCCCTTCCAAAAGAGACAAAATGCGAAATGCATGCACGATTTTTAAGCATGAACTTAGTCAGACAAAGACACCCATAGACAATGTCGATGAGCAAAAGCCATAAGATTTTTTTGAATTTCTATTATGAGAGTAGGTGGCTCGATTATGGACATTTGAAGCCCTTCCCTTCCTTCCCCTCCCGCCCTTCCTTCTAATTTTTGACACTTACACCAATATTCCATCTTCAAAAAATTTATGAATATCACGTTTACATGTCGCCTATATTTTTTTTATTCTTTTTTTTTTCTTTTAATATCTTAATGTCAGCGACGCTGGGATTAATGCGGACAGTTATATTAACAAGACTAAATTATCAATTTCTGACGCGTAAACAGAGAAAAAATGTTGTTGAATCCGTCAGCCGTATTTCATTCTGTATTCTATTATTATTTAAACATATTGAGTGTAATTTCGAAAATAAAACTTCTGATATATTTTTTTTCTCGTTCCTCGGCGTTCTATATTAACACGCTCGCGTTTGCATAAAAATTCTTATGACAAAATTCTCTGTACTTCCATTGCCATGCAAAAAAAAGCAGTGTTCGTCTCTAAAGTACAGGGAACATGTGTTGTTGAACCCCGTCCATCCATCCTTCCTTCCAAAAGAGGCAAAATGCGAAATGCATGCACGATTTTTAAGCATGAACTTAGTCAGACAAAGACACCCATAGACAATGTCGATGAGCAAAAGCCATAAGATTTTTTTGAATTTCTATTATGAGAGTAGGTGGCTCGATTATGGACATTTGAAGCCCTTCCCTTCCTTCCCCTCCCGCCCTTCCTTCTAATTTTTGACACTTACACCAATATTCCATCTTCAAAAAATTT
The DNA here is from genome assembly GCA_963931845.1 of Maratus michaelseni. Classification (NCBI taxonomy): domain Eukaryota; kingdom Metazoa; phylum Arthropoda; class Arachnida; order Araneae; family Salticidae; genus Maratus; species Maratus michaelseni. The sequence goes on along the minus strand of OZ007590.1, from coordinate 406,292,526 downwards.
ATGAATTATCACGTTTACATATCGCCTATATTTTTTTTATTCTTTTTTTTTCTTTTAATATCTTACTGTCAGCGACGCTGGGATTAATGCGGACAGTTATATTAACAAGACTAAATTATCAATTTCTGACGCGTAAACAGAGAAAAAATGTTGTTGAATCCGTCAGCCGTATTTCATTCTGTATTCTATTATTATTTAAACATATTGAGTGTAATTTCGAAAATAAAACTTCTGATATATTTTTTTTCTCGTTCCTCGGCGTTCTATATTAACACGCTCGCGTTTGCATAAAAATTCTTATGACAAAATTCTCTGTACTTCCATTGCCATGCAAAAAAACAGTGTTCGTCTCTAAAGAACAGGGAACATGTGTTGCTGAACCCCGTCCATCCATCCTTCCTTCCAAAAGAGACAAAATGCGAAATGCATGCACGATTTTTAAGCATGAACTTAGTCAGACAAAGACACCCATAGACAATGTCGATGAGCAAAAGCCATAAGATTTTTTTTAATTTCTATTATGAGAGTAGGTGGCTCGATTATGGACATTTGAAGCCCTTCCCTTCCTTCCCCTCCCGCCCTTCCTTCTAATTTTTGACACTTACACCAATATTCCATCTTCAAAAAATTTATGAATATCACGTTTACATATCGCCTATATTTTTTTTTATTCTTTTTTTTTCTTTTAATCTCTTAATGTCAGCGACGCTGGGATTAACGCGGACAGTTACATTAAAGAGACTAAATTATCAATTTCTGACGCGTAAACAGAGAAAAAATGTTGTTGTCTCCGTCAGCCGTATTTCATTCTGTATTCTATTATTATTTAAACATATTGAGTGTAATTTCGAAAATAAAACTTCTGATATATTTTTTTTCTCGTTCCTCGGCGTTCTATATTAACACGCTCGCGTTTGCATAAAAATTCTTATGACAAAATTCTCTGTACTTCCATTGCCATGCAAAAAAAGCAGTGTTCGTCTCTAAAGAACAGGGAACATGTGTTGTTGAACCCCGTCCATCCATCCTTCCTTCCAAAAGAGACAAAATGCGAAATGCATGCACGATTTTTAAGCATGAACTTAGTCAGACAAAGACACCCATAGACAATGTCGATGAGCAAAAGCCATAAGATTTTTTTGAATTTCTATTATGAGAGTAGGTTTCTCGATTATGGACATTTGAAGCCCTTCCCTTCCTTCCCCTCCCGCCCTTCCTTCTAATTTTTGACACATACACCAATATTCCATCTTCAAAAAATTTATGAATTATAACGTTTACATATCGCCTATATTTTTTTTATTCTTTTTTTTTTTTTCTTTTAATATCTTAATGTCAGCGACGCTGGGATTAATGCGGACAGCTATATTAACAAGACTAAATTATCCATTTCTGACGCGTAAACAGAGAAAAAATGTTGTTGTCTCCGTCAGCCGTATTTCATTTTGTATTCTATTATTATTTAAAGATATTGAGTGTAATTTCGAAAATAAAACTTCTGATATATTTTTTTTTCTCGTTCCTCGGCGTTCTATATTAACACGCTCGCGTTTGCATAATAATTCTTATGACAAAATTCTCTGTACTTCCATTGCCATGCAAAAAAAGCAGTGTTCGTCTCTAAAGAACAGGGAACATTTGTTATTGAACCCCGTCCATCCATCCTTCCTTCCAAAAGAGACAAAATGCGAAATGCATGCACGATTTTTAAGCATGAACTTAGTCAGACAAAGACACCCATAGACAATGTCGATGAGCAAAAGCCATAAGATTTTTTTGAATTTCTATTATGAGAGTAGGTGGCTCGATTATGGACATTTGAAGCCCTTCCCTTCCTTCCCCTCCCGCCCTTCCTTCTAATTTTTGACACTTACACCAATATTCCATCTTCAAAAAATTTATGAATATCACGTTTACATATCGCCTATATTTTTTTTTATTCTTTTTTTTTCTTTTAATCTCTTAATGTCAGCGACGCTGGGATTAACGCGGACAGTTACATTAACGCGACTAAGTTATCAATTTCTGACGCGTAAACAGAGAAAAAATGTTGTTGTCTCCGTCAGCCGTATTTCATTCTGTATTCTATTATTATTTAAACATATTGAGTGTAATTTCGAAAATAAAACTTCTGATATATATTTTTTTCTCGTTCCTCGGCGTTCTATATTAACACGCTCGCGTTTGCATAATAATTCTTATGACAAAATTCTCTGTACTTCCATTGCCATGCAAAAAAAGCAGTGTTCGTCTCTAAAGAACAGGGAACATTTGTTATTGAACCCCGTCCATCCATCCTTCCTTCCAAAAGAGACAAAATGCGAAATGCATTGTCGATGAGCAAAAGCCATAAGATTTTTTTTGAATTTCTATTATGAGAGTAGGTGGCTCGATTATGGACATTTGAAGCCCTTCCCTTCCTTCCCCTCCCGCCCTTCCTTCTAATTTTTGACACTTACACCAATATTCCATCTTCAAAAAATTTATGAATATCACGTTTACATATCGCCTATATTTTTTTTTATTCTTTTTTTTTCTTTTAATCTCTTAATGTCAGCGACGCTGAGATTAACGCGGACAGTTATATTAAAGAGACTAAATTATCAATTTCTGACGCGTAAACAGAGAAAAAATGTTGTTGTCTCCGTCAGCCGTATTTCATTCTGTATTCTATTATTATTTAAACATATTGAGTGTAATTTCGAAAATAAAACTTCTGATATATTTTTTTTCTCGTTCCTCGGCGTTCTATATTAACAGGCTCGCGTTTGCATAAAAATTCTTATGACAAAATTCTCTGTACTTCCATTGCCATGCAAAAAAAGCAGTGTTCGTCTCTAAAGAACAGGGAACATGTGTTATTGAACCCCGTCCATCCATCCTCCCTTCCAAAAGAGACAAAATGCGAAATGCATGCACGATTTTTAAGCATGAACTTAGTCAGACAAAGACACCCATAGACAATGTCGATGAGCAAAAGCCATAAGATTTTTTTGATATTCTATTATGAGAGTAGGTGGCTCGATTATGGACATTTGAAGCCCTTCCCTTCCTTCCCCTCCCTCCCTTCCTTCTAATTTTTGACACTTACACCAATATTCCATCTTCAAAAAATTTATGAATATCACGTTTACATGTCGCCTATATTTTTTTTATTCTTTTTTTTTTCTTTTAATATCTTAATGTCAGCGACGCTGGGATTAATGCGGACAGTTATATTAACAAGACTAAATTATCAATTTCTGACGCGTAAACAGAGAAAAAATGTTGTTGAATCCGTCAGCCGTATTTCATTCTGTATTCTATTATTATTTATACATATTGAGTGTAATTTCGAAAATAAAACTTCTGATATATTTTTTTTCTCGTTCCTCGGCGTTCTATATTAACACGCTCGCGTTTGCATAAAAATTCTTATGACAAAATTCTCTGTACTTCCATTGCCATGCAAAAAAAAGCAGTGTTCGTCTCTAAAGTACAGGGAACATGTGTTGTTGAACCCCGTCCATCCATCCTTCCTTCCAAAAGAGGCAAAATGCGAAATGCATGCACGATTTTTAAGCATGAACTTAGTCAGACAAAGACACCCATAGACAATGTCGATGAGCAAAAGCCATAAGATTTTTTTTAATTTCTATTATGAGAGTAGGTGGCTCGATTATGGACATTTGAAGCCCTTCCCTTCCTTCCCCTCCCGCCCTTCCTTCTAATTTTTGACACTTACACCAATATTCCATCTTCAAAAAATTTATGAATATCACGTTTACATGTCGCCTATATTTTTTTTATTCTTTTTTTTTTCTTTTAACATCTTAATGTCAGCGACGCTGGGATTAATGCGGACAGTTATATTAACAAGACTAAATTATCAATTTCTGACGCGTAAACAGAGAAAAAATGTTGTTGAATCCGTCAGCCGTATTTCATTCTGTATTCTATTATTATTTAAACATATTGAGTGTAATTTCGAAAATAAAACTTCTGATATATTTTTTTTCTCGTTCCTCGGCGTTCTATATTAACACGCTCGCGTTTGCATAAAAATTCTTATGACAAAATTCTCTGTACTTCCATTGCCATGCAAAAAAAAGCAGTGTTCGTCTCTAAAGTACAGGGAACATGTGTTGTTGAACCCCGTCCTTCCATCCTTCCTTCCAAAAGAGGCAAAATGCGAAATGCATGCACGATTTTTAAGCATGAACTTAGTCAGACAAAGACACCCATAGACAATGTCGATGAGCAAAAGCCATAAGATTTTTTTTAATTTCTATTATGAGAGTAGGTGGCTCGATTATGGACATTTGAAGCCCTTCCCTTCCTTCCCCTCCCGCCCTTCCTTCTAATTTTTGACACTTACACCAATATTCCATCTTCAAAAAATTTATGAATATCACGTTTACATATCGCCTATATTTTTTTTATTCTTTTTTTTTCTTTTAATCTCTTAATGTCAGCGACGCTGGGATTAACGCGGACAGTTACATTAAAGAGACTAAATTATCAATTTCTGACGCGTAAACAGAGAAAAAATGTTGTTGTCTCCGTCAGCCGTATTTCATTCTGTATTCTATTATTATTTAAACATATTGAGTGTAATTTCGAAAATAAAACTTCTGATATATTTTTTTTCTCGTTCCTCGGCGTTCTATATTAACACGCTCGCGTTTGCATAAAAATTCTTATGACAAAATTCTCTGTACTTCCATTGCCATGCAAAAAAAGCAGTGTTCGTCTCTAAAGAACAGGGAACATGTGTTGTTGAACCCCGTCCATCAATCCTTCCTTCCAAAAGAGACAAAATGCGAAATGCATGCACGATTTTTAAGCATGAACTTAGTCAGACAAAGACACCCATAGACAATGTCGATGAGCAAAAGCCATAAGATTTTTTTGAATTTCTATTATGAGAGTAGGTGGCTCGATTATGGACATTTGAAGCCCTTCCCTTCCTTCCCCTCCCGCCCTTCCTTCTAATTTTTGACACTTACACCAATATTCCATCTTCAAAAAATTTATGAATATCACGTTTACATATCGCCTATATTTTTTTTTATTCTTTTTTTTTCTTTTAATCTCTTAATGTCAGCGACGCTGGGATTAACGCGGACAGTTACATTAACGAGACTAAATTATCCATTTCTGACGCGTAAACAGAGAAAAAATGTTGTTGTCTCCGTCAGCCGTATTTCATTTTGTATTCTATTATTATTTAAACATATTGAGTGTAATTTCGAAAATAAAACTTCTGATATATATTTTTTTCTCGTTCCTCGGCGTTCTATATTAACACGCTCGCGTTTGCATAATAATTCTTATGACAAAATTCTCTGTACTTCCATTGCCATGCAAAAAAAGCAGTGTTCGTCTCTAAAGAACAGGGAACATTTGTTATTGAATCCCGTCCATCCATCCTTCCTTCCAAAAGAGACAAAATGCGAAATGCATGCACGATTTTTAAGCATGAACTTAGTCAGACAAAGACACCCATAGACAATGTCGATGAGCAAAAGCCATAAGATTTTTTTGAATTTCTATTATGAGAGTAGGTGGCTCGATTATGGACATTTGAAGCCCTTCCCTTCCTTCCCCTCCCGCCCTTCCTTCTAATTTTTGACACTTACACCAATATTCCATCTTCAAAAAATTTATGAATATCACGTTTACATATCGCCTATATTTTTTTTTATTCTTTTTTTTTCTTTTAATCTGTTAATGTCAGCGACGCTGGGATTAACGCGGACAGTTACATTAAAGAGACTAAATTATCAATTTCTGACGCGTAAACAGAGAAAAAATGTTGTTGTCTCCGTCAGCCGTATTTCATTCTGTATTCTATTATTATTTAAACATATTGAGTGTAATTTCGAAAATAAAACTTCTGATATATTTTTTTTCTCGTTCCTCGGCGTTCTATATTAACACGCTCGCGTTTGCATAAAAATTCTTATGACAAAATTCTCTGTACTTCCATTGCCATGCAAAAAAAGCAGTGTTCGTCTCTAAAGAACAGGGAACATTTGTTATTGAACCCCGTCCATCCATCCTTCCTTCCAAAAGAGACAAAATGCGAAATGCATTGTCGATGAGCAAAAGCCATAAGATTTTTTTTGAATTTCTATTATGAGAGTAGGTGGCTCGATTATGGACATTTGAAGCCCTTCCCTTCCTTCCCCTCCCGCCCTTCCTTCTAATTTTTGACACTTACACCAATATTCCATCTTCAAAAAATTTATGAATATCACGTTTACATATCGCCTATATTTTTTTTTATTCTTTTTTTTTCTTTTAATCTCTTAATGTCAGCGACGCTGAGATTAACGCGGACAGTTATATTAAAGAGACTAAATTATCAATTTCTGACGCGTAAACAGAGAAAAAATGTTGTTGTCTCCGTCAGCCGTATTTCATTCTGTATTCTATTATTATTTAAACATATTGAGTGTAATTTCGAAAATAAAACTTCTGATATATTTTTTTTCTCGTTCCTCGGCGTTCTAAATTAACAGGCTCGCGTTTGCATAAAAATTCTTATGACAAAATTCTCTGTACTTCCATTGCCATGCAAAAAAAGCAGTGTTCGTCTCTAAAGAACAGGGAACATTTGTTATTGAACCCCGTCCATCCATCCTTCCTTCCAAAAGAGACAAAATGCGAAATGCATGCACGATTTTTAAGCATGAACTTAGTCAGACAAAGACACCCATAGACAATGTCGATGAGCAAAAGCCATAAGATTTTTTTGAATTTCTATTATGAGAGTAGGTGGCTCGATTATGGACATTTGAAGCCCTTCCCTTCCTTCCCCTCCCGCCCTTCCTTCTAATTTTTGACACTTACACCAATATTCCATCTTCAAAAAATTTATGAATTATCACGTTTACATATCGCCTATATTTTTTTTATTCTTTTTTTTTCTTTTAATATCTTACTGTCAGCGACGCTGGGATTAATGCGGACAGTTATATTAACAAGACTAAATTATCAATTTCTGACGCGTAAACAGAGAAAAAATGTTGTTGAATCCGTCAGCCGTATTTCATTCTGTATTCTATTATTATTTAAACATATTGAGTGTAATTTCGAAAATAAAACTTCTGATATATTTTTTTTCTCGTTCCTCGGCGTTCTATATTAACACGCTCGCGTTTGCATAAAAATTCTTATGACAAAATTCTCTGTACTTCCATTGCCATGCAAAAAAACAGTGTTCGTCTCTAAAGAACAGGGAACATGTGTTGCTGAACCCCGTCCATCCATCCTTCCTTCCAAAAGAGACAAAATGCGAAATGCATGCACGATTTTTAAGCATGAACTTAGTCAGACAAAGACACCCATAGACAATGTCGATGAGCAAAAGCCATAAGATTTTTTTTAATTTCTATTATGAGAGTAGGTGGCTCGATTATGGACATTTGAAGCCCTTCCCTTCCTTCCCCTCCCGCCCTTCCTTCTAATTTTTGACACTTACACCAATATTCCATCTTCAAAAAATTTATGAATATCACGTTTACATATCGCCTATATTTTTTTTTATTCTTTTTTTTTCTTTTAATCTCTTAATGTCAGCGACGCTGGGATTAACGCGGACAGTTACATTAAAGAGACTAAATTATCAATTTCTGACGCGTAAACAGAGAAAAAATGTTGTTGTCTCCGTCAGCCGTATTTCATTCTGTATTCTATTATTATTTAAACATATTGAGTGTAATTTCGAAAATAAAACTTCTGATATATTTTTTTTCTCGTTCCTCGGCGTTCTATATTAACACGCTCGCGTTTGCATAAAAATTCTTATGACAAAATTCTCTGTACTTCCATTGCCATGCAAAAAAAGCAGTGTTCGTCTCTAAAGAACAGGGAACATGTGTTGTTGAACCCCGTCCATCCATCCTTCCTTCCAAAAGAGACAAAATGCGAAATGCATGCACGATTTTTAAGCATGAACTTAGTCAGACAAAGACACCCATAGACAATGTCGATGAGCAAAAGCCATAAGATTTTTTTGAATTTCTATTATGAGAGTAGGTTTCTCGATTATGGACATTTGAAGCCCTTCCCTTCCTTCCCCTCCCGCCCTTCCTTCTAATTTTTGACACATACACCAATATTCCATCTTCAAAAAATTTATGAATTATAACGTTTACATATCGCCTATATTTTTTTTATTCTTTTTTTTTTTTTCTTTTAATATCTTAATGTCAGCGACGCTGGGATTAATGCGGACAGCTATATTAACAAGACTAAATTATCCATTTCTGACGCGTAAACAGAGAAAAAATGTTGTTGTCTCCGTCAGCCGTATTTCATTTTGTATTCTATTATTATTTAAAGATATTGAGTGTAATTTCGAAAATAAAACTTCTGATATATTTTTTTTTCTCGTTCCTCGGCGTTCTATATTAACACGCTCGCGTTTGCATAATAATTCTTATGACAAAATTCTCTGTACTTCCATTGCCATGCAAAAAAAGCAGTGTTCGTCTCTAAAGAACAGGGAACATTTGTTATTGAACCCCGTCCATCCATCCTTCCTTCCAAAAGAGACAAAATGCGAAATGCATGCACGATTTTTAAGCATGAACTTAGTCAGACAAAGACACCCATAGACAATGTCGATGAGCAAAAGCCATAAGATTTTTTTGAATTTCTATTATGAGAGTAGGTGGCTCGATTATGGACATTTGAAGCCCTTCCCTTCCTTCCCCTCCCGCCCTTCCTTCTAATTTTTGACACTTACACCAATATTCCATCTTCAAAAAATTTATGAATATCACGTTTACATATCGCCTATATTTTTTTTTATTCTTTTTTTTTCTTTTAATCTCTTAATGTCAGCGACGCTGGGATTAACGCGGACAGTTACATTAACGCGACTAAGTTATCAATTTCTGACGCGTAAACAGAGAAAAAATGTTGTTGTCTCCGTCAGCCGTATTTCATTCTGTATTCTATTATTATTTAAACATATTGAGTGTAATTTCGAAAATAAAACTTCTGATATATATTTTTTTCTCGTTCCTCGGCGTTCTATATTAACACGCTCGCGTTTGCATAATAATTCTTATGACAAAATTCTCTGTACTTCCATTGCCATGCAAAAAAAGCAGTGTTCGTCTCTAAAGAACAGGGAACATTTGTTATTGAACCCCGTCCATCCATCCTTCCTTCCAAAAGAGACAAAATGCGAAATGCATTGTCGATGAGCAAAAGCCATAAGATTTTTTTTGAATTTCTATTATGAGAGTAGGTGGCTCGATTATGGACATTTGAAGCCCTTCCCTTCCTTCCCCTCCCGCCCTTCCTTCTAATTTTTGACACTTACACCAATATTCCATCTTCAAAAAATTTATGAATATCACGTTTACATATCGCCTATATTTTTTTTTATTCTTTTTTTTTCTTTTAATCTCTTAATGTCAGCGACGCTGAGATTAACGCGGACAGTTATATTAAAGAGACTAAATTATCAATTTCTGACGCGTAAACAGAGAAAAAATGTTGTTGTCTCCGTCAGCCGTATTTCATTCTGTATTCTATTATTATTTAAACATATTGAGTGTAATTTCGAAAATAAAACTTCTGATATATTTTTTTTCTCGTTCCTCGGCGTTCTATATTAACAGGCTCGCGTTTGCATAAAAATTCTTATGACAAAATTCTCTGTACTTCCATTGCCATGCAAAAAAAGCAGTGTTCGTCTCTAAAGAACAGGGAACATGTGTTATTGAACCCCGTCCATCCATCCTCCCTTCCAAAAGAGACAAAATGCGAAATGCATGCACGATTTTTAAGCATGAACTTAGTCAGACAAAGACACCCATAGACAATGTCGATGAGCAAAAGCCATAAGATTTTTTTGATATTCTATTATGAGAGTAGGTGGCTCGATTATGGACATTTGAAGCCCTTCCCTTCCTTCCCCTCCCTCCCTTCCTTCTAATTTTTGACACTTACACCAATATTCCATCTTCAAAAAATTTATGAATATCACGTTTACATGTCGCCTATATTTTTTTTATTCTTTTTTTTTTCTTTTAATATCTTAATGTCAGCGACGCTGGGATTAATGCGGACAGTTATATTAACAAGACTAAATTATCAATTTCTGACGCGTAAACAGAGAAAAAATGTTGTTGAATCCGTCAGCCGTATTTCATTCTGTATTCTATTATTATTTATACATATTGAGTGTAATTTCGAAAATAAAACTTCTGATATATTTTTTTTCTCGTTCCTCGGCGTTCTATATTAACACGCTCGCGTTTGCATAAAAATTCTTATGACAAAATTCTCTGTACTTCCATTGCCATGCAAAAAAAAGCAGTGTTCGTCTCTAAAGTACAGGGAACATGTGTTGTTGAACCCCGTCCATCCATCCTTCCTTCCAAAAGAGGCAAAATGCGAAATGCATGCACGATTTTTAAGCATGAACTTAGTCAGACAAAGACACCCATAGACAATGTCGATGAGCAAAAGCCATAAGATTTTTTTTAATTTCTATTATGAGAGTAGGTGGCTCGATTATGGACATTTGAAGCCCTTCCCTTCCTTCCCCTCCCGCCCTTCCTTCTAATTTTTGACACTTACACCAATATTCCATCTTCAAAAAATTTATGAATATCACGTTTACATGTCGCCTATATTTTTTTTATTCTTTTTTTTTTCTTTTAACATCTTAATGTCAGCGACGCTGGGATTAATGCGGACAGTTATATTAACAAGACTAAATTATCAATTTCTGACGCGTAAACAGAGAAAAAATGTTGTTGAATCCGTCAGCCGTATTTCATTCTGTATTCTATTATTATTTAAACATATTGAGTGTAATTTCGAAAATAAAACTTCTGATATATTTTTTTTCTCGTTCCTCGGCGTTCTATATTAACACGCTCGCGTTTGCATAAAAATTCTTATGACAAAATTCTCTGTACTTCCATTGCCATGCAAAAAAAAGCAGTGTTCGTCTCTAAAGTACAGGGAACATGTGTTGTTGAACCCCGTCCTTCCATCCTTCCTTCCAAAAGAGGCAAAATGCGAAATGCATGCACGATTTTTAAGCATGAACTTAGTCAGACAAAGACACCCATAGACAATGTCGATGAGCAAAAGCCATAAGATTTTTTTTAATTTCTATTATGAGAGTAGGTGGCTCGATTATGGACATTTGAAGCCCTTCCCTTCCTTCCCCTCCCGCCCTTCCTTCTAATTTTTGACACTTACACCAATATTCCATCTTCAAAAAATTTATGAATATCACGTTTACATATCGCCTATATTTTTTTTATTCTTTTTTTTTCTTTTAATCTCTTAATGTCAGCGACGCTGGGATTAACGCGGACAGTTACATTAAAGAGACTAAATTATCAATTTCTGACGCGTAAACAGAGAAAAAATGTTGTTGTCTCCGTCAGCCGTATTTCATTCTGTATTCTATTATTATTTAAACATATTGAGTGTAATTTCGAAAATAAAACTTCTGATATATTTTTTTTCTCGTTCCTCGGCGTTCTATATTAACACGCTCGCGTTTGCATAAAAATTCTTATGACAAAATTCTCTGTACTTCCATTGCCATGCAAAAAAAGCAGTGTTCGTCTCTAAAGAACAGGGAACATGTGTTGTTGAACCCCGTCCATCAATCCTTCCTTCCAAAAGAGACAAAATGCGAAATGCATGCACGATTTTTAAGCATGAACTTAGTCAGACAAAGACACCCATAGACAATGTCGATGAGCAAAAGCCATAAGATTTTTTTGAATTTCTATTATGAGAGTAGGTGGCTCGATTATGGACATTTGAAGCCCTTCCCTTCCTTCCCCTCCCGCCCTTCCTTCTAATTTTTGACACTTACACCAATATTCCATCTTCAAAAAATTTATGAATATCACGTTTACATATCGCCTATATTTTTTTTTATTCTTTTTTTTTCTTTTAATCTCTTAATGTCAGCGACGCTGGGATTAACGCGGACAGTTACATTAACGAGACTAAATTATCCATTTCTGACGCGTAAACAGAGAAAAAATGTTGTTGTCTCCGTCAGCCGTATTTCATTTTGTATTCTATTATTATTTAAACATATTGAGTGTAATTTCGAAAATAAAACTTCTGATATATATTTTTTTCTCGTTCCTCGGCGTTCTATATTAACACGCTCGCGTTTGCATAATAATTCTTATGACAAAATTCTCTGTACTTCCATTGCCATGCAAAAAAAGCAGTGTTCGTCTCTAAAGAACAGGGAACATTTGTTATTGAATCCCGTCCATCCATCCTTCCTTCCAAAAGAGACAAAATGCGAAATGCATGCACGATTTTTAAGCATGAACTTAGTCAGACAAAGACACCCATAGACAATGTCGATGAGCAAAAGCCATAAGATTTTTTTGAATTTCTATTATGAGAGTAGGTGGCTCGATTATGGACATTTGAAGCCCTTCCCTTCCTTCCCCTCCCGCCCTTCCTTCTAATTTTTGACACTTACACCAATATTCCATCTTCAAAAAATTTATGAATATCACGTTTACATATCGCCTATATTTTTTTTTATTCTTTTTTTTTCTTTTAATCTGTTAATGTCAGCGACGCTGGGATTAACGCGGACAGTTACATTAAAGAGACTAAATTATCAATTTCTGACGCGTAAACAGAGAAAAAATGTTGTTGTCTCCGTCAGCCGTATTTCATTCTGTATTCTATTATTATTTAAACATATTGAGTGTAATTTCGAAAATAAAACTTCTGATATATTTTTTTTCTCGTTCCTCGGCGTTCTATATTAACACGCTCGCGTTTGCATAAAAATTCTTATGACAAAATTCTCTGTACTTCCATTGCCATGCAAAAAAAGCAGTGTTCGTCTCTAAAGAACAGGGAACATTTGTTATTGAACCCCGTCCATCCATCCTTCCTTCCAAAAGAGACAAAATGCGAAATGCATTGTCGATGAGCAAAAGCCATAAGATTTTTTTTGAATTTCTATTATGAGAGTAGGTGGCTCGATTATGGACATTTGAAGCCCTTCCCTTCCTTCCCCTCCCGCCCTTCCTTCTAATTTTTGACACTTACACCAATATTCCATCTTCAAAAAATTTATGAATATCACGTTTACATATCGCCTATATTTTTTTTTATTCTTTTTTTTTCTTTTAATCTCTTAATGTCAGCGACGCTGAGATTAACGCGGACAGTTATATTAAAGAGACTAAATTATCAATTTCTGACGCGTAAACAGAGAAAAAATGTTGTTGTCTCCGTCAGCCGTATTTCATTCTGTATTCTATTATTATTTAAACATATTGAGTGTAATTTCGAAAATAAAACTTCTGATATATTTTTTTTCTCGTTCCTCGGCGTTCTAAATTAACAGGCTCGCGTTTGCATAAAAATTCTTATGACAAAATTCTCTGTACTTCCATTGCCATGCAAAAAAAGCAGTGTTCGTCTCTAAAGAACAGGGAACATTTGTTATTGAACCCCGTCCATCCATCCTTCCTTCCAAAAGAGACAAAATGCGAAATGCATGCACGATTTTTAAGCATGAACTTAGTCAGACAAAGACACCCATAGACAATGTCGATGAGCAAAAGCCATAAGATTTTTTTGAATTTCTATTATGAGAGTAGGTGGCTCGATTATGGACATTTGAAGCCCTTCCCTTCCTTCCCCTCCCGCCCTTCCTTCTAATTTTTGACACTTACACCAATATTCCATCTTCAAAAAATTTATGAATATCACGTTTACATATCGCCTATATTTTTTTTTATTCTTTTTTTTTCTTTTAATCTCTTAATGTCAGCGACGCTGGGATTAACGCGGACAGTTACATTAACGCGACTAAGTTATCAATTTCTGACGCGTAAACAGAGAAAAAATGTTGTTGTCTCCGTCAGCCGTATTTCATTCTGTATTCTATTATTATTTAAACATATTGAGTGTAATTTCGAAAATAAAACTTCTGATATATATTTTTTTCTCGTTCCTCGGCGTTCTATATTAACACGCTCGCGTTTGCATAATAATTCTTACGACAAAATTCTCTGTACTTCCATTGCCATGCAAAAAAAGCAGTGTTCGTCTCTAAAGAACAGGGAACATTTGTTATTGAACCCCGTCCATCCATCCTTCCTTCCAAAAGAGACAAAATGCGAAATGCATTGTCGATGAGCAAAAGCCATAAGATTTTTTTTGAATTTCTATTATGAGAGTAGGTGGCTCGATTATGGACATTTGAAGCCCTTCCCTTCCTTCCCCTCCCGCCCTTCCTTCTAATTTTTGACACTTACACCAATATTCCATCTTCAAAAAATTTATGAATATCACGTTTACATATCGCCTATATTTTTTTTTATTCTTTTTTTTTCTTTTAATCTCTTAATGTCAGCGACGCTGAGATTAACGCGGACAGTTATATTAAAGAGACTAAATTATCAATTTCTGACGCGTAAACAGAGAAAAAATGTTGTTGTCTCCGTCAGCCGTATTTCATTCTGTATTCTATTATTATTTAAACATATTGAGTGTAATTTCGAAAATAAAACTTCTGATATATTTTTTTTCTCGTTCCTCGGCGTTCTAAATTAACAGGCTCGCGTTTGCATAAAAATTCTTATGACAAAATTCTCTGTACTTCCATTGCCATGCAAAAAAAGCAGTGTTCGTCTCTGAAGAACAGGGAACATGTGTTATTGAACCCCGTCCATCCATCCTCCCTTCCAAAAGAGACAAAATGCGAAATGCATGCACGATTTTTAAGCATGAACTTAGTCAGACAAAGACACCCATGGACAATGTCGATGAGCAAAAGCCATAAGATTTTTTTGATATTCTATTATGAGAGTAGGTGGCTCGATTATGGACATTTGAAGCCCTTCCCTTCCTTCCCCTCCCTCCCTTCCTTCTAATTTTTGACACTTACACCAATATTCCATCTTCAAAAAATTTATGAATTATCACGTTTACATGTCGCCTATATTTTTTTTATTCTTTTTTTTTCTTTTAATATCTTAATGTCAGCGACGCTGGGATTAATGCGGACAGTTATATTAACAAGACTAAATTATCAATTTCTGACGCGTAAACAGAGAAAAAATGTTGTTGAATCCGTCAGCCGTATTTCATTCTGTATTCTATTATTATTTATACATATTGAGTGTAATTTCGAAAATAAAACTTCTGATATATTTTTTTTCTCGTTCCTCGGCGTTCTATATTAACACGCTCGCGTTTGCATAAAAATTCTTATGACAAAATTCTCTGTACTTCCATTGCCATGCAAAAAAAAGCAGTGTTCGTCTCTAAAGTACAGGGAACATGTGTTGTTGAACCCCGTCCATCCATCCTTCCTTCCAAAAGAGGCAAAATGCGAAATGCATGCACGATTTTTAAGCATGAACTTAGTCAGACAAAGACACCCATAGACAATGTCGATGAGCAAAAGCCATAAGATTTTTTTGAATTTCTATTATGAGAGTAGGTGGCTCGATTATGGACATTTGAAGCCCTTCCCTTCCTTCCCCTCCCGCCCTTCCTTCTAATTTTTGACACTTACACCAATATTCCATCTTCAAAAAATTTATGAATTATCACGTTTACATATCGCCTATATTTTTTTTATTCTTTTTTTTTCTTTTAATATCTTACTGTCAGCGACGATCAATTTCTGACGCGTAAACAGAGAAAAAATGTTGTTGAATCCGTCAGCCGTATTTCATTCTGTATTCTATTATTATTTAAACATATTGAGTGTAATTTCGAAAATAAAACTTCTGATATATTTTTTTTCTCGTTCCTCGGCGTTCTATATTAACACGCTCGCGTTTGCATAAAAATTCTTATGACAAAATTCTCTGTACTTCCATTGCCATGCAAAAAAACAGTGTTCGTCTCTAAAGAACAGGGAACATGTGTTGTTGAACCCAGTCCATCCATCCTTCCTTCCAAAAGAGACAAAATGCGAAGACTAAATTATCAATTTCTGACGCGTAAACAGAGAAAAAATGTTGTTGTCTCCGTCAGCCGTATTTCATTCTGTATTCTATTATTATTTAAACATATTGAGTGTAATTTCGAAAATAAAACTTCTGATATATTTTTTTTCTCGTTCCTCGGCGTTCTATATTAACACGCTCGCGTTTGCATAAAAATTCTTATGACAAAATTCTCTGTACTTCCATTGCCATGCAAAAAAAAGCAGTGTTCGTCTCTAAAGTACAGGGAACATGTGTTGTTGAACCCCGTCCATCCATCCTTCCTTCCAAAAGAGGCAAAATGCGAAATGCATGCACGATTTTTAAGCATGAACTTAGTCAGACAAAGACACCCATAGACAATGTCGATGAGCAAAAGCCATAAGATTTTTTTGAATTTCTATTATGAGAGTAGGTGGCTCGATTATGGACATTTGAAGCCCTTCCCTTCCTTCCCCTCCCTCCCTTCCTTCTAATTTTTGACACTTACACCAATATTCCATCTTCAAAAAATTTATGAATTATCACGTTTACATGTCGCCTATATTTTTTTTATTCTTTTTTTTTCTTTTAATCTCTTAATGTCAGCGACGCTGGGATTAACGCGGACAGTTACATTAACGAGACTAAATTATCCATTTCTGACGCGTAAACAGAGAAAAAATGTTGTTGTCTCCGTCAGCCGTATTTCATTTTGTATTCTATTATTATTTAAACATATTGAGTGTAATTTCGAAAATAAAACTTCTGATATATATTTTTTTCTCGTTCCTCGGCGTTCTATATTAACACGCTCGCGTTTGCATAATAATTCTTATGACAAAATTCTCTGTACTTCCATTGCCATGCAAAAAAAGCAGTGTTCGTCTCTAAAGAACAGGGAACATTTGTTATTGAATCCCGTCCATCCATCCTTCCTTCCAAAAGAGACAAAATGCGAAATGCATGCACGATTTTTAAGCATGAACTTAGTCAGACAAAGACACCCATAGACAATGTCGATGAGCAAAAGCCATAAGATTTTTTTGAATTTCTATTATGAGAGTAGGTGGCTCGATTATGGACATTTGAAGCCCTTCCCTTCCTTCCCCTCCCGCCCTTCCTTCTAATTTTTGACACTTACACCAATATTCCATCTTCAAAAAATTTATGAATATCACGTTTACATATCGCCTATATTTTTTTTTATTCTTTTTTTTTCTTTTAATCTGTTAATGTCAGCGACGCTGGGATTAACGCGGACAGTTACATTAAAGAGACTAAATTATCAATTTCTGACGCGTAAACAGAGAAAAAATGTTGTTGTCTCCGTCAGCCGTATTTCATTCTGTATTCTATTATTATTTAAACATATTGAGTGTAATTTCGAAAATAAAACTTCTGATATATTTTTTTTCTCGTTCCTCGGCGTTCTATATTAACACGCTCGCGTTTGCATAAAAATTCTTATGACAAAATTCTCTGTACTTCCATTGCCATGCAAAAAAAGCAGTGTTCGTCTCTAAAGAACAGGGAACATTTGTTATTGAACCCCGTCCATCCATCCTTCCTTCCAAAAGAGACAAAATGCGAAATGCATTGTCGATGAGCAAAAGCCATAAGATTTTTTTTGAATTTCTATTATGAGAGTAGGTGGCTCGATTATGGACATTTGAAGCCCTTCCCTTCCTTCCCCTCCCGCCCTTCCTTCTAATTTTTGACACTTACACCAATATTCCATCTTCAAAAAATTTATGAATATCACGTTTACATATCGCCTATATTTTTTTTTATTCTTTTTTTTTCTTTTAATCTCTTAATGTCAGCGACGCTGAGATTAACGCGGACAGTTATATTAAAGAGACTAAATTATCAATTTCTGACGCGTAAACAGAGAAAAAATGTTGTTGTCTCCGTCAGCCGTATTTCATTCTGTATTCTATTATTATTTAAACATATTGAGTGTAATTTCGAAAATAAAACTTCTGATATATTTTTTTTCTCGTTCCTCGGCGTTCTAAATTAACAGGCTCGCGTTTGCATAAAAATTCTTATGACAAAATTCTCTGTACTTCCATTGCCATGCAAAAAAAGCAGTGTTCGTCTCTAAAGAACAGGGAACATTTGTTATTGAACCCCGTCCATCCATCCTTCCTTCCAAAAGAGACAAAATGCGAAATGCATGCACGATTTTTAAGCATGAACTTAGTCAGACAAAGACACCCATAGACAATGTCGATGAGCAAAAGCCATAAGATTTTTTTGAATTTCTATTATGAGAGTAGGTGGCTCGATTATGGACATTTGAAGCCCTTCCCTTCCTTCCCCTCCCGCCCTTCCTTCTAATTTTTGACACTTACACCAATATTCCATCTTCAAAAAATTTATGAATATCACGTTTACATATCGCCTATATTTTTTTTTATTCTTTTTTTTTCTTTTAATCTCTTAATGTCAGCGACGCTGGGATTAACGCGGACAGTTACATTAACGCGACTAAGTTATCAATTTCTGACGCGTAAACAGAGAAAAAATGTTGTTGTCTCCGTCAGCCGTATTTCATTCTGTATTCTATTATTATTTAAACATATTGAGTGTAATTTCGAAAATAAAACTTCTGATATATATTTTTTTCTCGTTCCTCGGCGTTCTATATTAACACGCTCGCGTTTGCATAATAATTCTTACGACAAAATTCTCTGTACTTCCATTGCCATGCAAAAAAAGCAGTGTTCGTCTCTAAAGAACAGGGAACATTTGTTATTGAACCCCGTCCATCCATCCTTCCTTCCAAAAGAGACAAAATGCGAAATGCATTGTCGATGAGCAAAAGCCATAAGATTTTTTTTGAATTTCTATTATGAGAGTAGGTGGCTCGATTATGGACATTTGAAGCCCTTCCCTTCCTTCCCCTCCCGCCCTTCCTTCTAATTTTTGACACTTACACCAATATTCCATCTTCAAAAAATTTATGAATATCACGTTTACATATCGCCTATATTTTTTTTTATTCTTTTTTTTTCTTTTAATCTCTTAATGTCAGCGACGCTGAGATTAACGCGGACAGTTATATTAAAGAGACTAAATTATCAATTTCTGACGCGTAAACAGAGAAAAAATGTTGTTGTCTCCGTCAGCCGTATTTCATTCTGTATTCTATTATTATTTAAACATATTGAGTGTAATTTCGAAAATAAAACTTCTGATATATTTTTTTTCTCGTTCCTCGGCGTTCTAAATTAACAGGCTCGCGTTTGCATAAAAATTCTTATGACAAAATTCTCTGTACTTCCATTGCCATGCAAAAAAAGCAGTGTTCGTCTCTGAAGAACAGGGAACATGTGTTATTGAACCCCGTCCATCCATCCTCCCTTCCAAAAGAGACAAAATGCGAAATGCATGCACGATTTTTAAGCATGAACTTAGTCAGACAAAGACACCCATGGACAATGTCGATGAGCAAAAGCCATAAGATTTTTTTGATATTCTATTATGAGAGTAGGTGGCTCGATTATGGACATTTGAAGCCCTTCCCTTCCTTCCCCTCCCTCCCTTCCTTCTAATTTTTGACACTTACACCAATATTCCATCTTCAAAAAATTTATGAATTATCACGTTTACATGTCGCCTATATTTTTTTTATTCTTTTTTTTTCTTTTAATATCTTAATGTCAGCGACGCTGGGATTAATGCGGACAGTTATATTAACAAGACTAAATTATCAATTTCTGACGCGTAAACAGAGAAAAAATGTTGTTGAATCCGTCAGCCGTATTTCATTCTGTATTCTATTATTATTTATACATATTGAGTGTAATTTCGAAAATAAAACTTCTGATATATTTTTTTTCTCGTTCCTCGGCGTTCTATATTAACACGCTCGCGTTTGCATAAAAATTCTTATGACAAAATTCTCTGTACTTCCATTGCCATGCAAAAAAAAGCAGTGTTCGTCTCTAAAGTACAGGGAACATGTGTTGTTGAACCCCGTCCATCCATCCTTCCTTCCAAAAGAGGCAAAATGCGAAATGCATGCACGATTTTTAAGCATGAACTTAGTCAGACAAAGACACCCATAGACAATGTCGATGAGCAAAAGCCATAAGATTTTTTTGAATTTCTATTATGAGAGTAGGTGGCTCGATTATGGACATTTGAAGCCCTTCCCTTCCTTCCCCTCCCGCCCTTCCTTCTAATTTTTGACACTTACACCAATATTCCATCTTCAAAAAATTTATGAATTATCACGTTTACATATCGCCTATATTTTTTTTATTCTTTTTTTTTCTTTTAATATCTTACTGTCAGCGACGATCAATTTCTGACGCGTAAACAGAGAAAAAATGTTGTTGAATCCGTCAGCCGTATTTCATTCTGTATTCTATTATTATTTAAACATATTGAGTGTAATTTCGAAAATAAAACTTCTGATATATTTTTTTTCTCGTTCCTCGGCGTTCTATATTAACACGCTCGCGTTTGCATAAAAATTCTTATGACAAAATTCTCTGTACTTCCATTGCCATGCAAAAAAACAGTGTTCGTCTCTAAAGAACAGGGAACATGTGTTGTTGAACCCAGTCCATCCATCCTTCCTTCCAAAAGAGACAAAATGCGAAGACTAAATTATCAATTTCTGACGCGTAAACAGAGAAAAAATGTTGTTGTCTCCGTCAGCCGTATTTCATTCTGTATTCTATTATTATTTAAACATATTGAGTGTAATTTCGAAAATAAAACTTCTGATATATTTTTTTTCTCGTTCCTCGGCGTTCTATATTAACACGCTCGCGTTTGCATAAAAATTCTTATGACAAAATTCTCTGTACTTCCATTGCCATGCAAAAAAAGCAGTGTTCGTCTCTAAAGAACAGGGAACATGTGTTGTTGAACCCCGTCCATCCATCCTTCCTTCCAAAAGAGACAAAATGCGAAATGCATGCACGATTTTTAAGCATGAACTTAGTCAGACAAAGACACCCATAGACAATGTCGATGAGCAAAAGCCATAAGATTTTTTTGAATTTCTATTATGAGAGTAGGTGGCTCGATTATGGACATTTGAAGCCCTTCCCTTCCTTCCCCTCCCGCCCTTCCTTCTAATTTTTGACACTTACACCAATATTCCATCTTCAAAAAATTTATGAATATCACGTTTACATATCGCCTATATTTTTTTTTATTCTTTTTTTTTCTTTTAATCTCTTAATGTCAGCGACGCTGGGATTAACGCGGACAGTTACATTAACGAGACTAAATTATCCATTTCTGACGCGTAAACAGAGAAAAAATGTTGTTGTCTCCGTCAGCCGTATTTCATTTTGTATTCTATTATTATTTAAACATATTGAGTGTAATTTCGAAAATAAAACTTCTGATATATATTTTTTTCTCGTTCCTCGGCGTTCTATATTAACACGCTCGCGTTTGCATAATAATTCTTATGACAAAATTCTCTGTACTTCCATTGCCATGCAAAAAAAGCAGTGTTCGTCTCTAAAGAACAGGGAACATTTGTTATTGAACCCCGTCCATCCATCCTTCCTTCCAAAAGAGACAAAATGCGAAATGCATGCACGATTTTTAAGCATGAACTTAGTCAGACAAAGACACCCATAGACAATGTCGATGAGCAAAAGCCATAAGATTTTTTTGAATTTCTATTATGAGAGTAGGTGGCTCGATTATGGACATTTGAAGCCCTTCCCTTCCTTCCCCTCCCGCCCTTCCTTCTAATTTTTGACACTTACACCAATATTCCATCTTCAAAAAATTTATGAATATCACGTTTACATATCGCCTATATTTTTTTTTATTCTTTTTTTTTCTTTTAATCTCTTAATGTCAGCGACGCTGGGATTAACGCGGACAGTTACATTAAAGAGACTAAATTATCAATTTCTGACGCGTAAACAGAGAAAAAATGTTGTTGTCTCCGTCAGCCGTATTTCATTCTGTATTCTATTATTATTTAAACATATTGAGTGTAATTTCGAAAATAAAACTTCTGATATATTTTTTTTCTCGTTCCTCGGCGTTCTATATTAACACGCTCGCGTTTGCATAAAAATTCTTATGACAAAATTCTCTGTACTTCCATTGCCATGCAAAAAAAGCAGTGTTCGTCTCTAAAGAACAGGGAACATTTGTTATTGAACCCCGTCCATCCATCCTTCCTTCCAAAAGAGACAAAATGCGAAATGCATTGTCGATGAGCAAAAGCCATAAGATTTTTTTTTAATTTCTATTATGAGAGTAGGTGGCTCGATTATGGACATTTGAAGCCCTTCCCTTCCTTCCCCTCCCGCCCTTCCTTCTAATTTTTGAAACTTACACCAATATTCCATCTTCAAAAAATTTATGAATATCACGTTTACATATCGCCTATATTTTTTTTTATTCTTTTTTTTTCTTTTAATCTCTTAATGTCAGCGACGCTGAGATTAACGCGGACAGTTATATTAAAGAGACTAAATTATCAATTTCTGACGCGTAAACAGAGAAAAAATGTTGTTGTCTCCGTCAGCCGTATTTCATTCTGTATTCTATTATTATTTAAACATATTGAGTGTAATTTCGAAAATAAAACTTCTGATATATTTTTTTTCTCGTTCCTCGGCGTTCTATATTAACAGGCTCGCGTTTGCATAAAAATTCTTATGACAAAATTCTCTGTACTTCCATTGCCATGCAAAAAAAGCAGTGTTCGTCTCTAAAGAACAGGGAACATGTGTTATTGAACCCCGTCCATCCATCCTCCCTTCCAAAAGAGACAAAATGCGAAATGCATGCACGATTTTTAAGCATGAACTTAGTCAGACAAAGACACCCATAGACAATGTCGATGAGCAAAAGCCATAAGATTTTTTTGATATTCTATTATGAGAGTAGGTGGCTCGATTATGGACATTTGAAGCCCTTCCCTTCCTTCCCCTCCCTCCCTTCCTTCTAATTTTTGACACTTACACCAATATTCCATCTTCAAAAAATTTATGAATTATCACGTTTACATGTCGCCTATATTTTTTTTATTCTTTTTTTTTCTTTTAATATCTTAATGTCAGCGACGCTGGGATTAATGCGGACAGTTATATTAACAAGACTAAATTATCAATTTCTGACGCGTAAACAGAGAAAAAATGTTGTTGAATCCGTCAGCCGTATTTCATTCTGTATTCTATTATTATTTATACATATTGAGTGTAATTTCGAAAATAAAACTTCTGATATATTTTTTTTCTCGTTCCTCGGCGTTCTATATTAACACGCTCGCGTTTGCATAAAAATTCTTATGACAAAATTCTCTGTACTTCCATTGCCATGCAAAAAAAAGCAGTGTTCGTCTCTAAAGTACAGGGAACATGTGTTGTTGAACCCCGTCCATCCATCCTTCCTTCCAAAAGAGGCAAAATGCGAAATGCATGCACGATTTTTAAGCATGAACTTAGTCAGACAAAGACACCCATAGACAATGTCGATGAGCAAAAGCCATAAGATTTTTTTTAATTTCTATTATGAGAGTAGGTGGCTCGATTATGGACATTTGAAGCCCTTCCCTTCCTTCCCCTCCCGCCCTTCCTTCTAATTTTTGACACTTACACCAATATTCCATCTTCAAAAAATTTATGAATATCACGTTTACATGTCGCCTATATTTTTTTTATTCTTTTTTTTTTCTTTTAATATCTTAATGTCAGCGACGCTGGGATTAATGCGGACAGTTATATTAACAAGACTAAATTATCAATTTCTGACGCGTAAACAGAGAAAAAATGTTGTTGAATCCGTCAGCCGTATTTCATTCTGTATTCTATTATTATTTAAACATATTGAGTGTAATTTCGAAAATAAAACTTCTGATATATTTTTTTTCTCGTTCCTCGGCGTTCTATATTAACACGCTCGCGTTTGCATAAAAATTCTTATGACAAAATTCTCTGTACTTCCATTGCCATGCAAAAAAAAGCAGTGTTCGTCTCTAAAGTACAGGGAACATGTGTTGTTGAACCCCGTCCATCCATCCTTCCTTCCAAAAGAGGCAAAATGCGAAATGCATGCACGATTTTTAAGCATGAACTTAGTCAGACAAAGACACCCATAGACAATGTCGATGAGCAAAAGCCATAAGATTTTTTTGAATTTCTATTATGAGAGTAGGTGGCTCGATTATGGACATTTGAAGCCCTTCCCTTCCTTCCCCTCCCGCCCTTCCTTCTAATTTTTGACACTTACACCAATATTCCATCTTCAAAAAATTTATGAATTATCACGTTTACATATCGCCTATATTTTTTTTATTCTTTTTTTTTCTTTTAATATCTTACTGTCAGCGACGCTGGGATTAATGCGGACAGTTATATTAACAAGACTAAATTATCAATTTCTGACGCGTAAACAGAGAAAAAATGTTGTTGAATCCGTCAGCCGTATTTCATTCTGTATTCTATTATTATTTAAACATATTGAGTGTAATTTCGAAAATAAAACTTCTGATATATTTTTTTTCTCGTTCCTCGGCGTTCTATATTAACACGCTCGCGTTTGCATAAAAATTCTTATGACAAAATTCTCTGTACTTCCATTGCCATGCAAAAAAACAGTGTTCGTCTCTAAAGAACAGGGAACATGTGTTATTGAACCCCGTCCATCCATCCTCCCTTCCAAAAGAGACAAAATGCGAAATGCATGCACGATTTTTAAGCATGAACTTAGTCAGACAAAGACACCCATAGACAATGTCGATGAGCAAAAGCCATAAGATTTTTTTGATATTCTATTATGAGAGTAGGTGGCTCGATTATGGACATTTGAAGCCCTTCCCTTCCTTCCCCTCCCTCCCTTCCTTCTAATTTTTGACACTTACACCAATATTCCATCTTCAAAAAATTTATGAATTATCACGTTTACATGTCGCCTATATTTTTTTTATTCTTTTTTTTTTCTTTTAATATCTTAATGTCAGCGACGCTGGGATTAATGCGGACAGTTATATTAACAAGACTAAATTATCAATTTCTGACGCGTAAACAGAGAAAAAATGTTGTTGAATCCGTCAGCCGTATTTCATTCTGTATTCTATTATTATTTATACATATTGAGTGTAATTTCGAAAATAAAACTTCTGATATATTTTTTTTCTCGTTCCTCGGCGTTCTATATTAACACGCTCGCGTTTGCATAAAAATTCTTATGACAAAATTCTCTGTACTTCCATTGCCATGCAAAAAAAAGCAGTGTTCGTCTCTAAAGTACAGGGAACATGTGTTGTTGAACCCCGTCCATCCATCCTTCCTTCCAAAAGAGGCAAAATGCGAAATGCATGCACGATTTTTAAGCATGAACTTAGTCAGACAAAGACACCCATAGACAATGTCGATGAGCAAAAGCCATAAGATTTTTTTGAATTTCTATTATGAGAGTAGGTGGCTCGATTATGGACATTTGAAGCCCTTCCCTTCCTTCCCCTCCCGCCCTTCCTTCTAATTTTTGACACTTACACCAATATTCCATCTTCAAAAAATTTATGAATATCACGTTTACATGTCGCCTATATTTTTTTTATTCTTTTTTTTTTCTTTTAATATCTTAATGTCAGCGACGCTGGGATTAATGCGGACAGTTATATTAACAAGACTAAATTATCAATTTCTGACGCGTAAACAGAGAAAAAATGTTGTTGAATCCGTCAGCCGTATTTCATTCTGTATTCTATTATTATTTAAACATATTGAGTGTAATTTCGAAAATAAAACTTCTGATATATTTTTTTTCTCGTTCCTCGGCGTTCTATATTAACACGCTCGCGTTTGCATAAAAATTCTTATGACAAAATTCTCTGTACTTCCATTGCCATGCAAAAAAAAGCAGTGTTCGTCTCTAAAGTACAGGGAACATGTGTTGTTGAACCCCGTCCATCCATCCTTCCTTCCAAAAGAGGCAAAATGCGAAATGCATGCACGATTTTTAAGCATGAACTTAGTCAGACAAAGACACCCATAGACAATGTCGATGAGCAAAAGCCATAAGATTTTTTTGAATTTCTATTATGAGAGTAGGTGGCTCGATTATGGACATTTGAAGCCCTTCCCTTCCTTCCCCTCCCGCCCTTCCTTCTAATTTTTGACACTTACACCAATATTCCATCTTCAAAAAATTTATGAATTATCACGTTTACATGTCGCCTATATTTTTTTTATTCTTTTTTTTTCTTTTAATATCTTAATGTCAGCGACGCTGGGATTAATGCGGACAGTTATATTAACAAGACTAAATTATCAATTTCTGACGCGTAAACAGAGAAAAAATGTTGTTGAATCCGTCAGCCGTATTTCATTCTGTATTCTATTATTATTTATACATATTGAGTGTAATTTCGAAAATAAAACTTCTGATATATTTTTTTTCTCGTTCCTCGGCGTTCTATATTAACACGCTCGCGTTTGCATAAAAATTCTTATGACAAAATTCTCTGTACTTCCATTGCCATGCAAAAAAAAGCAGTGTTCGTCTCTAAAGTACAGGGAACATGTGTTGTTGAACCCCGTCCATCCATCCTTCCTTCCAAAAGAGGCAAAATGCGAAATGCATGCACGATTTTTAAGCATGAACTTAGTCAGACAAAGACACCCATAGACAATGTCGATGAGCAAAAGCCATAAGATTTTTTTGAATTTCTATTATGAGAGTAGGTGGCTCGATTATGGACATTTGAAGCCCTTCCCTTCCTTCCCCTCCCGCCCTTCCTTCTAATTTTTGACACTTACACCAATATTCCATCTTCAAAAAATTTATGAATATCACGTTTACATGTCGCCTATATTTTTTTTATTCTTTTTTTTTCTTTTAATATCTTAATGTCAGCGACGCTGGGATTAATGCGGACAGTTATATTAACAAGACTAAATTATCAATTTCTGACGCGTAAACAGAGAAAAAATGTTGTTGAATCCGTCAGCCGTATTTCATTCTGTATTCTATTATTATTTAAACATATTGAGTGTAATTTCGAAAATAAAACTTCTGATATATTTTTTTTCTCGTTCCTCGGCGTTCTATATTAACACGCTCGCGTTTGCATAAAAATTCTTATGACAAAATTCTCTGTACTTCCATTGCCATGCAAAAAAACAGTGTTCGTCTCTAAAGAACAGGGAACATGTGTTATTGAACCCCGTCCATCCATCCTCCCTTCCAAAAGAGACAAAATGCGAAATGCATGCACGATTTTTAAGCATGAACTTAGTCAGACAAAGACACCCATAGACAATGTCGATGAGCAAAAGCCATAAGATTTTTTTTAATTTCTATTATGAGAGTAGGTGGCTCGATTATGGACATTTGAAGCCCTTCCCTTCCTTCCCCTCCCGCCCTTCCTTCTAATTTTTGACACTTACACCAATATTCCATCTTCAAAAAATTTATGAATATCACGTTTACATGTCGCCTATATTTTTTTTATTCTTTTTTTTTTCTTTTAATATCTTAATGTCAGCGACGCTGGGATTAATGCGGACAGTTATATTAACAAGACTAAATTATCAATTTCTGACGCGTAAACAGAGAAAAAATGTTGTTGAATCCGTCAGCCGTATTTCATTCTGTATTCTATTATTATTTAAACATATTGAGTGTAATTTCGAAAATAAAACTTCTGATATATTTTTTTTCTCGTTCCTCGGCGTTCTATATTAACACGCTCGCGTTTGCATAAAAATTCTTATGACAAAATTCTCTGTACTTCCATTGCCATGCAAAAAAAAGCAGTGTTCGTCTCTAAAGTACAGGGAACATGTGTTGTTGAACCCCGTCCATCCATCCTTCCTTCCAAAAGAGGCAAAATGCGAAATGCATGCACGATTTTTAAGCATGAACTTAGTCAGACAAAGACACCCATAGACAATGTCGATGAGCAAAAGCCATAAGATTTTTTTGAATTTCTATTATGAGAGTAGGTGGCTCGATTATGGACATTTGAAGCCCTTCCCCTCCCGTCCTTCCTTCTAATTTTTGACACTTACACCAATATTCCATATTCAAAAAATTTATGAATTATCACGTTTACATATCGCCTATATTTTTTTTATTCTTTTTTTTTCTTTTAATCTCTTAATGTCAGCGACGCTGGGATTAACGCGGACAGTTATATTAACGAGACTAAATTATCAATTTCTGACGCGTAAACAGAGAAAAAATGTTGTTGTATCACTCCGTCATCCGTATTTCATTCTGTATTCTATTATTATTTAAACATATTGAGTGGAATTTCGAAAATAAAATTTCTGATATATTTTTTTTCTCGTTCCTCGGCGTTCTATATTAACACGCTCGCGTTTGCATAAAAATTCTTATGACAAAATTCTCTGTACTTCCATTGCCATGCAAAAAAAAGCAGTGTTCGTCTCTAAAGAACAGGGAACATGTGTTATTGAACCCCGTCCATCCATCCTTCCTTCCAAAAGAGACAAAATGCGAAATGCATGCACGATTTTTAAGCATGAACTTAGTCAGACAAAGACACCCATAGACAATATCGATGAGCAAAAGCCATAAGATTTTTTTGAATTTCTATTATGAGAGTAGGTGGCTCGATTATGGACATTTGAAGCCCTTCCCTTCCTTCCCCTCCCGCCCTTCCTTCTAATTTTTGACACTTACACCAATATTCCATCTTCAAAAAATTTATGAATTATCACGTTTACATATCGCCTATATTTTTTTTATTCTTTTTTTTTTCTTTTAATATCTTAATGTCAGCGACGCTGGGATTAATGCGGACAGTTATATTAACAAGACTAAATTATCAATTTCTGACGCGTAAACAGAGAAAAAATGTTGTTGTATCACTCCGTCATCCGTATTTCATTCTGTATTCTATTATTATTTAAACATATTGAGTGGAATTTCGAAAATAAAATTTCTGATATATTTTTTTTCTCGTTCCTCGGCGTTCTATATTAACACGCTCGCGTTTGCATAAAAATTCTTATGACAAAATTCTCTGTACTTCCATTGCCATGCAAAAAAAAGCAGTGTTCGTCTCTAAAGAACAGGGAACATGTGTTATTGAACCCCGTCCATCCATCCTTCCTTCCAAAAGAGACAAAATGCGAAATGCATGCACGATTTTTAAGCATGAACTTAGTCAGACAAAGACACCCATAGACAATATCGATGAGCAAAAGCCATAAGATTTTTTTGAATTTCTATTATGAGAGTAGGTGGCTCGATTATGGACATTTGAAGCCCTTCCCTTCCTTCCCCTCCCGCCCTTCCTTCTAATTTTTGACACTTACACCAATATTCCATCTTCAAAAAATTTATGAATTATCACGTTTACATATCGCCTATATTTTTTTTATTCTTTTTTTTTTCTTTTAATATCTTAATGTCAGCGACGCTGGGATTAATGCGGACAGTTATATTAACAAGACTAAATTATCAATTTCTGACGCGTAAACAGAGAAAAAATGTTGTTGTCTCCGTCAGCCGTATTTCATTTTGTATTCTATTATTATTTAAACATATTGAGTGTAATTTCGAAAATAAAACTTCTGATATATTTTTTTTCTCGTTCCTCGGCGTTCTATATTAACACGCTCGCGTTTGCATAAAAATTCTTATGACAAAATTCTCTGTACTTCCATTGCCATGCAAAAAAAGCAGTGTTCGTCTCTAAAGAACAGGGAACATGTGTTGTTGAACCTCGTCCATCCATCCTTCCTTCCAAAAGAGACAAAATGCGAAATGCATGCACGATTTTTAAGCATGAACTTAGTCAGACAAAGACACCCATAGACAATGTCGATAAGCAAAAGCCATAAGATTTTTTTGAATTTCTATTATGAGAGTAGGTGGCTAGATTATGGACATTTGAAGCCCTTCCCTTCCTTCCCCTCCCGCCCTTTCTTCTAATTTTTGACACTTACACCAATATTCCATCTTCAAAAAATTTATGAATATCACGTTTACATATCGCCTATATTTTTTTTTATTCTTTATTTTTCTCTTAATGTCAGCGACGCTGGGATTAACGCGGACAGTTACATTAACGAGACTAAGTTATCAATTTCTGACGCATAAACAGAGAAAAAATGTTGTTGTCTCCGTCAACCGTATTTCATTCTGTATTCTATTATTATTTAAACATATTGAGTGTAATTTCGAAAATAAAACTTCTGATATATTTTTTTTTACTTCCATTGCCATGCAAAAAAAGCAGTGTTCGTCTCTAAAGAACAGGGAACATGTGTTATTGAACCCCGTCCATCCATCCTTCCTTCCAAAAGAGACAAAATGCGAAATGCATGCACGATTTTTAAGCATGAACTTAGTCAGACAAAGACACCCATAAACAATGTCGATGAGCAAAAGCCATAAGATTTTTTTGAATTTCTATTATGAGAGTAGGTGGCTCGATTATGGACATTTGAAGCCCTTCCCTTCCTTCCCCTCCCGCCCTTCCTTCTAATTTTTGACACTTACACCAATATTCCATCTTCAAAAAATTTATGAATTATCACGTTTACATATCGCCTATATTTTTTTTTATTCTTTTTTTTTCTTTTAATATCTTAATGTCAGCGACGCTGGGATTAACGCGAACAGTTATATTAATGAGACTAAATTATCAATTTCTGACGCGTAAACAGAGAAAATGGAAATTGTTAGAAATTACAGATGTTGTTTCCCAACACTGTGTGGCTCACAAACTAAATTTGAGTGTTTTGAGCTCAATAAAAAATGTGAAATATCTCCATGAATTGGATACTGTTCTCAAAACACTATATAAATTTTACAGGAACTCCCCTAAACGAATGGGACAATTAAGCAATGTGGCTAAAACTCTAGAGACAAAACTTCTAAAATTTCAGTATTTACATAAGGTTCGATGGGTTGCCAGTAAAGTAGGTGCTCTTACATCATTAATCAAGAATTATAATGCAGTTATAAAACATTTAGAGGATGTGTCAGCACATGAAAAAGGAAATGATGCTTCTATGGCAAAAGGAATTGTAAAAAAAAATGAAAAGCTTCAGATTTGTTCTAATGCTGCACTTCTTACTTGATTTTTTATTGATATTTAAAGAACTATCACTTATAGATTAATCTACATATTAAAAACACTGTAAATGAATTTAAGAACTTAGAATCCAGTCCTGCCTCCTATGAAAGCTACTTTCAAAATACAACAACGATTAGTGGAAACTACATGGGCATTCATTTAACAAACATTGATAAGGCGGGATTTAAATCTTATAGAGACAAAATGATCAGTGATGGAATAAAATACATCCAGGAACGATTTCTAGACTCCGAAACTGCACTGAAAAAAGCTTGTTCCGTGTTTGATACTTTTATATGGCCTGAAGAAAACCTGGAAGATTTTGGTAAAAATGAAATAGAAGTTCTTGCCAAACACTTTCAGAAACATCTTTTCGCAAATAATGGGATTTCGTGGGAAATTAATTTGAAGTCCTTGATGAGTGAATGGTACGAGTTCAAAGTTTTAGGACGAGGGTTAAAGATAGAAGATTTGCTGCATAATGCACTCTCTGATCAAGGAAGATTTCCATTTCTAAGTCATTTATTAGAAATAGTTGCAGTGCTTCCAACATCTACAGCATCATGTAAAAGAGGCTTCAGCCACTAGAATTTAATAAAAACAGACAACAGAACCTCTATAGAAGCATCAACATTGAATGACCTCATGATGATCCATTTGAATGGCCCTTCACTGAAGGAATTTAAACCGCAGAAAGCTATCGATAAATGGTTCTTTGGATCAAAAAATCGAGACATACCCAAGGACATATGCCGGTAGCTAAGAAGCAAAAAATAGATAATGCAGATTCTGAAGAACCAAATTAGAAAAATGGTGTTTAAAACTTTTATCAAATATAAGATGTCATAAAATTATATATTTCAAAATAATTTTAATTTAATTTAAGTAAAGAATGGTTGTTTTTCTTATGATACCGTGCATTTATTCTTACAGATTTTATAATATATATACAGTAAACACTTGGTTATCCAGGAAGAACAGAAAATTGTTTATTTAAGAATGAGAAATTTTTCTTTGACAAATTATTTAACCCAGATCATTATTTACTGTACTCAAAAATTTTATTACGACTAATTTAATTACATTATTTACTCAAGAATATTTTATAATCATGTGTTTGGATTATCATCTTCAGTAAATGAAAATACAAAATCATTCACTGCACTTCAGAAGGGTAAGTTTACTATTATTATTATTATTATTTTATTTATCCTCAAATTTTTATCGTAGATTGTTGAATCCGAATACCCGCCCCCCTCTTATATGTGTTGAATGTTAGTATTATCTTAGTTTATATGTTATTATAATTATGCACTGTTCTATTCTAAACTATATAACTAATAATTCTAAACTTTGCGTATTATTCTTGTCATTTTTAATTCATAAAAAACTTTTGTGCTTTTTGAAAAACAATGAGGAGGGGGTGGGGGTGGGGGGGTTAATATGTTTTTACTGGCGACTAGAATTTTTTTCTGGCTACCAGATTTTATCAAATTTGTAAAGCCCTGATTATGAGAGTAGGTGGCTCGATTATGGACATTTGAAGCCCTTCCCTTCCTTCCCCTCCCGCCCTTCCTTCTAATTTTTGACACTTATATTCCATCTTCAAAAAATTTATGAATTATCACGTTTACATATCGCCTATATTTTTTTTATTCTTTTTTTTTCTTTTAATATCTTAATGTCAGCGACGCTGGGATTAACGCGGACAGTTATATTAATGAGACTAAATTATCAATTTCTGACGCGTAAACAGAGAAAAAATGTTGTTGTCTCCGTCAGCCGTATTTCATTCTGTATTCTATTATTATTTAAACATATTGAGTGTAATTTCGAAAATAAAACTTCTGATATATTTTTTTTCTCGTTCCTCGGCGTTCTATATTAACACGCTCGCGTTTGCATAAAAATTCTTATGACAAAATTCTCTGTACTTCCATTGCCATGCAAAAAAAAGCAGTGTTCGTCTCTAAAGAACAGGGAACATGTGTTAGTGAACCCCGTCCATCCATCCTTACTTCCAAAAGAGACAAAATGCGAAATGCATGCACGATTTTTAAGCATGAACTTAGTCAGACAAAGACACCCATAGACAATGTCGATGAGCAAAAGCCATAAGATTTTTTTGAATTTCTATTATGAGAGTAGGTGGCTCGATTATGGACATTTGAAGCCCTTCCCTTCCTTCCCCTCCCGTCCTTCCTTCTAATTTTTGACACTTACACCAATATTCCATATTCAAAAAATTTATGAATTATCACGTTTACATATCGCCTATATTTTTTTTATTCTTTTTTTTTTCTTTTAATCTCTTAATGTCAGCGACGCTGGGATTAACGCGGACAGTTATATTAACGAGACTAAATTATCAATTTCTGACGCGTAAACAGAGAAAAAATGTTGTTGTATCACTCCGTCATCCGTATTTCATTCTGTATTCTATTATTATTTAAACATATTGAGTGGAATTTCGAAAATAAAATTTCTGATATATTTTTTTTCTCGTTCCTCGGCGTTCTATATTAACACGCTCGCGTTTGCATAAAAATTCTTATGACAAAATTCTCTGTACTTCCATTGCCATGCAAAAAAAAGCAGTGTTCGTCTCTAAAGAACAGGGAACATGTGTTATTGAACCCCGTCCATCCATCCTTCCTTCCAAAAGAGACAAAATGCGAAATGCATGCACGATTTTTAAGCATGAACTTAGTCAGACAAAGACACCCATAGACAATATCGATGAGCAAAAGCCATAAGATTTTTTTGAATTTCTATTATGAGAGTAGGTGGCTCGATTATGGACATTTGAAGCCCTTCCCTTCCTTCCCCTCCCGCCCTTCCTTCTAATTTTTGACACTTACACCAATATTCCATCTTCAAAAAATTTATGAATTATCACGTTTACATATCGCCTATATTTTTTTTATTCTTTTTTTTTTCTTTTAATATCTTAATGTCAGCGACGCTGGGATTAATGCGGACAGTTATATTAACAAGACTAAATTATCAATTTCTGACGCGTAAACAGAGAAAAAATGTTGTTGTATCACTCCGTCATCCGTATTTCATTCTGTATTCTATTATTATTTAAACATATTGAGTGGAATTTCGAAAATAAAATTTCTGATATATTTTTTTTCTCGTTCCTCGGCGTTCTATATTAACACGCTCGCGTTTGCATAAAAATTCTTATGACAAAATTCTCTGTACTTCCATTGCCATGCAAAAAAAAGCAGTGTTCGTCTCTAAAGAACAGGGAACATGTGTTATTGAACCCCGTCCATCCATCCTTCCTTCCAAAAGAGACAAAATGCGAAATGCATGCACGATTTTTAAGCATGAACTTAGTCAGACAAAGACACCCATAGACAATATCGATGAGCAAAAGCCATAAGATTTTTTTGAATTTCTATTATGAGAGTAGGTGGCTCGATTATGGACATTTGAAGCCCTTCCCTTCCTTCCCCTCCCGCCCTTCCTTCTAATTTTTGACACTTACACCAATATTCCATCTTCAAAAAATTTATGAATTATCACGTTTACATATCGCCTATATTTTTTTTATTCTTTTTTTTTTCTTTTAATATCTTAATGTCAGCGACGCTGGGATTAATGCGGACAGTTATATTAACAAGACTAAATTATCAATTTCTGACGCGTAAACAGAGAAAAAATGTTGTTGTCTCCGTCAGCCGTATTTCATTCTGTATTCTATTATTATTTAAACATATTGAGTGTAATTTCGAAAATAAAACTTCTGATATATTATTTTTCTCGTTCCTCGGCGTTCTATATTAACACGCTCGCGTTTGCATAAAAATTCTTATGACAAAATTCTCTGTACTTCCATTGCCATGCAAAAAAAAGCAGTGTTCGTCTCTAAAGAACAGGGAACATGTGTTAGTGAACCCCGTCCATCCATCCTTCCTTCCAAAAGAGACAAAATGCGAAATGCATGCACGATTTTTAAGCATGAACTTAGTCAGACAAAGACACCCATAGACAATGTCGATGAGCAAAAGCCAAAAGATTTTTTTGAATTTCTATTATGAGAGTAGGTGGCTCGATTATGGACATTTGAAGCCCTTCCCTTCCTTCCCCTCCCGTCCTTCCTTCTAATTTTTGACACTTACACCAATATTCCATATTCAAAAAATTTATGAATTATCACGTTTACATATCGCCTATATTTTTTTTATTCTTTTTTTTTCTTTTAATCTCTTAATGTCAGCGACGCTGGGATTAACGCGGACAGTTATATTAACGAGACTAAATTATCAATTTCTGACGCGTAAACAGAGAAAAAATGTTGTTGTCTCCGTCAGCCGTATTTCTTTCTGTATTCTATTATTATTTAAACATATTGAGTGTAATTTCGAAAATAAAACTTCTGATATATTATTTTTCTCGTTCCTCGGCGTTCTATATTAACACGCTCGCGTTTGCATAAAAATTCTTATGACAAAATTCTCTGTACTTCCATTGCCATGCAAAAAAAAGCAGTGTTCGTCTCTAAAGAACAGGGAACATGTGTTAGTGAACCCCGTCCATCCATCCTTCCTTCCAAAAGAGACAAAATGCGAAATGCATGCACGATTTTTAAGCATGAACTTAGTCAGACAAAGACACCCATAGACAATGTCGATGAGCAAAAGCCAAAAGATTTTTTTGAATTTCTATTATGAGAGTAGGTGGCTCGATTATGGACATTTGAAGCCCTTCCCTTCCTTCCCCTCCCGTCCTTCCTTCTAATTTTTGACACTTACACCAATATTCCATATTCAAAAAATTTATGAATTATCACGTTTACATATCGCCTATATTTTTTTTATTCTTTTTTTTTCTTTTAATCTCTTAATGTCAGCGACGCTGGGATTAACGCGGACAGTTATATTAACGAGACTAAATTATCAATTTCTGACGCGTAAACGGAGAAAAAATGTTGTTGTATCACTCCGTCATCCGTATTTTATTCTGTATTCTATTATTATTTAAACATATTGAGTGGAATTTCGAAAATAAAATTTCTGATATATTTTTTTTCTCGTTCCTCGGCGTTCTATATTAACACGCTCGCGTTTGCATAAAAATTCTTATGACAAAATTCTCTGTACTTCCATTGTCATTCAAAAAAAGCAGTGTTCGTCTCTAAAGAACAGGGAACATGTGTTGTTGAACCCCGTCCATCCATCCTTCCTTCCAAAAGAGACAAAATGCGAAATGCATGCACGATTTTTAAGAATGAAATTATAGACAATGTCGATGAGCAAAAGCCATAAGATTTTTTTGAATTTCTATTATGAGAGTAGGTGGCTCGATTATGGACATTTGAAGCCCTTCCCTTCCTTCCCCTCCCGCCCTTCCTTCTAATTTTTGACACTTACACCAATATTCCATCTTCAAAAAATTTATGAATTATAACGTTTACATATCGCCTATATTTTTTTTATTCTTTTTTTTTTTCTTTTAATATCTTAATGTCAGCGACGCTGGGATTAATGCGGACAGCTATATTAACAAGACTAAATTATCCATTTCTGACGCGTAAACAGAGAAAAAATGTTGTTGTCTCCGTCAGCCGTATTTCATTTTGTATTCTATTATTATTTAAACATATTGAGTGTAATTTCGAAAATAAAACTTCTGATATATATTTTTTTCTCGTTCCTCGGCGTTCTATATTAACACGCTCGCGTTTGCATAATAATTCTTATGACAAAATTCTCTGTACTTTCATTGCCATGCAAAAAAAGCAGTGTTCGTCTCTAAAGAACAGGGAACATTTGTTATTGAACCCCGTCCATCCATCCTTCCTTCCAAAAGAGACAAAATGCGAAATGCATTGTCGATGAGCAAAAGCCATAAGATTTTTTTTGAATTTCTATTATGAGAGTAGGTGGCTCGATTATGGACATTTGAAGCCCTTCCCTTCCTTCCCCTCCCGCCCTTCCTTCTAATTTTTGACACTTACACCAATATTCCATCTTCAAAAAATTTATGAATATCACGTTTACATATCGCCTATATTTTTTTTTATTCTTTTTTTTTCTTTTAATCTCTTAATGTCAGCGACGCTGAGATTAACGCGGACAGTTATATTAAAGAGACTAAATTATCAATTTCTGACGCGTAAACAGAGAAAAAATGTTGTTGTCTCCGTCAGCCGTATTTCATTCTGTATTCTATTATTATTTAAACATATTGAGTGTAATTTCGAAAATAAAACTTCTGATATATTATTTTTCTCGTTCCTCGGCGTTCTATATTAACACGCTCGCGTTTGCATAAAAATTCTTATGACAAAATTCTCTGTACTTCCATTGCCATGCAAAAAAAAGCAGTGTTCGTCTCTAAAGAACAGGGAACATGTGTTAGTGAACCCCGTCCATCCATCCTTCCTTCCAAAAGAGACAAAATGCGAAATGCATGCACGATTTTTAAGCATGAACTTAGTCAGACAAAGACACCCATAGACAATGTCGATGAGCAAAAGCCAAAAGATTTTTTTGAATTTCTATTATGAGAGTAGGTGGCTCGATTATGGACATTTGAAGCCCTTCCCTTCCTTCCCCTCCCGTCCTTCCTTCTAATTTTTGACACTTACACCAATATTCCATATTCAAAAAATTTATGAATTATCACGTTTACATATCGCCTATATTTTTTTTATTCTTTTTTTTTTCTTTTAATCTCTTAATGTCAGCGACGCTGGGATTAACGCGGACAGTTATATTAACGAGACTAAATTATCAATTTCTGACGCGTAAACAGAGAAAAAATGTTGTTGTATCACTCCGTCATCCGTATTTTATTCTGTATTCTATTATTATTTAAACATATTAAGTGGAATTTCGAAAATAAAATTTCTGATATATTTTTTTTCTCGTTCCTCGGCGTTCTATATTAACACGCTCGCGTTTGCATAAAAATTCTTATGACAAAATTCTCTGTACTTCCATTGCCATGCAAAAAAAAGCAGTGTTCGTCTCTAAAGAACAGGGAACATGTGTTGTTGAAGCCCGTCCATCCATCCTTCCTTCCAAAAGAGACAAAATGCGAAATGCATGCACGATTTTTAAGCATGAACTTAGTCAGACAAAGACACCCATAGACAATGTCGATGAGCAAAAGCCATAAGATTTTTTTGAATTTCTATTATGAGAGTAGGTGGCTCGATTATGGACATTTGAAGCCCTTCCCTTCCTTCCCCTCCCGCCCTTCCTTCTAATTTTTGACACTTACACCAATATTCCATCTTCAAAAAATTTATGAATTATCACGTTTACATATCGCCTATATTTTTTTTATTCTTTTTTTTTTCTTTTAATATCTTAATGTCAGCGACGCTGGGATTAATGCGGACAGTTATATTAACAAGACTAAATTATCAATTTCTGACGCGTAAACAGAGAAAAAATGTTGTTGTCTCCGTCAGCCGTATTTCATTCTGTATTCTATTATTATTTAAACATATTGAGTGTAATTTCGAAAATAAAACTTCTGATATATTTTTTTTCTCGTTCCTCGGCGTTCTATATTAACACGCTCGCGTTTGCATAAAAATTCTTATGACAAAATTCTCTGTACTTCCATTGCCATGCAAAAAAAAGCAGTGTTCGTCTCTAAAGAACAGGGAACATGTGTTATTGAACCCCGTCCATCCATCCTTCCTTCCAAAAGAGACAAAATGCGAAATGCATGCACGATTTTTAAGCATGAACTTAGTCAGACAAAGACACCCATAGACAATATCGATGAGCAAAAGCCATAAGATTTTTTTGAATTTCTATTATGAGAGTAGGTGGCTCGATTATGGACATTTGAAGCCCTTCCCTTCCTTCCCCTCCCGCCCTTCCTTCTAATTTTTGACACTTACACCAATATTCCATCTTCAAAAAATTTATGAATTATCACGTTTACATATCGCCTATATTTTTTTTATTCTTTTTTTTTTCTTTTAATATCTTAATGTCAGCGACGCTGGGATTAATGCGGACAGTTATATTAACAAGACTAAATTATCAATTTCTGACGCGTAAACAGAGAAAAAATGTTGTTGTATCACTCCGTCATCCGTATTTCATTCTGTATTCTATTATTATTTAAACATATTGAGTGGAATTTCGAAAATAAAATTTCTGATATATTTTTTTTCTCGTTCCTCGGCGTTCTATATTAACACGCTCGCGTTTACATAAAAATTCTTATGACAAAATTCTCTGTACTTCCATTGCCATGCAAAAAAAAGCAGTGTTCGTCTCTAAAGAACAGGGAACATGTGTTATTGAACCCCGTCCATCCATCCTTCCTTCCAAAAGAGACAAAATGCGAAATGCATGCACGATTTTTAAGCATGAACTTAGTCAGACAAAGACACCCATAGACAATATCGATGAGCAAAAGCCATAAGATTTTTTTGAATTTCTATTATGAGAGTAGGTGGCTCGATTATGGACATTTGAAGCCCTTCCCTTCCTTCCCCTCCCGCCCTTCCTTCTAATTTTTGACACTTACACCAATATTCCATCTTCAAAAAATTTATGAATTATCACGTTTACATATCGCCTATATTTTTTTTATTCTTTTTTTTTTCTTTTAATATCTTAATGTCAGCGACGCTGGGATTAATGCGGACAGTTATATTAACAAGACTAAATTATCAATTTCTGACGCGTAAACAGAGAAAAAATGTTGTTGTCTCCGTCAGCCGTATTTCATTCTGTATTCTATTATTATTTAAACATATTGAGTGTAATTTCGAAAATAAAACTTCTGATATATTATTTTTCTCGTTCCTCGGCGTTCTATATTAACACGCTCGCGTTTGCATAAAAATTCTTATGACAAAATTCTCTGTACTTCCATTGCCATGCAAAAAAAAGCAGTGTTCGTCTCTAAAGAACAGGGAACATGTGTTAGTGAACCCCGTCCATCCATCCTTCCTTCCAAAAGAGACAAAATGCGAAATGCATGCACGATTTTTAAGCATGAACTTAGTCAGACAAAGACACCCATAGACAATGTCGATGAGCAAAAGCCAAAAGATTTTTTTGAATTTCTATTATGAGAGTAGGTGGCTCGATTATGGACATTTGAAGCCCTTCCCTTCCTTCCCCTCCCGTCCTTCCTTCTAATTTTTGACACTTACACCAATATTCCATATTCAAAAAATTTATGAATTATCACGTTTACATATCGCCTATATTTTTTTTATTCTTTTTTTTTCTTTTAATCTCTTAATGTCAGCGACGCTGGGATTAACGCGGACAGTTATATTAACGAGACTAAATTATCAATTTCTGACGCGTAAACGGAGAAAAAATGTTGTTGTATCACTCCGTCATCCGTATTTTATTCTGTATTCTATTATTATTTAAACATATTGAGTGGAATTTCGAAAATAAAATTTCTGATATATTTTTTTTCTCGTTCCTCGGCGTTCTATATTAACACGCTCGCGTTTGCATAAAAATTCTTATGACAAAATTCTCTGTACTTCCATTGCCATGCAAAAAAAAGCAGTGTTCGTCTCTAAAGAACAGGGAACATGTGTTGTTGAACCCCGTCCATCCATCCTTCCTTCCAAAAGAGACAAAATGCGAAATGCATGCACGATTTTTAAGCATGAACTTAGTCAGACAAAGACACCCATAGACAATGTCGATGAGCAAAAGCCATAAGATTTTTTTGAATTTCTATTATGAGAGTAGGTGGCTCGATTATGGACATTTGAAGCCCTTCCCTTCCTTCCCCTCCCGCCCTTCCTTCTAATTTTTGACACTTACACCAATATTCCATCTTCAAAAAATTTATGAATTATCACGTTTACATATCGCCTATATTTTTTTTATTCTTTTTTTTTTCTTTTAATATCTTAATGTCAGCGACGCTGGGATTAATGCGGACAGTTATATTAACAAGACTAAATTATCAATTTCTGACGCGTAAACAGAGAAAAAATGTTGTTGTCTCCGTCAGCCGTATTTCATTCTGTATTCTATTATTATTTAAACATATTGAGTGTAATTTCGAAAATAAAACTTCTGATATATTTTTTTTCTCGTTCCTCGGCGTTCTATATTAACACGCTCGCGTTTGCATAAAAATTCTTATGACAAAATTCTCTGTACTTCCATTGCCATGCAAAAAAAAGCAGTGTTCGTCTCTAAAGAACAGGGAACATGTGTTAGTGAACCCCGTCCATCCATCCTTCCTTCCAAAAGAGACAAAATGCGAAATGCATGCACGATTTTTAAGCATGAACTTAGTCAGACAAAGACACCCATAGACAATGTCGATGAGCAAAAGCCATAAGATTTTTTTGAATTTCTATTATGAGAGTAGGTGGCTCGATTATGGACATTTGAAGCCCTTCCCTTCCTTCCCCTCCCGTCCTTCCTTCTAATTTTTGACACTTACACCAATATTCCATATTCAAAAAATTTATGAATTATCACGTTTACATATCGCCTATATTTTTTTTATTCTTTTTTTTTCTTTTAATCTCTTAATGTCAGCGACGCTGGGATTAACGCGGACAGTTATATTAACGAGACTAAATTATCAATTTCTGACGCGTAAACAGAGAAAAAATGTTGTTGTCTCCGTCAGCCGTATTTCATTCTGTATTCTATTATTATTTAAACATATTGAGTGTAATTTCGAAAATAAAACTTGATATATTTTTTTTCTCGTTCCTCGGCGTTCTATATTAACACGCTCGCGTTTGCATAAAAATTCTTATGACAAAATTCTCTGTACTTCCATTGTCATTCAAAAAAAGCAATGTTCGTCTCTAAAGAACAGGGAACATGTGTTGTTGAACCCCGTCCATCCATCCTTCCTTCCAAAAGAGACAAAATGCGAAATGCATGCACGATTTTTAAGAATGAAATTATAGACAATGTCGATGAGCAAAAGCCATAAGATTTTTTTGAATTTCTATTATGAGAGTAGGTGGCTCGATTATGGACATTTGAAGCCCTTCCCTTCCTTCCCCTCCCGCCCTTCCTTCTAATTTTTGACACATACACCAATATTCCATCTTCAAAAAATTTATGAATTATAACGTTTACATATCGCCTATATTTTTTTTATTCTTTTTTTTTTTCTTTTAATATCTTAATGTCAGCGACGCTGGGATTAATGCGGACAGCTATATTAACAAGACTAAATTATCCATTTCTGACGCGTAAACAGAGAAAAAATGTTGTTGTCTCCGTCAGCCGTATTTCATTTTGTATTCTATTATTATTTAAACATATTGAGTGTAATTTCGAAAATAAAACTTCTGATATATATTTTTTTCTCGTTCCTCGGCGTTCTATATTAACACGCTCGCGTTTGCATAATAATTCTTATGACAAAATTCTCTGTACTTTCATTGCCATGCAAAAAAAGCAGTGTTCGTCTCTAAAGAACAGGGAACATTTGTTATTGAACCCCGTCCATCCATCCTTCCTTCCAAAAGAGACAAAATGCGAAATGCATTGTCGATGAGCAAAAGCCATAAGATTTTTTTTGAATTTCTATTATGAGAGTAGGTGGCTCGATTATGGACATTTGAAGCCCTTCCCTTCCTTCCCCTCCCGCCCTTCCTTCTAATTTTTGACACTTACACCAATATTCCATCTTCAAAAAATTTATGAATATCACGTTTACATATCGCCTATATTTTTTTTTATTCTTTTTTTTTCTTTTAATCTCTTAATGTCAGCGACGCTGAGATTAACGCGGACAGTTATATTAAAGAGACTAAATTATCAATTTCTGACGCGTAAACAGAGAAAAAATGTTGTTGTCTCCGTCAGCCGTATTTCATTCTGTATTCTATTATTATTTAAACATATTGAGTGTAATTTCGAAAATAAAACTTCTGATATATTATTTTTCTCGTTCCTCGGCGTTCTATATTAACACGCTCGCGTTTGCATAAAAATTCTTATGACAAAATTCTCTGTACTTCAAAAAAAAGCAGTGTTCGTCTCTAAAGAACAGGGAACATGTGTTAGTGAACCCCGTCCATCCATCCTTCCTTCCAAAAGAGACAAAATGCGAAATGCATGCACGATTTTTAAGCATGAATTTAGTCAGACAAAGACACCCATAGACAATGTCGATGAGCAAAAGCCAAAAGATTTTTTTGAATTTCTATTATGAGAGTAGGTGGCTCGATTATGGACATTTGAAGCCCTTCCCTTCCTTCCCCTCCCGTCCTTCCTTCTAATTTTTGACACTTACACCAATATTCCATATTCAAAAAATTTATGAATTATCACGTTTACATATCGCCTATATTTTTTTTATTCTTTTTTTTTTCTTTTAATCTCTTAATGTCAGCGACGCTGGGATTAACGCGGACAGTTATATTAACGAGACTAAATTATCAATTTCTGACGCGTAAACAGAGAAAAAATGTTGTTGTATCACTCCGTCATCCGTATTTTATTCTGTATTCTATTATTATTTAAACATATTGAGTGGAATTTCGAAAATAAAATT
This sequence comes from Maratus michaelseni, assembly GCA_963931845.1. Lineage (NCBI taxonomy): Eukaryota > Metazoa > Arthropoda > Arachnida > Araneae > Salticidae > Maratus > Maratus michaelseni. The sequence continues at coordinate 406,249,017 of OZ007590.1, read as the reverse complement.
TCTGATATATTTTTTTTCTCGTTCCTCGGCGTTCTATATTAACACGCTCGCGTTTGCATAAAAATTCTTATGACAAAATTCTCTGTACTTCCATTGCCATGCAAAAAAAAGCAGTGTTCGTCTCTAAAGAACAGGGAACATGTGTTGTTGAAGCCCGTCCATCCATCCTTCCTTCCAAAAGAGACAAAATGCGAAATGCATGCACGATTTTTAAGCATGAACTTAGTCAGACAAAGACACCCATAGACAATGTCGATGAGCAAAAGCCATAAGATTTTTTTGAATTTCTATTATGAGAGTAGGTGGCTCGATTATGGACATTTGAAGCCCTTCCCTTCCTTCCCCTCCCGCCCTTCCTTCTAATTTTTGACACTTACACCAATATTCCATCTTCAAAAAATTTATGAATTATCACGTTTACATATCGCCTATATTTTTTTTATTCTTTTTTTTTTCTTTTAATATCTTAATGTCAGCGACGCTGGGATTAATGCGGACAGTTATATTAACAAGACTAAATTATCAATTTCTGACGCGTAAACAGAGAAAAAATGTTGTTGTCTCCGTCAGCCGTATTTCATTCTGTATTCTATTATTATTTAAACATATTGAGTGTAATTTCGAAAATAAAACTTCTGATATATTTTTTTTCTCGTTCCTCGGCGTTCTATATTAACACGCTCGCGTTTGCATAAAAATTCTTATGACAAAATTCTCTGTACTTCCATTGCCATGCAAAAAAAAGCAGTGTTCGTCTCTAAAGAACAGGGAACATGTGTTAGTGAACCCCGTCCATCCATCCTTCCTTCCAAAAGAGACAAAATGCGAAATGCATGCACGATTTTTAAGCATGAACTTAGTCAGACAAAGACACCCATAGACAATGTCGATGAGCAAAAGCCATAAGATTTTTTTGAATTTCTATTATGAGAGTAGGTGGCTCGATTATGGACATTTGAAGCCCTTCCCTTCCTTCCCCTCCCGTCCTTCCTTCTAATTTTTGACACTTACACCAATATTCCATATTCAAAAAATTTATGAATTATCACGTTTACATATCGCCTATATTTTTTTTATTCTTTTTTTTTCTTTTAATCTCTTAATGTCAGCGACGCTGGGATTAACGCGGACAGTTATATTAACGAGACTAAATTATCAATTTCTGACGCGTAAACAGAGAAAAAATGTTGTTGTCTCCGTCAGCCGTATTTCATTCTGTATTCTATTATTATTTAAACATATTGAGTGTAATTTCGAAAATAAAACTTGATATATTTTTTTTCTCGTTCCTCGGCGTTCTATATTAACACGCTCGCGTTTGCATAAAAATTCTTATGACAAAATTCTCTGTACTTCCATTGTCATTCAAAAAAAGCAGTGTTCGTCTCTAAAGAACAGGGAACATGTGTTGTTGAACGCCGTCCATCCATCCTTCCTTCCAAAAGAGACAAAATGCGAAATGCATGCACGATTTTTAAGAATGAAATTAGTCAGACAAAGACACCCATAGACAATGTCGATGAGCAAAAGCCATAAGATTTTTTTGAATTTCTATTATGAGAGTAGGTGGCTCGATTATGGACATTTGAAGCCCTTCCCTTCCTTCCCCTCCCGCCCTTCCTTCTAATTTTTGACACATACACCAATATTCCATCTTCAAAAAATTTATGAATTATAACGTTTACATATCGCCTATATTTTTTTTCTTCTTTTTTTTTTTTCTTTTAATATCTTAATGTCAGCGACGCTGGGATTAATGCGGACAGCTATATTAACAAGACTAAATTATCCATTTCTGACGCGTAAACAGAGAAAAAATGTTGTTGTCTCCGTCAGCCGTATTTCATTTTGTATTCTATTATTATTTAAACATATTGAGTGTAATTTCGAAAATAAAACTTCTGATATATATTTTTTTCTCGTTCCTCGGCGTTCTATATTAACACGCTCGCGTTTGCATAATAATTCTTATGACAAAATTCTCTGTACTTTCATTGCCATGCAAAAAAAGCAGTGTTCGTCTCTAAAGAACAGGGAACATTTGTTATTGAACCCCGTCCATCCATCCTTCCTTCCAAAAGAGACAAAATGCGAAATGCATGCACGATTTTTAAGCATGAACTTAGTCAGACAAAGACACCCATAGACAATGTCGATGAGCAAAAGCCATAAGATTTTTTTGAATTTCTATTATGAGAGTAGGTGGCTCGATTATGGACATTTGAAGCCCTTCCCTTCCTTCCCCTCCCGCCCTTCCTTCTAATTTTTGACACTTACACCAATATTCCATCTTCAAAAAATTTATGAATATCACGTTTACATATCGCCTATATTTTTTTTTATTCTTTTTTTTTCTTTTAATCTCTTAATGTCAGCGACGCTGGGATTAACGCGGACAGTTACATTAACGCGACTAAGTTATCAATTTCTGACGCGTAAACAGAGAAAAAATGTTGTTGTCTCCGTCAGCCGTATTTCATTCTGTATTCTATTATTATTTAAACATATTGAGTGTAATTTCGAAAATAAAACTTCTGATATATATTTTTTTCTCGTTCCTCGGCGTTCTATATTAACACGCTCGCGTTTGCATAATAATTCTTACGACAAAATTCTCTGTACTTCCATTGCCATGCAAAAAAAGCAGTGTTCGTCTCTAAAGAACAGGGAACATTTGTTATTGAACCCCGTCCATCCATCCTTCCTTCCAAAAGAGACAAAATGCGAAATGCATTGTCGATGAGCAAAAGCCATAAGATTTTTTTTGAATTTCTATTATGAGAGTAGGTGGCTCGATTATGGACATTTGAAGCCCTTCCCTTCCTTCCCCTCCCGCCCTTCCTTCTAATTTTTGACACTTACACCAATATTCCATCTTCAAAAAATTTATGAATATCACGTTTACATATCGCCTATATTTTTTTTTATTCTTTTTTTTTCTTTTAATCTCTTAATGTCAGCGACGCTGAGATTAACGCGGACAGTTATATTAAAGAGACTAAATTATCAATTTCTGACGCGTAAATAGAGAAAAAATGTTGTTGTCTCCGTCAGCCGTATTTCATTCTGTATTCTATTATTATTTAAACATATTGAGTGTAATTTCGAAAATAAAACTTCTGATATATTTTTTTTCTCGTTCCTCGGCGTTCTATATTAACACGCTCGCGTTTGCATAAAAATTCTTATGACAAAATTCTCTGTACTTCCATTGCCATGCAAAAAAAGCAGTGTTCGTCTCTAAAGAACAGGGAACATGTGTTATTGAACCCCGTCCATCCATCCTCCCTTCCAAAAGAGACAAAATGCGAAATGCATGCACGATTTTTAAGCATGAACTTAGTCAGACAAAGACACCCATAGACAATGTCGATGAGCAAAAGCCATAAGATTTTTTTGAATTTCTATTATGAGAGTAGGTGGCTCGATTATGGACATTTGAAGCCCTTCCCTTCCTTCCCCTCCCGCCCTTCCTTCTAATTTTTGACACTTACACCAATATTCCATCTTCAAAAAATTTATGAATATCACGTTTACATGTCGCCTATATTTTTTTTATTCTTTTTTTTTTCTTTTAATATCTTAATGTCAGCGACGCTGGGATTAATGCGGACAGTTATATTAACAAGACTAAATTATCAATTTCTGACGCGTAAACAGAGAAAAAATGTTGTTGAATCCGTCAGCCGTATTTCATTCTGTATTCTATTATTATTTAAACATATTGAGTGTAATTTCGAAAATAAAACTTCTGATATATTTTTTTTCTCGTTCCTCGGCGTTCTATATTAACACGCTCGCGTTTGCATAAAAATTCTTATGACAAAATTCTCTGTACTTCCATTGCCATGCAAAAAAAAGCAGTGTTCGTCTCTAAAGTACAGGGAACATGTGTTGTTGAACCCCGTCCATCCATCCTTCCTTCCAAAAGAGGCAAAATGCGAAATGCATGCACGATTTTTAAGCATGAACTTAGTCAGACAAAGACACCCATAGACAATGTCGATGAGCAAAAGCCATAAGATTTTTTTGAATTTCTATTATGAGAGTAGGTGGCTCGATTATGGACATTTGAAGCCCTTCCCTTCCTTCCCCTCCCGCCCTTCCTTCTAATTTTTGACACTTACACCAATATTCCATCTTCAAAAAATTTATGAATTATCACGTTTACATATCGCCTATATTTTTTTTATTCTTTTTTTTTCTTTTAATATCTTACTGTCAGCGACGCTGGGATTAATGCGGACAGTTATATTAACAAGACTAAATTATCAATTTCTGACGCGTAAACAGAGAAAAAATGTTGTTGAATCCGTCAGCCGTATTTCATTCTGTATTCTATTATTATTTAAACATATTGAGTGTAATTTCGAAAATAAAACTTCTGATATATTTTTTTTCTCGTTCCTCGGCGTTCTATATTAACACGCTCGCGTTTGCATAAAAATTCTTATGACAAAATTCTCTGTACTTCCATTGCCATGCAAAAAAACAGTGTTCGTCTCTAAAGAACAGGGAACATGTGTTGCTGAACCCCGTCCATCCATCCTTCCTTCCAAAAGAGACAAAATGCGAAATGCATGCACGATTTTTAAGCATGAACTTAGTCAGACAAAGACACCCATAGACAATGTCGATGAGCAAAAGCCATAAGATTTTTTTTAATTTCTATTATGAGAGTAGGTGGCTCGATTATGGACATTTGAAGCCCTTCCCTTCCTTCCCCTCCCGCCCTTCCTTCTAATTTTTGACACTTACACCAATATTCCATCTTCAAAAAATTTATGAATATCACGTTTACATATCGCCTATATTTTTTTTTATTCTTTTTTTTTCTTTTAATCTCTTAATGTCAGCGACGCTGGGATTAACGCGGACAGTTACATTAAAGAGACTAAATTATCAATTTCTGACGCGTAAACAGAGAAAAAATGTTGTTGTCTCCGTCAGCCGTATTTCATTCTGTATTCTATTATTATTTAAACATATTGAGTGTAATTTCGAAAATAAAACTTCTGATATATTTTTTTTCTCGTTCCTCGGCGTTCTATATTAACACGCTCGCGTTTGCATAAAAATTCTTATGACAAAATTCTCTGTACTTCCATTGCCATGCAAAAAAAGCAGTGTTCGTCTCTAAAGAACAGGGAACATGTGTTGTTGAACCCCGTCCATCCATCCTTCCTTCCAAAAGAGACAAAATGCGAAATGCATGCACGATTTTTAAGCATGAACTTAGTCAGACAAAGACACCCATAGACAATGTCGATGAGCAAAAGCCATAAGATTTTTTTGAATTTCTATTATGAGAGTAGGTTTCTCGATTATGGACATTTGAAGCCCTTCCCTTCCTTCCCCTCCCGCCCTTCCTTCTAATTTTTGACACATACACCAATATTCCATCTTCAAAAAATTTATGAATTATAACGTTTACATATCGCCTATATTTTTTTTATTCTTTTTTTTTTTTTCTTTTAATATCTTAATGTCAGCGACGCTGGGATTAATGCGGACAGCTATATTAACAAGACTAAATTATCCATTTCTGACGCGTAAACAGAGAAAAAATGTTGTTGTCTCCGTCAGCCGTATTTCATTTTGTATTCTATTATTATTTAAAGATATTGAGTGTAATTTCGAAAATAAAACTTCTGATATATTTTTTTTTCTCGTTCCTCGGCGTTCTATATTAACACGCTCGCGTTTGCATAATAATTCTTATGACAAAATTCTCTGTACTTCCATTGCCATGCAAAAAAAGCAGTGTTCGTCTCTAAAGAACAGGGAACATTTGTTATTGAACCCCGTCCATCCATCCTTCCTTCCAAAAGAGACAAAATGCGAAATGCATTGTCGATGAGCAAAAGCCATAAGATTTTTTTTGAATTTCTATTATGAGAGTAGGTGGCTCGATTATGGACATTTGAAGCCCTTCCCTTCCTTCCCCTCCCGCCCTTCCTTCTAATTTTTGACACTTACACCAATATTCCATCTTCAAAAAATTTATGAATATCACGTTTACATATCGCCTATATTTTTTTTTATTCTTTTTTTTTCTTTTAATCTCTTAATGTCAGCGACGCTGAGATTAACGCGGACAGTTATATTAAAGAGACTAAATTATCAATTTCTGACGCGTAAACAGAGAAAAAATGTTGTTGTCTCCGTCAGCCGTATTTCATTCTGTATTCTATTATTATTTAAACATATTGAGTGTAATTTCGAAAATAAAACTTCTGATATATTTTTTTTCTCGTTCCTCGGCGTTCTATATTAACAGGCTCGCGTTTGCATAAAAATTCTTATGACAAAATTCTCTGTACTTCCATTGCCATGCAAAAAAAGCAGTGTTCGTCTCTAAAGAACAGGGAACATGTGTTATTGAACCCCGTCCATCCATCCTCCCTTCCAAAAGAGACAAAATGCGAAATGCATGCACGATTTTTAAGCATGAACTTAGTCAGACAAAGACACCCATAGACAATGTCGATGAGCAAAAGCCATAAGATTTTTTTGATATTCTATTATGAGAGTAGGTGGCTCGATTATGGACATTTGAAGCCCTTCCCTTCCTTCCCCTCCCTCCCTTCCTTCTAATTTTTGACACTTACACCAATATTCCATCTTCAAAAAATTTATGAATTATCACGTTTACATGTCGCCTATATTTTTTTTATTCTTTTTTTTTCTTTTAATATCTTAATGTCAGCGACGCTGGGATTAATGCGGACAGTTATATTAACAAGACTAAATTATCAATTTCTGACGCGTAAACAGAGAAAAAATGTTGTTGAATCCGTCAGCCGTATTTCATTCTGTATTCTATTATTATTTATACATATTGAGTGTAATTTCGAAAATAAAACTTCTGATATATTTTTTTTCTCGTTCCTCGGCGTTCTATATTAACACGCTCGCGTTTGCATAAAAATTCTTATGACAAAATTCTCTGTACTTCCATTGCCATGCAAAAAAAAGCAGTGTTCGTCTCTAAAGTACAGGGAACATGTGTTGTTGAACCCCGTCCATCCATCCTTCCTTCCAAAAGAGGCAAAATGCGAAATGCATGCACGATTTTTAAGCATGAACTTAGTCAGACAAAGACACCCATAGACAATGTCGATGAGCAAAAGCCATAAGATTTTTTTTAATTTCTATTATGAGAGTAGGTGGCTCGATTATGGACATTTGAAGCCCTTCCCTTCCTTCCCCTCCCGCCCTTCCTTCTAATTTTTGACACTTACACCAATATTCCATCTTCAAAAAATTTATGAATATCACGTTTACATGTCGCCTATATTTTTTTTATTCTTTTTTTTTTCTTTTAATATCTTAATGTCAGCGACGCTGGGATTAATGCGGACAGTTATATTAACAAGACTAAATTATCAATTTCTGACGCGTAAACAGAGAAAAAATGTTGTTGAATCCGTCAGCCGTATTTCATTCTGTATTCTATTATTATTTAAACATATTGAGTGTAATTTCGAAAATAAAACTTCTGATATATTTTTTTTCTCGTTCCTCGGCGTTCTATATTAACACGCTCGCGTTTGCATAAAAATTCTTATGACAAAATTCTCTGTACTTCCATTGCCATGCAAAAAAAAGCAGTGTTCGTCTCTAAAGTACAGGGAACATGTGTTGTTGAACCCCGTCCATCCATCCTTCCTTCCAAAAGAGGCAAAATGCGAAATGCATGCACGATTTTTAAGCATGAACTTAGTCAGACAAAGACACCCATAGACAATGTCGATGAGCAAAAGCCATAAGATTTTTTTGAATTTCTATTATGAGAGTAGGTGGCTCGATTATGGACATTTGAAGCCCTTCCCTTCCTTCCCCTCCCGCCCTTCCTTCTAATTTTTGACACTTACACCAATATTCCATCTTCAAAAAATTTATGAATTATCACGTTTACATATCGCCTATATTTTTTTTATTCTTTTTTTTTCTTTTAATATCTTACTGTCAGCGACGCTGGGATTAATGCGGACAGTTATATTAACAAGACTAAATTATCAATTTCTGACGCGTAAACAGAGAAAAAATGTTGTTGAATCCGTCAGCCGTATTTCATTCTGTATTCTATTATTATTTAAACATATTGAGTGTAATTTCGAAAATAAAACTTCTGATATATTTTTTTTCTCGTTCCTCGGCGTTCTATATTAACACGCTCGCGTTTGCATAAAAATTCTTATGACAAAATTCTCTGTACTTCCATTGCCATGCAAAAAAACAGTGTTCGTCTCTAAAGAACAGGGAACATGTGTTGTTGAACCCCGTCCATCCATCCTTCCTTCCAAAAGAGACAAAATGCGAAATGCATGCACGATTTTTAAGCATGAACTTAGACAAAGACACCCATAGACAATGTCGATGAGCAAAAGCCATAAGATTTTTTTTAATTTCTATTATGAGAGTAGGTGGCTCGATTATGGACATTTGAAGCCCTTCCCTTCCTTCCCCTCCCGCCCTTCCTTCTAATTTTTGACACTTACACCAATATTCCATCTTCAAAAAATTTATGAATATCACGTTTACATATCGCCTATATTTTTTTTATTCTTTTTTTTTCTTTTAATCTCTTAATGTCAGCGACGCTGGGATTAACGCGGACAGTTACATTAAAGAGACTAAATTATCAATTTCTGACGCGTAAACAGAGAAAAAATGTTGTTGTCTCCGTCAGCCGTATTTCATTCTGTATTCTATTATTATTTAAACATATTGAGTGTAATTTCGAAAATAAAACTTCTGATATATTTTTTTTCTCGTTCCTCGGCGTTCTATATTAACACGCTCGCGTTTGCATAAAAATTCTTATGACAAAATTCTCTGTACTTCCATTGCCATGCAAAAAAAGCAGTGTTCGTCTCTAAAGAACAGGGAACATGTGTTGTTGAACCCCGTCCATCCATCCTTCCTTCCAAAAGAGACAAAATGCGAAATGCATGCACGATTTTTAAGCATGAACTTAGTCAGACAAAGACACCCATAGACAATGTCGATGAGCAAAAGCCATAAGATTTTTTTGAATTTCTATTATGAGAGTAGGTGGCTCGATTATGGACATTTGAAGCCCTTCCCTTCCTTCCCCTCCCGCCCTTCCTTCTAATTTTTGACACTTACACCAATATTCCATCTTCAAAAAATTTATGAATATCACGTTTACATATCGCCTATATTTTTTTTTATTCTTTTTTTTTCTTTTAATCTCTTAATGTCAGCGACGCTGGGATTAACGCGGACAGTTACATTAACGAGACTAAATTATCCATTTCTGACGCGTAAACAGAGAAAAAATGTTGTTGTCTCCGTCAGCCGTATTTCATTTTGTATTCTATTATTATTTAAACATATTGAGTGTAATTTCGAAAATAAAACTTCTGATATATATTTTTTTCTCGTTCCTCGGCGTTCTATATTAACACGCTCGCGTTTGCATAATAATTCTTATGACAAAATTCTCTGTACTTCCATTGCCATGCAAAAAAAGCAGTGTTCGTCTCTAAAGAACAGGGAACATTTGTTATTGAATCCCGTCCATCCATCCTTCCTTCCAAAAGAGACAAAATGCGAAATGCATGCACGATTTTTAAGCATGAACTTAGTCAGACAAAGACACCCATAGACAATGTCGATGAGCAAAAGCCATAAGATTTTTTTGAATTTCTATTATGAGAGTAGGTGGCTCGATTATGGACATTTGAAGCCCTTCCCTTCCTTCCCCTCCCGCCCTTCCTTCTAATTTTTGACACTTACACCAATATTCCATCTTCAAAAAATTTATGAATATCACGTTTACATATCGCCTATATTTTTTTTTATTCTTTTTTTTTCTTTTAATCTCTTAATGTCAGCGACGCTGGGATTAACGCGGACAGTTACATTAAAGAGACTAAATTATCAATTTCTGACGCGTAAACAGAGAAAAAATGTTGTTGTCTCCGTCAGCCGTATTTCATTCTGTATTCTATTATTATTTAAACATATTGAGTGTAATTTCGAAAATAAAACTTCTGATATATTTTTTTTCTCGTTCCTCGGCGTTCTATATTAACACGCTCGCGTTTGCATAAAAATTCTTATGACAAAATTCTCTGTACTTCCATTGCCATGCAAAAAAAGCAGTGTTCGTCTCTAAAGAACAGGGAACATTTGTTATTGAACCCCGTCCATCCATCCTTCCTTCCAAAAGAGACAAAATGCGAAATGCATTGTCGATGAGCAAAAGCCATAAGATTTTTTTTGAATTTCTATTATGAGAGTAGGTGGCTCGATTATGGACATTTGAAGCCCTTCCCTTCCTTCCCCTCCCGCCCTTCCTTCTAATTTTTGACACTTACACCAATATTCCATCTTCAAAAAATTTATGAATATCACGTTTACATATCGCCTATATTTTTTTTTATTCTTTTTTTTTCTTTTAATCTCTTAATGTCAGCGACGCTGAGATTAACGCGGACAGTTATATTAAAGAGACTAAATTATCAATTTCTGACGCGTAAACAGAGAAAAAATGTTGTTGTCTCCGTCAGCCGTATTTCATTCTGTATTCTATTATTATTTAAACATATTGAGTGTAATTTCGAAAATAAAACTTCTGATATATTTTTTTTCTCGTTCCTCGGCGTTCTAAATTAACAGGCTCGCGTTTGCATAAAAATTCTTATGACAAAATTCTCTGTACTTCCATTGCCATGCAAAAAAAGCAGTGTTCGTCTCTGAAGAACAGGGAACATGTGTTATTGAACCCCGTCCATCCATCCTCCCTTCCAAAAGAGACAAAATGCGAAATGCATGCACGATTTTTAAGCATGAACTTAGTCAGACAAAGACACCCATGGACAATGTCGATGAGCAAAAGCCATAAGATTTTTTTGATATTCTATTATGAGAGTAGGTGGCTCGATTATGGACATTTGAAGCCCTTCCCTTCCTTCCCCTCCCTCCCTTCCTTCTAATTTTTGACACTTACACCAATATTCCATCTTCAAAAAATTTATGAATTATCACGTTTACATGTCGCCTATATTTTTTTTATTCTTTTTTTTTCTTTTAATATCTTAATGTCAGCGACGCTGGGATTAATGCGGACAGTTATATTAACAAGACTAAATTATCAATTTCTGACGCGTAAACAGAGAAAAAATGTTGTTGAATCCGTCAGCCGTATTTCATTCTGTATTCTATTATTATTTATACATATTGAGTGTAATTTCGAAAATAAAACTTCTGATATATTTTTTTTCTCGTTCCTCGGCGTTCTATATTAACACGCTCGCGTTTGCATAAAAATTCTTATGACAAAATTCTCTGTACTTCCATTGCCATGCAAAAAAAAGCAGTGTTCGTCTCTAAAGTACAGGGAACATGTGTTGTTGAACCCCGTCCATCCATCCTTCCTTCCAAAAGAGGCAAAATGCGAAATGCATGCACGATTTTTAAGCATGAACTTAGTCAGACAAAGACACCCATAGACAATGTCGATGAGCAAAAGCCATAAGATTTTTTTGAATTTCTATTATGAGAGTAGGTGGCTCGATTATGGACATTTGAAGCCCTTCCCTTCCTTCCCCTCCCGCCCTTCCTTCTAATTTTTGACACTTACACCAATATTCCATCTTCAAAAAATTTATGAATTATCACGTTTACATATCGCCTATATTTTTTTTATTCTTTTTTTTTCTTTTAATATCTTACTGTCAGCGACGATCAATTTCTGACGCGTAAACAGAGAAAAAATGTTGTTGAATCCGTCAGCCGTATTTCATTCTGTATTCTATTATTATTTAAACATATTGAGTGTAATTTCGAAAATAAAACTTCTGATATATTTTTTTTCTCGTTCCTCGGCGTTCTATATTAACACGCTCGCGTTTGCATAAAAATTCTTATGACAAAATTCTCTGTACTTCCATTGCCATGCAAAAAAACAGTGTTCGTCTCTAAAGAACAGGGAACATGTGTTGTTGAACCCCGTCCATCCATCCTTCCTTCCAAAAGAGACAAAATGCGAAGACTAAATTATCAATTTCTGACGCGTAAACAGAGAAAAAATGTTGTTGTCTCCGTCAGCCGTATTTCATTCTGTATTCTATTATTATTTAAACATATTGAGTGTAATTTCGAAAATAAAACTTCTGATATATTTTTTTTCTCGTTCCTCGGCGTTCTATATTAACACGCTCGCGTTTGCATAAAAATTCTTATGACAAAATTCTCTGTACTTCCATTGCCATGCAAAAAAAGCAGTGTTCGTCTCTAAAGAACAGGGAACATGTGTTGTTGAACCCCGTCCATCCATCCTTCCTTCCAAAAGAGACAAAATGCGAAATGCATGCACGATTTTTAAGCATGAACTTAGTCAGACAAAGACACCCATAGACAATGTCGATGAGCAAAAGCCATAAGATTTTTTTGAATTTCTATTATGAGAGTAGGTGGCTCGATTATGGACATTTGAAGCCCTTCCCTTCCTTCCCCTCCCGCCCTTCCTTCTAATTTTTGACACTTACACCAATATTCCATCTTCAAAAAATTTATGAATATCACGTTTACATATCGCCTATATTTTTTTTTATTCTTTTTTTTTCTTTTAATCTCTTAATGTCAGCGACGCTGGGATTAACGCGGACAGTTACATTAACGAGACTAAATTATCCATTTCTGACGCGTAAACAGAGAAAAAATGTTGTTGTCTCCGTCAGCCGTATTTCATTTTGTATTCTATTATTATTTAAACATATTGAGTGTAATTTCGAAAATAAAACTTCTGATATATATTTTTTTCTCGTTCCTCGGCGTTCTATATTAACACGCTCGCGTTTGCATAATAATTCTTATGACAAAATTCTCTGTACTTCCATTGCCATGCAAAAAAAGCAGTGTTCGTCTCTAAAGAACAGGGAACATTTGTTATTGAACCCCGTCCATCCATCCTTCCTTCCAAAAGAGACAAAATGCGAAATGCATGCACGATTTTTAAGCATGAACTTAGTCAGACAAAGACACCCATAGACAATGTCGATGAGCAAAAGCCATAAGATTTTTTTGAATTTCTATTATGAGAGTAGGTGGCTCGATTATGGACATTTGAAGCCCTTCCCTTCCTTCCCCTCCCGCCCTTCCTTCTAATTTTTGACACTTACACCAATATTCCATCTTCAAAAAATTTATGAATATCACGTTTACATATCGCCTATATTTTTTTTTATTCTTTTTTTTTCTTTTAATCTCTTAATGTCAGCGACGCTGGGATTAACGCGGACAGTTACATTAAAGAGACTAAATTATCAATTTCTGACGCGTAAACAGAGAAAAAATGTTGTTGTCTCCGTCAGCCGTATTTCATTCTGTATTCTATTATTATTTAAACATATTGAGTGTAATTTCGAAAATAAAACTTCTGATATATTTTTTTTCTCGTTCCTCGGCGTTCTATATTAACACGCTCGCGTTTGCATAAAAATTCTTATGACAAAATTCTCTGTACTTCCATTGCCATGCAAAAAAAGCAGTGTTCGTCTCTAAAGAACAGGGAACATTTGTTATTGAACCCCGTCCATCCATCCTTCCTTCCAAAAGAGACAAAATGCGAAATGCATTGTCGATGAGCAAAAGCCATAAGATTTTTTTTGAATTTCTATTATGAGAGTAGGTGGCTCGATTATGGACATTTGAAGCCCTTCCCTTCCTTCCCCTCCCGCCCTTCCTTCTAATTTTTGAAACTTACACCAATATTCCATCTTCAAAAAATTTATGAATATCACGTTTACATATCGCCTATATTTTTTTTTATTCTTTTTTTTTCTTTTAATCTCTTAATGTCAGCGACGCTGAGATTAACGCGGACAGTTATATTAAAGAGACTAAATTATCAATTTCTGACGCGTAAACAGAGAAAAAATGTTGTTGTCTCCGTCAGCCGTATTTCATTCTGTATTCTATTATTATTTAAACATATTGAGTGTAATTTCGAAAATAAAACTTCTGATATATTTTTTTTCTCGTTCCTCGGCGTTCTATATTAACAGGCTCGCGTTTGCATAAAAATTCTTATGACAAAATTCTCTGTACTTCCATTGCCATGCAAAAAAAGCAGTGTTCGTCTCTAAAGAACAGGGAACATGTGTTATTGAACCCCGTCCATCCATCCTCCCTTCCAAAAGAGACAAAATGCGAAATGCATGCACGATTTTTAAGCATGAACTTAGTCAGACAAAGACACCCATAGACAATGTCGATGAGCAAAAGCCATAAGATTTTTTTGATATTCTATTATGAGAGTAGGTGGCTCGATTATGGACATTTGAAGCCCTTCCCTTCCTTCCCCTCCCTCCCTTCCTTCTAATTTTTGACACTTACACCAATATTCCATCTTCAAAAAATTTATGAATTACCACGTTTACATGTCGCCTATATTTTTTTTATTCTTTTTTTTTTCTTTTAATATCTTAATGTCAGCGACGCTGGGATTAATGCGGACAGTTATATTAACAAGACTAAATTATCAATTTCTGACGCGTAAACAGAGAAAAAATGTTGTTGAATCCGTCAGCCGTATTTCATTCTGTATTCTATTATTATTTATACATATTGAGTGTAATTTCGAAAATAAAACTTCTGATATATTTTTTTTCTCGTTCCTCGGCGTTCTATATTAACACGCTCGCGTTTGCATAAAAATTCTTATGACAAAATTCTCTGTACTTCCATTGCCATGCAAAAAAAAGCAGTGTTCGTCTCTAAAGTACAGGGAACATGTGTTGTTGAACCCCGTCCATCCATCCTTCCTTCCAAAAGAGGCAAAATGCGAAATGCATGCACGATTTTTAAGCATGAACTTAGTCAGACAAAGACACCCATAGACAATGTCGATGAGCAAAAGCCATAAGATTTTTTTTAATTTCTATTATGAGAGTAGGTGGCTCGATTATGGACATTTGAAGCCCTTCCCTTCCTTCCCCTCCCGCCCTTCCTTCTAATTTTTGACACTTACACCAATATTCCATCTTCAAAAAATTTATGAATATCACGTTTACATGTCGCCTATATTTTTTTTATTCTTTTTTTTTTCTTTTAATATCTTAATGTCAGCGACGCTGGGATTAATGCGGACAGTTATATTAACAAGACTAAATTATCAATTTCTGACGCGTAAACAGAGAAAAAATGTTGTTGAATCCGTCAGCCGTATTTCATTCTGTATTCTATTATTATTTAAACATATTGAGTGTAATTTCGAAAATAAAACTTCTGATATATTTTTTTTCTCGTTCCTCGGCGTTCTATATTAACACGCTCGCGTTTGCATAAAAATTCTTATGACAAAATTCTCTGTACTTCCATTGCCATGCAAAAAAAAGCAGTGTTCGTCTCTAAAGTACAGGGAACATGTGTTGTTGAACCCCGTCCATCCATCCTTCCTTCCAAAAGAGGCAAAATGCGAAATGCATGCACGATTTTTAAGCATGAACTTAGTCAGACAAAGACACCCATAGACAATGTCGATGAGCAAAAGCCATAAGATTTTTTTGAATTTCTATTATGAGAGTAGGTGGCTCGATTATGGACATTTGAAGCCCTTCCCTTCCTTCCCCTCCCGCCCTTCCTTCTAATTTTTGACACTTACACCAATATTCCATCTTCAAAAAATTTATGAATTATCACGTTTACATATCGCCTATATTTTTTTTATTCTTTTTTTTTCTTTTAATATCTTACTGTCAGCGACGCTGGGATTAATGCGGACAGTTATATTAACAAGACTAAATTATCAATTTCTGACGCGTAAACAGAGAAAAAATGTTGTTGAATCCGTCAGCCGTATTTCATTCTGTATTCTATTATTATTTAAACATATTGAGTGTAATTTCGAAAATAAAACTTCTGATATATTTTTTTTCTCGTTCCTCGGCGTTCTATATTAACACGCTCGCGTTTGCATAAAAATTCTTATGACAAAATTCTCTGTACTTCCATTGCCATGCAAAAAAACAGTGTTCGTCTCTAAAGAACAGGGAACATGTGTTATTGAACCCCGTCCATCCATCCTCCCTTCCAAAAGAGACAAAATGCGAAATGCATGCACGATTTTTAAGCATGAACTTAGTCAGACAAAGACACCCATAGACAATGTCGATGAGCAAAAGCCATAAGATTTTTTTGATATTCTATTATGAGAGTAGGTGGCTCGATTATGGACATTTGAAGCCCTTCCCTTCCTTCCCCTCCCTCCCTTCCTTCTAATTTTTGACACTTACACCAATATTCCATCTTCAAAAAATTTATGAATTATCACGTTTACATGTCGCCTATATTTTTTTTATTCTTTTTTTTTTCTTTTAATATCTTAATGTCAGCGACGCTGGGATTAATGCGGACAGTTATATTAACAAGACTAAATTATCAATTTCTGACGCGTAAACAGAGAAAAAATGTTGTTGAATCCGTCAGCCGTATTTCATTCTGTATTCTATTATTATTTATACATATTGAGTGTAATTTCGAAAATAAAACTTCTGATATATTTTTTTTCTCGTTCCTCGGCGTTCTATATTAACACGCTCGCGTTTGCATAAAAATTCTTATGACAAAATTCTCTGTACTTCCATTGCCATGCAAAAAAAAGCAGTGTTCGTCTCTAAAGTACAGGGAACATGTGTTGTTGAACCCCGTCCATCCATCCTTCCTTCCAAAAGAGGCAAAATGCGAAATGCATGCACGATTTTTAAGCATGAACTTAGTCAGACAAAGACACCCATAGACAATGTCGATGAGCAAAAGCCATAAGATTTTTTTTAATTTCTATTATGAGAGTAGGTGGCTCGATTATGGACATTTGAAGCCCTTCCCTTCCTTCCCCTCCCGCCCTTCCTTCTAATTTTTGACACTTACACCAATATTCCATCTTCAAAAAATTTATGAATATCACGTTTACATGTCGCCTATATTTTTTTTATTCTTTTTTTTTTCTTTTAATATCTTAATGTCAGCGACGCTGGGATTAATGCGGACAGTTATATTAACAAGACTAAATTATCAATTTCTGACGCGTAAACAGAGAAAAAATGTTGTTGAATCCGTCAGCCGTATTTCATTCTGTATTCTATTATTATTTAAACATATTGAGTGTAATTTCGAAAATAAAACTTCTGATATATTTTTTTTCTCGTTCCTCGGCGTTCTATATTAACACACTCGCGTTTGCATAAAAATTCTTATGACAAAATTCTCTGTACTTCCATTGCCATGCAAAAAAAAGCAGTGTTCGTCTCTAAAGTACAGGGAACATGTGTTGTTGAACCCCGTCCATCCATCCTTCCTTCCAAAAGAGGCAAAATGCGAAATGCATGCACGATTTTTAAGCATGAACTTAGTCAGACAAAGACACCCATAGACAATGTCGATGAGCAAAAGCCATAAGATTTTTTTGAATTTCTATTATGAGAGTAGGTGGCTCGATTATGGACATTTGAAGCCCTTCCCTTCCTTCCCCTCCCGCCCTTCCTTCTAATTTTTGACACTTACACCAATATTCCATCTTCAAAAAATTTATGAATTATCACGTTTACATGTCGCCTATATTTTTTTTATTCTTTTTTTTTCTTTTAATATCTTAATGTCAGCGACGCTGGGATTAATGCGGACAGTTATATTAACAAGACTAAATTATCAATTTCTGACGCGTAAACAGAGAAAAAATGTTGTTGAATCCGTCAGCCGTATTTCATTCTGTATTCTATTATTATTTATACATATTGAGTGTAATTTCGAAAATAAAACTTCTGATATATTTTTTTTCTCGTTCCTCGGCGTTCTATATTAACACGCTCGCGTTTGCATAAAAATTCTTATGACAAAATTCTCTGTACTTCCATTGCCATGCAAAAAAAAGCAGTGTTCGTCTCTAAAGTACAGGGAACATGTGTTGTTGAACCCCGTCCATCCATCCTTCCTTCCAAAAGAGGCAAAATGCGAAATGCATGCACGATTTTTAAGCATGAACTTAGTCAGACAAAGACACCCATAGACAATGCCGATGAGCAAAAGCCATAAGATTTTTTTGAATTTCTATTATGAGAGTAGGTGGCTCGATTATGGACATTTGAAGCCCTTCCCTTCCTTCCCCTCCCGCCCTTCCTTCTAATTTTTGACACTTACACCAATATTCCATCTTCAAAAAATTTATGAATATCACGTTTACATGTCGCCTATATTTTTTTTATTCTTTTTTTTTTCTTTTAATATCTTAATGTCAGCGACGCTGGGATTAATGCGGACAGTTATATTAACAAGACTAAATTATCAATTTCTGACGCGTAAACAGAGAAAAAATGTTGTTGAATCCGTCAGCCGTATTTCATTCTGTATTCTATTATTATTTAAACATATTGAGTGTAATTTCGAAAATAAAACTTCTGATATATTTTTTTTCTCGTTCCTCGGCGTTCTATATTAACACGCTCGCGTTTGCATAAAAATTCTTATGACAAAATTCTCTGTACTTCCATTGCCATGCAAAAAAAAGCAGTGTTCGTCTCTAAAGTACAGGGAACATGTGTTGTTGAACCCCGTCCATCCATCCTTCCTTCCAAAAGAGGCAAAATGCGAAATGCATGCACGATTTTTAAGCATGAACTTAGTCAGACAAAGACACCCATAGACAATGTCGATGAGCAAAAGCCATAAGATTTTTTTGAATTTCTATTATGAGAGTAGGTGGCTCGATTATGGACATTTGAAGCCCTTCCCTTCCTTCCCCTCCCGCCCTTCCTTCTAATTTTTGACACTTACACCAATATTCCATCTTCAAAAAATTTATGAATTATCACGTTTACATATCGCCTATATTTTTTTTATTCTTTTTTTTTCTTTTAATATCTTACTGTCAGCGACGCTGGGATTAATGCGGACAGTTATATTAACAAGACTAAATTATCAATTTCTGACGCGTAAACAGAGAAAAAATGTTGTTGAATCCGTCAGCCGTATTTCATTCTGTATTCTATTATTATTTAAACATATTGAGTGTAATTTCGAAAATAAAACTTCTGATATATTTTTTTTCTCGTTCCTCGGCGTTCTATATTAACACGCTCGCGTTTGCATAAAAATTCTTATGACAAAATTCTCTGTACTTCCATTGCCATGCAAAAAAACAGTGTTCGTCTCTAAAGAACAGGGAACATGTGTTATTGAACCCCGTCCATCCATCCTCCCTTCCAAAAGAGACAAAATGCGAAATGCATGCACGATTTTTAAGCATGAACTTAGTCAGACAAAGACACCCATAGACAATGTCGATGAGCAAAAGCCATAAGATTTTTTTGATATTCTATTATGAGAGTAGGTGGCTCGATTATGGACATTTGAAGCCCTTCCCTTCCTTCCCCTCCCTCCCTTCCTTCTAATTTTTGACACTTACACCAATATTCCATCTTCAAAAAATTTATGAATTATCACGTTTACATGTCGCCTATATTTTTTTTATTCTTTTTTTTTCTTTTAATATCTTAATGTCAGCGACGCTGGGATTAATGCGGACAGTTATATTAACAAGACTAAATTATCAATTTCTGACGCGTAAACAGAGAAAAAATGTTGTTGAATCCGTCAGCCGTATTTCATTCTGTATTCTATTATTATTTATACATATTGAGTGTAATTTCGAAAATAAAACTTCTGATATATTTTTTTTCTCGTTCCTCGGCGTTCTATATTAACACGCTCGCGTTTGCATAAAAATTCTTATGACAAAATTCTCTGTACTTCCATTGCCATGCAAAAAAAAGCAGTGTTCGTCTCTAAAGTACAGGGAACATGTGTTGTTGAACCCCGTCCATCCATCCTTCCTTCCAAAAGAGGCAAAATGCGAAATGCATGCACGATTTTTAAGCATGAACTTAGTCAGACAAAGACACCCATAGACAATGTCGATGAGCAAAAGCCATAAGATTTTTTTTAATTTCTATTATGAGAGTAGGTGGCTCGATTATGGACATTTGAAGCCCTTACCTTCCTTCCCCTCCCGCCCTTCCTTCTAATTTTTGACACTTACACCAATATTCCATCTTCAAAAAATTTATGAATATCACGTTTACATGTCGCCTATATTTTTTTTATTCTTTTTTTTTTCTTTTAATATCTTAATGTCAGCGACGCTGGGATTAATGCGGACAGTTATATTAACAAGACTAAATTATCAATTTCTGACGCGTAAACAGAGAAAAAATGTTGTTGAATCCGTCAGCCGTATTTCATTCTGTATTCTATTATTATTTAAACATATTGAGTGTAATTTCGAAAATAAAACTTCTGATATATTTTTTTTCTCGTTCCTCGGCGTTCTATATTAACACGCTCGCGTTTGCATAAAAATTCTTATGACAAAATTCTCTGTACTTCCATTGCCATGCAAAAAAAAGCAGTGTTCGTCTCTAAAGTACAGGGAACATGTGTTGTTGAACCCCGTCCATCCATCCTTCCTTCCAAAAGAGGCAAAATGCGAAATGCATGCACGATTTTTAAGCATGAACTTAGTCAGACAAAGACACCCATAGACAATGTCGATGAGCAAAAGCCATAAGATTTTTTTGAATTTCTATTATGAGAGTAGGTGGCTCGATTATGGACATTTGAAGCCCTTCCCTTCCTTCCCCTCCCGCCCTTCCTTCTAATTTTTGACACTTACACCAATATTCCATCTTCAAAAAATTTATGAATTATCACGTTTACATATCGCCTATATTTTTTTTATTCTTTTTTTTTCTTTTAATATCTTACTGTCAGCGACGCTGGGATTAATGCGGACAGTTATATTAACAAGACTAAATTATCAATTTCTGACGCGTAAACAGAGAAAAAATGTTGTTGAATCCGTCAGCCGTATTTCATTCTGTATTCTATTATTATTTAAACATATTGAGTGTAATTTCGAAAATAAAACTTCTGATATATTTTTTTTCTCGTTCCTCGGCGTTCTATATTAACACGCTCGCGTTTGCATAAAAATTCTTATGACAAAATTCTCTGTACTTCCATTGCCATGCAAAAAAACAGTGTTCGTCTCTAAAGAACAGGGAACATGTGTTGTTGAACCCCGTCCATCCATCCTTCCTTCCAAAAGAGACAAAATGCGAAATGCATGCACGATTTTTAAGCATGAACTTAGTCAGACAAAGACACCCATAGACAATGTCGATGAGCAAAAGCCATAAGATTTTTTTAAATTTCTATTATGAGAGTAGGTGGCTCGATTATGGACATTTGAAGCCCTTCCCTTCCTTCCCCTCCCGCCCTTCCTTCTAATTTTTGACACTTACACCAATATTCCATCTTCAAAAAATTTATGAATATCACGTTTACATATCGCCTATATTTTTTTTTATTCTTTTTTTTTCTTTTAATCTCTTAATGTCAGCGACGCTGGGATTAACGCGGACAGTTACATTAAAGAGACTAAATTATCAATTTCTGACGCGTAAACAGAGAAAAAATGTTGTTGTCTCCGTCAGCCGTATTTCATTCTGTATTTTATTATTATTTAAACATATTGAGTGTAATTTCGAAAATAAAACTTCTGATATATTTTTTTTCTCGTTCCTCGGCGTTCTATATTAACACGCTCGCGTTTGCATAAAAATTCTTATGACAAAATTCTCTGTACTTCCATTGCCATGCAAAAAAAGCAGTGTTCGTCTCTAAAGAACAGGGAACATGTGTTGTTGAACCCCGTCCATCCATCCTTCCTTCCAAAAGAGACAAAATGCGAAATGCATGCACGATTTTTAAGCATGAACTTAGTCAGACAAAGACACCCATAGACAATGTCGATGAGCAAAAGCCATAAGATTTTTTTGAATTTCTATTATGAGAGTAGGTGGCTCGATTATGGACATTTGAAGCCCTTCCCTTCCTTCCCCTCCCGCCCTTCCTTCTAATTTTTGACACTTACACCAATATTCCATCTTCAAAAAATTTATGAATATCACGTTTACATATCGCCTATATTTTTTTTTATTCTTTTTTTTTCTTTTAATCTCTTAATGTCAGCGACGCTGGGATTAACGCGGACAGTTACATTAACGAGACTAAATTATCCATTTCTGACGCGTAAACAGAGAAAAAATGTTGTTGTCTCCGTCAGCCGTATTTCATTTTGTATTCTATTATTATTTAAACATATTGAGTGTAATTTCGAAAATAAAACTTCTGATATATATTTTTTTCTCGTTCCTCGGCGTTCTATATTAACACGCTCGCGTTTGCATAATAATTCTTATGACAAAATTCTCTGTACTTCCATTGCCATGCAAAAAAAGCAGTGTTCGTCTCTAAAGAACAGGGACCATTTGTTATTGAACCCCGTCCATCCATCCTTCCTTCCAAAAGAGACAAAATGCGAAATGCATGCACGATTTTTAAGCATGAACTTAGTCAGACAAAGACACCCATAGACAATGTCGATGAGCAAAAGCCATAAGATTTTTTTGAATTTCTATTATGAGAGTAGGTGGCTCGATTATGGACATTTGAAGCCCTTCCCTTCCTTCCCCTCCCGCCCTTCCTTCTAATTTTTGACACTTACACCAATATTCCATCTTCAAAAAATTTATGAATATCACGTTTACATATCGCCTATATTTTTTTTATTCTTTTTTTTTCTTTTAATCTCTTAATGTCAGCGACGCTGGGATTAACGCGGACAGTTACATTAAAGAGACTAAATTATCAATTTCTGACGCGTAAACAGAGAAAAAATGTTATTATCTCCGTCAGCCGTATTTCATTCTGTATTCTATTATTATTTAAACATATTGAGTGTAATTTCGAAAATAAAACTTCTGATATATTTTTTTTCTCGTTCCTCGGCGTTCTATATTAACACGCTCGCGTTTGCATAAAAATTCTTATGACAAAATTCTCTGTACTTCCATTGCCATGCAAAAAAAGCAGTGTTCGTCTCTAAAGAACAGGGAACATGTGTTGTTGAACCCCGTCCATCCATCCTTCCTTCCAAAAGAGACAAAATGCGAAATGCATGCACGATTTTTAAGCATGAACTTAGTCAGACAAAGACACCCATAGACAATGTCGATGAGCAAAAGCCATAAGATTTTTTTGAATTTCTATTATGAGAGTAGGTGAATAAATCTCGTAAAGAATAAAACGTAGGAAATAATATCACGTTTACATATCGCCTATATTTTTTTTTATTCTTTTTTTTTCTTTTAATCTCTTAATGTCAGCGACGCTGGGATTAACGCGGACAGTTACATTAACGAGACTAAATTATCCATTTCTGACGCGTAAACAGAGAAAAAATGTTGTTGTCTCCGTCAGCCGTATTTCATTTTGTATTCTATTATTATTTAAACATATTGAGTGTAATTTCGAAAATAAAACTTCTGATATATATTTTTTTCTCGTTCCTCGGCGTTCAATATTAACACGCTCGCGTTTGCATAATAATTCTTATGACAAAATTCTCTGTACTTCCATTGCCATGCAAAAAAAGCAGTGTTCGTCTCTAAAGAACAGGGAACATTTGTTATTGAACCCCGTCCATCCATCCTTCCTTCCAAAAGAGACAAAATGCGAAATGCATGCACGATTTTTAAGCATGAACTTAGTCAGACAAAGACACCCATAGACAATGTCGATGAGCAAAAGCCATAAGATTTTTTTGAATTTCTATTATGAGAGTAGGTGGCTCGATTATGGACATTTGAAGCCCTTCCCTTCCTTCCCCTCCCGCCCTTCCTTCTAATTTTTGACACTTACACCAATATTCCATCTTCAAAAAATTTATGAATATCACGTTTACATATCGTCTATATTTTTTTTTATTCTTTTTTTTTCTTTTAATCTCTTAATGTCAGCGACGCTGGGATTAACGCGGACAGTTACATTAAAGAGACTAAATTATCAATTTCTGACGCGTAAACAGAGAAAAAATGTTGTTGTCTCCGTCAGCCGTATTTCATTCTGTATTCTATTATTATTTAAACATATTGAGTGTAATTTCGAAAATAAAACTTCTGATATATTTTTTTTCTCGTTCCTCGGCGTTCTATATTAACACGCTCGCGTTTGCATAAAAATTCTTATGACAAAATTCTCTGTACTTCCATTGCCATGCAAAAAAAGCAGTGTTCGTCTCTAAAGAACAGGGAACATGTGTTGTTGAACCCCGTCCATCCATCCTTCCTTCCAAAAGAGACAAAATGCGAAATGCATGCACGATTTTTAAGCATGAACTTAGTCAGACAAAGACACCCATACACAATGTCGATGAGCAAAAGCCATAAGATTTTTTTGAATATCTATTATGAGAGTAGGTGGCTCGATTATGGACATTTGAAGCCCTTCCCTTCCTTCCCCTCCCGCCCTTCCTTCTAATTTTTGACACTTACACCAATATTCCATCTTCAAAAAATTTATGAATATCACGTTTACATATCGCCTATATTTTTTTTTATTCTTTTTTTTTTCTTTTAATCTCTTAATGTCAGCGACGCTGGGATTAACGCGGACAGTTACATTAACGAGACTAAATTATCCATTTCTGACGCGTAAACAGAGAAAAAATGTTGTTGTCTCCGTCAGCCGTATTTCATTTTGTATTCTATTATTATTTAAACATATTGAGTGTAATTTCGAAAATAAAACTTCTGATATATATTTTTTTCTCGTTCCTCGGCGTTCTATATTAACACGCTCGCGTTTGCATAATAATTCTTATGACAAAATTCTCTGTACTTCCATTGCCATGCAAAAAAAGCAGTGTTCGTCTCTAAAGAACAGGGAACATTTGTTATTGAACCCCGTCCATCCATCCTTCCTTCCAAAAGAGACAAAATGCGAAATGCATGCACGATTTTTAAGCATGAACTTAGTCAGACAAAGACACCCATAGACAATGTCGATGAGCAAAAGCCATAAGATTTTTTTGAATTTCTATTATGAGAGTAGGTGGCTCGATTATGGACATTTGAAGCCCTTCCCTTCCTTCCCCTCCCGCCCTTCCTTCTAATTTTTGACACTTACACCAATATTCCATCTTCAAAAAATTTATGAATATCACGTTTACATATCGCCTATATTTTTTTTTATTCTTTTTTTTTTCTTTTAATCTCTTAATGTCAGCGACGCTGGGATTAACGCGGACAGTTACATTAACGAGACTAAATTATCCATTTCTGACGCGTAAACAGAGAAAAAATGTTGTTGTCTCCGTCAGCCGTATTTCATTTTGTATTCTATTATTATTTAAACATATTGAGTGTAATTTCGAAAATAAAACTTCTGATATATATTTTTTTCTCGTTCCTCGGCGTTCTATATTAACACGCTCGCGTTTGCATAATAATTCTTATGACAAAATTCTCTGTACTTCCATTGCCATGCAAAAAAAGCAGTGTTCGTCTCTAAAGAACAGGGAACATTTGTTATTGAACCCCGTCCATCCATCCTTCCTTCCAAAAGAGACAAAATGCGAAATGCATGCACGATTTTTAAGCATGAACTTAGTCAGACAAAGACACCCATAGACAATGTCGATGAGCAAAAGCCATAAGATTTTTTTGAATTTCTATTATGAGAGTAGGTGGCTCGATTATGGAAATTTGAAGCCCTTCCCTTCCTTCCCCTCCCGCCCTTCCTTCTAATTTTTGACACTTACACCAATATTCCATCTTCAAAAAATTTATGAATATCACGTTTACATATCGCCTATATTTTTTTTTATTCTTTTTTTTTCTTTTAATCTCTTAATGTCAGCGACGCTGGGATTAACGCGGACAGTTATATTAAAGACTAAATTATCAATTTCTGACGCGTAAACAGAGAAAAAATGTTGTTGTCTCCGTCAGCCGTATTTCATTCTGTATTCTATTATTATTTAAACATACTGAGTGTAATTTCGAAAATAAAACTTCTGATATATTTTTTTTCTCGTTCCTCGGCGTTCTATATTAACACGCTCACGTTTGCATAAAAAATTTTATGACAAAATTCTCTGTACTTCCATTGCCATGCAAAAAAAGCAGTGTGCGTCTCTAAAGAACAGGGAACATGTGTTATTGAACCCCGTCCATCCATCCTTCCTTCCAAAAGAGACAAAATGCGAAATGCATGCACGATTTTTAAGCATGAACTTAGTCAGACAAAGACACCCATAGACAATGTCGATGAGCAAAAGCCATAAGATTTTTTTGATATTCTATTATGAGAGTAGGTGGCTCGATTATGGACATTTGAAGCCCTTCCCTTCCTTCCCCTCCCTCCCTTCCTTCTAATTTTTGACACTTACACCAATATTCCATCTTCAAAAAATTTATGAATTATCACGTTTACATGTCGCCTATATTTTTTTTATTCTTTTTTTTTTCTTTTAATATCTTAATGTCAGCGACGCTGGGATTAATGCGGACAGTTATATTAACAAGACTAAATTATCAATTTCTGACGCGTAAACAGAGAAAAAATGTTGTTGAATCCGTCAGCCGTATTTCATTCTGTATTCTATTATTATTTAAACATATTGAGTGTAATTTCGAAAATAAAACTTCTGATATATTTTTTTCTCGTTCCTCGGCGTTCTATATTAACACGCTCGCGTTTGCATAAAAATTCTTATGACAAAATTCTCTGTACTTCCATTGCCATGCAAAAAAAGCAGTGTTCGTCTCTAAAGAACAGGGAACATTTGTTATTGAACCCCGTCCATCCATCCTTCCTTCCAAAAGAGACAAAATGCGAAATGCATGCACGATTTTTAAGCATGAACTTAGTCAGAAAAAGACACCCATAGACAATGTCGATGAGCAAAAGACATAAGATTTTTTTGATATTCTATTATGAGAGTAGGTGGCTCGATTATGGACATTTGAAGCCCTTCCCTTCCTTCCCCTCCCTCCCTTCCTTCTAAATTTTGACACTTACACCAATATTCCATCTTCAAAAAATTTATGAATTATCACGTTTACATGTCGCCTATATTTTTTTTATTCTTTTTTTTTCTTTTAATATCTTAATGTCAGCGACGCTGGAATCAACGCGGACAGTTACATTAACGCGACTAAGTTATCAATTTCTGACGCGTAAACAGAGAAAAAATGTTGTTGTCTCCGTCAGCCGTATTTCATTCTGTATTCTATTATTATTTAAATATATTGAGTGTAATTTCGAAAATAAAACTTCTGATATATATTTTTTTCTCGTTCCTCGGCGTTCTATATTAACACGCTCGCGTTTGCATAAAAATTCTTATGACAAAATTCTCTGTACTTCCATTGCCATGCAAAAAAAGCAGTGTTCGTCTCTAAAGAACAGGGAACATTTGTTATTGAACCCCGTCCATCCATCCTTCCTTCCAAAAGAGACAAAATGCGAAATGCATGCACGATTTTTAAGCATGAACTTAGTCAGAAAAAGACACCCATAGACAATGTCGATGAGCAAAAGCCATAAGATTTTTTTTAAATTTCTATTATGAGAGTAGGTGGCTCGATTATGGACATTTGAAGCCCTTCCCTTCCTTCCCCTCCCGCCCTTCCTTCTAATTTTTGACACTTACACCAATATTCCATCTTCAAAAAATTTATGAATATCACGTTTACATATCGCCTATATTTTTTTTTATTCTTTTTTTTCTTTTAATCTCTTAATGTCAGCGACGCTGGGATTAACGCGGACAGTTACATTAAAGAGACTAAATTATCAATTTCTGACGCGTAAACAGAGAAAAAATGTTGTTGTCTCCGTCAGCCGTATTTCATTCTGTATTCTATTATTATTTAAACATATTGAGTGTAATTTCGAAAATAAAACTTCTGATATATTTTTTTTCTCGTTCCTCGGCGTTCTATATTAACACGCTCGCGTTTGCATAAAAATTCTTATGACAAAATTCTCTGTACTTCCATTGCCATGCAAAAAAAAGCAGTGTTCGTCTCTAAAGTACAGGGAACATGTGTTGTTGAACCCCGTCCATCCATCCTTCCTTCCAAAAGAGGCAAAATGCGAAATGCATGCACGATTTTTAAGCATGAACTTAGTCAGACAAAGACACCCATAGACAATGTCGATGAGCAAAAGCCATAAGATTTTTTTGAATTTCTATTATGAGAGTAGGTGGCTCGATTATGGACATTTGAAGCCCTTCCCTTCCTTCCCCTCCCGCCCTTCCTTCTAATTTTTGACACTTACACCAATATTCCATCTTCAAAAAATTTATGAATATCACGTTTACATATCGCCTATATTTTTTTTTTATTCTTTTTTTTTTCTTTTAATCTCTTAATGTCAGCGACGCTGGGATTAACGCGGACAGTTACATTAACGCGACTAAGTTATCAATTTCTGACGCGTAAACAGAGAAAAAATGTTGTTGTCTCCGTCAGCCGTATTTCATTCTGTATTCTATTATTATTTAAATATATTGAGTGTAATTTCGAAAATAAAACTTCTGATATATATTTTTTTCTCGTTCCTCGGCGTTCTATATTAACACGCTCGCGTTTGCATAAAAATTCTTATGACAAAATTCTCTGTACTTCCATTGCCATGCAAAAAAAGCAGTGTTCGTCTCTAAAGAACAGGGAACATTTGTTATTGAACCCCGTCCATCCATCCTTCCTTCCAAAAGAGACAAAATGCGAAATGCATGCACGATTTTTAAGCATGAACTTAGTCAGAAAAAGACACCCATAGACAATGTCGATGAGCAAAAGCCATAAGATTTTTTTGAATTTCTATTATGAGAGAAGGTGGCTCGATTATGGACATTTGAAGCCCTTCCCTTCCTTCCCCTCCCGCCCTTCCTTCTAATTTTTGACACTTACACCAATATTCCATCTTCAAAAAATTTATGAATATCACGTTTACATATCGCCTATATTTTTTTTTATTCTTTTTTTTTTCTTTTAATCTCTTAATGTCAGCGACGCTGGGATTAACGCGGACAGTTACATTAACGAGACTAAATTATCCATTTCTGACGCGTAAACAGAGAAAAAATGTTGTTGTCTCCGTCAGCCGTATTTCATTTTGTATTCTATTATTATTTAAACATATTGAGTGTAATTTCGAAAATAAAACTTCTGATATATATTTTTTTCTCGTTCCTCGGCGTTCTATATTAACACGCTCGCGTTTGCATAATAATTCTTATGACAAAATTCTCTGTACTTCCATTGCCATGCAAAAAAAGCAGTGTTCGTCTCTAAAGAACAGGGAACATTTGTTATTGAACCCCGTCCATCCATCCTTCCTTCCAAAAGAGACAAAATGCGAAATGCATGCACGATTTTTAAGCATGAACTTAGTCAGACAAAGACACCCATAGACAATGTCGATGAGCAAAAGCCATAAAATTTTTTTGAATTTCTATTATGAGAGTAGGTGGCTCGATTATGGACATTTGAAGCCCTTCCCTTCCTTCCCCTCCCGCCCTTCCTTCTAATTTTTGACACTTACACCAATATTCCATCTTCAAAAAATTTATGAATATCACGTTTACATATCGCCTATATTTTCTTTTATTCTTTTTTTTTCTTTTAATCTCTTAATGTCAGCGACGCTGGGATTAACGCGGACAGTTATATTAAAGAGACTAAATTATCAATTTCTGACGCGTAAACAGAGAAAAAATGTTGTTGTCTCCGTCAGCCGTATTTCATTCTGTATTCTATTATTATTTAAACATACTGAGTGTAATTTCGAAAATAAAACTTCTGATATATTTTTTTTCTCGTTCCTCGGCGTTCTATATTAACACGCTCGCGTTTGCATAAAAAAATTTTATGACAAAATTCTCTGTACTTCCATTGCCATGCAAAAAAAGCAGTGTTCGTCTCTAAAGAACAGGGAACATGTGTTATTGAACCCCGTCCATCCATCCTTCCTTCCAAAAGAGACAAAATGCGAAATGCATGCACGATTTTTAAGCATGAACTTAGTCAGACAAAGACACCCATAGACAATGTCGATGAGCAAAAGCCATAAGATTTTTTTGATATTCTATTATGAGAGTAGGTGGCTCGATTATGGACATTTGAAGCCCTTCCCTTCCTTCCCCTCCCGCCCTTCCTTCTAATTTTTGACACTTACACCAATATTCCATCTTCAAAAAATTTATGAATATCACGTTTACATATCGCCTATATTTTTTTTTATTCTTTTTTTTTCTTTTAATCTCTTAATGTCAGCGACGCTGGGATTAACGCGGACAGTTACATTAACGAGACTAAATTATCCATTTCTGACGCGTAAACAGAGAAAAAATGTTGTCTCCGTCAGCCGTATTTCATTTTGTATTCTATTATTATTTAAACATATTGAGTGTAATTTCGAAAATAAAACTTCTGATATATATTTTTTTCTCGTTCCTCGGCGTTCTATATTAACACGCTCGCGTTTGCATAATAATTCTTATGACAAAATTCTCTGTACTTCCATTGCCATGCAAAAAAAGCAGTGTTCGTCTCTAAAGAACAGGGAACATTTGTTATTGAACCCCGTCCATCCATCCTTCCTTCCAAAAGAGACAAAATGCGAAATGCATGCACGATTTTTAAGCATGAACTTAGTCAGACAAAGACACCCATAGACAATGTCGATGAGCAAAAGCCATAAGATTTTTTTGAATTTCTATTATGAGAGTAGGTGGCTCGATTATGGACATTTGAAGCCCTTCCCTTCCTTCCCCTCCCGCCCTTCCTTCTAATTTTTGACACTTACACCAATATTCCATCTTCAAAAAATTTATGAATATCACGTTTACATATCGCCTATATTTTTTTTTATTCTTTTTTTTTCTTTTAATCTCTTAATGTCAGCGACGCTGGGATTAACGCGGACAGTTATATTAAAGAGACTAAATTATCAATTTCTGACGCGTAAACAGAGAAAAAATGTTGTTGTCTCCGTCAGCCGTATTTCATTCTGTATTCTATTATTATTTAAACATACTGAGTGTAATTTCGAAAATAAAACTTCTGATATATTTTTTTTCTCGTTCCTCGGCGTTCTATATTAACACGCTCGCGTTTGCATAAAAATTTTTTATGACAAAATTCTCTGTACTTCCATTGCCATGCAAAAAAAGCAGTGTTCGTCTCTAAAGAACAGGGAACATGTGTTATTGAACCCCGTCCATCCATCCTTCCTTCCAAAAGAGACAAAATGCGAAATGCATGCACGATTTTTAAGCATGAACTTAGTCAGACAAAGACACCCATAGACAATGTCGATGAGCAAAAGCCATAAGATTTTTTTGATATTCTATTATGAGAGTAGGTGGCTCGATTATGGACATTTGAAGCCCTTCCCTTCCTTCCCCTCCCTCCCTTCCTTCTAATTTTTGACACTTACACCAATATTCCATCTTCAAAAAATTTATGAATTATCACGTTTACATGTCGCCTATATTTTTTTTATTCTTTTTTTTTTCTTTTAATATCTTAATGTCAGCGACGCTGGGATTAATGCGGACAGTTATATTAACAAGACTAAATTATCAATTTCTGACGCGTAAACAGAGAAAAAATGTTGTTGAATCCGTCAGCCGTATTTCATTCTGTATTCTATTATTATTTAAACATATTGAGTGTAATTTCGAAAATAAAACTTCTGATATATTTTTTTTCTCGTTCCTCGGCGTTCTATATTAACACGCTCGCGTTTGCATAAAAATTCTTATGACAAAATTCTCTGTACTTCCATTGCCATGCAAAAAAAAGCAGTGTTCGTCTCTAAAGTACAGGGAACATGTGTTGTTGAACCCCGTCCATCCATCCTTCCTTCCAAAAGAGGCAAAATGCGAAATGCATGCACGATTTTTAAGCATGAACTTAGTCAGACAAAGACACCCATAGACAATGTCGATGAGCAAAAGCCATAAGATTTTTTTGAATTTCTATTATGAGAGTAGGTGGCTCGATTATGGACATTTGAAGCCCTTCCCTTCCTTCCCCTCCCGCCCTTCCTTCTAATTTTTGACACTTACACCAATATTCCATCTTCAAAAAATTTATGAATATCACGTTTACATATCGCCTATATTTTTTTTTTATTCTTTTTTTTTTCTTTTAATCTCTTAATGTCAGCGACGCTGGGATTAACGCGGACAGTTACATTAACGCGACTAAGTTATCAATTTCTGACGCGTAAACAGAGAAAAAATGTTGTTGTCTCCGTCAGCCGTATTTCATTCTGTATTCTATTATTATTTAAATATATTGAGTGTAATTTCGAAAATAAAACTTCTGATATATATTTTTTTCTCGTTCCTCGGCGTTCTATATTAACACGCTCGCGTTTGCATAAAAATTCTTATGACAAAATTCTCTGTACTTCCATTGCCATGCAAAAAAAGCAGTGTTCGTCTCTAAAGAACAGGGAACATTTGTTATTGAACCCCGTCCATCCATCCTTCCTTCCAAAAGAGACAAAATGCGAAATGCATGCACGATTTTTAAGCATGAACTTAGTCAGAAAAAGACACCCATAGACAATGTCGATGAGCAAAAGCCATAAGATTTTTTTTTAATTTCTATTATGAGAGTAGGCGGCTCGATTATGGACATTTGAAGCCCTTCCCTTCCTTCCCCTCCCGCCCTTCCTTCTAATTTTTGACACTTACACCAATATTCCATCTTCAAAAAATTTATGAATATCACGTTTACATATCGCCTATATTTTTTTTTATTCTTTTTTTTTCTTTTAATCTCTTAATGTCAGCGACGCTGGGATTAACGCGGACAGTTACA
Organism: Maratus michaelseni; assembly: GCA_963931845.1. Taxonomy (NCBI): domain Eukaryota; kingdom Metazoa; phylum Arthropoda; class Arachnida; order Araneae; family Salticidae; genus Maratus; species Maratus michaelseni. The sequence continues at coordinate 406,216,234 of OZ007590.1, read as the reverse complement.
TTAAAGAGACTAAATTATCAATTTCTGACGCGTAAACAGAGAAAAAATGTTGTTGTCTCCGTCAGCCGTATTTCATTCTGTATTCTATTATTATTTAAACATATTGAGTGTAATTTCGAAAATAAAACTTCTGATATATTTTTTTTCTCGTTCCTCGGCGTTCTATATTAACACGCTCGCGTTTGCATAAAAATTCTTATGACAAAATTCTCTGTACTTCCATTGCCATGCAAAAAAAGCAGTGTTCGTCTCTAAAGAACAGGGAACATGTGTTGTTGAACCCCGTCCATCCATCCTTCCTTCCAAAAGAGACAAAATGCGAAATGCATGCACGATTTTTAAGCATGAACTTAGTCAGACAAAGACACCCATAGACAATGTCGATGAGCAAAAGCCATAAGATTTTTTTGAATTTCTATTATGAGAGTAGGTGGCTCGATTATGGACATTTGAAGCCCTTCCCTTCCTTCCCCTCCCGCCCTTCCTTCTAATTTTTGACACTTACACCAATATTCCATCTTCAAAAAATTTATGAATATCACGTTTACATATCGCCTATATTTTTTTTTATTCTTTTTTTTTTCTTTTAATCTCTTAATGTCAGCGACGCTGGGATTAACGCGGACAGTTACATTAACGAGACTAAATTATCCATTTCTGACGCGTAAACAGAGAAAAAATGTTGTTGTCTCCGTCAGCCGTATTTCATTTTGTATTCTATTATTATTTAAACATATTGAGTGTAATTTCGAAAATAAAACTTCTGATATATATTTTTTTCTCGTTCCTCGGCGTTCTATATTAACACGCTCGCGTTTGCATAATAATTCTTATGACAAAATTCTCTGTACTTCCATTGCCATGCAAAAAAAGCAGTGTTCGTCTCTAAAGAACAGGGAACATTTGTTATTGAACCCCGTCCATCCATCCTTCCTTCCAAAAGAGACAAAATGCGAAATGCATGCACGATTTTTAAGCATGAACTTAGTCAGACAAAGACACCCATAGACAATGTCGATGAGCAAAAGCCATAAAATTTTTTTGAATTTCTATTATGAGAGTAGGTGGCTCGATTATGGACATTTGAAGCCCTTCCCTTCCTTCCCCTCCCGCCCTTCCTTCTAATTTTTGACACTTACACCAATATTCCATCTTCAAAAAATTTATGAATATCACGTTTACATATCGCCTATATTTTTTTTTATTCTTTTTTTTTCTTTTAATCTCTTAATGTCAGCGACGCTGGGATTAACGCGGACAGTTATATTAAAGAGACTAAATTATCAATTTCTGACGCGTAAACAGAGAAAAAATGTTGTTGTCTCCGTCAGCCGTATTTCATTCTGTATTCTATTATTATTTAAACATACTGAGTGTAATTTCGAAAATAAAACTTCTGATATATTTTTTTTCTCGTTCCTCGGCGTTCTATATTAACACGCTCGCGTTTGCATAAAAAATTTTTATGACAAAATTCTCTGTACTTCCATTGCCATGCAAAAAAAGCAGTGTTCGTCTCTAAAGAACAGGGAACATGTGTTATTGAACCCCGTCCATCCATCCTTCCTTCCAAAAGAGACAAAATGCGAAATGCATGCACGATTTTTAAGCATGAACTTAGTCAGACAAAGACACCCATAGACAATGTCGATGAGCAAAAGCCATAAGATTTTTTTGATATTCTATTATGAGAGTAGGTGGCTCGATTATGGACATTTGAAGCCCTTCCCTTCCTTCCCCTCCCTCCCTTCCTTCTAATTTTTGACACTTACACCAATATTCCATCTTCAAAAAATTTATGAATTATCACGTTTACATGTCGCCTATATTTTTTTTATTCTTTTTTTTTTCTTTTAATATCTTAATGTCAGCGACGCTGGGATTAATGCGGACAGTTATATTAACAAGACTAAATTATCAATTTCTGACGCGTAAACAGAGAAAAAATGTTGTTGAATCCGTCAGCCGTATTTCATTCTGTATTCTATTATTATTTAAACATATTGAGTGTAATTTCGAAAATAAAACTTCTGATATATTTTTTTTCTCGTTCCTCGGCGTTCTATATTAACACGCTCGCGTTTGCATAAAAATTCTTATGACAAAATTCTCTGTACTTCCATTGCCATGCAAAAAAAAGCAGTGTTCGTCTCTAAAGTACAGGGAACATGTGTTGTTGAACCCCGTCCATCCATCCTTCCTTCCAAAAGAGGCAAAATGCGAAATGCATGCACGATTTTTAAGCATGAACTTAGTCAGACAAAGACACCCATAGACAATGTCGATGAGCAAAAGCCATAAGATTTTTTTGAATTTCTATTATGAGAGTAGGTGGCTCGATTATGGACATTTGAAGCCCTTCCCTTCCTTCCCCTCCCGCCCTTCCTTCTACTTTTTGACACTTACACCAATATTCCATCTTCAAAAAATTTATGAATTATCACGTTTACATATCGCCTATATTTTTTTTATTCTTTTTTTTTCTTTTAATATCTTAATGTCAGCGACGCTGGGATTAATGCGGACAGTTATATTAACAAGACTAAATTATCAATTTCTGACGCGTAAACAGAGAAAAAATGTTGTTGTCTCCGTCAGCCGTATTTCATTCTGTATTCTATTATTATTTAAACATACTGAGTGTAATTTCGAAAATAAAACTTCTGATATATTTTTTTCTCGTTCCTCGGCGTTCTATATTAACACGCTCGCGTTTGCATAAAAAATTTTTATGACAAAATTCTCTGTACTTCCATTGCCATGCAAAAAAAGCAGTGTTCGTCTCTAAAGAACAGGGAACATGTGTTATTGAACCCCGTCCATCCATCCTTCCTTCCAAAAGAGACAAAATGCGAAATGCATGCACGATTTTTAAGCATGAACTTAGTCAGACAAAGACACCCATAGACAATGTCGATGAGCAAAAGCCATAAGATTTTTTTGATATTCTATTATGAGAGTAGGTGGCTCGATTATGGACATTTGAAGCCCTTCCCTTCCTTCCCCTCCCTCCCTTCCTTCTAATTTTTGACACTTACACCAATATTCCATCTTCAAAAAATTTATGAATTATCACGTTTACATGTCGCCTATATTTTTTTTATTCTTTTTTTTTTCTTTTAATATCTTAATGTCAGCGACGCTGGGATTAATGCAGACAGTTATATTAACAAGACTAAATTATCAATTTCTGACGCGTAAACAGAGAAAAAATGTTGTTGAATCCGTCAGCCGTATTTCATTCTGTATTCTATTATTATTTAAACATATTGAGTGTAATTTCGAAAATAAAACTTCTGATATATTTTTTTTCTCGTTCCTCGGCGTTCTATATTAACACGCTCGCGTTTGCATAAAAATTCTTATGACAAAATTCTCTGTACTTCCATTGCCATGCAAAAAAAAGCAGTGTTCGTCTCTAAAGTACAGGGAACATGTGTTGTTGAACCCCGTCCATCCATCCTTCCTTCCAAAAGAGGCAAAATGCGAAATGCATGCACGATTTTTAAGCATGAACTTAGTCAGACAAAGACACCCATAGACAATGTCGATGAGCAAAAGCCATAAGATTTTTTTGAATTTCTATTATGAGAGTAGGTGGCTCGATTATGGACATTTGAAGCCCTTCCCTTCCTTCCCCTCCCGCCCTTCCTTCTACTTTTTGACACTTACACCAATATTCCATCTTCAAAAAATTTATGAATTATCACGTTTACATATCGCCTATATTTTTTTTATTCTTTTTTTTTCTTTTAATATCTTAATGTCAGCGACGCTGGGATTAATGCGGACAGTTATATTAACAAGACTAAATTATCAATTTCTGACGCGTAAACAGAGAAAAAATGTTGTTGAATCCGTCAGCCGTATTTCATTCTGTATTCTATTATTATTTAAACATATTGAGTGTAATTTCGAAAATAAAACTTCTGATATATTTTTTTTCTCGTTCCTCGGCGTTCTATATTAACACGCTCGCGTTTGCATAAAAATTCTTATGACAAAATTCTCTGTACTTCCATTGCCATGCAAAAAAAGCAGTGTTCGTCTCTAAAGAACAGGGAACATGTGTTTTTGAACCCCGTCCATCCATCCTTCCTTCCAAAAGAGACAAAATGCGAAATGCATGCACGATTTTTAAGCATGAACTTAGTCAGACAAAGACACCCATAGACAATGTCGATGAGCAAAAGCCATAAGATTTTTTTGAATTTCTATTATGAGAGTAGGTGGCTCGATTATGGACATTTGAAGCCCTTCCCTTCCTTCCCCTCCCGCCCTTCCTTCTAATTTTTGACACTTACACCAATATTCCATCTTCAAAAAATTTATGAATATCACGTTTACATATCGCCTATATTTTTTTTTATTCTTTTTTTTTTCTTTTAATCTCTTAATGTCAGCGACGCTGGGATTAACGCGGACAGTTACATTAACGCGACTAAGTTATCAATTTCTGACGCGTAAACAGAGAAAAAATGTTGTTGTCTCCGTCAGCCGTATTTCATTTTGTATTCTATTATTATTTAAACATATTGAGTGTAATTTCGAAAATAAAACTTCTGATATATATTTTTTTCTCGTTCCTCGGCGTTCTATATTAACACGCTCGCGTTTGCATAATAATTCTTATGACAAAATTCTCTGTACTTCCATTGCCATGCAAAAAAAGCAGTGTTCGTCTCTAAAGAACAGGGAACATTTGTTATTGAACCCCGTCCATCCATCCTTCCTTCCAAAAGAGACAAAATGCGAAATGCATGCACGATTTTTAAGCATGAACTTAGTCAGACAAAGACACCCATAGACAATGTCGATGAGCAAAAGCCATAAAATTTTTTTGAATTTCTATTATGAGAGTAGGTGGCTCGATTATGGACATTTGAAGCCCTTCCCTTCCTTCCCCTCCCGCCCTTCCTTCTAATTTTTGACACTTACACCAATATTCCATCTTCAAAAAATTTATGAATATCACGTTTACATATCGCCTATATTTTTTTTTATTCTTTTTTTTTCTTTTAATCTCTTAATGTCAGCGACGCTGGGATTAACGCGGACAGTTATATTAAAGAGACTAAATTATCAATTTCTGACGCGTAAACAGAGAAAAAATGTTGTTGTCTCCGTCAGCCGTATTTCATTCTGTATTCTATTATTATTTAAACATACTGAGTGTAATTTCGAAAATAAAACTTCTGATATATTTTTTTTCTCGTTCCTCGGCGTTCTATATTAACACGCTCGCGTTTGCATAAAAAATTTTTATGACAAAATTCTCTGTACTTCCATTGCCATGCAAAAAAAGCAGTGTTCGTCTCTAAAGAACAGGGAACATGTGTTTTTGAACCCCGTCCATCCATCCTTCCTTCCAAAAGAGACAAAATGCGAAATGCATGCACGATTTTTAAGCATGAACTTAGTCAGACAAAGACACCCATAGACAATGTCGATGAGCAAAAGCCATAAGATTTTTTTGAATTTCTATTATGAGAGTAGGTGGCTCGATTATGGACATTTGAAGCCCTTCCCTTCCTTCCCCTCCCGCCCTTCGTTCTAATTTTTGACACTTACACCAATATTCCATCTTCAAAAAATTTATGAATATCACGTTTACATATCGCCTATATTTTTTTTTATTCTTTTTTTTTTCTTTTAATCTCTTAATGTCAGCGACGCTGGGATTAACGCGGACAGTTACATTAACGCGACTAAGTTATCAATTTCTGACGCGTAAACAGAGAAAAAATGTTGTTGTCTCCGTCAGCCGTATTTCATTCTGTATTCTATTATTATTTAAACATATTGAGTGTAATTTCGAAAATAAAACTTCCGATATATATTTTTTTCTCGTTCCTCGGCGTTCTATATTAACACGCTCGCGTTTGCATAATAATTCTTATGACAAAATTCTCTGTACTTCCATTGCCATGCAAAAAAAGCAGTGTTCGTCTCTAAAGAACAGGGAACATTTGTTATTGAACCCCGTCCATCCATCCTTCCTTCCAAAAGAGACAAAATGCGAAATGCATGCACGATTTTTAAGCATGAACTTAGTCAGACAAAGACACCCATAGACAATGTCGATGAGCAAAAGCCATAAGATTTTTTTGAATTTCTATTATGAGAGTAGGTGGCTCGATTATGGACATTTGAAGCCCTTCCCTTCCTTCCCCTCCCGCCCTTCCTTCTAATTTTTGACACTTACACCAATATTCCATCTTCAAAAAATTTATGAATATCACGTTTACATATCGCCTATATTTTTTTTTTATTCTTTTTTTTTCTTTTAATCTCTTAATGTCAGCGACGCTGGGATTAACGCGGACAGTTATATTAACGAGACTAAATTATCAATTTCTGACGCGTAAACACAGAAAAAATGTTGTTGTCTCCGTCAGCCGTATTTCATTCTGTATTCTATTATTATTTAAACATATTGAGTGTAATTTCGAAAATAAATCTTCTGATATATTTTTTTTTTCTCGTTCCTCGGCGTTCTATATTAACACGCTCGCGTTTGCATAAAAATTCTTATGACAAAATTCTCTGTACTTCCATTGCCATGCAAAAAAAGGCAGTGTTCGTCTCTAAAGAACAGGGAACATGTGTTGTTGAACCCCGTCCATCCATCCTTCCTTCCAAAAGAGACAAAATGCGAAATGCATGCACGATTTTTAAGCATGAACTTAGTCAGACAAAGACACCCATAGACAATGTCGATGAGCAAAAGCCATAAGATTTTTTTGAATTTCTATTATGAGAGTAGGTGGCTCGATTATGGACATTTGAAGCCCTACCCTTCCTTCCCCTCCCGCCCTTCCTTCTAATTTTTGACACTTACACCAATATTCAATCTTCAAAAAATTTATGAATTATCACGTTTACATATCGCCTATATTTTTTTTATTCTTTTTTTTTCTTTTAATATCTTAATGTCAGCGACGCTGGGATCAATGCGGACAGTTATATTAACAAGACTAAATTATCAATTTCTGACGCGTAAACAGAGAAAAAATGTTGTTGTCTCCGTCAGCCATATTTCATTTTGTATTCTATTATTATTTAAACATATTGAGTGTAATTTCGAAAATAAAACTTCTGATATATTTTTTTTCTCGTTCCTCGGCGTTCTATATTAACACGCTCGCGTTTGCATAAAAATTCTTATGACAAAATTCTCTGTACTTCCATTGCCATGCAAAAAAAGCAGTGTTCGTCTCTAAAGAACAGGGAACATGTGTTGTTGAACCCCGTCCATCCATCCTTCCTTCCAAAAGAGACAAAATGCGAAATGCATGCACGATTTTTAAGCATGAACTTAGTCAGACAAAGACACCCATAGACAATGTCGATGAGCAAAAGCCATAAGATTTTTTTTAATTTCTATTATGAGAGTAGGTGGCTCGATTATGGACATTTGGTATGATGGAACACGAGACATAAAAAAATGCACTTTTTGTATGTCCATAAACTTAATAATACTTTTAAAGGAATCTTTTAAAGGAATACGAGTTTTCCCTTAGCTTAATGTAAACCTTTTCAAATAAACTTCTCTTAGCTCTTTCAACATGTTTAATTTCTGCTGTACATTTTTATATTGTGATAAACTTTGTGTAAAGCCCTCCCTCCCTTCTCCATTTTTTTTCTAATCATACATGACTGGAAACATCTGGAAACCGTTTATAATTATCACTAAAGTATACCTCAGCGAAACTGGACTAACGTGGAGGGCCCGAATTTTTTTATATTTTGATAAACATTTATGAATTTCCTCCCGCCCTTCCTTCTAACTTTTGACATTTACATCAATCTTCCATCTTCAAATAATTTATGAATATCACGTTTACATATCGCCTATATTTTTATTAATTCTTTTTTTATTTTATTTTAATCTGTTAATGTCAGCGACGCTGAGATTAGCGCTGAGAGTTCTATTAACGAAATAATAATTGTTTTTTTGTTAAATACATATCAGACTTTAACATAAATATAACCTAGGTTATTATGTTTACTTGCGAATCTCGTAAACTTTATATTTTCCATAATTATTTAGAACTATAACTATTACATTACTTTCATAGTAATTAGTATGCAGAATATTTACTTCTTTTTCAGCGATTTTCATTTGGAATTTGTTATAAGAGAAGATCGTGGTATAAAAAGTAATAATAAAATCAAAATTTTCGAATTTAAATACATATTTTTTAAATTTTCGGTATGAGTTTACCTTTAATTTAATCCTTTTAAATCTCTTATGTTTCATACTTTCCTGTAATTTTCCCCTTATTCAATAAAAAATTTTCATTCCAGCCGATTTTTTTTATATTTTGATAAACATTTATGAATTCCCTCCCGCCCTTCCTTCTAACTGTTGACATTTACATCAATCTTCCATCTTCAAATAATTTATGAATACCACGTTTACATATCGCCTATATTTTTATTAATTCTTTTTTTATTTTATTTTAATCTGTTAATGTCAGCGACGCTGAGATTAGCGCTGAGAGTTATATTAACGAGACTAAATTATCAATTTTTGACGCGTACAAAGAGAAAAAATATTGTTATCACCCCGTCACCCGTATTCTGTACCCTATTATTATTTAAACATATTGAGTTGAATTTCGAAAATAACACTCCTCTGAAATTTTTAATTTCCCTTTGTTTTTTTCTGGTTTCTCGGCGTTCTGTATTAACACGCTCGCGTTTGCATAAAAATTCTTATGACATGAAATTCTTTGTCTTTCCAAAGCCATGCAAAAAAAAAAAGCAGTGTTCGTCTCTAAAGAACAGGGAACTTGTGTTTTTGAATCCCGTCCATCCATCCTTCCTTCCAAAAGAGACAAAATGCGAAATGCATGCACGATTTTTTAAGCATGGACTTACAGAGTCGGACAAAGACACACAAAGACAATGTCGATGAGCAAAAGCCATAAGATTTTTATGAATTTCTATTATGAGAGTAATATTTAATTTCTGCTTTACATTTTTGTATTGCGGTAAAATTTGTGTAAAGCCCTCCCTGCCTTCTCCACCTTGTTTCTACTCATACATGGCTGGAAACATCTGGAAACCGTTTATAATTATCACTTTAGTATAGACAATGTCAATAAGCAAAATTTATTACATTTTTTATACCCTATTATTATAAATTACCCTATTACCCTATTCTGTACCCTATTATTATAGAGAAAAAATATTGTTATCACCCCGTCACCCGTATTCTGTACCCTATTATTATTTAAACATATTGAGTTGAATTTCGAAAATAACACTCATCTGAAATTTTTAATTTCCCTTTATTTTTTTCTGGTTTCTCGGCGTTCTGTATTAACACGCTCGCGTTTGCATAAAAATTCTTATGACATAAAATTCTTTGTCTTTCCAAAGCCATGCAAAAAAAAAGCAGTGTTCGTCTCTAAAGAACAGGGAACTTGTGTTTTTGAACCCCGTCCATCCATCCTTCCTTCCAAAAGAGACAAAATGCGAAATGCCTGCACGATTTTTTAAGCATGGACTTATAGAGTCGGACAAAGACACACAAAGACAATGTCGATGAGCAAAAGCCATAAGATTCTTATGAATTTCTATTATGAGAGTAATATTTAATTTCTGCTTTACATTTTTGTATTGCGGTAAAATTTGTGTAAAGCCCTCCCTCCCTTCTCCACCTTGTTTCTACTCATACATGGCTGGAAACATCTGGAAACCGTTTATAATTATCAATTTAGTATAGACAATGTCAATAAGCAAAATTTATAAGTTTTTGACGTTAGAGTGTCGAATGGTAATTTCACATTTGACTTGAGAGAAGACGAGGCTTAAACCTAAAGTTGCGGAACTAAAATTTGTGAACCGTAACATTATATTTTCCATAATTATTTAGAACTGTAACTATTACATTACTTTCATAGTCATTAGTATGCAGAATATTTACTTCAGAACTGTAACTATTACATTACTTTCATAGTCATTAGTATGCAGAATATTTACTTCTTTTTCAGCGATTTTCATTTGTAATTTGTTATAAGAGAAGATCGTGGTATAAACAGTAATAATAAAATCAAAATTTTCAAATTTAAATACATATTTTTTAAATTTTCGGTATGAGTTTACCTTTAATTTAATCCTTTTAAATCTCTTATGTTTCATACTTTCCTGTAATTTTCCACTTATTCAATAAAGAATTTTCATTCCCGCCGAATTTTTTTATATTTTGATAAACATTTATGAATTCCCTCCCGCCCTTCCTTCTAACTTTTGACATTTACATCAATCTTCCATCTTCAAAAAATTTAAGAATACCACGTTTACATATCGCCTATATTTTTATTAATTCTTTTTTTATTTTATTTTAATCTGTTAATGTCAGCGACGCTGAGGTTAGCGCTGAGAGTTATATTAACGAGACTAAATTATCAATTTTTGACGCGTACAAAGAGAAAAAATATTGTTATCACCCCGTCACCCGTATTCTGTACCCTATTATTATAGAGAAAAAATATTGTTATCACCCCGTCACCCGTATTCTGTACCCTATTATTATTTAAACATATTGAGTTGAATTTCGAAAATAACACTCCTCTAAAATTTTTAATTTCCCTTTATTTTTTTCTGGTTTCTCGGCGTTCTGTATTAACACGCTCGCGTTTGCATAAAAATTCTTATGACATAAAATTCTTTGTCTTTCCAAAGCCATGCAAAAAAAAGCAGTGTTCGTCTCTAACAGGGAACTTGTGTTTTTGAACCCCGTCCATCCATCCTTCCCTATGCACGATTTTTTAAGCATGGACTTACAGAGTCGGACAAAGACACACAAAGACAATGTCGATGAGCAAAAGACAAGATTTTTATGAATTTCTATTATGAGAGTAATATTTAATTTATGCTTTACATTTTTGTATTGCGGTAAAATTTGTGTAAAGCCCTCCCTCCCTTCTCCACCTTGTTTCTACTCATACATGGCTGGAAACATCTGGAAACAGTTTATAATTATCACTTTAGTATAGACATGTCAATAAGCAAAATTTATAAGATTTTATGAACTCTCCTATGACGGGAGAGTGTCGAATGGTAATTTCACATTTGACTTGATAGAAGACGAGGCTTAAACCTAACGTTGCGGAACTAAAATTTGTGAACTGTTTATTTACTCATTGCGAATGTTATTTTGGATTGTTGTACACAGAAATATTGTTACATCATCATAGTAAACGTTGTTATACCATCATTATAATCATTGCTACATCATCATTATAAACATTGTTGAATAGACATTTTATAATAAAAAATAAGTTAACAAACGTAAAAAAAAAAAAATTCTGTGTGTGAAAATACAAATTTAGACATTTGTAAACAGAACCCCTTGGTAAAAAAATTATTAAATTCATAATCATTTCATATTTTTCATTGTTTTTGCGATGCAATAAATTCATGAGAAACTATTAAAACTGTACTGATTTCCAAGTAAAATCCTACTGAAAATATTAAATTTAATGTACGATTTTTTTTTTCATCAGTTTGTTAATATAAATTCATACGAAGGAAATATAAAAATAAAAGTTGGGCTGTTTGGATGTTAAAACTTAAAAAACTATAAAATAAAATATTCCTGTCATGAGAAAATTTTCTTCCAACTGTCACTTCCCACTCTCAGCCTCCAACTGATAAATATTTGGACCGTCTGAAAGAAGTGTTTCTTTCATTTTACATTGTTGAACTCATTGTGAATGTTATTTTGGATTGTTGTAAATTACAGAGAAATATTGTTACATCATCATAGTAAACATTGTTATACCATCATTATAATCATTGCTACATCATCATTATAAACATTGTTGAATAGACATTTTATAATAAAAAATAAGTTAACAAACGTAAAAAAAAAAAAATTCTGTGTGTGAAAATACAAATTTAGACATTTGCAAACAGAATCCCTTGGTAAAAAAATTATTAAATTCATAATCATTTCATATTTTTCATTGTTTTTGCGATGCAATAAATTCCTGAGAAACTATTAAAACTGTACTGATTTCCAAGTAAAATCCTACTGAAAATATTAAATTTAATATACGATTTTTTCTTCATCAGTTTGTTAATATAAATTCATACGAAGGAAATATAAAAATAAAAGTTGGGCTGTTTGGATGTTAAAACTTAAAAAACTATAAAATAAAATACACCTGTCATGAGAAAAGTTTTCTTCCAACTGTCACTTCCCACTCTCAGCCTCCAACTGATAAATATTTGGACCGTCTGAAAGAAATGTTTCTTTCATTTTACATTGTTGAACTCATTGTGAATGTTATTTTGGATTGTTGTAAATTACACAGAAATATTGTTACATCATCATAGTAAACATTGTTATGCCATCATTATAATCATTGCTACATCATCATTATAAACATTGTTGAATAGACATTTTATAATAAAAAATAAGTTAACAAACGTAAAAAAAATAATTCTGTGTGTGAAAAGACAAATTTAGACATTTGTAAACAGAATCCCTTGGTAAAAAAATTATTAAATTCATAATCATTTCATATTTTTCATTGTTTTTGCGATGCAATAAATTCATGAGAAACTATTAAAACTGTACTGATTTCCAAGTAAAATCCTACTGAAAATATTAAATTTAATGTACGATTTTTTTTTCATCAGTTTGTTAATATAAATTCATACGAAGGAAATATAAAAATAAAAGTTGGGCTGTTTGGATGTTAAAACTTAAAAAACTATAAAATAAAATACACCTGTCATGAGAAAAGTTTTCTTCCAACTGTCACTTCCCACTCTCAGCCTCCAACTGATAAATATTTGGACCGTCTGAAAGAAGTGTTTCTCTCATTTTACATTGTTGAACTCATTGTGAATGTTATTTTGGATTGTTGTAAATTACACAGAAATATTGTTACATTTGTAAACACGGCAGAATCCCTTAGTAAAAAATTATTAAATACATAATCATTTCACATTTTTCATTGTTGTTGCGATGCAATAAATTTATAACAAACTATTAAAACTGTACTGATTCAGTTACCATTTAAAATCCTATTGAAAATAATAAATTTAATATACGGTTTTTTTATATTTTTTTTTCGTATTTCAGTTTTCTTTCATCAGTTTGTTAATATCAATTCATACGAAGGAAATATAAAAATAAAAGCTGGGCTGTTTGGATGTTAAAACTTAACTATAAAATAAAATATACCTGTCATGAGAAAAGTTTTCTTCCAACTGACACTTCCCACTCTCAGCCTCCAACTGATAAATATTTGGACCGTCTGAAAGAAGTGTTTCTTTCATTTTGCATTTTTGAACTCATTGTGAATGTTATTTTGGATTGTTGTAAATTACACAGAAATATTGTTACATCATCATAGTAAACATTGTTATACCATCATTATAATCATTGCTACATCATCATTATAAACATTGTTGAATAGACATTTTATAATAAAAAATAAGTTAACAAACGTAAAAAAAAAAAAATTCTGTGTGTGAAAATACAAATTTAGACATTTGTAAACAGAACCCCTTGGTAAAAAAATTATTAAATTCATAATCATTTCATATTTTTCATTGTTTTTGCGATGCAATAAATTCATGAGAAACTATTAAAACTGTACTGATTTCCAAGTAAAATCCTACTGAAAATATTAAATTTAATGTACGATTTTTTTTTTCATCAGTTTGTTAATATAAATTCATACGAAGGAAATATAAAAATAAAAGTTGGGCTGTTTGGATGTTAAAACTTAAAAAACTATAAAATAAAATATTCCTGTCATGAGAAAATTTTCTTCCAACTGTCACTTCCCACTCTCAGCCTCCAACTGATAAATATTTGGACCGTCTGAAAGAAGTGTTTCTTTCATTTTACATTGTTGAACTCATTGTGAATGTTATTTTGGATTGTTGTAAATTACAGAGAAATATTGTTACATCATCATAGTAAACATTGTTATACCATCATTATAATCATTGCTACATCATCATTATAAACATTGTTGAATAGACATTTTATAATAAAAAATAAGTTAACAAACGTAAAAAAAAAAATTCTGTGTGTGAAAATACAAATTTAGACATTTGTAAACAGAATCCTTTGGTAAAAAAATTATTAAATTCATAATCATTTCATATTTTTCATTCTTTTTGCGATGCAATAAATTCATGAGAAACTATTAAAACTGTACTGATTTCCAAGTAAAATCCTACTGAAAATATTAAATTTAATATACGATTTTTTCTTCATCAGTTTGTTAATATAAATTCATACGAAGGAAATATAAAAATAAAAGTTGGGCTGTTTGGATGTTAAAACTTAACTATAAAATAAAATATACCTGTCATGAGAAAAGTTTTCTTCCAACTGACACTTCCCACTCTCAGCCTCCAACTGATAAATATTTGGACCGTCTGAAAGAAGTGTTTCTTTCATTTTGCATTTTTGAACTCATTGTGAATGTTATTTTGTATTGTTGTAAATTACACAGAAATATTGTTATCATCATAGTAAACATTGTTATACCATCATTATAATCATTGCTACATCATCATTATAAACATTGTTGAATAGACATTTTATAATAAAAAATAAGTTAACAAACGTAAAAAAAAAAAAATTCTGTGTGTGAAAATACAAATTTAGACATTTGCAAACAGAATCCCTTGGTAAAAAAATTATTAAATTCATAATCATTTCATATTTTTCATTGTTTTTGCGATGCAATAAATTCCTGAGAAACTATTAAAACTGTACTGATTTCCAAGTAAAATCCTACTGAAAATATTAAATTTAATATACGATTTTTTCTTCATCAGTTTGTTAATATAAATTCATACGAAGGAAATATAAAAATAAAAGTTGGGCTGTTTGGATGTTAAAACTTAAAAAACTATAAAATAAAATACACCTGTCATGAGAAAAGTTTTCTTCCAACTGTCACTTCCCACTCTCAGCCTCCAACTGATAAATATTTGGACCGTCTGAAAGAAATGTTTCTTTCATTTTACATTGTTGAACTCATTGTGAATGTTATTTTGGATTGTTGTAAATTACACAGAAATATTGTTACATCATCATAGTAAACATTGTTATACCATCATTATAATCATTGCTACATCATCATTATAAACATTGTTGAATAGACATTTTATAATAAAAAATAAGTTAACAAACGTAAAAAAAATAATTCTGTGTGTGAAAAGACAAATTTAGACATTTGTAAACAGAATCCCTTGGTAAAAAAATTATTAAATTCATAATCATTTCATATTTTTCATTGTTTTTGCGATGCAATAAATTCATGAGAAACTATTAAAACTGTACTGATTTCCAAGTAAAATCCTACTGAAAATATTAAATTTAATGTACGATTTTTTTTTCATCAGTTTGTTAATATAAATTCATACGAAGGAAATATAAAAATAAAAGTTGGGCTGTTTGGATGTTAAAACTTAAAAAACTATAAAATAAAATACACCTGTCATGAGAAAAGTTTTCTTCCAACTGTCACTTCCCACTCTCAGCCTCCAACTGATAAATATTTGGACCGTCTGAAAGAAGTGTTTCTCTCATTTTACATTGTTGAACTCATTGTGAATGTTATTTTGGATTGTTGTAAATTACACAGAAATATTGTTACATTTGTAAACACGGCAGAATCCCTTAGTAAAAAATTATTAAATACATAATCATTTCACATTTTTCATTGTTGTTGCGATGCAATAAATTTATAACAAACTATTAAAACTGTACTGATTCAGTTACCATGTAAAATCCTATTGAAAATAATAAATTTAATATACGGTTTTTTTATATTTTTTTTTCGTATTTCAGTTTTCTTTCATCAGTTTGTTAATATCAATTCATACGAAGGAAATATAAAAATAAAAGCTGGGCTGTTTGGATGTTAAAACTTAACTATAAAATAAAATATACCTGTCATGAGAAAAGTTTTCTTCCAACTGACACTTCCCACTCTCAGCCTCCAACTGATAAATATTTGGACCGTCTGAAAGAAGTGTTTCTTTCATTTTGCATTTTTGAACTCATTGTGAATGTTATTTTGGATTGTTGTAAATTACACAGAAATATTGTTACATCATCATAGTAAACATTGTTATACCATCATTATAATCATTGCTACATCATCATTATAAACATTGTTGAATAGACATTTTATAATAAAAAATAAGTTAACAAACGTAAAAAAAAAAAAATTCTGTGTGTGAAAATACAAATTTAGACATTTGCAAACAGAATCCCTTGGTAAAAAAATTATTAAATTCATAATCATTTCATATTTTTCATTGTTTTTGCGATGCAATAAATTCCTGAGAAACTATTAAAACTGTACTGATTTCCAAGTAAAATCCTACTGAAAATATTAAATTTAATATACGATTTTTTCTTCATCAGTTTGTTAATATAAATTCATACGAAGGAAATATAAAAATAAAAGTTGGGCTGTTTGGATGTTAAAACTTAAAAAACTATAAAATAAAATACACCTGTCATGAGAAAAGTTTTCTTCCAACTGTCACTTCCCACTCTCAGCCTCCAACTGATAAATATTTGGACCGTCTGAAAGAAATGTTTCTTTCATTTTACATTGTTGAACTCATTGTGAATGTTATTTTGGATTGTTGTAAATTACACAGAAATATTGTTACATCATCATAGTAAACATTGTTATACCATCATTATAATCATTGCTACATCATCATTATAAACATTGTTGAATAGACATTTTATAATAAAAAATAAGTTAACAAACGTAAAAAAAATAATTCTGTGTGTGAAAAGACAAATTTAGACATTTGTAAACAGAATCCCTTGGTAAAAAAATTATTAAATTCATAATCATTTCATATTTTTCATTGTTTTTGCGATGCAATAAATTCATGAGAAACTATTAAAACTGTACTGATTTCCAAGTAAAATCCTACTGAAAATATTAAATTTAATGTACGATTTTTTTTTTCATCAGTTTGTTAATATAAATTCATACGAAGGAAATATAAAAATAAAAGTTGGGCTGTTTGGATGTTAAAACTTAAAAAACTATAAAATAAAATACACCTGTCATGAGAAAAGTTTTCTTCCAACTGTCACTTCCCACTCTCAGCCTCCAACTGATAAATA
The DNA here is from genome assembly GCA_963931845.1 of Maratus michaelseni. Classification (NCBI taxonomy): domain Eukaryota; kingdom Metazoa; phylum Arthropoda; class Arachnida; order Araneae; family Salticidae; genus Maratus; species Maratus michaelseni. Next base: position 406,199,082 of record OZ007590.1, on the reverse strand, counting down.
TTTGGACCGTCTGAAAGAAGTGTTTCTCTCATTTTACATTGTTGAACTCATTGTGAATGTTATTTTGGATTGTTGTAAATTACACAGAAATATTGTTACATTTGTAAACACGGCAGAATCCCTTAGTAAAAAATTATTAAATACATAATCATTTCACATTTTTCATTGTTGTTGCGATGCAATAAATTTATAACAAACTATTAAAACTGTACTGATTCAGTTACCATGTAAAATCCTATTGAAAATAATAAATTTAATATACGGTTTTTTTATATTTTTTTTTTCGTATTTCAGTTTTCTTTCATCAGTTTGTTAATATCAATTCATACGAATCTGGCGATGTTAAAACTCAAAAAACAAAACCATGCCTATCAGGTTTTTTTTTTTTTTTTTTTTTTTTTTTTTTTTTTTTTTTGCCACTGACACTTCTGGTTTTGAGTTTCCAACTGACAAGTGTGTTTTTTATTTTACATTGTTGAAATGAATTTCGGTTGTTATTTTTGATTGTTGTAAACATTATAACCACTAGCCGCCACTGGCGACCAGTTTGGTCGCCCTTAAATGTATGTTAAGCATTGTAACAAATTATTTTTATTCATAAATTATTTTTTTCCTTAATCCCTCACATAACTGGAAAAATCTAATAGATAAATCAAGAACTTTTGCGATCGCGGTAGCATTTCGCATATTTTTTGTTGTTATGTATTTCATCTTTCTTGACAAAAACCGCTTAACCCACTTAAGAATTTATGCTTCATGTCCGTTTGCTTATCACTTGCAATATGTTCGCTAATGCGGAGATTCTTAAACATATTTGGCGCAAAACAAAAATCGCGCCAGCCCCGGTGCGTCCGTGACAGCTGTTTCAATTTAAAATACATGACGTTCACATTTTTCATTTAAAGTAGAAAATAGAAAAATAATAATTATCATAAATCAAAACATTTGATTTCAAATTAAAGTATCGTTTCTAATTTGCACGCGCAAAAAATAAAAGCTGACAATTATTTTCGAAATTTGATCCATTAAATATTATTACATGAGTTCAACTTACGTCAAAAAAGATCAGGAAGTTGAGTTGTATGGAACAGAATTAAGGTAAACTTTGACTGTCTCACTGGTGCGGATTATTTTTTTTACGCCAGGCAGCGATCCAAAAATTCATGGTTTAATATTTTAAACATTCACAACGAATGAATCTTTTTTCTTTGTTTACTTTCATATATAGAGAATTTTAACTGCGAACCTAATTTAAACTGAAGTTATTGCAGAATGTATACATAATTGAACGTAAGTCATCTCTCAAATATTAATTTATTTTGAACGATCTTTCTAAAAATGTAATTTTTATGCAGTTTTATTTGCAAAAATAATTTTGAATAAAAATGGCCGCCTGGCATATGAAAAAGTGAAACGGACATCCCGGAACTGTTGATGACAGTCACATGACTTACGGTTTTATTATATAGATTGTGATTATAAACATTGTTATTAGTTGAAACAATAAAACTATTTTATAGTAAATAAAAAGTTAAAAAACGTAAATAATTTTTCTGTCTTTAAATACCTTTTGTATACATTTCTAAACACAATAGATTCCATTAGTAAAAATATTATTAAGTGCATAATTATTTCATATTTTTCATTGCTTTTGTTATGCAATAAATCCATGGCACACTGTACTGATTGAGTCACCACTTTATTTTCTTTCTTCTTCTTCTTCTTCTTCTTTTTCTTTTCTTTTCTTTTCTTTTTTTTTTTTTTTGTATTTAAGTCTTTCTCAGTTATCAGTTCAAAAGTGTTGCATAGTCCACATGTTTATCTTTAGTACATGTCCTGAATATGCTCTTAATTTTGCATTAAATTTTATATCAATTTTAAGTTTTATAACTGATATTTGTACTTCATTAAGAACAAATGATCATTTTTTGTTTTTTTAAGTTTTCTCAACGAATAATACAGCCTTCACATCCTTTATGTGTTTTCACCGTTTTAATTAGAGTTGGGAAAAATTTAGCATTAGCATAACAAAATACCAAAAAAGCATCCTATAGCTACAATTAATAAAATCCCACCAAGAACAAGAACCACCCAATCGCGTGCCTCTTCACCTTTATACTCTAAATGAAGAGAATTTGAGAAATCTAAATCTATTTCTTTTCGAAATCGTACAAGTAGCTATTGTAAATAGGATTGTCGTTCGAAAAACGTTACTGGCCGTCAGTGTTACCTTTTCATTATAATTTTTTTATCATAGAACATTGTTATAATGTACAATTGTATATTCTTACGTTGTCAATCTTTGAAAAAAAAAAAAAGCAGAAGCGAAAGCAGACAACTTCAATGACAATGTCAATGAAAAAGATGCAGGGCAGAAGTTTCCAACACATTATATATATATATTTTTTTTTTTTTACCTACGGCCCATTTACGTATACTGCTGAGATATGTCCAGCAAGTTTAGCAGTTCTGTGCTGCCCCCGGGTTCATGGGAAAAAGGAATTTCTTTTGTTACAAATTTTACTATTTCTCGCAAGAATATAAGGAATAGCATAGTAGTTCCATTTGACTAAAGATCAAACGAGTTCCGCTCAAGGTGTTTGGGGCGACAGCTGGCTAAGTGTGTATCTTATTGGCCAAAAAAGTTATAAGAATAAAGGAATGAAAAGACGCTGAGAGATATGCAGCCCGACACAACTGCTGCGCACAGGTGGTCATTTAGGGTTTTAAAAGGTAGGGTATTTTCTGTAAAGAAAAGGAATTCGAATGCACAACTTCACGTAAATTGAATAAGTACGTCACAGTAAGTTTTGTGTTCTATTGACCAGAAAAGGTATAGAGAATAAAAGAGGCGAAAGGCGTTCAGAGACTTGCAGCTGGATGAAATAGTGATGCAAAAGGGATGCCGCCTCTAGAAATAAGCTTTTCTGTAAGATCAAAGAAACCGTCAAAGTTATGGCTTTAACACCTGATATCTTGGCCAGAGAGGGGGAAGTATTTAATGTATCCAAAAAGGTCCATTAAGTTAGCCCCCCCACAAGAGCAAAATGCAATTCTAATTACATGGGCGTTTTGCACCCGTTTTGCACCGATTTGCACCCAAGTATGGCGTTTTGCACCCTAACACCTAAATAGTTATAAGCAAAACAATATGGCGGGGCTAACTTAACATTAAGTTAGCCCCACCACCACCCAAATATGAGCAAAATTATATTCTGAATATATGTTCGTTTTGCACCCGTTTTGCACCGATTTGCACCCAAGTATGGCGTTTTGCACTCTAACACCAAAAACGTTACAAGCAAAACAATATGGCGGGGCTAACTTAACATTAAGTTAGCCCCCCCACAAAAGCAAAATGCAATTCTAATTACATAGGCGTTTTGCACCCGTTTTGCACCGATTTGCACCCAAGTATGGCGTTTTGCACCCTAACACCTAAATAGTTATAAGCAAAACAATATGGCGGGGCTAACTTAACATTAAGTTAGCCCCACCACCACCCAAATATGAACAAAATTAAGTTCTGAATATATGTTCGTTTTGCACCCGTTTTGCACCGATTTGCACCCAAGTATGGCGTTTTGCACCCTAACACCAAAAACGTTACAAGCAAAACAATATGGCGAAACTAACTTAACATTAAGTTAGCCCCCCCCCCCCCCCACAAAAGCAAAATGCAATTCTATTTACATAGGCGTTTTGCACACGTTTTGCACCGATTTGCACCCAAGTATGGCGTTTTGCACCCTAACACCAAAAACGTTACAAGCAAAACAATATGGCGAAACTAACTTAACATTAAGTTAGCCCCCCCCCCCCACAAAAGCAAAATGCAATTCTATTTACATAGGCGTTTTGCACACGTTTTGCACCGATTTGCACCCAAGTATGGCGTTTTGCACCCTAACACCAAAATAGTTATAAGCAAATCAATATGGCAAGGGTAACTTAACATTAAGTTAGCCCCACCACCTCCCAAATATGAGCAAAATTAAATTCGGACTATATGGTCGTTTTGCCCTCGTTTTGCCCCGATTTGCACCCGAGTATGGCGTTTTGCACCCTAACACCAAAAACGTTATAAGCTAAAGAATATGACGGGGCTAACTTATTATTAAGTTAGCCCCCCACCACACAAATATAAGAAAAATTAAATACTGACTATATGGTCGTTTTGTACCCGTTTTGCACCGATTTGCACTCAAGTTTGGCGTTTTGCACCCTAACACCAAAAATATTACAAGCAAATCAATATGGCAGAGCTAACTTAACAGTAAATTGGCCCCACCACCACCCAAATATGAGCAAAATAAAATTCTGAATATACACTGTAAAAAATCTTCAGCTTTTGCTGCAGACACACTCCACCGCTTTTAGAGAAAACGGTTTGTTTACTATATTATGGAGCATTTTGATTGGTCAAAATAGAGATATTCTATAAAATCGGCGGAGTGACTATGCAGCAAAAGCTGAAGATTTTTAACAGTGTATGGTCGTTTTGCCCTCGTTTTGCACCGATTTGCACCATAACACAAAAAACGTTATAGGCAAAACAATATGGCGGGGATAAGTTAATAGTAAATTAATCTCACCACCACCCAAATATGAGTAAAATTCAATTCTGACTATATGCTCGTTTTGCACCGATTTTCACCCAAGTATGGCGTTTTGCAACCTAAAACCAAAGTAGTTATAAGCAAAAGAATAGGACGGTGCTAACTTAAGATTAAGATAGCTCCACTACACAAATATGAGCAAAATTAAATTCTGACTTTATGGTCGTTTTGCACCCGTTTTGCTCCGATTTGCACCCATGTATGGCGTTTTGCACCCTAACACCAAAATAAATATAAGCTAAACAATATGGCGGGGTTAACTTAACAGTAAATTAGTCCCACCACCACCCAAATATGTGCGAATTAAATTCTGACTATATGGTCGTTTTGCTCCGATTTGCACCCATGTATGGCGTTTTGCACCCTAACACCAAAATAAATATAAGTTAAACAATATGGCGGGGTTAACTTAACAGTAAATTAGTCCCACCACCACCCAAATATGTGCAAATTAAATTCTGAATATATGGTCGTATTGCCCTCATTTGGCTCCGATTTGCACCCTAACGCCAAAATGATTATAAGCAAATAATATGGCGGAGCTAACTAACAGTAAATTAACTCCACCACCACCCAAATATGTGCAAAATTAAATTCTAACTACATGGTCGTTTTGCCCTCGTTTTGCACCGATTTGCACCCAAGTATGGCGTTTTGCACCATAACAGAAAAATAGTTATATGCAAAAACAACATGGCAGGGATAACTTAACAGTAAATTAGCCTCACCACCACCCAAATATCAGGAAAATTAAATTCTAAATAAATGGTCGTTTTCCACCGATTTTCACCCAAGTATAAGGTTTTTCACCTTGATACCAAAAATGTTATAAGTAAAACAATATGGCAGGGCTAATTTACCATTAAGTTAGCCCCACCCCCACAAAAGTAAAATGCAATTATAATTATATGGGCGTTTTATACCTGTTTTGCACCGATTTGCATCCAATTAAGGCATTTTGCACCCTAAGACCAAAATAGTTATAAGCAAAACAATATGGCAGAGCTAACTTAACAGTAAATTAGTCCCACCACCACCCAAATATGAGCAAAATAAAATTCTGACTATATGGTCGTTTTGCACCGATTTGCACCATAACACAAAAAACGTTATAGGCAAAACAATATGGCGGGGATAAGTTAATAGTAAATTAATCTCACCACCACCCAAATATGAGTAAAATTCAATTCTGACTATATGCTCGTTTTGCACCAATTTGCACCCAAGTATGGCGTTTTGCAACCTAAAACCAAAGTAGTTATAAGCAAAAGAATAGGACGGTGCTAAATTAAGATTAAGATAGCTCCACTACACAAATATGAGCAAAATTAAATTCTGACTTTATGGTCGTTTTGCACCCGTTTTGCTCCGATTTGCACCCATGTATGGCGTTTTGCACCCTAACACCAAAATAAATATAAGCTAAACAATATGGCGGGGTTAACTTAACAGTAAATTAGTCCCACCACCACCCAAATATGTGCAAATTAAATTCTGAATATATGGTCGTATTGCCCTCATTTGGCTCCGATTTGCACCCTAACGCCAAAATGATTATAAGCAAATAATATGGCGGAGCTAATTAACAGTAAATTAACTCCACCACCACCCAAATATGTGCAAAATTAAATTCTAACTACATGGTCGTTTTGCCCTCGTTTTGCACCGATTTGCACCCAAGTATGGCGTTTTGCACCCTAACAGAAAAATAGTTATATGCAAAAACAACATGGCAGGGATAACTTAACAGTAAATTAGCCTCAGCACCACCCAAATATCAGGAAAATTAAATTCTAAATAAATGGTCGTTTTCCACCGATTTTCACCCAAGTATAAGGTTTTTCACCTTGATACCAAAAATGTTATAAGTAAAACAATATGGCAGGGCTAATTTACCATTAAGTTAGCCCCACCCCCACAAAAGTAAAATGCAATTATAATTATATTGGCGTTTTATACCTGTTTTGCACCAATTTGCATCCAATTAAGGCATTTTGCACCCTAAGACCAAAATAGTTATAAGCAAAACAATATGGAGGGGCTAACTCAACATTAAGATAGCCCCACCGTCACCCAAATATGAGCAAAATAAAATTCTGACTTATGGGCGTGTTGCACCAGATTTGCACCCAAGTAATAGAGATAGACTAATCTCTGTAGAGATCTATAGAGATTAATCATATCAATTTTAAACATAGTGAAGATAGTAATAAGTAATTAAAATATTCTTAATTATTTTATGGCATCATCCTCTTTAATAAAAAGGTAGGTGTTGCTGACGACTAGGAATTTCGCGAATCGTTGCCACAGATTAATCTCGGAAAATGAAACATTTGAAGTTACTGAATCCTCTTTAATAAAAAGGTATGTGTTGCTGACGACTAGGAATTTCGCGAATCGTTGCCAGAGATTAATCTCGGAAAATGAAACATTTGAAGTTACTGAAAAAATTAATAGCTCGAAAAGTATTTGTCAGAAAATTATTAGACAAACTGAGTTAGAAAGGTAAAAAATTGTATTTTTCTTGATATAAATTTCAAATCTAATGATTATGCCGTTTTTTCTAATATTCAATTAAAAAAATTACCAAATTTCACAATGGAGTACCATAACGAAACCTTCACGCGTAAAAAGATAATGATAACGGCAACCTGTATACTGGCAATAGCACGAGTCACAAATTATAGTAGCCTGATCATAATGTTAAAATATAAAAGTGAATTATGATGTCACGAGTGCAGGATGTTTATTCAATTATCGACAAATAGCATATTTTAGTCCATTTAGTTCTCGACAAATAGCATATTTTAGTCCACCTCAGTGAGGCATATCATTATATTTCATTATATTTGAAGTATTGTAAATTCATTAAAATGCAACGGAAATGATTTTTCAGTATCGTTTTCAGAAATGCGGAAGGACATTCCGAGTAAAGGTCCGTATGGTTTTAAAACACAGAGTCAATTTCAAGGTCAATATTTTGTTTGATTAAAGGTTCGTTAATAGGAACAGACTAGCGTAGCGGGCGTAGCTTGCTAGTATTATATAATAAACTTGAGTCAATAAATACCATTTTATCACAGTCACCATTTAAATTAAATCGAAAATTTTGGTATGACTTCAAACACTTTTTTTCGTAGCCTGAGCCCAAATTTATTTTGTGTCATTTGAGCCAGAATCTGATACCGAAGGTAGTCAGTACAAAATCGTTAATAACATCTGAAATTTGTTTCAAATTTAATTTCCTCAATTAAAAATCTATTCTTACACAGAAATAAGTATTAATTCTAAATACTTCCTCATGACAACGTTGCGTGAATTTCATATCCCCAGATATATGCTTAAAATATTATATTTGTTATTGATATCCAACTATTGGTAGAAATCTGCAAGTAGATAATATTTGACAGTTCTACGCCAGAAGCGTACGAAGCGTATGTTCAAGGTTGAAGGAAGGTCAGTGCAGCCCGGAAGTACGTCGCGGCGGAAATACGTCACGGAGATAAGCAAGTTTGGAGATAAGCAAGTGGATAGATAAGGGAATGGGGGAGATAACGAATTCTAAGAGGGGGATTATTATAATTAATGGAATTAGTTTAATTAATGAATCGTGGAATGCTTTTTAGAAACGATGTTTGTGGGGGGATTTTTTTTCCATAGAATTACCATGCTATAGTAGGATGAGGTATTTTTCTAATTTGTCAGAGAATAGATTAGTCAATGATGAAACAGATTTTCCAAAGTTTTTTTTTTTTTTTTTTTTTTTTTTAATTGTGGACCCACCATAACCACCCGCTATGAAAACAATTTCTAACGCCACATTTCTTTTTTCTTTATTTCAAAAGGTATTTGAAAAGAGTTATGCGAAAAACAGAGAATTTGATTAAAATACAGGGTACCCTATAAACATGATCCACCATACTAAATTTAAGCGACCCCCCCCTTCTCCTCCTTCCCCCCACTTTTTTATTTTAGCAGAGTGCCCTTTGACACAAGTGAGGCTGAAATATAAGGTCCCTTCAAGAAATACAAAGTGTCACACAAAAATTGTATAGGGCAATAAATTGAGGAAATAGCTCCCCACCCCCACCCCCCTTTTGCCCAAGTGGGCCCTTCGATGTAAGTTAGGCTAACAATACAGGGTGTATGGAAAATATAGAGTGTCCATCAAAAATACAGGGTACCCTATAAACCTGATTCAACATACCAAATTTAAGTGTCCCCCCTCCCTTTTTTATTTTAGCAGAGTGCCCTTTGACACAAGTGAGGCTAAAAATATAAGGACCCTTCACAAAATACAAAGTGCCACACAAAAATTGTATAGGGGAATACATTGAGGAAATAGCCCCCACCCCCCTTTTGCCCAAGTGGGCCCTTCGATGTAAGTTAGGCTAACAATATAAGATACCTGCAAAAATACAGAGTACCCATAAAAAATACAGGGATGCCCCATAACATGATTCACCTTACTAAATTTAAGCGCCCCCTCCCTTTTTTATTTTAGCAGAGGGTCCTTCGATAAACGTTAGGCTAATAATGTAAAACCCTTCACAAAATACAGAGTGACACACAAGAATTCTATAGAGGAATAAATACATTCAGGAAATAGCCCTCACCCACTTTGGTGAAAATACAGGGTACCCTATAAACATGATTCACCATACTAAACTCCCTGTTTTATTTCAGCAGAGTGCCTTTTGATAAACGTTAGGCTAAAAATTAAGGATATATTAAACATAGAGAGTACCCATAAAAAATACAAGGTACCCTATAAAAATGATTCAACATGCTAAATTAATCCCCCCTCCTCTTTTTTTAAATTTTAGCAGAATGTTCCTTGATAAAAAGTTAGACTGAAAATATAAGGGCCCTTCAATAAAAGTTCTTTAGGGGAATAAATACATGGAGGAAATAGAACCCACCCCCCTTTGTCCCAGAGGGGCCTTTGATATAGGTTAGGCTAACAATACAGGATACCCTTATAAAAATACAGAGTGTCTACAAAACTTACACGAAAAATTCAAACGTTGATGCAAAATAGGATCTATAGTAAAACACAAAATAATAATAATAAAATAAATAGGATAAATAAAATAAATTTTAAAACTATAATAAAATTTAAAACCACCCTTTAAAACCATATGAAAGTAAAATTTCAAAACTCAGTAGAATCAAAATTTTGGGGTATATTTAGAACTCCTTTACAAAAATTCATTCAATAAAATAACTCCCTTCACAAAATTTTGTTCTATAAAAACATACTCTTCATTAATTATTATTATTTCATGTTTTAAAATGTATAATTTGAAAGAAAATACCACTTAAGCAAAATTCAGTGATTTTCCCTAGGAGACAGTTTTATATTAGATTTTTGGGGGCTTTTCAAAGCTTTGGCTAAGGATTTGTTATCGACTGGGAGAAGAAAAAATCGTTCGCACAGTAAGTATGCGTCACTAAATTTGAGGAGATGTTTGATAAGATATTGAAGCTTAATGATAAGAGAATTTTCTATAGTTAAAGAACTTTCTCAGATAATTAGAATTTGGAGAATAATATCACTAAATAAAATGAAAAATAAATAAACATATTTATTTCATTAGTACATATATCTTAATATATATTGCTTTAAAATTTTTAAGTGTTTATTCACTCATATAAATAACTTCGTTTTCTCATAATATTTGAAAAAATTCTCACATGTTATTTCAACATATAAAGCAAAACTTACTATTTATTAAACATTTAACTGTTAATGTAATTAATCAATTTTTCATGTGGCATTAATAACATATGAGACATATGAGAAGGGAAATATATAAAAAAAAACAATAAGACATAATAAATTAGAAAAATAAAAATGATACATAAATAATAAAACAAGTATTACATTCTGGTGTAGTTTATGAAATACTTTCCAACGCTATCACACTATTATTAAGACATTTCATTCATACAGTGAAGCTAGATATTTAAATATAAATTTAAATAAAACATATCACCCTAAACATTTTTTTCTATATAACAATTGTTATAATTATAGCCGTTAATGTATGTGATTTCTTACATGTAGCCCTGTGTACGTATTACTCATCGCATTACATGCACTAAAATTAGTTAAGTATTAAAATGCATTAAGGTTGAGATTAAATATTCTTTATTTTCCTATAGTCTGAGAATATGTCCTACATATCTTGTTTACACTGAAATTCCTAGTTAAGTTTTAAAAGATGTTCGGATCGAAATAAAGTTAATTTTCTGAACATATATCTTTGTATATAATTTATCTTAATATATATACCGTAATTTCCGGCGTATAATCTGCAGTTCAATGAGTCGTTTTTCGACCCAGGAAATTTATTCAATAATTGTAGTTAAATATTTACAGCGATGTTTTAAGTTACATTTTATAAAATAATATTTCTGGGTCGAAAAACGACTCATTGAGCTGCGGATTATACGCCGGAAATTACGGTAGTTTTTTTTTTTTTTTAACGACACATAATTTTACATATAATAGAAAATAAAGCATTTATTTTAAAACCATAAATAAATAGTATATGAGCGAAAAAGCTTAGAGTTTATATTTTTACATTTATTATTTACTTTTTAATTAGCCTGCATAAATTATTTTCGCCATGTATTACATTACTTGCTTATTAGCATTTTGAATGTGTCAGGAACACTAAAATGTAACTGATTTTATACATTTTTTCACGACTAATTAAATATCATCCATAAATTACATTCATTACGATAATGCTATGTAACCTAAACTACTTTTTAAGATTTTGGTTATATTAGCTAAATTAGAAAGTACATGTTTCAACACCTGTGGATATTTATAAATCACATATATATATATATATATATATATATATATATATATATATATATATATAATGCATACGACAAATAAACATTCATATAAATTTTATATAGTATAGAAACACAAATTATGCTTACCTAAAATGAACAGGTCTGTAATCACATGCTCGCATCAAGTCTTTCTCATATGACGGGAGCAGGCCAAACATACGTGCTTCTTCTGGAATATCTTGGTCTTGAATGATTTCAGTATAACTCCTTATCAGCTAATCTTTTCTTTAATCTATCACGTGGTATGTGATGTCACTGATAAGAGGATTCATATCGATAAGGGGTAGATGTAAGACTATGTTAGATGCCTTAATGAATCGATAAAATTACTTTAATTATTTTTATAATACAAATTAACTATTCTATTTCTTTTTTAATCAAAGTTTCAAATAGTATATGAAACGTATTGTTCACATAGAAGTTAGTATATTCCTACAATGAAGCGAGGTTGATACTTAAAACCGATAATGTATGCGAATTCTTTCGTATAGCCCTGTATAGGTGCTACTCACCATATATGTATATATAGTGATATGTATATATATATATATACTAAAATCTGTTAAGTTTTAAAATGCTTCATTAAGTATTCAATGAAAAATAATAACTAAGAAATAAATAAAAAATATTAATTAAGAGATATCTTAACGATAGGACTTAAAAAATTTTGGGGGGAAAGAGATAGGCTTTAATTAAATATGTTAATGAATCTAATCCAATACAAGTCTTGCTAAAATAGAAACTACACTAAAAATACAGAGTCCCCTATAATATATATGAATTACACTGCATTTATGTGTTACCTCACTTCTATTTTCACAAAAATACGTTCGATAAAATTTAGGCTAACAATAGCACTTAGAAAAAAAATACAGAGTGCCCACAAAAAGGGTACGAATGAATGAAAAATTTTAACTTAAATATAAAATAGGGTCTACAGTAAGTGACAATAAATAAATAAATAAGAAGAAAAAAACATGCATCGTGGTATACTTTATGAAACACTTTATAATGCTATCGGACTATTGTTAAGAATTTGAAAAACTATTGAAATAAGTGAATTAGATTTATGAAATATAGATAATGAAATATGGGTAATATTTATCAGGATATGGAACAATATCGTGATTTCTTTGACTTCTCTGAGTATTCAAAATCCCATCGTTTAAACCACGCAAGTTTCAAACCCAACAAACATATGATCAGACTTCTCATTTTATGGGCATCACGTTAACCACTGGACCGAGTGATCCCCCGTTATTTAGCCACATGAATACGCTATACGTACGCTATATTAATCTCAGGAAAGTATTTTTATCAATATTAATATAATTTTCTCAGTTTGGTGGTTATACATTTTAACTAAAATCCCTAGTGGATATAACTCGACCATTCAGATTTTATAATATACACTATTAGATAACGTTTACTAACTTCCATTTTATTTTAAACAATGGTTAGATCACGTGATAGTATTTACCATAATCTTTTTAGAAATGACATATATTTACTTTACAATTAATTGCATATACATATGGACAAGTTTTGCAAAAATTTTACAAGATAATGAAAAAGTTCTGAAAAACTACAAAATTATGTTAAAAAGTTACAAGAAAAGTACAAGTTATAAAGAAAATTCAATTTCATAATTTAAAAAAAAAATTAAAAAAATTAATTAAAAAAAGTTTAAAAAATTTAAAAGTTAAGAAAATACATTATGTCACTGATTAAATGATAACATCCACGTAGGGTTTTACCGTCTAATCATGTTACCATGTGATATCATTTAGTCAGTGACGTCAAATATCACGTGATCATTCTTATCAGTGATTAGATTAGATTAGCTGACAAGGCCTTGAACGGTCATTCACTTTTCTCAGAGTCTTCGTGTGAGACGGTTGTGTGTTCAGCAAGCTGGCGTATTAGGTAAGAATAGTATCTGTATATATATTTTTTTTAATATGATTTTAAATTAATTTGATACATGTTATGTTTAACGATATGAATATGTTTTAAATATTAGAACGAAAAAAAATAATAATTAGAAATAATAGACTAACTAAACAGTAAAATTTAAAGCTATGTAGATAAATTTCCTAAAACTAAGTTGAAATGAAAATGGTGAAAGTTTATTCAGACTCATGTCAGTGTTTATCAAATTAAATCTATAAAAGAAATTTTTAAGTCTGAATTCTAATAATCCAAGTTACCATACTAATATTATAAGTTAGAAGATTCACAAACTAATGAGAATTAGTGAAAATGTGTTTAATTTTAATAATAAACTATGGTGATTTCTACAGATATTTAATAAATACAAGTGAGTTTTCGTGAGAAATGTACAGTTTACCAATTTACTTCCAAGCTTTAATTTCAATCCCTATCTTACCATATGTAATTGTCTAAATCAAATTAGGACATATCCTATTTGATTAGTCACTTTTTTTCTATTAAACATGTCTTTACTCTAGTTTCTAATTAATTTCCACACATGCGCAGATAGTGAATATGTGTTTGTTTGGGTAAGCAATTGGTTTTGGGTAAAGCAGCTGGTTGGTTGGTTTATTGATAAAGTATACAAATGGTTACTACGATAAACAATTGTATGATTGTGGATATTCTTTCGATAATTAAAACACCAAACATTGGAATTTTACAAACATAGAAATTTACGCGCATACATACATATATATATATATATATATATATATATATATATATATTTAATATATATATATATATATATATATATAATAATTTTAAACTTTTTTGAATTTGATTTTTTTTACAATTTTTTATTTTACACACACACACACACACACACACACACACATATATATATATATATATATGTAAGAGAGAGAGAGAGAGAGAGAGAGAGATCGATAAATAAAATCGATTTGTCTTATAATATCAGGCATATGCACATACACAGGTATGTACATATATATACACGCATTTATGCACATACATATATATATAGTGAGAGAGTGAAATAAAATCGCGTTGCCCTATAATATTAGACATATGCTCATACACATGTATGTACATATGGATCGTATACACATGTATATACATATACATATAGTGAGAGAACTAAATAAAATCGCCTTACCCTATAATATTAGACATGCGCTCATACACTTGTATGTAAATATGGATACGTATACACATGTATATACATGTATGTACATACATGTACAAACATGTATATACGTGTATTTACATACATGTACAAACATGTATATACATGTATGTACATACACGTACATACATGTACAAACATGTATATACGTGTATTTACATACATGTACAAACATGTATATACATGTATGTACATACACACACACATGTATGTATATACATACACACACACGCACAACTATACATATATATATATATATATATATTAGCTTAAAATTAAATAAAAAATATTTTTGTGAATTTTTAATTTTTTTTTTCCTTAAGATGTATTTTTTTTAACTTTTAAATTTTTTTAACTTTTTTTTAAATAATTTGTTTATTTTTTTTTAAATTTCTTTTTTTAACATAATTTTTTTTTTGTTAATTATGAAATTGAATTTTCTTTTTTAACTTGTACTTTTCTTGTAACCTTTTACCATAAGTTTGTATTTTTTCAGAACTTTTTTATTATCTTGTAAAATTTTTGCAAAACTTGTCCATATGTATATGCAATTAATTGTAAAGTAAATATATGTAATTTCTAAAAAGATTATGGTAAATACTATCACGTGATCTAACCATTGTTTAAAATAAAATGAAAGTTAGTAAATGTTATCTAATAGTGTATATTATAAAATCTGAATGGTCGAGTTATATCCACTAGGGATTTTAGTTAAAATGTATAACCACCAAACTGAAAAAATTATATTTATATTGACAAAAATACTTTCCTAATAATATAGCGTACGTATAGCGTTTTCATGTATTAGTAAATAACTGTAAATCACAAAAGATAGAAATCATATCCATGTGGCTAAATAACGGGGGCTCACTCGGCCCAGTGGTTAACGTGATGCCCATAAAATGAGAAGTCTGATCATATGTTTGTTGGGTTTGAAACTTACGTGGTTTCAACGATGGGATTTTGAATACTCAGAGAAGTCAAAGAAATCACGATATTGTTCTATATCCTTATCAATATTATCCATATTTCATTATCTATATTTCATAAATCTAATTCACTTATTTCAATAGTTTCTCAAATTCTTAACAATAGTCCGATAGCATTGTAAAGTATTTCATAAAGTCCTATCGTTAAGGTATCTCTTAATTAATATTTTTATTTTATTTCTTAGTTATTATTTTTCATTGAATACTTAATGAAGCATTTTAAAACTTAACAGATTTTAGTATATATATATATATATATCACTATATATACATATATGGTGAGTAGCAACTATGCAGGGCTATACGAAAGAATTCGCATACATTATCGGTTTTAAGTATCAACCTCGCTTCATTGTAGGAATATACTAACTTCTATGTGAACAATACGTTTCATATACTATTTGAAACTTTGATTAAAAAAGAAATAGAATCGTTAATTTGTATTATAAAAATAATTAAAATAATTATATCGATTCATTAAGACATCTAACATAGTCTTACATCTACCCCTTATCGATATGAATACTCTTATCAGTGACATCACATACCACGTGATAGATTAAAGATAAGATTAGCTGATAAGGAGTTATACTGAAATCATTCAAGGCACCAAGTTATTCCAGAAGAAGCACGTATGTTTGGCCTGATCCCGTCATATGAGAAATACTTGATGCGAGCATGTGATTACAGGTCTGTTCATTTTAGGTAAGCATAATTTGTGTTTCTATACTATATAAAATTTATATGAATGTTTATTTACCTTATGCGTTATATATATATATATATATGCGATTTATAAATATCCATAGGTGTTGAAACATGTACTTTTAAATTTAGCTAATATAACCAAAATCTTAAAAAGTAGTTTAGGTTATATAGCATGTCGTAATGAATGTAATTTATGGATGATATTTAATATGTCGTGAAAAAATGTGTAAAATCAGTTACATTTTAGTGTACCTGACACATTCAAAATGCTAATAATAAGCTAGTAATGTAATACATGGCGAAAATAATTTATGCAGGCTATTTAAAAAGTAAATAATAAATGTAAAAATATAAACTCTAAGCTTTTTCGCTCATATACTATTTATTTATGGTTTTAAAATAAATGCTTTATTTTCTATTATATGTAAAATTATGTGTCGTTTAAAAAAAGAAAAAACTATATATGTTAAGATAAGTTATATACAAAGATATATGTTCAGAAAATTAACTTTATTTCGATCCGAACATCTTTTAAAACTTAACTAGTAATTTCAGTGTAAACAAGATATGTAGGACATATTCTCAGACTATAGGAAAATAAAGAATATTTAATCTCAACCTTAATGCATTTTAATACTTAACTAATTTTAGTGTATGTAATGAGATGAGTAATACGTACACAGGGCTACATGTAAGAAATCGCATACACTAACGGCTGTAATTATAACAATTGTTAAAAAAAAATGTTTAGTGTGATATGTTTTATTTAAATTTATATTTAAATATCTAGCTTCACTGTATGAATGAAATGTCTTAATAATAGTGTGATAGCGTTGGAAAGTATTTCATAAACTACACCACAGTGTAATACTTGTTTTATTATTTATGTATCATTTTTCTTTTTCTAATTTTAGTATGTCATATTGTTTTTTTTTTCATATATTTCGCTTCTCATATGTCTCATATGTTAGTAATGCCACATGAAAAATTGATTAATTACATTAAAAGTTAAATGTTTAATAAATAGTAAGTTTTGCTTTATATGTTGAAATAACGTGTGAGAATTTTTCCCCTGTTATGAGAAAACGAAGTTATTTATATATGTGAATAAACATTTAAAAATTTTAAAGCAATATATAATAAGATATATGTACTAGTGAAATAAATATGTTTATTTATTTTTCATTTTATTTAGTGATATCATTCTCCAAATACTAATTATCTGAGAAAGTTCTTTAACTATAGAAAATTCTCTTATCATTAAGCTTCAATATCTTATCAAACATCTCCTCAAATTTAGTGACGCATACTTACTGTGCGAACGATTTTTTCTTCTCCCAGTCGATAACAAATCCTTAGCCAAAGCTTTGAAAAGCCCCCAAAAATCTAATATAAAACTGTCTCCTAGGGAAAATCACTGAATTTTGCTTAAGTGGTATTTTCTTTCAAATTATACATTTTAAAACATGAAATAATAATAATTAATGAAGAGTATGTTTTTATAGAACAAAATTTTGTGAAGGGAGTTATTTTATTGAATGAATTTTTGTAAAGGAGTTCTAAATATACCCCAAAATTTTGATTCTACTGAGTTTTGAAATTTTACTTTCATATGGTTTTAAAGGGTGGTTTTAAATTTTATTATAGTTTTAAAATTTATTTTATTTATCCTATTTATTTTATTATTATTATTTTGTGTTTTACTATAGATCCTATTTTGCATTAACGTTTGAATTTTTAGTATAATTTTTGTAGGCACTCTGTATTTTTTTAAGGGTATCCTGTATTGTTTGCCTAACCTATATCAAAGGCCCCTCTGAGACAAAGGGGGTGGGGGCTATTTCCTCCTTGTATTTATTCCACTAAAGAACTTTTATTGAAGGGCCCCTATATTTTCAGTCTAACTTTTTATCAAAGAATACTCTGCGAAAATTTAAAAAAAAAAGGGGGGGGGATAAATTTAGCATGTTGAATCATGTTTATAGGGTACCTTGTATTTTTTATGGGTACTCTCTATGTTTAATATATCCTTAATTTTTAGCCTAACGTTTATCAAAGGGCACTCTGCTGGAATAAAACAGGGAGTTTAGTATGGTGAATCATGTTTATAGGGTATCCCTGTATTTTCACCAAAGTTGGGTGAGGGCTATTTCCTGAATGTATTTATTCCTCTATAGAATTTTTGTGTGTCACTCTGTATTTTGTGAAGGGTTTTACATTTTTAGCCTAACGTTTATCGAAGGACCCTCTGCTAAAATAAAAAAAGGAGTGGGCGCTTAAATTTAGTAAGGTGAATCATGTTATGTGGTATCCCTGTATTTTTTATGGGTACTCTGTATTTTTGCAGGTATCTTATATTGTTAGCCTAACTTACATCGAAGGGCCCACTTGGGCAAAAGGGGGGTGGGGGCTATTTCCTCAATGTATTCCCCTATACAATTTTTGTGTGGCACTTTGTATTTTGTGAAGGGTCCTTATTTTTTAGCCTCACTTGTGTCAAAGGGCACTTTGCTAAAATAAAATAGTGTGGGGGGGGGGACGCTTAAATTTAGTATGCTGAATCATGTTTATAGGGTACCCTGTATTTTAATCAAACTCTCTGTTTTTCGCACAACTCTTTTCGAATACCTTTTGAAAAAAATAAAATAAATAAATGTGGCGTTATGAATTGTTTTCATAGCGGGTGGTTATAGTTGGTCCACAATTTAAAAAAAAAAAATTTCTAACAACTTTCTTAACAAAAATAACTTTGGAAAATATTTAATTTTTGGAAAATCTGTTTCATTATTGACAAAATCTATTCGCTAACAAATTAGAAAAATACCTCATCCTACTATAGCATGGTAATTCTAGGAAAAAAAAATCCCCCCACAAGCATTGTTTCTAAAGAGCATTCCACGATTCATTAATTAAACTAATTCCATTAATTAAAATAATCCCCCTTTTAGAAATCGTTATCTCCCACATTCCCTTATCCCCACTCGCTTATCTCCAAACTTGCTTATCTCCGTGACGTATTTCCGGGCTGCACTGACCTTCCTTCGACCTTGAGCATACGCTTCGTACGCTTCTGGCGGTGAACTGTCAATTATTATCTACTTGCAGATTTCTACCAATAGTTGGATATCAATAACAAATATAATATCTTAAGCATATATCCGGGGATATGAAGTTCACGCAACGTTGTCATGAGGAAGTATTTAGAATTAATACTTATTTCTGTGTAAGAATAGATTTTTAACTGAAGAAATTAAACTTGAAACAAATTTCAGATGTTATTAACGATTTTGTACTGACTACCTTCGGTATCAGATTCTGGCTCAAATGACACAAAATAAATTTGGGCTCAGGCTACGAAAAAAAGTGTCTGAAGTCATACCAAAATTTTCGATTTAATTTAAATGGTGACTGTGATAAAATGGTATTTATTGACTCAAGTTTATTATATAATATGATGCCATAAAATAATTAAGAATATTTTAATTACTTATTACTATCTTTACTATGTTTAAAATTGATATGATTAATCTCTATAGATCTCTACAGAGATTAGTCTATCTCTATTACTTGGGTGCAATTCGGGTGCAACACGCCCATAAGTCAGAATTTTATTTTGCTCATATTTGGGTGACGGTGGGGCTATCTTAATGTTGAGTTAAACCCTCCATATTGTTTTGCTTATAACTATTTTGGTCTTAGGGTGCAAAATGCCTTACTTTTATGCAAATCGGTGCAAAACAGGTATAAAACGCCCATATAATTATAATTGCATTTTACTCTTGTGGGGTTGGGGCTAACTTAATGGTAAATTAGCCCTGCCATATTGTTTTACTTACAACGTTTTTGGTATCAAGGTGCAAAACCTTATACTTGGGTGCAAATCGGCGGAAAACGACCATTTATTTAGAATTTAATTTTCCTCATATTTGGGTGGTGGTGAGGCTAATTTACTGTTAAGTTATCCCTGCCATGTTGTTTTTGCATATAACTATTTTTCTGTTAGGGTGCAAAACGCCATACTTGGGTGCAAATTGGTGCAAAACGAGGGCAAAACGACCATGTAGTTAGAATTTAATTTTGCACATATTTGGGTGGTGGTGGAGTTTATTTACTGTTAGTTAGCTCCGCCATATTATTTGCTTATAATCATTTTGGCGTTAGGGTGCAAATCGGAGCAAAATGAGGGCAATACGACCATATAGTCAGAATTTAATTTGCACATATTTGGGTGGTGGTGGGACTAATTTACTGTTAAGTTAAATCCGCCATATTGTTTAGCTTATATTTATTTTGGTGTTAGGGTGCAAAACGCCATACATGGGTGCAAATCGGAGCAAAATGGGTGCAAAACGACCATAGAGTCAGAATTTAATTTTGCTCATATTTGTGTAGTGGAGTTATCTTAATCTTAAGTTAGCACCGTCCTATTCTTTTGCTTATAACTATTTTGGTGTTAGGTTGCAAAACGCCATACTTGGGTGCAAATTGGTGCAAAACGAGCATATAGTCAGAATTGAATTTTACTCATATTTGGGTGGTGTCTCTTGATAATATCTCTTTTATATATACTTTGTAATTTTTTTCTTTTCCACAATATAAATACCTAATTTCTTAATTAAAACTTAACATCTAAGCTATACAAAAAAAAAAAAAAGTATGGCTCTTTTGAGTGTTTTTTTTTTTTTTTTTTTTTTTTTTTTTTTTTGGGGAGGGGGGGGGGGTATGTTTTGCCCGCCTTTTCACCACCTGGCATTTATGTGCTGTTTCACGAACATGTTCCGAACCCTATTTTTTACTTTTTCAACTTCCTTACTAGTAGTTAGTTATAACTACAGCTATACCATTTCACTTTCTTCCAATCATTTAGTTTATATCGTTAATCTCCTTAGCTTTACTTTTTTATTTCAAATTTGTTACCATCTCTTTTCTTAACTTTACATCTATCCTTTTCATTGTAATTGTTCTTTTATCTTGTAGTTAATTCTACATCTTAACTTTTCCCAACGGCTCAATTTAATACAAGACGCTCTACTCACAAATAGACTGGGGCGTAAAGTTGTCTGCAACTCGGAAGCCCCTTAACCGACATCAACTGTTCGGCAAGAAGCATTTTATTAAATAAATTTTCTGATTAAAAACATGTTTATTTTTATTTTTTACTTGAAGAAAACGCGGAAGGTTGACAGCTATGCCTTTGCCATATCAAAACCAACAGACCACCTTGTACAATAATTTTTTAAAATAAATACAATTTAGAAAATTCAATTAAATTTTATAGAATTAGTTGATGGAAAGTAATTAAGGTATTTTTAAAAATAAAAATAAAATATGTATAATAACTATGCAGCTTTGCATGAATATGTCTTCAACATGGCTATGTTTTGTACATACACAGTTTATTCTGTGCAATGGTAATATTATCTACTATTTTTTATATGTCCCGCAGCTTTGTATATAAATGCTTAATTTGGCCCACGGCGGTAAGCGAGTTTGACATGCCTGGTGTAGAATCTCACAATCTCCAAAAATGTGAACAGAGAGGGTGACAAGTTACCAAAATTTTCTAGTTTTGCGGAATTAGAAGTTTATTATTCTCAACTCATTACATTTTACTGCGTATTATTCTAACGAAAATTCAGCAAAATACAGGACACAAAAATGTAGAAACATACGAGGGCGGTTAGATAAGTTCTCGGCCTGACAGTGAAAACACAAGATTTTTGACATGATTTCATATTAATTTTCAATGTAGTCCACTTGAAACTCAATACATTTAACATACACTCTTGTGTGCGAATACTTCAGTGCAGCCCTGTACGAGGGTGGTTCGAAAAGTTGCCGGCCTGAAAAACAAAAGAAAATATTTTTGACATTATTTCAGTTTATTTTCCAACTTGCATTGCAACACAATACATTTCAGAAGAGTCTTGAGAAATATTCTTTGGCGGTTTTGGTCGACGTTCAACAGGCGCGTCACGCATCGAGCGGAAAGCTTTTTCATACCCAAAACATCGTGTAAAATGGGGTGGACACGGTCTATCGAGATGTTTGCAATGTCAGCAAGTTCGCGTATCTTCAGTCGGCGATCATTCAATACGACATTGTGAATTTTTGAAACGATTTCGTCGGTCGTAGCGGTTTTTGGGGCGTCCTGAGCTTTCATGATCGTGAATTGATTTCCTACCATGTTTAAATTCAGCAGCCCACTTTTTTATCGTCGAATTATGAAGGTCAAGAATCCTTTAAGATATACTGCAACTCTTTTTGTATGTTCGTGGGGGTTAAATATTTTTTAACAAGGTATTTTATGACAGCTCGAAGTTCAATGTTTTCCATTTTTCGAAAATGTCAAAACTTGTTTACTTTACTTTATCGCCCAGCAATAACCAATAAACGCACGCATCTGAAACTCGGCGGCATGTCATCTGAAGGATCATACTTTACAAACAACATTGTCATTTGGTCATACTTGTTCCATTTCTGTGTTAGGCTGAGAACTTATCAAACTGCTCTCAAATACTAAAACAATTTTTAAATGTTTTATACTACATGTTATCATGCTAATTTGAATATTTTGAGTAAATCGCAACGAATCCATACATAATCCCCACTGTATCTTAAAGATTCAAAAATGTTGCATGGTTCACATTTTATCTTTATCAAATTTCCTGCATATACTCTAAATTTGACATTAAATTTGTCACTATTGATACATTTTATAATTTATTTTTGACCCTCATTAAGAACAACGAAGGAAATTTTGGGCACTAAGGTTTCTCAATGACTAATACAGTTTAGTAAAATCTCGAAACTTCGCATCCTTCATTTGTTTACACAAATTTAATTAGCATTACAAAAGCATTAGCATACCAAAAAAGCATCCTATAGCTACAATTAATAAAATCCCACCCACTTGGACTGCCCAATCTTTAAGCATGCGTCGTTCTTTTACCTTTTCACTCTAAATGAAGAGAATTTGTGTATCCTTTGTATCCTCCCATTTTCTTTCGGTTTCGAACAAGTGCCAATTGTTAATTTGATTGTTGGCCGTCAGTGTTACTTTTTCTTATAATTCATTGTTGCAATATACAATTGTATGTTCTTACGTCATCACACTTAATAAAAATAATTTTTTTAAGAGAAGATGTAATTCTTTCTACTAGTTGAAACCTTCCACCTTCGGTTTCGAACAAGAACCAATTGTTAATTTAATTTTTATATGATTAACGTTGTTGGCCGTAAGTGTTATCTTTTTATCATAAATCATTGCTGTAATGAACAAATGTATATTCTTGCGTCATCAAACTCAAAAAAAATAGCATCCATCGCACCATTGTTTCTACGCGAAAGCAGACAACTTCAATGACAATGAGAAAGATGCAAAGCAAAAGTTCCCAACATTTATTATTATTATTTTAATTTTTAAACTACGCCCTATTTACACATCTCTAAAATCGTGATTCTTATTAATTAAAAACGAAGTTATTCACATGGCAGAAACCTAAAAGAGGAAAGACCCTTAACTTTTTTTTTGTTTTTAGCTTATCATACAAGTGAAATTTATGTCACAAAATTATTTTGCTACATAAACGTTTCAAATAAATTTGGAATTGCCACTTTGCCGGGGATGTGTAGCAGTTGGCTACAGGGGAAAAGATCTTCAAAGTCACGCTGCTCTCTTTTTGCTTCATGTGTTGTGTGATGATTTAGTTTTCTTAGTTTTTATACCTTTACAGGTTGCAGGGTAGTTTGTACATATTTTATGACTGAAGAACTTAAATAAATATTTTCTTTCATATCAGCCATATTTCTAGCAAGGCCGTAACAAGAAAAATATTTCGGAGGGGGATATGTAGGTTCAAAATTTTATTCTTATTATCGTATTTTATATTTGTTTTGTAATACTTTAATAAAGGTAAAATTATTTAAAAGTTATCTATTGTGAATTTGAGTAACCAATACTTATCACAAAAGAAAATTGAATATTTGAGTTTTCTTCATTGCAAAGAAATTTTAAATTTCATTTGTGCTGATGGTGATTCTAACTTCGCCAATGTATCAACAATAGTGTCAACCAAATCTGAAGATTTCAGAAGAATTTTAAATATATTTTAAAATGTCTTTTGTCAGAAATGTATTCCCAGGAGCATATGTCAAAACAGTTACGTTTGCCAATTTGTGGATATTTGGAATCAAGCGTTTCAGTTAAACTAGTTGGAGAATCTATTTGAATATTCCACCAATTTGTTTGATAGCATGGAAATCGCGCTTTTATACAATTCCATTTCAAAAAAAAAAAAAAAAAAAAAAAGAAGAATTTTAAAACTTTCTTTTGTCTATTACCTATTTTCTTAAACTGCATTCATTTTTTCAATGTCAGATTTTTGACTTTCTTGATTGATACTTACTGACTTATTTATAGTCATCCTGAAAATTTTTCGGAGGGGGATCAAACTTGGCGATCCCCACATTGGCTACAGCCTTGATTTCTAGTCAGAGTCATTTACTTACTTTACAATATGAGCCCGGTGGAAGAGCCGGTTGATGGGTTCAAACTTCTTAATAAATTTGTAATCAAACAGTTTTTTTTTTTTTTTTTTTTTTTTTTTTACGATAAAAGAATAACAATTTTAGTTATTGATTGTTGTCTCAGGATATCAGTTTTTTTCCTTTTCCGCGCTGTTGAAAATTCTGTTTAAAACGTCAACTTTGACAGCATTTCCTTTACAAAAAAAGGAAAAAAAAAAGAAAAAGAAAAACTGTTCGATTACATAGTTTCTGAATGAACTCTTGCACCAACAAATTTCATGCATTTTTTTTTAAGTAAAATTGCAATAAAAATTGTGTCCGAAAGTAACCAGTTTGGCTATAAAAACTACCTTAAAGTTTAATTCCTTCAGAAGATGTGTATTCACAGAAAAATGGTTTTAAGCTGAATTTAAAATGGTTCTCGGTTATTAAGTGTGCATTTTGCCAGTTTTTCACCATAACTTATTTTGTTATTGCACGACTGCATGTATAAAAGAAGGATAAGGTTTTTGACTTTAGACAATGTACTATTGTTTTGCCTCTTAGCAGTTTTGCCCGAATGCTGCTCAGGCAAGAAGAGTTTGCTTGCTTCGTTACTAAAAAGCTTTTTTGGATACCACTACTAATTTTTAACTGTATTTTTCGTTTTATTAATTGGCAGACGTTTTTCGATTATATAACGCAGATATCTTATTATGGAAAAAATAGTGTTTTGTCCTTATTTTTAGTTTATTGAGTCAAAAAACAAAACTGTTATGAGGTTAACAAGGTGAAAGATGATGTCCAAGTGAACACTTTGTAAAATGCATAACACATTTGAAAATCTAATTTCAGCAATTAACAGCAATAGTCTGAGAAATATCCGAATCCATTTGTGCAGCCCTGTATCTATAGATTTGTATATATACTACATAAGATGCTAAAATTTAGTTTAGTTTTAGAAACGCATAGCATAGTTGAAAATTTACTTTCAGCAATTTCCATCAATAAATGGAAATGTACTGAAGATGTTTTGTGCAGCCCTGTATAGGATCTATAAAATTTATACACACCAAGTAACATGGAAAAAAATTTGGTGCATTTAAAAACTCATACCACAGCTGAAAACGCACTTTCAGAAATTATTGTGCAGAGTAACGGAATTCTTTTGTGTGTCCCTATAAATGAACGACGAATGTTATGCACACTGTATTCTATAGTAAGCATTTTACACTTCACCTCAGTGATATATATCAATTTCAATATTTTTGAAATAGTGTAATATCATTAAAATACATGGCAAACAATTTTTCAAATTAGACAGTAATGCAAGAGACTTCTTTTGAGTGTCCCTGTAAATGAACGATAAATGCTATGCACACCCTATTCTATAGTAAACCTCTTGCAATGCACCTCAGATAGTCATATCAATTTCAATGTTTGAAATAATGTAACATTATAAAATACTTTACAAATGGTTTTTCCCATAGACTAATGCAACGTAATTATTTTGATTGTCTCTGTAAACAGACTATAAATGCTACACACTTCATTTTCAATACAAACATGCCATAGTAAACCTCAAAAACATACATCAATTTCATGAAAATCTGAGTTTATTTACGCAAGTTAGAGCACAGACAGACAGACAAACTGAATTCGTAAACATTTAATTAAACTATGTTGGAAAGTGTTAAAAATGCTTATAAAAGGTTGTTTTATTGAAAAGTACACATTGGATTGGATTTTTAAAAATTTTTAATTTATTCATTGCCAATATCATAATAAAATGTTAATAAATAGATAATAACCCGAGGGCCCGTGCGAGGATTTCGCACTGAAATCCAATATTTTTTTAGGTACTTCTCTATTATGCCGTCGACCACTTTTCATAACAAAAAACTATCGCCAAAATGTAAAATTAAACGCCAAAAATGTAGTCCCATTTACTTGATGTCAGAAGCATTATACGTGTTTGTTACGTCATCAAATGGTTTTTAGCTCACAGGCTATCAAAGCCTGAGAGCTTATGTGCCCGCCGGTTCTGTATGTACGTACGTAGCTAACCCCCCATAATTTAGATAAATGGGTTTTTCATGCAGAATTATCCCATTTTCTTCAAATTTTGTATATAGGTTCATTTTGATAATGTGCTTCTGTCAATATTTTTGGGGGTTCATTGGTTAAGTGTACAGGGGGAAAAGGGGGGATAACCCCCCCCCCCCTAATTTAGATAAATTAGTTTTTCATGCAGAATTATCAGATTTTCTTCAAATTTTGTATATAGGTTCATTTTGATAATGTGCTTCTGTCAATATTTTTGGGGGTTCATTGGTTAAGTGTAAAGGGGGGATAACCCCCCCCCCCCTAATTTAGATAAATTAGTTTTTCATGCAGAATTATCAGATTTTCTTCAAATTTTGTATATAGGTTCATTTTGATAATGTGCTTCTGTCAATATTTTTGGGGGTTCATTGGTTAAGTGTAAAGGGGGAAAAGGGGGGATAACCCCCCCCCCCCTAATTTAGATAAATTAGTTTTTCATGCAGAATTATCCCATTTTCTTCAAATTTTGTATATAGGTTCATTTTGATAATGTGCTTCTGTCAATATTTTTGGGGGTTCATTGGTTAAGTGTAAAGGGGGAAAAGGGGGTATAACCCCCCCCCTAATTTAGATAAATTAGTTTTTCATGCAGAATTATCAGATTTTCTTCAAATTTTGTATATAGGTTCATTTTGATAATGTGCTTCTGTCAATATTTTTGGGGGTCCATTGGTTAAGTGTAAAGGGGGAAAAGGGGGGATAACCCCCCCCCCTAATTTAGATAAATTAGTTTTTCATGCAGAATTATCAGATTTTCTTCAAATTTTGTATATAGGTTCATTTTGATAATGTGCTTCTGTCAATATTTTTGGGGGTTCATTGGTTAAGTGTAAAGGGGGAAAAGGGGGGATAACCCCCCCCCCTAATTTAGATAAATTAGTTTTTCATGCAGAATTATCAGATTTTCTTCAAATTTTGTATATAGGTTCATTTTGATAATGTGCTTCTGTCAATATTTTTGGGGGTTCATTGGTTAAGTGTAAAGGGGGAAAAGGGGGGATAACCCCCCCCCCCCCCTAATTTAGATAAATTAGTTTTTCATGCAGAATTATCAGATTTTCTTCAAATTTTGTATATAGGTTCATTTTGATAATGTGCTTCTGTCAATATTTTTGGGGGTTCATTGGTTAAGTGTAAAGGGGGAAAAGGGGGGATAACCCCCCCCCCCCCCTAATTTAGATAAATTAGTTTTTCATGCAGAATTATCCCATTTTCTTCAAATTTTGTATATAGGTTCATTTTGATAATGTGCTTTTGTCAATATTTTTGGGGGTTCATTGGTTAAGTGTAAAGGGGGAAAAGGGGGGATAACCCCCCCCCCCCTAATTTAGATAAATTAGTTTTTCATGCAGAATTATCAGATTTTCTTCAAATTTTGAATATAGGTTCATTTTGATAATGTGCTTCTGTCAATAGTTTTGGGGGTTCATTGGTTAAGTATAAAGGTGGAAAGGGGGGATAACCCCCTCTAATTTAGATAAATGGGTTTTTCATGCAGAATTATCCGATTTTCTTCAAATTTTGTATATAGGTTCATTGTGATAATGCGTTTCTCTGAATAGTTTTGGGGGTTCATTGGTTAAGTATAAAGGGGGAAAGGGGGGCTAATCCCCCATTAATTTAGATAAATGGGTTTTTCATGCAGAATTATCCGATTTTCTTCAAATTTTGTATATATATTCATTGTAATTAGAGACTTCCCTGATTAGTTTAGGGGGTTCATTAGTTAACTATGAGGGGGGTAACGGGGGGATGACCCCCCCCCTTAATATATTGTTGATTTCTTTATTTTTCGAGGGGCATATTTCAAATTCTTTGAAATAAGAGTATAATATACAATTAGTGTGAATAGCCTGTGAGCTCAATGCCCTCAGTTTAACTGGGAAGTTTTCTTTTTATTAATTCAACATTTGCATGTAGGTATTTTTCATTATGTTTTAATGATTTATTAGTTATTTCATTAATTAAAATAACAATTGTGTCCTTAAATTCTTATATTTTATTTATTTTGATATTCCAATGGCAACATTCTCCCGTTTATTTTGGGATAGTTTTTTGTTATGAAAAGTGGTCGACGGGATAATAGAGAAGTACCATTTTTTATTGATATGTAGTATTTAATAGATGCAGGTTTAAACTTCTAAAGAAAAAGTGAGCATAAAAATATCTGCAAACAATATTTAGTGTTTAGTCAAGCCAGAATATCATCTAATTTATTCCATCAAAGTTAGAGTAAAAACGAATCCAAGATTGCAAAAGGCGCACGAGCGAGAAAAAAAATTAACAATCGTATTTTAACTGCATTAGAGGAGATGACGTCGTCCGCTTCGAGAAAAACATGGGACAGAAATATAAATCTAAACCTTTCAATTTCAATTTCGCTTTTTAATCATAAATATAAAATAAACCCGTGCAATGTTTTTTATAATAATTGCTGAGCATCATATAATGTGGTATTTTATTTTTTTGGCAACAATATTTTGAGGAAAACCTTTCATTTCTTTCATGAAATCAACGCCGACTTAATTTTTAATTATCAGCAAATTTTAATCAAAAACATGTTTTAACGAAATGTTAAGTGTGCTATGTCAGAAGCCTGTTCAAAATCCT
This sequence comes from Maratus michaelseni, assembly GCA_963931845.1. Lineage (NCBI taxonomy): Eukaryota > Metazoa > Arthropoda > Arachnida > Araneae > Salticidae > Maratus > Maratus michaelseni. The sequence continues at coordinate 406,169,521 of OZ007590.1, read as the reverse complement.
TTCATATGCTATCTCATTCGTCGTTCTGCGTTTTGTATTTTCTTAGAAAAAGGGATGTTGACAGGAGAAATAATATATATGATGAATAATAATTAAAAAAAAGAAAATAGGAATAATTCTACATGAAATCATATGACTCTAAATATTGAAATAATTTGATTATATCATAATAATGGGAGTCTGTGTTTTTTTTAATCTTTTAATGATTCTCAACGAAATGCATAAAAAGTAACATGCAAGATATGTTTCAAGAAATTTTTAATCTAAATGACAACAGAACAAACAGAAAAACAGACAATGAATTTATTGTAAAAGAAATACACACAATTTAAATATATCACAGCAATTTGAAGAAATCAAAACACATATACCTAAAATAAAGACCTTAAAACTTTGCTCCCTTTTACTTTCACACTGTAAATGATGCATTCCGTAAATCACAACTGCATATTCGATTGCAATAAATATAGTACACAAGATCACAGAATGTGCCGTACACAATAGAGCATCTATTATTATTATTTTTTTTATTTTCTTACCTAGACTAAATATATTTCAGTTGCAACTAGAATATTTTGCATAGATTATAGTTAGAAAAAAAAAACACTGTTCAACTACAATGACTGAGTTTTTATTACACAAAGTTGGTTTCATTATGCAAAAAATAAATTAACCCTCCAGTTCCCAATGCACCTTTGTTGTACTCTACAATTCTTGAAAAAAAAAAAAAATCACCACAGCCAGTTTTTTTTGCCAGTTCAGGTCTATATGTTGATATGTAAGCAACACTTGCTGTTAGAACCAGATGCTTTTTGTAACTTCCCTGTGCCCTTTTGACTTGTGACACTTAGACGCTGCATAAGTTTTGTGTTTAGTTTGGCTTGTAAAAGGTGAGTACATTTTTTTCTTTTTCTTTTTTCAGTTTATTGTTAGCGCAATAGATTTAGAAGTCCTGTGTATGAAAATCATCAAGATCATCTCTTATTATGTTATTAATTGCTGTAAATAATCTGCATTCTTTTAAATAAAAATATTTTATGCTAAATATTGAATCTATTTTTTAATCTATTTTATCTCTGTTGGTTTATATGTGTTGCCCATGTTTTAAGATAACTCTTTAGAATGTCACGCATGTTCAACACATGTTAATTTTTATCCTACATGCGCACAAACATCACCCAGACTCACAATGTTGACTGCCTGAGATAGTGTTACAAGCAGAAATTATTTATATCCAATAGATTGCAGCACTTACATTACATTAAAAAAACTATCATAGACTTTTTTTTCTTTTTTTAAGAAAAAAATTATTAATAGTTGGTTTAAATGGTGCAATAACCCTGCTATTCATAGATTGCAAGATACAGTACAAAAAGATACACCAAATGCCTTAATATAAACAACTGTTGATGACAGATTTAAAATATATAAAATGTAAGAAATTATTTTTTAAATAATTCTTACTTTGTACATTCAAGTGTGTAATTTGTTTATTACTTACCCATCATACGTAGTATAGGGTAAGTCTTGTAATCGTTTTGAAAATCAAAAAATTTTTTTTGACGGATTTACACGTTTCAGACACTGGAGATTCTGAAAAACATATTTTTAGAAAAAAAATTTTGCCGTCCGTCTGTGTGTGTGTCTGTAAACGCTCTATCTCCCGAAAAAATTGAGATAGAGACTTGCAATTTGGTATGTACTTAGTATGTAATAATGGGAAGAAGCCTATTTCATTTCAATAACCTCGATTAACCGGAACAATTTTTTTCGGACCCTCGAAATATTCGTTCTGATGAAAGGTATATAAAAATTTTCGAAATTGTTTATTTTAAGAAATGAATATAAAAGACAATAAAAAAACAAATTTTGAATAAAGCATGAAGTCGATCGGATAATTAGTTGCCGAGATATTTGGAATCCTATTTTCCACACTCTTCGATTTTTCATGACCCTGTATTTCATCCAAATTTCACTTCAAAGATATATTTTAATTGGAAATTTGACGCTTAATCAGATGCAATAAACCGCTAGTTAATAGGATTATTATTTTTGGAGTTATAAGGAAAAACCTCTTTCAAGCAATTCAGTAATCGAGCCTTTAAGGTTTGTGACGTCATCAAGCCACGATTTTATTTGAATTGCAATGCATTTTATAAGTAGTTTACACATTTTTATTTTAATATTTTACATTATGCATATCCATGATGAGTAAGTATTACAGTGGCCCCCAACGACTAGTTTTTAAAAAGCATTAACCATCTGAATTTTTCCAAAGTATGAATTTAAAAAGAAAAATAAACAAATATAAAATAAACATGATCTGCAAAATGTAGAAACCAAGCTGGGCAAATTACTGGCTGTCTATTTTTACTGTACCTGTTTTATTTAGACAGGCTGAATAACTAAGAACAACCGATTAAAAAAAAGGAAAATTTCGCTGGGAACTGAAGGGCTAAAAAAAAATCTTTGGTATTATTCTAACACAAATCAAAATACTGAATCATGAAGCATATAAACTAGGCTTCAGCTTGGAAAATGAACACAATACCTTTTTTCCATGATCATTTGGACATTGAAGTAAAATTATCAACCATAAAGTAAAATAAATAAATATAAATTAAAACCAATGCTCTCACCGGTTACTAAATAAATTTGTGAAGTAAATGATATGCAAGTGAAAAAAATATTTAAATATACAGGGTGTTTCCAAAATATGTATACACAATTTATTCGCTAATACCTGGCATGTTCTACTTTTCTTTTCAGGTTCGACTAACTTGAAATAATGGCTGAAACCAGACTAAGCTTTGAGCGTAGGGTATTTATCCTAAAGTGTTACTGGAAGTTAGAAAACGCATATAGCTGAGGTGCAAGAGACAATTTAGGAGAGAGTTTGAAAAACAATTCCCTTATGTGATGACTTATAGTCACTAGAATGAGAGATAAGTTTGAGGCAGATGGAACACTTCAAAATGTTTACAAGCAATACCCAGGAAGACCGCAGTCATCAACAAAACCCATAAATGAAGAGAGAATGGCAGATCTGTTCAGCAAACAGCTGTGGAGGTAGGACTTTCACAATCCAATGACCATCGCATTTTAAACCACCTACCATTGGAAAAGTTAAATTCCAAGATTAGACAATGTCCTCACTAAATAGGGTCCAACAATGGTGGATGTCATGCCCTCCTCCTCCCCCCCCCCCCCCCCCCCGAATGAAGAAAGTACCTATGCAAAAATACATTTTTATAATGTAAATACATAATATATAATTGTATTATATATAAGTAAACACATATTATACATATGTATAAAAAATAAAAAAATCCTGCCCAATAGCACAAATATTTCTTATTTTCACACAGTCATTTAAACAGAAATACATGGAATTTGAAGGCATTACTTTTTAAGTGCAAAAAAATTAAACATTGTTTTTCATTTTCTCATATATGGGATCATCTTCAATTATAACTGATTTCAGCCTCAAGATGATCTTTCTGTGACTATTGATTCCAGAAAATCAGCTTAAAATACCAACTTTGATAACATTTTCTGAAAAAGACTTTGTTTATATAAGAAAATAGGGAAATTGTTCAATTTCTTGACATCTGAATGGAATGTGCAAATCTTATGTAAATACGAACATACCTGCAAATTTTATGCATATGACGCATGAAAATGACTACATGAATGTGCCAAAAAACAGCCAGTTTGGAATTGTGGATAAATTGAAGTTATAAAAATTGCTCATGAAGAGATGAGAAGCCCTTTCATAAAAGAAACATGGCCCCTCTCTAAATGGAGTGTTAGATCTGCTCTTGTGGTTATCTGAATGGCCTGCACCCGGCCGGCCCAGCAAATTAAGACAATTTTTTTAATAGGTCTGGCCAATAAAAAAAAAAAAAAAAAAAAAAAAAAAAAGGCTGGGCCGATAAAAAAAATTAAGTGGGGCGAACAGCCCAATATAAAAATTTAAAAGGAACAAAGTAAGTCAATAAAATATGACACAATTTTTGATGGACATGACTGAAGCGAGGATAAATAAAAATGTGCTACAACATGAGCCGATGCCAGATTGACAGCATCAATACAGAAATATAACATGTCCAGCGTAGAGATTGGCATCAGGCAGTTACACAGTCTCTGAATCAAGGCTTAATTTTTTCAGCAGACTTAGGCCCGGATCAGGCTTACATTTTTTTCTACATACTAGGCCTACAATGCAGGCCAGTACTGGACTTAATTGTTCCGAGGACATGTCAGACAGGCAATTTGTTTTGTAAAATTAATAATAGTGCTAATGAACTTTTGTTAACGGAATCCTTGGAAATATAACTTAATAAATTACAGGAGATATACTACAAAAATCTCCTTTTTTATTATACAGTTTCAAATGTTATGATGCTTTTAACCACCTTTTTTTATTTCTGAACGATATTAATGTTTTTAACAAATCTTTATTTGAAAGTTACAGTCTAATGAGTAAGTGATTCTTACTGCTGCTGTTATGTATGCTCTGGCTTGAGTACATAGAGTAATCTAAAATGTACAGTGAAATTTTCTCATAAATATGTATGCAGTATTCTATAAAACAATCTTAATTGTATGTTAAGAAATATCGGATTCTTTTGTGGAAATTGAGTCAGGCCTGATTTCATTGATTTTTGAATAGGCAGAGCCGAACTTTTAATTTTTGCATTGGGACGTGCAAAGGCAGCTTTTGTTCGGGCTAGGCCAGAGCTCTATATCTCGCATAATAATTTAAATTCTGTATACATTTTTTTTAAACATCTTGTATGTATAACATAAAAATATAGCATTTTCAACAAAATTTTTTAAAAATAAAATAAGGAATGGATAAGATAATACTGCTTTCATGTTTTGTAAATTGTAGGACATATTTAAAAAAATGAAAACACTTCCATCCAATATAAGGCATATGTTAATGTGTACAGAGGAGGTATGAAAAAACATTTAAGATTTAAATTGATACAATTTTTATATTCTTCCAAAAAATGTAACTTTTACAAGTAAATAATTAACTCTTTAATATATAATTTCAATATGATCTTATAAATTAAATTTTATTCAGAAATATAACAAATGATTTCTATAAAATTCCAATCAATCACACAATAATTCGGTTAAATCAAACAAGTCTACAGAAATCCCATGATTTTCACTGTTGTAATACACTGCAATATAAATTTAGTCTATAACTAATTACATAAATGTTATACATAAATCAGAAAATTATTGTTCCATATACAATACAGTAATATAGTCTAAAAAAAAAAAAGACATTTTTTTTCTTTAAAATCCAGAAGCTACATTTTATGCTTAACAATCATTCAGGGTTTGTACTCAATTTCAAAAATATAAATGTAGAAATATCATAAGAGATTCTCAAATTCACTGCTTAACTACGTGAAACTTTGACATATTTTCTAACACATTTTTAAACTTAACGGCATAAAATTGGCAGGCCTGAATATCAAAGAGATTTAGAATCAAATGGTGCTTTCCATTTTTTTAATAAATAAATTACTTATTGAGTTATGAGCAATTGCTGTCATGTAACAACCCTTTTTTTCCTTTCCCGCACTATCGCGTCTGGAAATTCGGTTCAAAACACCAACTTTGACAGTAAGATCTTCTGCCTTTTCCAAAAAATGGAAAATACTATTTGATTACATAGTTTCTGAATAAGAATACATGCCAATTTCATGTATTTTCAAACAAAAATTAATTCAGAAATGTGTCAGACAGTAGCTGCTTTGGATTTGAGAACAGCTTTAAAGATTTTTATTTTCCGAAATCCTTTTAGTGATTATTTAAAGAACATATTATTTTGAATATGAATTAAATGAACTGCTAATAACTGTTTTTCTTACATTTTCAAAAATTTGATAAAATCACAAAGTTCAATCATTTTTGTTAAAATTTATGGTAAAAACTGTTTTTTTTTTTTTTTTTTTTTTTTCAGATAAATATTATAATTTATACTTGTAAGTGGATCCTATTTCTCCCATTTTATGAATATACAGGGTATCAACTCACTCTTACCATTGTACAATAGGTAATTCCTAAGCTATGAGCTTTAGAAATATGCTTCAAATTGAAAAAATTTTCCAAATGTTGTTCAATCTTATTAAAAATATTCCATGTCAAAAAAGATGTTTTTTAAAAAATTTTGAAATTTAACATTTTCTATGGCCTTTGGGTCCTATAAGTTATATTTTGAAAAACTTTCTCCAATCCTCTCTAATGAGTAAAACAATAAAAATTTCATTTTTGTACTACAAAACTTATCAAGTTATGATACTTTGATTTTTATGCACTTTCAGCATTTTCTGACACAAAAATAAATCTTTCTGGATTTCATAGAATTCCCTTCATTCCCTTTTTGATTATGCAAATTATTGTGGTAAATAGCAAACTACCAAATGCCTGTTATAAGGGAGAAAAAAGGTTTCAGAAAAGATGGGTGAGTACAAACTCATCATGCAATTTTTTTATTATTATTATTATTTTTATTTTTATTTCTTTTTTTTGTGGGTAACTTTTAAACATTTTTTATTATTTTTTTTTAAATTTTTCTTGTTTATATACCTTTTTTTACTTCTACACAGACTTTGAGCAATTGACACTGAGAGTACTTAAGGAAGCACTCCTCCAATTTTACAGTGACAAAAATGTTAGGACATGTATTTCTTGAGAAAGATAAGGTTCAATCAAGCTTTCATTGTTCAACTACAGTTACCAATCACAGTCTGTGTAAGATAGGGAATTTATTCTGAAACATCACGATTTTGAACTTGATCAAAGTCAAAATCAAGGGAGTAGGAAATGTAGGGCTCTCAAGCCCCCTCCATTCAAATGAAGACATATTTTAAAAGTTACATGAGATCTCCTAAAGTCTTTGTCTTCAATATTTAATACTTCATCTCTGAAAAAAACAGTTCTGTACATAAAGAAGCACTATAAATATTAACTACATTTGTAACTACTAAATCTGCAGATTGAGGGTTTCCACATCTGCTTTTTATTAAGTCTACTTATATTTTGAACTCTTTTTGTTCAAACTTTCACGCAAAAATTTCATCTCTTTCCAATTGGTGTTTTTACAAGTACAATTTCAAGTAGTTTCAGAAATTTAACTGTTATAAATTATAAGCAAAAACACAAGCACTGTTTATTTCTTGTCGAAACTTTTTATAACATGAGCTCCACCCCCTCCACCTGCTGTTGTCTCACAATTTGATGATTGCAACTTTTACAATTTTCAGTACATTAAATATTCTATATAAATTAATTAAAATATTGATTTTTGATGATGGCACTAATGATTAGTTTGAAGGATTAATTATTCTGATAAATGAAAGGCTCGGATGTAAAACAAAGTAACTAAAAAAATGGAAGTTTTGAGATATTCAATATTGAAGTATTCAATAGAAATCTACAACCAAAACCATTACAATTGCTTCTTCTAAAAACAGCTGATTTGTTAAAACTGAACCTTCAATTAACTACGTGCAGCATTTTTTCTCCAGTAGATTTATTTTATTGTACTCATGAAATTTTAATAACAAAATTGATTTTGTTTATCTAAAATTTGATCTTTGATTACAATGGCATCTATTGAGTAACAAGTAAACTTTGTACGTATCAAAAGATGTCAAAATGCAAGTAAATAATTTTACATGAAAATTGGAAAAAAAAATTAAATGTCAGTTATACGTTCTACATCTGAGCTCTTCGAATATGTCATTAATTATTTATGATTCTAATTGTCCTATTTACTCGAAAATGAATATTTGATCCCCTCCCATAATTTTTGAATAAGCTACGCCACTGGTCAAAAACTACATTTCAAATGACTGAGAGAAGAAGAGAGTATAAATTACTATAAAGGGCAAAAATACAGAAAGCAGAATCTAAACATTCTTCATACCAAAAGCATTACAAAGCTATCTTTGAATTTAATTATGACTGTATGTCATCAATACTTTCACTTAATGTAGTAAAATTTCATTTCCGATTCCACCAGGTCTTTAAAGAGATCTTCCACTTCCTTCGCTTTGTCTGGAGTGAAGTTCTCTACAAACTTCTCCATGTCAGCCACGCACTGTGTTTCGAGTCTACGTAGAACAGATATTATCTCTTTGCCTTTCGGATTATCACCAGTCAGTACGGGATAGGCTGTTTGGTGTTTCTTGTAGAGTGTGTGTCTGCGTTCAACTGTGAACTGGAATCTGGGTTCCACCTGGGAAAGAAAGAAAAATATATGTGAGATATTTATTTTTATATCATTATATATACATACACACACACACACACATATATATATATATATATATATTATAGGTATTTTATATTTTATATATATATATATATAATAAAAAATATTTTTTTTTAAATAGTAAATATTAATATTAATATTTTTTAAACCAAAGATAATGTTAGAACTGGAAAAATACATGGTACATGTGGGTATTTTTTGTTTTTATATATTTTCATCTGAAAAAAACATTTTAAAACTGGAGAAAAAACAAAAAAGATGAAAAGAAATGTGAATCGACCTATGAGAAATACATATTTTTAAACAGTAAATATTAATATTTCTTCAAAAGCAAAGATACCCCCAGAACTGGAAAAGTATGCTGAATAAGTGGGTATTTTTTAGTTTTTTTGTATTTCCGTCAGTGAAGCAGATGCAGTAGTTTAAAAATGTAGAAGAAAAGAAGAAACAGTAAACTTGAAAAATAATTAGAAAATACAAAAGCAAACTTCAGAATTTTTTTTTTTTTTTGAAGCAGTAAATATTATTTATTTATTAATTAAATACTTAGAAAAAGACCCCAAAGAACAGTTTTTTTTTTTTTCTCTGACCTGGCAGCAGATGACATTTTGAAATTGCAGAAAACATGAAAGCTGCTACAAATCAACGTCCAGTAAAAATGTTTTTTGAAACAAGTAAATATTAATATTTTTTTAAGCGAAAGGTACTGTTGAAACTGGAAAAGTAGGGAATTTTGTTATACAGACTCCATTGTTGCCAAGCATACATTTTACTACACATTTACATACATTTTGACATGGTGTCCATATAACGGAAAAGTATAGACTTTTTTTTTTTTAAAACCCCTACAGCCCTGCGATCATGATTTAAAATTGCAGGAAAAACAGAATGTTTCACTACTTTCTGCTTGAAGTTTCACTGAAAGCCTGTAAAGACACAGACATCAGCACTGGCGTGCATTGTGTGATTTTTTTTATGGTTTTTAATTGTCTAAACTAGTTATAAATATATATATATATAAATATGAGCCTCATATGCATTCAGACATGTTTTCGTGATCAGAACTCATTTAAATTTTCAGACCTCCAAGTGCAGTAGATTTCCCTAGCCATCACCAACAAACATGCAATCTTTTATTAATATAGATATTAAGAATAAAATATAAAAGAAAGAAAAAAATAAGTAAATAAAATTGAATGGCACATAAGTCAATATTGAACAAGAGTCCATTGCTGCACTACTGCTTTACTCAAAAAGAGACTCTTTTCAATCTTTGTAGTGTATGTTTGGGGGTCTGGCGGCCCCTGGCATGGGACACAAAGATGCTGTGGTGCTGGCGTCATGGTGCACAAGGATGCTCGCATGCTGGGATCAGAACATCAACTCTAAGAAGAGGGGAATTTTTAGGATGTTTTCGAAAGGTATTTCAATGACTTAAAAAATTTGAAAGTGATTTTTTTTTTCCGTGTAAATAGGTGTACTCTAACACAAGGTGGGATGAATTTTTTTTTTTGTTTCTTGTTTAATGAAACAGAAGTTTTAATTTTAATTGAGGGACTTAGAATTTTTTTTTTAAATGTAATTTTTTATCAGACTAATCCAGAATGCAGCGTCTGTCGGTGCCATTCTTGGTGTCCTTTCTGAGGTTGTACTACCTTATCTTAAAAATAAAATCCATTTTAAAGCTTGCTTTCTTTAAACTCTCCATATATATATATATATTATAGGCTTGATTAAGATTTCTCGTACCTTCTCCTTCAAAAAGCTTCAAGACAGTCCCTCTCAGAAAAATGCACTTCTAAATTTGTGGGGTTTTTTTTAAATTCCAGTACAGTACAACCCCGGTTATCCAAAAAGCATGGGACAAAAGGATGTTCGGTTAACTGGGGTTTCATAGAAATCTTCGAATAATCGGGAGGCTTCCTAATTTTATTCTACCAGATAACACCACTCATCCTTCTCACTTCCTCACAGTCAGGTAAAGGATTAATGCTTGCAGGTGCTGCAAAAGTCCATATTCTATTCGATTTTCCCTTCCTCTTTACATGTGTTTTAATTTCCTGCAAACCTTATTTACAATAAAATTAAAAATACAAACATTAATTTTTTTTTTTTTTAAATACAAACGGTTTTTATAAGCATGAAGAGCTCAACGAGTTGAAAAAGTTTATATTGGCACCTCAATATATTGAAGGACAGGAAGATGCAACAGGGTCAGATCTGTTGTTGTTTAAAAGGTGGTGTGGTAAGGCAGCATTAAAACAAAAAAAATCACAACATATTTTGTAAAGAAATGAAATGCTGTCTATGCAATAAAATGCCTGCATTTACGCAATAGTCCAAATATATAAGTTGACGCTGTTTATTTCATAAACAACATGCTTGTTTAAAAATAAAATTTTTCATATTAAAAAGAGTTTTAAGGTTTTTTGGTTAAGCCAATTTTCTGTACATTACTGTACATTTTTCAGTACACACTGGTTTTACAGTTCATTAGAAATCGCTAACTTTTTTTGCCTTTCACGTATAAGAATGTATGGCGTCTTTAAAGAATTGCATCTAAGCCAAAAAAATTTCTAGCCAAAGGGGGATTGTGGGAGAAAACTGCTTGTTAGCAATAGATGTGCCAGGTGACTGACATACATTGTTTGTTGCAACAGAAGAGCTATAATGCTTCAATTTGTAATGCAATACAACTCAGAGCATATGTGTGTGTTCTACTAATTAGATTTTAAAACAGATTTTAAAAATATAAGTTTCAGTGAACAGTTGTCATAATATTTTGGCCACTCAGTGTATAAAGCTAAGATCTTTCAATTTCAACAAAATCAATGGATCACATGTTTAGTGGTTACCCATCAACATACATGAAATAAATTCAATAAGAAAATTATTAAGATTATAGTGAAACAGTGTATGAGTATCTACTACATAAAAAAATATATTGATTAATTACAAAAATTGTTTGAAAGACACAAAACACTATAAAAAGGGTTATGAGTAGTTCATACATTTAGAGATTCTTTTATTTTGATATACGATGTGGACTAACTTTCACAACTCACGAAGTAAAGTTATTAATGTAAATCTATATTATAAAGCAAAAAGCAAAAACATGTCCTTGAGTAATACTGACATCATATTGACAGTGGCAATTAATAACCAAAAAAAGTTGCTTTTATTGCCATTTTTTATTGCAACTTTTTTCATCCCACAATTCAATTTTTACACTGGGGAATAGGAAAAAATAAAAACTTTCAAATACAATTTGTTTAAAAACTATCTTAATGTACTGTTTTTTTATGGTTTTAAAAATAATTTTCAAGCATGATTTTTTAAAAATCTCCATGCAAACCAATTACAGAAGATTAAACTCATTTCAGTTAAAACAATGTAATAAATTCGGCATTTTTTTTCCATAACTAAATTTCCAAGCGAAATTTAATCTTCACAAATAAATAAATCAATAAATAAAACATGAATTTAACAGATATGCAATTGTTTAAACACTGAAATGATCAGAATCACAAATGTTGCTATAAATAATAAAATGTTTTGCGAGTAATCGCTGGCATGCAGCTACTCCGAAAGTACCAAAAATGCTTTCTGGGTACTTCTCTATTATCCTGTCGACCACTTTTCATAACAAAAAACTATCGCCAAACTGTAACGCCAAATAAACGAGAGAACATTGACATTGGAATATCAAAATAAATAAATTAATTAAATATAAGAATTTAAGAACACAATTGTTATTTTAATTAATGAAATAACTAATAAATCAGTAAAACATAATGAAAAATACACGCAAATGTCGAATTAAAAACCACTTGATGACATAACAAACACGTATAATGCTTCGGACATCAAGTAAATGGGACTGCATTTTTGGCGTTTAATTTTACAGTTTGAAGATAGTTTTTTGTTATGAAAAATGGTCGATGGGATAATAGAGAAGTACCGCTTTTTGGTATAGTTAATGGCAATCTAAGAAAATATACTAAATGTAAAAAATCTAATAGAGTTTTCAATTAAACATTATTTTCATCTATGTTCTGTACATCAGGTATTTTGTTGGCACGTTTAACCCAGGTAGCTTAGAATGGACTGCCTCTTGTTTAGAAATTTGTAATTTAAAAAAATAGCAAAAAATAATGAAAGCTTCACAAAAAAAGCATTGTAAAAATTCAAGCATCTAAAGATACATAAAATATTTAACAGGCATTCAATACCTTTGCTGGATCTTCATTATCTGGGAAAGTCGGCGAGACAATATGTTTTGAGATGCGATTTGAAGAGCAGAACACAAAAGGTTTGAAAACAGAATGTGCAGGATCAGGAGTGCCAGTAAACCAGTGACAAGAAGACCTTTCAGAATTAGGTGGTGCCAACACTGAAACCTGGAGAGGAAATATTATACAAATTTACAACAAGCTCTGCAGAAGTATTAGCAAAATTACTTTAAGATCAGACATACATAGAACTATTATCATATCTATTAGTACATATTTCAAGGATTTTTTTTCCTTTAAATTAACAACTCTACAGAATTTGTTATAATTCAATTTTATTATAATAATCTGAAAAGTACAGCCTCACCGTTACAGGGGAAAAAAATCTTCAAATTGTCACAGAAAAAAAAATGGAAACTATAAATTATGCATCTACAAATAAAACACGAATTTAACAGATATGCAATAGGGTGGATCGATGTTATATGGTGAAAAAATAAATATTATTAATCAAAACCTACCTATGCGGAAAAGATGTTCTATTGTATGGAGATCAAGAGAAAAATAATTAAAAAAATTAATTTTAAAATTTAATACTGCCGCAGAGAGTTTGAATTTTCAAAAAAAAATTGGAAAAAGACCTAATTTTGGTTAGATGATTTTTGATTCAAAATAATTGTTTTAATTTTAATCAAAACATACCTATGCGGAAAAGATGTTATATTGTATGGAAATTAAAAGAAAATTAATAAAAAATAATAATTTCAAAATTTAATACTGCCGCAAGGGGGTTGGATTTTCGAAAAAAAGGGCAATTCCAGCTTTTTCATTCTCCCGCTTTATCCTTCCACCCCTCCATAAGTTGGAAGCGCTACGTCATGGAATCTTCCCTACGTCATATCATACACCCTCGTGGCTCTGAATTAGGGCTCCTATAATATTTAAAGGAGCCTTACTCTGAACAATACTGGATAAACGTATTCCCACCGCTCGCTCATTCAGTTCAAAGCTAGCGGCTTACGGAATCGGGCGCTGTTCTCGCAAAGTGAAATAAATTTCGATTTCATTGCGTAAGTTTTCTTTGTAAGTGTATTGTGTTGCATAGTGTACTTTGAATATTATTGCACCATGGCGATGTTAAGAAAAGACATGATTTGCCCTATATATTGGTCTGGTTGTGATATGCCAACGAATATGCTTCCTACCTACAGTAACATAATAAAGTGCGTATGTTGGCATTCAAAAGAATACCGATGCAAAGAAACATTGTCTACATCTACACTTTCCTCCTCATGTGAAGAAGTTGCTAATAAGTTAGAAGAGACCTGGAAACGAGCTTCAATCCCAATAATTGACCACTATAGCATTTTGAGAAAAGTTCGATTATACCACGACAAATATCGCGGTCTTCTTAAATCTTACAAAGCCAGAAAAGGAATTGAAAGCTATCGCAAGCAGATTGACGTTTTCCAGAAAAACGCAAATGCTGTTTTTGATATATCGGCGTGTACTTGTAAATCAGTTGAATGTTGCTTCTGTAAGAAAGAACGGAAAGTACCAATGAACGAGAGAGAATTTCTATTAGGCATGCGAACTGTAAGAAAAATGGTAATCGGGTCGCTTTATCGGAAAGTCACTTTACAAATAACTAAGGCCGAGAAACGAAAATTAAAGCAAGGGCGATATGTGGAGAAAAACAAAACACTGCCTGATGTTTCTTCCAGTTCAATATATTTGAATATGAATATGAATAATGGGTGTATATTGAAGCGGCGTATGTGCGAGCATACTGACTTTTCTTCATCATCAGCTATCATTGAAAGCGGCACCCAAAACGCTGATGGTGTCACTGTCACATCTTTAGTGACGAAATTACATGCCGTAGCAAAGAAATTGAACCGTTTTGGCATTTCCGACCGAGCAGGCGCTGCCATCGTGTCAGCTGCGCTTTAAGATGTGGGCATTATCTTACAAAGCGATGTATCGAACGTCGTTGACAAAAATAAAACTCGACGTGAGAAAACAAAGGCAAGAACCACTCTAACGTCTCAGTCAGTTGTGAAAGATTCTGACCATGACCAATTTGGCTTATACTTCGATGAACGTAAAGACAGGACTATATCACTAGGAGATAACAGAAGAAAAGTCATAATAGAAGAACACGTAAGCTTGGTAAAAGAACCTGGTTCCGAGTACATCGGATACGTATCTGTAAATTCTGGGAGAGTGCAAGTCATTGGAAAAGACATCGTAAATTTTTTGTCCTGCGTTGACAACAATATAGATGCAACAAAGTTGGTTGCGATCGGTTGCGATGGAACATCTATTAACACAGGTGTTAAAGAAGGTGTTATGCGAAATTTAGAACTGATTCTGAAGCGTCCACTACAATGGTTTGTGTGCCAGTTACATGCCAATGAGCTTCCACTACGTCATCTTTTCGCGTACGTAGATGGAACCACGACTGGGTCCAGAAGCTTCACTGGTGGAATAGGACCTTGTTATTAGGAGAAATGGGTTTTTTGCCATCCTGAAAATATTTTGATATCGTTGTTAGCTGATGAAGGAACTCACATAAGGCAATTGGCCCTTCGAAGAATTCTAAAAGCGAGCGAAGTCAAACGGTCTACTACAATCCCAAACATTTCAACGAATAATATCCGTATCTTCAATTTACCAGCTTTTGAACTTTGTGTGACGGATTATATTGATTTGATTAAATGGGAAAATGTGACAGAACCTCCACTAACTGAACGATTTAGTGACGACGGGATTTCAGAAGCAATAGTAAATCCAGCAATTATTCCGGCGGCAATAATATCTACTATCAAGGGGTTTCCGTGCCACACTCAAGCTACAGAACGGATAGTCAAAACAGTCAAGGAAGCATCTTCTGTTGTTTGTTGATCATATAGAAGAGACGGTTTTATAAAAAATCGCATCGAATCACGAAACATCATGCCAATTTTCAACACCAATCGTGATTATCGCCCACTGTAATTTCGACGATTTTATAGGTTTTTCTTAATAATAAAGAAGCTGGTAAATAAGAAGCTGACGTGTTTTCTTGTAACCAAGTAAGTGTCCTCTTATTGCAATTAATATTTAAAATTACTAAAATGCATATTTCATTTAACAAAAATCACTTGACTTTTTACCGTAAAAAGACTCAAATACATAAATTTCAAACACCTCGCGGCAGTATTAAATTTTGAAATTATTTTTTTTAATTATTTTTCTCTTAATCTCCATACAATAGAATATCTTTTCCGCATAGGTAGGTTTTGATTAATATTAAAACAATTATTTTTATTCAAAAATCATCTAACCAAAATTATGTTTTTTTTTCATTTTTTTAGAAATTTCAACCTCATTGCGGCAGTATTAAATTTTGAAATTAATTTTTTAAATTATTTTTCTCTTAATCTCCATACAATAGAACATCTTTTCCGCATAGGTAGGTTTTGAAATTGTGAAAAAAAAAATTTCGATCCACCCTAATATGCAATCGCTTAAACATTGAAATAATCAGAATCACAAATGTTGCTATAAATAATGAAATGTTTCGTGAGTAATTACTGGCATGCAGCTAACGGTGCTGGAAACTTATTCGTCTCCTGTATGCCCCTAAATAGTGTGCTCATGTATGACATTCCATCTTGCACTGCGAAGCTGCAGCCTTGCCAATCTATATGAGTGAAAATGCCAGACTGGATGTCGTCTTGGTGGCTTAAATGGAAAAGCACTTGGTGCGCTATACCAAGGTATCTGCGTTTGATCTCTGGTCTGGACACATTTTTCCCTCTGTTGGTTGTACTAGGGTAGTTTGATAAGTTCTCAGCCTGACACAGAGGTGGAACAAGTTTAACTAATAAAACAATGATGTTTATAAAGTATGATCCTTCAGATGACATGCTGTCGAGTTTCAGGCACGTGAGTTTATTGGTTATTGCTGGGCGATAAAGTAAAGTAAATAAGTTTTGATATTTTCTAAAAATGAAAAAAATTGAAGTTCGAGCTGTCATAAAATACTTGTTAATTGGTTCCTCATGTAACGATATAAAAAGGAACAACTGGAATTTGTCAGTTTGCTCAATATAATGCAGCCTTAGTATATATTGGGATAGCATCAAATTAAAAACAAATGCAAGCTGTTTTCGGGAGGCTGGTTTCAGATCGAACAAAAGTGATGTTCAATGCCAGGAACTGAATAACCATCTCCTGTCTCAATCAAAGACGTAAAAAATATATCTTTTTTTATGCTCATGACTCCAAGAATGAAGCAAGTGAGGGGCAAGGATGATGATAACCCCCCTCCCCAATTCTGATATTATCTGCTGTTGCAAATGCCTTCAATGTCTTACTCAGATACATCATAAAAAGTATTATGGTTACAGATGCTTATATTTATTGTTAGAGAGATTTTTGAATAATGCTGTATTATTACAATGTTTTTTCATGTTATAGCAACTGTCATGAGCAAACACAACAGATGGCATTTAAAAAAAGTCACATGTTGAACAAAAATCGGGACAAAAAAAAAAGATCACAAACTCATAAAGACTGAATGAATTCTGTGTTTTCAATGTTTTATTTACTTTTTACCATGCTAAAAATATTTTTTATACACAAAGATTAAATAGGATAGTTTTTTCTTATATTAAAAGTAAGGACTGATTATAAGATTTCTCGTTATCACAAGTAACTAAATATGATTTTAATAACTGAGTTGTGCTGCAAAGATTTAATATTTTTGGTTTGTGTTCATAAAATTAGGTTAGCAGAAAAATTATTTTTGTTGTTTTGTGGCAGTACTCTCGAATAATGCTACAAAATTCTTGGGGGCAAAAATAAAAGTTCGATTGAACACCACAAAATCTACCCGGCTAGCTTTTTACTAATTTTTTTCTGCTTAACACATAAAACATCGCACTCCACGGCACATAACACAAACATATAAAAGACTGAGATTTCTATATATTTTACATTCTGTAGGAACAACAGCATGACACAGGATATTTACATTTTGGCTCTCTGATACAACTGCCTTCAGCGAAAGCTCACATACCTAGATCACATGATGTGTGCACAGGGAAAGTCTATTTTTATGGAAAGGGGCTTTCCGCTTTCTAGTTTTATTTTTGGTTGTAACATATTAATTAACAAAGCCATATTTAAATCCATATTTATTTTTAGCTATTATTCATGTCAGTTCTATGAAAATGAACAATGAGTTAAACTTGAATACAGCCAAATTTTAGACTAAATATGAGCAAAAGACAGAATGTTTTACCATAGACATACAAACGAAAGCTCTAAAGTTCATCGAGACAATTAGATGCATAAATAAGCTCTGTTTCTGCAACATTATGGAAATTACATTTAATACATTATCCCACTTAATACATGACTTTTGTTCAGTCCCTTGATACGTGTCTTAATCAGATTCCACTATACATTGTTTCTACTGAACATTGTCAAGTTCCCTGAATGTGGAAATATCAATCTTTCTTGTTTCATTCAGCTCTATTAGCTAGAATTAAGTACAAAATCATGAAAAAAATTTAAATAAAAATGATACAGATTAAAACTGAAATTAAGTACGAACACAAAAAAGTAAACATAAACAATACGGCTGCAACAGTTACAGTTGCAGGTATTGTTAAGAAGCTACTGTTGCGCCATATTTTTACCTTAGTTACAAAAATAATTTGCATCAGGATTGTAAAATAATGAAGTTTTTTCCATATTTATACAGATTTAATAAACAAAAAAGCTTAATTAATTAAAAATTGTCTTGGAAAAAAGATCGGGATCACCACTGATATTAACGTCATCTTGATTTTTTTCGGAAGAAAATTCCTATTTTCTTCATGAAAAAGCACGAGTTTTGCCATATTAACTGTAATTACATATTAAAATATGTGTAATAATATAAAAATAAATATTGAAAAATGGGGAAATGAATGCATTAAAAATAAACAAATAATTCAGTTAACAGTTTTTACATTTGTGAATATTGTACAGGATACAATATGGTGATTTTTTGCTTCAGTTATGTTAATTTGCATCAAAATCATAAATAATGAAATTTTATTTAGTAATTAACCAGCTGTAATAGCCAAAAGAACATGATTAACAAAAAATTTAGTTAAAAAAAAAAAATTGTGATTGTGACTGATTTTAGTGTCATCTTTCATATCATTTACATCTGCAACGATATGCAAATTTTAGGCAATTGTGGATTTTGGGGTCATGGATTTGAGGGAGACTACTGTATTTCCATGAATGTATATACCGTAAAATACCGTTAATCCGCCCTTCCCGATTAAGCGCCCCCCTCCCACTTTGTAAACAAATTGGAAAATTCAAAAAATCCTGAGAAAGCGCCCTCCCCCAAAGAAATTTCGCCGTGCACGTCAAGATCAACACCAAAAATTTTATCTTCCGAGTGGTTTTTTTTTCTCCGAAGGATCAGAAAGGCGTGACGATAGTTTCAAATATCGCAAACATGTACAAACACATTGTCGATCTGAAAAAGCAATATAACCAAACATTAGTTTTGCTGTAAATTTATCTCCATGGCGATATGAAGGTAATGAAAATATCGATAGTGAAAGTTTCTCATGAAACAAGTTTAAAAAATGTGTGTTTGATGCTGTGTGGAAAATATTTTGATTAAAAAAGAATCTATTATTTCATTAAAGAATTTATAGTCGTTTTTAACATTATTATGAAAACGAATCACAAAAAATATCGATTGATTGATCAGATCAATCGATTTGTCGATACACAATCGAATTTGTAGTGCAATTTGTGCTATCTTTGTGGTAGTAATGTTTTTTGTTTTAATAATCTGACAACACTACCAATTCGTTCTATATGTTCTCAATTTTTGTGATTTGTATTATTTATTTAACATTTATACATACGAAATCATGATAAAAAAAAACGGTTATTTAATCTCCCTAACGTACAACAGATGGCGACACCACATAAAATGTTACTAGTTCTCGAAATTACTTCAGGACATTTTCAATTGCAATTTCTCAGTGTTTTTTAATTATTTTAAATTATTAGGTTCCTTTTATTTTTCTGTTACCATATTAATGACAGATATTAGTGTTATTATTTATCTAAAGGCATTCCAGTTTCAAAGCTTCTGAAATCCAGAATTTTCTATAATCTGAAATCGCCCTTAATCCTGAAGTTATACTGTTTTTCTGTTTTGTCTATCATTTTGTTTTCAAAATGTTTTTCTTTTGTTGCTTTATTAAAATAATGCATGCTTTGTGATGATCAGCCATTAGCATCTCCCACCCACCACCACCACCCATAAATATCATATACTACAGTTTTAATACCGTGTAAGCGCCCCCCCATGCCTATTTTACGATTTTTCGTCATGTTTAGGGGGGCGGATTAACGGTATTTTACGGTATACTGTTCTTACACAAATGTTGTACAAGATCCACATAATCATGTGTTGTAAATCATTTCAAACATTTCATTTTACAAGATGATCGCAAATATAACTTGTTTTATTAAATTTGTTATGGGCTCCCTAATTGCCTGCGTGATTAAATCTTCACTTACAAATATGATGTCAAATATGTAACATATAGTATATGTGAGCAGGTGTGTGTCTATAAGATTTATTCTAGGAAAAGAATTATCAATGAGGCTGTTAGAATGAATAAATATACAAATAAATAATGCTCTTTGAGGTTTGAAAATATATATATATATTTTTTTTAAACTTACCTGAGAACCAGCTGTAGGAAATTCATGATCTGCCCCTCTACAGATTTCACTATCACAGTCTCGAAGAACTTGAAACATTGAAAGTGTGGCAAATTCACCTGAAACAGTAGAATTAATTAGATACAGCAAATCAAAATATAAGAATCTTTGCAAATAACATAAATATGTAACAACTGGAAACTTAATATGTATAAAAATACTGTAACTACTATTGAGTATCACAGTAAAGAGTATGTTATCTTGTGTAAAGAAAAATCTTAATACATCACATAATTTCTAATTATTTGCAAACATCCATAAAAATTGAGAATATAGTCTTATTTCTTATATATACATTAAGACAAAAATTATTATAAAATAAATTCTTTACATTTTATTTTAACTTAGAAAATTGGTTTCCATCAAAGAAGCTATTCATACAAAATGTGAATCTGTTAAAGTAATTCCAAATATTTCATTAATTTAATATCATTTACACATAAATACACTTTAATTTAATATAATTTCATAAGTTATATTGATTTTAACTCTTAAGAAAATCTTTCCAAAAGAACCTTAAGTTGCCACTCCCCCTCCCCTTCACTGCCTTCAGCAGCATACACTCACAAATTTGTAATATGATTTTATATTTTTTAACAAAAATCTAACGCACCATGAGCCTAGGGTTGAGAGTCCCACTGTAGTACTGTGTTTGACATCCCCACTGCCCTTTGGCAGCAAACTAGAGCATACATAGAATGTTCCAATTTGATAAAGAATGAAAATCTTTCCAAATTAAGTAAGGAGTTCACTCCAATACAGTGATAGCCAATGTCTGAACCTGAAATTTAATTCAGTGGTGGCCCATGGATGGAAAAGTATGTGACAAACCAGTATGAAAATGTGTTAAAAATTAATCAGTTTCTATAATTAATAGCTTAGAAATGTGTGCCAAAAAATTTCAACACATTTCAAAACATTTCTAACATTCTTTAACTTAGATAAAATCAATAATTAATTTTTATTTTTATAGAACTTTTACTTAAATATTTCTACACTTATACTAAATACATACTTTACTCTTAACTTATTTATTGAATAATATAGTTATGCCGCATCAAATTCTGTATTAATAATTTATGAATGAATGTTTCCCTTACTGTATAATACGATGCCGAATTTAGTACATATATTATAGCCTTCGATATCAACAAAAGCCTGAATACTTGAGTGAGGAAAGACCCGAGAAATAAACAGTCTCTGAACTTGGTGAAAATCTGTGATAAACTTTTAGTTAACATCAACAAAATGGTAAACTTCTAAGTTAGCAAGTTTCCCTTCAAATAGTATTCCACTATCTAAAGAACTGGTGACAAAACTCAAAGGCTGTGTTCTATATGCAAGAACTATTTAATTTCTTTACAAACTATCAATAATAGCTGATGAATTCACGAAATAATTGTGTTGTTACAATTTCATTTATTTAATCCAGAATTAACTTTAATTTCAATAAAGTTTTTTACATAAATGAAAGCATTTGCATCTCACACACTACCCATCATAATATGATGGATATGTAATCATTTACAATTGTTTCAGTGTTTTTAAGCACGTAGTTCAAACATCTGTCAATTATTTATTTGTGAAATTTTAATTTCATTTGACAATTCAGTTGCAGAATATTACACAAAAACAAACAAATGCAGGCATAATTATACACATTGCTTTAAATGCAAATGTTTTTTTTCTTCTTTAATTGATTTACATGCTCATTTTTTTTAGATAGATTTTAACCCTTTAACGGACGGTGGTCACAAAAAAGGACACCTAATTCCAAAACTGACAAACGGCACCAAGAATATTTAATTAAATTTTCCTTTTGTTAAGTACCGGAAAATAAGCAAGTTTTTATTTTCTAATGAATTCGTTTGTAATTTCTGGTGTCAGTCCATTATTTCATCATTTTACAAACAGACTTACTCTGCGCCGGAAAGGGTTAAAAAACTCATGCTTAAAAAAAATTAAAACCATAAAAATTCAGTAAATTGAGCTGCAGTTTTCAAAAGTACATAAATACCTTCATTAACAAAAAATAATATAGGAAAATTTTGCTTAAATAGTCATATTCTGTTTTCTTTTCTTTTTTATTTATTTAAAGGTACATACATTTTACATTTGAAAAAATATTTTTTTTTTAATCCGATGGTGTGAAAGATGAAATTGCATGAATGATGTTTAGAAATTAAAAAATTTGCGATAAAACAAAACCGACTGTTCAAGTCATTGTCACCATGGATATGATGTCAGCATTACTCAAGGACATGTTTTTGCTTTATAAATATAGATTCATGCAACAGTTGGTACAATTTTGACTAGGAAAATATTTTTCTATGATTTTATCAATGTAATTAATTACCTGATTCTGACAGCTGGGTGAGTAATTCTTTGCCCCTATTGAGTCTTTGTGTCGCATTTTCATTTGCATTTCCATAGGCTTCAGCAAAGTTGAGGTCCCCTTGGGAAGGGTCCCAGTAGCCATTTGCTTCAGCATGAGACTTGAGATCTTTGCTCATTAAGTCAATATTAGTGCCTATTGTTAAACAGTTTGATATATTTCGACAACCACCTGTATAAAAAATAAATAAAATAAATAAATTTTTCAAAAAAAAAAAAAAAAAAAAAAAGCTAAAACATATTACAGGAGAAACTCGATATAAAGGAGATGGGTAAATAATAGGAATGCACCAGATGTGGATTTTTGCCGGATACTGAATATCCGGTATAAAATTTTATTGAATATTTGGTATCCGGCCGAATACTTTCTCTTTTTTAAGTTCAATAGTAATTTTTCTATTTTATGCTTGCTTAAAAAAAAACTTTAAATTATTATAATTTTATGCCATTCAAATATTAATAATAGATTTAAATTCAAATGAATTCCAATTAATTTTTCAGGAGTGAAATTCGCCCGAAACTAATGAGTAACATATAAGTGGATTTTCCATTGCTAAACTGAGCATTTAAACTGACAGCGTTTAAACCGAACAACAACTTTTGTTCCTTGTAGCTCAGTGGTAGAGCCTCAGATCACTATTCTGAAGTCCCGGGTCCTATTCTAGGCTTGGGACATTTTTCACTCTGTCGGTTTAAACGCTCAGTTTAGCAATGAAATATCCACTTATATGTTAGATTTAAATTCATTATTAAGACATTGAACATATAAAAAGTTAAACAATTAAGTAATTTTCCTGTTTTTCACACCTATAAATCTTTGTTATTTGTAATTACAAAACATCCTGTTGAAGTGGCTTTTCTTTTCCTACATACTCGTACATATTATTACTTACCATATTTTCGGGCGTATGAGCCACGGCGCATACGAGTTTAAAAGTATAAAATATTCTAAGAGCGGCTCTTACGCCAGGGCGGCAGGTACGGTGATTTTTTTTTTTCATAGGGATGTCTTATAATACCTGTTTTTTTCCCATACCGATATCTTATGATGCCATTTTTACCTCTTTGATCAACTGTCATATGCTCTCAAATTTGTACCAAAACATTAGAAAACATCTCCCAACCTTGGATGTCCGTGAAAGGTTATTTGTTTATTTTTAAGCAATCAGTGGAGTGAAAAATGTTGGTCTCGCCAGCTCTCAAGTTAAAAATGATTATGTTTTCTGTGCACCCATCAATAAGCACTGTATCCTCAGGATATTAGAAAGGATTTAGAGTTGTCGCGACCTTTTTTGCTATTGTTGGAAATATTTTGTTTTAGTGGTAAGCTTAGCTTAACATTTGCTCAAATATTGTCCTCTTAAACTATGTGTTCATCCACCCTTTCAGAGAACGTATTTTTGTTTCAGTGTCATTGCTTCTTTACCTTTTCGCTAACCCTTTTTCTCAGTTTAGTTGTCTCATGATTACTTCATCGTGTGATAAGTTGTTTTTGCAGGGTGTATAGGTGGCGCTGGTGTTCCACGGTTGCATGATGCCATACTTTTTATGACGTATGCTGCACCGTGATTTGTTCGGATAACTAACTGTTTGTTTAATGGTTCATATGCAAATGTCTTAGTAATTTTAACGTGTCTTTTGTTAAACAGGATCTCCCCCTCCCCCCCCCTTTTAAAAAGAGAATAAAAAAACAAGAATGCTACTAGTTACGCTGACGTGGTTTCGGCAAAGTCGCTATACAATATTCTTTTATACATTTATTTTTCCAGCACTTTAAGTGAAAATACTTATATGATATTTCTTTATATTTAATTACTAGTATAATTAACTTATTGTGTGGCATTTAAGTAAAAATATTTATAACTAAATTTGAGTTTCTTGGATGCGGAGCTTATGTGGATATACTTTTTAAAAAATAATTTTCATAGATGCTGCACTTACGGTGGTGCGGCGCATACGTGGATATATTTTTTTTTAAAAAGAGATTTTCATTGGTACGGCGCTTACGATGGGTGCGGCGGGTATTCCCGAAAATACGGTACTTTTCCTATGACAAATGTTTTCTAACAGAATTTAAATAGAGAAGCTCCTCATTGCAAGTTTCTTGTTTTGTAGTACAAAAGGGACAGTGAACTATTCAAGAAAGTTGCACAATTCTTTTCATAATTAGTATTATTTTACCATATCTGGTCTTCTATTCATAGACAAAATAGTGACAAAAGATTCAATAAAGCCATTTTCACTTTAGAATTGTTGAAAACATAAAAAAAAAAATAGATCATCAAAGGGATGAACGCTTATTCTCAGAAGTAGGGAATATTTGTAATAAAAAATGTAACAGATTACAGTCTGAAAATGGTGAGTGCCTAATGTTCTTACATCATAACTTGCCTTTAATAAAATTTAATTATAAATAGTTAGTTGTCATATTTTAACTATTATATTTTCATTTATATATAAATCCTGTAATTTCGTTTTTGTGAAAATATATGAGTATTTCTTTTTGTTAACATTGTTTTAATGGAATAATGTTGGTAAGAAGCAAAATAATTTCACACTAACTTTTCTGATAATGTTAAAAATATGATTTAAAAAATGAGTCACTATTCAGTAACCGGATATTCAAGTGTTTGGCAGGATCGAATATCCAGTTTGAGTGCTGGATAAGCATGATATCCGGCAAGAGTTGGATATTCGGTGCATCCCTAGTAAATAAGCACTGATTTTCAGCCTCCAGCAGAGCCAGCTTTAATAAAGTTAAGGATCTGTATTTACTGGTTCTAAATTTTAAAGTATTTTGACATTTTATAAAAAATACTATTCAATTTTTTTTCGATAAAAACGCTCCTAACACCATTGTAGTTTTTATATAAATCAATGCTTGAATAATAAAATGAAACATACATGAAAACTACGATGGTGTTGTGAGCACTTCATAACGAAAAAAATAAAATGATATACTTGAAATACCTTAAAATTTTCTAAATAAACCTATATTTTTTTTATTTTGTTTTGCATATTTAAAAAAAATCTTCAAACAAAATTCAATCAGATACAGTAAATATAGATCTTGAATATTCTTGAATATCATTAAAACAATCAAAACACCTTAGGGAAAAGAAAAAAAAAGGAAAAAGACAATATCAGGGGATCAAAAATAAGCTCTATCTATCCATTTCCTCTCTCTTTTTTTTTTTTTTTTTTGTTAAATTAAAAAAAGTTATTTAAAATAGAAAAGGGAAAAAAATTGGGGGGGGGGGGAGGGGGCATTTCTCATTTTATTAACTTACAGTTTGGTGGTTATTGTTAGACAAATTGATATTTTGACCTGCATCATAAATGGAAAAGTGGGAAAAAAGAAAACATTTTGGATTTTTATACTTGAAATGACAGTTGAAACATAATTGCAGAAAAATCCAGCAACACTTTAAAAAAATTATAATAGAAAATATTATTTAAAACAGAAAAAAAAAAAAAAAAAAAAAAGGTATCATCCCCCCCCCCCCCCCCCCCCTCCACCCTTTCTTCAATTATATTCTTAAGTTACATTTTAAGTTTTTAATACCCTTGTTCAAAATTAATTGGGGAAAAAAAGTGAAACATTTGAAAATGTCATTTTGATTTAATCAAATTTGATATCAGTTGTTTAAACGATGTTTTTAAGTTCAAGAAATTAAGAAAATACAATACATAAATCAAATTGAAAGTTTAAGAGCCTTCGCTAGTCACGCGAAGGAACGCTCAAGCTAATGTTAAGTCTACAGGAAGGTTCTTGTGCGATTACTCGCTCGCATTTTAATGTTTTTAAATGATTTTTTTTGCATAGGATAGCTGAGGTCGATCTCTAACGATGTTAGTTTTTAGTTTTTTGATTTTGGTTACAGTTTTTTTATAAGCGGACATTTTCAATTTTGGAACCGGTTCTGAAAGAGAAAGTACCCTTATATTAAAAAACTGAAACCAAAATCGAAAAACTAAAAACTAACAACGTTAGAGATCGACCTCAGCTATCCTATGCAAAAAAAATCATTTAAAAATATTAAAATGCGAGTGAGCAATTGCCCAAGAACCTTCCCATACACTTTTAACATTAGCTTGAGCGTTTTTTTTGCATGACTGATGTAGGCTCTTAAGAAATCGAGATATACAGACATCTGTACAGAACATACTGCGGAGGCCCTTTTGTTCTAGAGTCAACACAAACAAAATAAATAAATGATATTGCTTGTATTCATTAATTTACAAATTCAATAAATAAATATAAAAAAATTATGGTACAAAAAACATTACGATAAAAAGCATTAAAAACAAATGAGCAACTGATATTTTTCACTGAACAATTCATTTGTGGAATGCAGCAGTGAAGCTACTTCCATGAACAGCAAATCATATCAGTATATAGGATACAAGAACAAGTAGTGCAAGAGGACATGCTACAGTCAAACCTGTCTATCTCGAATCTCTCGGGAGCCAAAAACAAATTCGAGATAAACTGGTTTTATATAAACCGACTAAGAACATTTCTTTACACTAAATACAAAAGACTGACGGCTTAAAATAGTAAGTTTTATTTACATACCTTACGAAAAGTAATCCGTTCGGAGTTTTTGATGCAAAACTTTTTTAGATTGGACAATTTTTTGCAGTTTTAAAACAGCAGAGAAGCAAGCCTGATCAATATTGTTCTGGGATTCAAGAAAAAATCTTATGGTTCAATGGTTTTTTCTGCTTCTTTTGGTGTAACAACTCTTTCTATATTGATGTCCAACCCCTGCGGTGCGGAGAGTGGCATATGTCGCCTAGGAATTTCATGGAAATGAGGACTAGCGAGTTAGAAACGTTTATTGTTGCTATGGTGGGATTGTTTGTTACTCATAAATAAGATCGGATCTTGAATTGAAAAGTGGTGTTTCTTCCGAAAATTTGAGATAGGCAGGTTTGGAGAAAAAATAATTTGAGATAAGTTTGGAAAATACATTGATTTTTGAATGAAAATGCAGGGAAATTTGAAAATTTCGACATAAACAGATTTTTGAGATAGGCAGGTTTCGAGATAGACAGGTTTGACTGTATATAATCAACGAACTGTAATAGAAATGCTCCAAAAATCCTCATCAAAGGATTCTGCTCCCAAGTCCCAAAACTGATTTTTAATTGTTTATGTAATATCTTTATAATTTGAATTGTAATTTAGAATGCTTTTTTTTATTCTGTTCTGGGCAAATAAATTATTAAATTAACAAAATTGTAAATACGTATTTAAATATATTATTCCTGTTTATCACTATTTGTGAAATTAGTTATTTTATAAATTTCTTTGAACTTATAGTAAAAAGTTTTGAATTATGGAAAGATCCCTTATCAGACTACTCCGGGTCCCAAGCATTCCGGATAACAGATCCCATACTGTAATGATATAATTTTTAGCAATAGATAATAGAGAAATATTAAATTTCTTTAGAAATAATAATAAATGGGAGAAATATTTTTAAAAGCATGTAGACAGACGTAAATTGGGGTAAAGTTGTTAAAAAAATTTTAGAAGCAAAACTAAAATAAATAAATAAAATAAATAAATAATGCAGCAAAAAAAAATCTCTGTCGGCTCGGCCTACAGGCACAGGTAAATTTCGAAGTTAAGTACTAATTTCACTAACAAAACTAAATCAAGATTAGAGAAAATGATTGTTTCAATGAACCACAAACTGTAGTTTAAATTCTGACATTCTTTTTATTGAGACACGTGCACATTTAATGATGCAACCCTATATACAGCATCTCTGAGGGTTATCAAAAATTTTCATCATGCCAATGATACTTTTTTATCGTCTTAACGGAGATGGGATTTTTTTTTTTTTCATTTTCTATCCCCCCTCCACCCTTCTCACTCCTCCTTTTTTTTTTTTTTTTTTTTGCTGTTAAGAGTTGGTTCTATAAAAAACTTGTCAATATAAAAGTTATAGATAATATTAAGAGGATTTAAAATAAATTTAAGCAGATTTGATATCTTGTGAATGGACGAAGTTATGAATTTTTTTCTTCTTTAAATCCCTTTTTTTTTTTGCCCCTTGAGGCCATTTGTAGTATAAAAAATCTGTCGTACATAATTTTTGGCCCTTTACCTAAAAGTAATAATAACTTTAAACTGATTCAATTTGTATCATAATTGAGACGTTATGTGTTTTTTTTTTTTTTTTTTTTTTTCCTGTTTTCACAAAAACCCTCCCCTTTTCCACTCCCTTGGTCTGATTTAGCCCATTAAATAACTTGACTGAAATTTTCTGCCCTTGATTTTATGTATTAGTTTGGAAGAGATTTGTGCAGAATTATGGCAGTTATTGTGTCCATAAAAAAGTTATATAGATAGATAAAGTTTTGAACTGGGGATGGTTTTGGGTTCTGGGTGTCATGATCAGCATAGATCTACAAAAATTTTTCAGAAATTCCAACATAAGAGAGAATGTAATAGGTAGTATTTCTTACAAAATCTATGAAAAAGAGGATTTCTTTAAAATAATAAAAAGCAGAAAATTGCAGATCCCCATAAGACTTTCATCCCTGATATAAACAATGTATAAACTTCCTGCACTCTTTAAAAATCACAATTCTGCAAAATTCCGATCATAACATATAACATATTATCAGTTAGTAAAATGAACAAACACAATTAAACACTAACTAGTTACATGTTCAGCAGCCCACAATTGTCCAGCAGTCTCTAGAACCCAGGCTTCTGAAGCATCAGCAATTAGAAAACTATTGTAATAGGTAAAATTGGGATTAGTATCGGAACAAGGTCCACCTTGACCATATTCTTCAAGAAGACCTGTGATCACATCCACCGCTTCCCTTGCAGAGCTAGAACGCTCTAGTCCTAATCTAAAATAAAAGAAGTTGTTATTGAATACTCATTTTCAGCTCATACTCATTTCAAAAGATGTCAAATGAATAAGTAAAATGCCCAGGCAATGAAGAAATGTAATGTCAAATGAAATTGATATATGTTAAATGATAATTTACTTAATCAGATATAATACATCGATGAAAGTAGAAAATAATCTATGGAACGAGTTAAAAAAATTCCATATAAAGCTCGGGACATTTGAAATTATGCACTTATAAATATACGAAGTTATTTTTAGGAAGTATGGGAATTATAAAATATTCAAACTCTCATACTGTTTGTCTAGTTCAGTGTTTCTTAACTTATTTTATTTCACAGGATATTCAAACATGTGATTCAGTTTTCACAGCACATGAAAACTTATGATGAATGCTCTACCACAGGTAAAAAAGTAAAATATTTTGTTACAATTTCTTATAAAAATGTACATAAATATATATATAAAACATATTTTTAGTATTTTGAAAATTGTCCTTATTTAATTGACTATATTTTGTCTTAAAATACTTTTTCTTCAATTACCCCATCGAAAAATTACAATAGTTTTTAAGCAGCATACCTTTTTATTTATTTTGTCACTCTCCTGTCTCAATAACATTATGATCCGAAGCTTCTAGATAAATAGGAATTGCAACCTATGAATTTAACTGAAATCCACTTCTAAAAGCTTCAAATCTGCAAATCCAAAATTACAGCTCTCCCCCCGACCCCCCTGTAGTTCTTGAGTTGTTTCCAAAACTACCTGCATTGCAATCTGTTTTGCAACTGTTATAAATGAATTTAAGATTAGGAGTTCCAAATTTTAAACATGCATAATTCCTAAACTACTTGAGCGAATTACTTTCTTTTTGTTATCTGAAAGTAAAATTTATCAAAGAATCCAAATATGATGTCAAAATTAGATGCTAGTATTGAAAAAAATAAAGTTTGATGTAATTTCTGTATTTAAATGATCCCATGAGCAAAATTAATTAGTAATCATTATTACTAATTGATTGGTTCAAGTCACATTTTTATATGATGATTTGTGGCAGAATTAGTAAGTAAGGGGGTGATCACTTTTTTTTTTTTTTTTTTTTACAGAACTGTACAGTAGCGTGAGTCGAAAAAACCGAAATTTATATAATCGAAACGTAATAGTGCGAGAAAGTTGCCATTGGTAATAAGGAATAAATTTGCAAAATATTACACCAAATGGTTAATATCTTTTACCGCCGCAAGGGGCCCAAAGTTTCGAAAAATTGCAAAATAAATGATTTTTTCGAAAAAAAAAATAAATTATCCAAACATAACAATACAATTTCTAATAGATTGCAACATTTACTTCAAGATGTTAGTAATATTCCTGAAATTTTATTATGGTGAAATCATTTCTATTACCGCCGCAGGGGCGGTCAAAATTTTGAGAAAACTGCAAAAATTTAAATTTTCAGTTTTTTTCCAATTTTTCCAATTTTTATTATATGTCTACAATTAAATAAATTTACATTATATCTAGTAATAACTTATAAATGTCTAGGAATTTTGATCATGGTGTAGTCAACCAAGAGCGAGAAGGGCCCGACCCCCTCCTAAATTTGAGAGAAAGGTGCTTTTTGAAGGGATCCTGGGGATTTTCCGGGAATTTTCAGGAATTTCTTTGTAGGGTGCCCCCCAAAGTGAAGAATGAGGTGAAATTTATGTTTGGGGATCCCCCCTACAAAAAAAAATCACCAAAATTTCCCGGAAAATTTTAAAAATTCCTTCAAAAAGACTTTTTTTCTCAAATTTAGGGGGGGGGGGGGGCGGACCCCTCTCGCCCTTGGTTGGCAATGCCCATGATAAAAATTACTAGACATAAGTTATTACTAGATATAATCTAAATTTATTTAATTGTAGATATAAAATAAAAATTGGGAAAATTTTAAAAAAACTGAAAATTGAAATTTTTGCCCTTTTTTTCAAAATTTTGACCGTTTTTGTAGTGGTAATAGAAATGATTTCAGCATAATAAAATTTTATTGGAATATTACTAACATCTTGAAGTAGCTGTTGCATTCTATTAAAAATTGTATTGTTATGGTTGGATAATTTTTTTTTTTTTCGAAAAAATATTTTTTTTTTGCGATTTTTTGAAACTTTGGCCCCTTTGCGGCGATAAAAGATATTAACCATTTGGTGTAATATTTTGCGAGTTTATTCCTTATTACCAATGGCAACTTTCCCGCACTATTACGTTTCGATTATATAAATTTCGGTTTTTTCGACCCACCCTACTGTACTGTTGTTTAGAAGCCATTGATCTCAGAACTAAAGAATTTGGCACAAAAATACTTCAGAGCATTTATTTCAATACACCAAACCCCAAACTTTAATTTTCTAATTCAAATATAAAAAATTAAAAAATGTAGAATCGTTTTGGAATGGATCTACTGTCTTTATAACAGGATTTTCTATAAATAATAATGCATAAATACATATTTACATTTTATTAACATGATTAAATTAAATTTAAAAAATATTTCAATTTGTTTCAAAAATCCATTCACCTAGCCAGGCTGGTGCATAATATAATACAGGTTTAAACAGAACTACATATAACATGATGATAAATATAAAAAATAAAGAAACATAAATGAAAAATATGGATAACATTCATTAGATGTAAAATTATTTTTGATATATTTATAATGTGTATAACTTACTGTAAATACTTCTAGCATGAAATATATTTAGTAACAATATGTAACATAACTTACATGCAAACTATCAAGTTTAACTTCAATAAGATGATTTAAATGTATTAATACTTATCAACAAAGTATCAAGAAATTTTATGCAAATTTATATTATAAATAACAAACATGCCTATGAGTAACGCTGACATCATTTTGACATTAGCAACACCTGATGATTAAATTTCGCTTTTAGTGCAATTTTTTTAACTTCTAAACATCGCACATTTTCAATTTTTACATCGTCAAATAAGAAAAAAATACATATTCTTCCAAATGCAATTTATTTGAAAATTCTATCACAATTTACTGATTTTTTTATGACTTTAAAATAAGTTTCAAGCATGATTTTTTCCCCCTTTTTAATCTATCATTTCTATCACATGCAGACAACTACGAAAGATTAACCCATTTGCATTTAAAACAATATAAATTGTTCAGCATTTGTTTCTAGCTAAACATTCCATAACGAAAATTAAAACTTCATCAAAAAATAAATCAAATAATATAAATAAAACACAAATTTAACAGACATGTAATCAAACTATGCACTTAAATCACTGAAATTATCATAATTAAAAAGGCTGCTGTATGCATTGCAATCTTTGGTGATTTCTTCAGCTATGAACTTCTGGCATGTGGCTAATACTAAAATATCGCTTTAATAAATTTCAAAACTATATTTGAATGCATAATTGATATTTTTCATATAAAAATTCTCTTTGATGTTGTTATTGGGCAATCCAAAAAAATATATTAAATGTACAAAAACAACTAGAGTTTATAAAAATGATTCACCTATATTTTGCAATTTGAAAAGTCCGGGTTTGATAATCTAATGTTATTTAATGTAAAAAATTAATAAAAACAGATTCTTCAAGGACTGTGAATCTCAAAGTATATTGACAAGAGGTACATATGCAAATCATTAAGCTCCAATAATGTCTGGTAATATTAACAACACCAATAAATAAATAAATGTATCAAACTGGAGCAAAAATTTTAAATGCATATTTATTTTTTATTTTTTGAGAGATCCCATTCACTCTTTTGAAAATATTTTCTAATTTAGTTCATTTCATTAGTTTAAAAAATTTCATCATTATCAATGATCAAAATATCTCTTACAAGGAAGGTCTGCATAGGGCACATACTCAGAAAAATTTGAAAAAATTACTTCTCATGAGGATATATACATTTATAAAAAAATTCCTGTGAAACGTTATATAATGTACGTAAAAAAAATATGAAAATTTCTTGTTCATCTGTTTTAGTATAGAGATAACATAGCTTAATGTTGCATTATTACCATTGTCCATTATAAGTACTTTTAAGAAGCAATAAATAAAGCAAAAATTATATTCTCAGAAGTTTGTTTTAATCATCTGTAAATGTTAATTTTGATTTTTCAATTCGAGACACAATTTTTTTTTAATCTTAATATTTCAAAAAAGACTGAAAATGCAAAATATAATTCGAAATCCGAAAAAAATGTTCAAGTATAATTTTTTTTTTTTTTTTAATGTTGGAATACAATGCTCATTTTCTCCTTTTTACATATATAGCACATACGTATAGCGATGATACTACAAGACTGCTCTGTGACCGACAATATGTTGTTGAAACAGAAGAATGTCAGCACTGAGTCGCATTCCAGCTATATAATTATTCTTTCTTCATGTTAGTGTAATTAAAATGTTTTATGTTGAACTACCCTGCTTACCTCATAAACCAACAATTTATAAAAATGTCCTCTCTTCAAAAAATACCTTAAGAGAAAAAAAATACTTAAAAATGATAAAAGGAAATGAAAATTCCAACAACTACCAAGATCCTTGTTATAAATTGCAAAATTAATAGGTTATAGTAGCCTATTACCTAGTCGTTGATAGAATGACGGAAACAGAAAGTAACTATTTTTCCCATTTTTAGTTGTAACCTTTTTTATAGCTCTTCAAAGGTTCAAATCAAAGCACACAAAAACTAACAAAAGAAATTCTCTTCAAGGCATATGATAAAGATCTTCATTGTGATAATTGCTAGCTTTGTCATGAGCGACGACATCAAACGACACCCTGTCACCCTTAGAAGGAAGGTCTCCATGAGTGCACACTCAGAAAAAAATTACAGAATACTTTTGTTATGAGGATCTATATACGACTTTAAAAAATTTTTTGCGAAACCTTGATATAGTGTTCACAAGAAAATAATGAAAATTTAGTTTTTCTTTGCCAATTTATTGTCGGTTGGCGACAAAATGAAATTTTTTAAAAATACACTTTTATGATCAGCCAGTAAACCATGTAAAATTAAATAACCGCAGCATCATGCAACTTATATATATTATATAAGCTTATAGACATAATAATAAACTATTTCATTGCTTAAGTTTAAATTCATTAAGTACTGCAAGCACCCGAGCCGGAGGTTCGTTCAGTTAGAGGTTTATACTATTCGATGTGCAATTTAAGGGATTATCCGGTGCGTCCGTAGCACGACCGGTATACGGTGCCGAAGGCAGCGGGGACCAGGATCGGAGATTCGTTCGGTTAGAGGTTTGTACTATTCAATGTGCAAATTAAGGGATTATCCGGTGCGTGCGTAGCACGACCGGTATACGGTGCCAAAGGCAGCGGGAACCCCTTTCGGAGGTTCATTTGGTTCGAGGTGGATGCGAAGCAGAGGGTCGTTCGTTTCGATGTTTTATAAAAAAAAAAAGGAGTTATGTAAATTAGGGGCCCGCTAGCGGGCGAAGCCAGCTAGTACTTTATTAATTTACAGATTTTCTACTGGAATTCTGCAACTAAATTTGACTGATCCTTCATAACTTACATAAGTAGTTTCATTAGCAATTTTTTCAAAATATTTTGAGTGTGCTTTAAGGAGACCTTCCTTGTTAGTTTATTCCCAGCCTTAGACTGTGTAATTTGATAAGAAAGTTGAAATCAGAATACATTAAACTGATGAACTATAAAAGTGTATGATTATATGTAAATCTTTTTTTTTAGTTTCCTATTTACCTAACAAGGTCCATTCCAAGAAGCTTTTCTTCGGCATCTTTCTCACTGTTGAGTTTGGTGAAGACAGCTTCATTTCCGATGCACACCCCAGCATCATTGGCACCCATTTCAGCTCCCCACATCCAAGCAGGCTTGCTCAAAATCACTGCATGAGTGTGCTCCACTTGATCTACAGTGATGTAGGTACACTGCAAAACAGAGAGAAAAATATTTTGAAAACCACAAGTATAATTTTATCCTTCATACTGCAGGAATGAAAACAGTCAACATTAAAAATATACACAATGGTTTTAAAGAAATTAAAAAGAAATAAAAAGGAATGTATAAACAAAAAGAGGGTAATGTCTATTTTTATTTACTAATATTTTATCAAGATGAGAAAATAAACACTATTCTATAATGTGTATAAAAAATAGGCTACTTTTCCACTTTAGGAACAATGGCATTTTTTAAAAGAAGCTTGCTACAATTCAGGCTTCAGAAAGTGGGATTGGTTGCCAAATGATATAAACAGCTATGAAAACAAACT
Source organism: Maratus michaelseni (assembly GCA_963931845.1). NCBI lineage: Eukaryota > Metazoa > Arthropoda > Arachnida > Araneae > Salticidae > Maratus > Maratus michaelseni. The sequence goes on along the minus strand of OZ007590.1, from coordinate 406,133,620 downwards.
TAATGAACTTTTATACTTGTTTATATATAAATTTATATAGATATAAACGTTTTATTTATATATATCTTATTGTTTTTTATATACAATCCAGTGACGAATCTAAGGGGGGGTTAGCCGGGGCAGCTGCCCCGGGTGCAAGACTTGGAAGGGCGCAAAAATGAGGAATCATAAAAGATTAATAATAAAGAAAAATTAAAAATTCACATGAAAATATGTTCAATTTTATTTTGTTCAACGGCGGTTTACTTTCGTTGCATAAGAATCAGAAATAAAAAATATAAATTAATCTATATTACGTTATATAAAATATGACATTGCCACCAGTATTTTTAAGCAATTTTTATTTATTTAAAATTCAAAGATTTTGTGTAATTTCTTTTCCGATATTGTTTTATGTTGTTTTACAGCGTGTGCAGTATTTTATTTCGGTTATGTCTAAGAGACATTCGGGTGATTATTACAGAAAGAAGGTTAAAAAAGAGAAGAGGAGTCTTCACATGTCCTTATGGCTTAAACCAAGCGATATTCATGAAAATAAGCAACCAAGTTACTTTTTTTTTTTTTTTTTTATACGTGCTACACTATATAATAATTTATATGTATTATTTCTGTTCTAAAAATCTCCTTTTATATGCAATTACTGAGTTGCTATGTAAGGAAAGAATTATAAATCGATTTTTCATCAATTTCTTCTAAATTTAGATATTCTTGTAATTAACAGACATTTTTGTTTAAAGAATGAAAACGAAACTTATACTCTGTTGAGAATTCAACACGTTCTGTTCCTTTAAAGTCATTTTATTTAAGTAGTTAAAAAGGTTTTCGATCCATTGGAATCAGTTTTATGTTTTTATTTAGGTATATCAGTTGTTAATAAGCCTTTTAAATTTTGATTTCAACATATCGCACCTATACTTTTTAAAAATTAATTAAATCTTTCATTAGAAATATTTATCTAATAAAATATGTTAACTTAAGTTGTGCTTCACAGTCACGCCACTTGTATTAATTTTGAAGCAAAAAAGTACATTAATTAAATTTAAACGGCGTAGGTTAACATAGCAATAAATTTAAAAGTTACTTTTAATCGAGATCGTCATGATTGTTTACATTTCTTGCCATGCTTATATTTTCGCTTCAAATCTCTTGTTTCTTTTTACATACAATAACGAATAAAGTTTATAACAGGTCTACTATAATTTTTAAAAAGTTATAGTTATTTGAAAAAATGTTTCCTGCTTAAAAAAATGCTTGCTTCTTTATTTCTAATGTAGTTCAATAACAAATATTTTGAAAGCTATTAATGGAGCATTTACTCAGCAACCAAGTATAGCTGACAAAAAACTGAATATTATTACCCTTTTAAGAGGTAATTTCTGGCAGTCAGACTCATGGTCATCAATCTAATTTTCATTCGTTGTATAACCGTGAAAGTTGTAACAGAATATTTAGTGCGTGTTTTCAAATTTTTGTATATTAAATACATTTGTTTTTAAACTTTTAAAGTATTAGTCAAATTTTAGAATTGTTTATTCAGTAAAAAATGAGATAGACCAAAGTATCCGTTTTAGCATTTAAAGATTATTATTAGAACCGCGGGAAATTTTACTAAAGTTTTATAAAAATATTTTATAGCAGAATTTTTATTTAAAACCATTTAACTTGCATATTGAATTTATTTTTGTAAAGCATACAGATTTTGAGCATTGAATATTAATATTACTTCCTTAAGCAATTGTTTACGCAAATTTTATTCTGATATTCTTGGGAGCAGAGGGGGGGGGGGGGGGCGCAAATCTACAAGCTTGCCCCGGCTAAAATTTAGTCTAGATCCGTCTCTGATACAATCTACTTCTGTTAGTATATAAAAATAGATAAATGGCTTCATTATTTAAAATAAATTGTATAAATATTGAAAAAATTGGTTGTGTGAATGAAACTGTGAATAGGCTGCCAGAAAATATGTTGTCAAATTTCCTTCTCTCGTCAAAGCCATTTCTCTATCTCACCAAGGTCCTTATACTGGAAAAGTACCAAAAATAGTTTATACCACTTATGAGGTCTCGATGTCTAATAGGCACCAATCAAAATAAAATGCTGAAAACCCATTTTAAAACAGTATTTTTTTATTTAAATTAACAGCTTCATTGAAGCTCGAGAAAGCATATGAGACTAAGATAAAAATCTATACCACACCTGTACTTTGGAACCAGCAGGATGGTCTTCAGCGGGTGCATAGACCACTTCCTGAACCTCTCCTTTTGGCCTATCCGAATTTTTTCCGAAGACAACACAACCAAGAGCAGTCCCAGGGGGCAGAACCACAAATGTGTCACATGACTGGGGATGCATCCTCATTACTACTCTGTCTCTCTCACTGCCCTTTGTAGCACAGGGGGAGAAGCTGAAATATACATATATGGATCTAAATTAGCATGTACGTATGTTGAATATAAATGTTCTGTATAAAATAAAACACATATTTAGGTCAATCAACTATTCTGTGCACCTATTACTGGCCAGTTTTTATTTAAAAGAATAATAAAACTATTTAAAACTACTAATTGTAGTCTTATTTATCCAAATAATACATAGAATATTAATCTATGTTTTGGAAGCGCAAAAATCGGCAAAATCCTCAAACAAGGGCGACCCCCGATTTGGCGATTTTTTTAACGCAAGCCAAGCACGGACGCGCGCCAACCTAAAAAACGGCAACCTCCAAATTCCACCCAATCAGAACACGTACTTTTCGGCAGACAAGTCACTACTTACACAATTCCTAGGCCAATTTCTTTCACAAAGTAAATACTGATTTTATTTCGTTTTACTGCTATTTACAAAGTTTTGAAAAGTTTTTTTGCGAGATTTCTCCATTTTTACATACTTTTAGCAATATTTTCATTCAGATTTTTTAATTTTTACAATTTTTAACTATTTTTTCCTCCGGATTTTTCCATTTTTACAAATTTTTAGCTATTTTTTCCTCCAGATTTTTCCATTTTTACAAATTTTTAGCTATTTTTTCCTCCGGATTTTTCCATTTTTACAAATTTTTAGCTATTTTTTCCTCCAGATTTTTCCATTTTTACAAATTTTTAGCTATTTTTTCCTCCAGATTTTTCCATTTTTACAAATTTTTAGCTATTTTTTCCTCCAGATTTTTCCATTTTTACAAATTTTTAGCTATTTTTTTCCTCCAGATTTTTCCATTTTTACAAATTTTTAGCTATTTTTTTCCTCCAGATTTTTCCATTTTTACAAATTTTTAGCTATTTTTTCCTCCAGATTTTTCCATTTTTACAAATTTTTAGCTATTTTTTCCTCCAGATTTTTCCATTTTTACAAATTTTTAGCTATTTTTTCCTCCAGATTTTTCCATTTTTACAAATTTTTAGCTATTTTTTCCTCCAGATTTTTCCATTTTTACAAATTTTTAGCTATTTTTTCCTCCAGATTTTTCCATTTTTACAAATTTTTAGCTATTTTTTCCTCCAGATTTTTCCATTTTTACAAATTTTTAGCTATTTTTTCCTCCAGATTTTTCCATTTTTACAAATTTTTAGCTATTTTTTCCCCTAGATTTTTCCATTTTTACAAATTTTTAGCTATTTTTTCCTCCAGATTTTTCCATTTTTAGCTATTTTTTCCTCCAAATTTTTCTATTTTTACAAATTTTTAGCTATTTTTTCTTCCAAGTTTTTCCATTTTTACAAATTTTTAACTATTCTTTCCTCCCGATTTTTACAAAGAATTCGCAAATTTAACAGTCAATTTTTTCCTAACAAAAAATACCCCTTAAACTTTGTAAATTGCAACAAAACGAAATAAAAACAACGTTTACGTCGTGAAAGAAACTCTCATACAAATTGTGTAAATAATCACTTCTTTGCCACAAAGCACAAATATTACAATTGGACAAAATCTCTAAATTCCTAATTTTTTAAATACGTAAAATTCATTCACGCAGCGGTCAGCAACTTATGTATGTACGCTTCGCGTACATTAACCGAAAAAAAAACATCACTGGATGCATGAAACTCACTGTACAGCAATCTCTAGAATGCATGAAACTCATTCACGCAGCGGTCAGTAACTTATGTATGTACGCTTCGCGTACATTAACCGAAAAAAAACATCACTGGATGCATGAAACTCGCTGTACAGCAATCTCTAGAATGCATGAAACTCATTCACGCAGCGGTCAATAACTTATGTATGTACGCTTCGCGTACATTAACCGAAAAAAAACATCACTGGATGCATGAAACTCGCTGTACAGCAATCTCTAGAATGCATGAAACTCATTCACGCAGCGATCAATAACTTATGTATGTACGCTTCGCGTACATTAACCGAAAAAAAACATCACTGGATGCATGAAACTCGCTGTACAGCAATCTCTAGAATGTACAAAATTCGTTCACACAGCAATCAATAACTTATGTATGTACGCTTCGCGTACATTAACCGAAAAAAAACATCACTGGATGCATGAAACTCGCTGTACAGCAATCTCTAGAATGCATGAAACTCATTCACGCAGCGATCAATAACTTATGTATGTACGCTTCGCGTACATTAACCGAAAAAAAACATCACTGGATGCATGAAACTCGCTGTACAGCAATCTCTAGAATGTACAAAATTCGTTCACACAGCAATCAATAACTTATGTATGTATCCTGTACACATTATCAAAAACAAAAAAACAACACTCGATGCACGAAACTACCTCTACAGTAATATCTAAAATGCAAGACACACACTTATCAAATAAAATCAATAAAAATTCACTTACTTTTATTTTTTAAATTTGCCCTTTTTTTAAGGCTTCGGTTTGTCATAATCGCTATCGCCGATCACTTCTGATGAGGCAGCAGTATTTATACAAAAATAACCCTTAAACTGATGTATATTGAAGATATAAGCAGGCACTTGATGTCAAGCACACAAGTCACATGTATCTTCTCAAGAAACAAACAAACAAACCCTTAAACTGCTCACTCAAGAGGACAAAATTCAAATTTACCTCTAAATAATCTATCAAAAACACCTAAAATATCCTAAATTTTCATTAACAACACACTACACACACTATTTCAAATTCACACTTGCCGCTTCGCCGAATTCTTCATAAAAAAACAACACGTCAAAAGATTAAATTCACTTCACTTCGCAAATCCCAGAGTTCAAACAAAAATAAACATGCGAAGTGCCGTGATGCAACACTAAAGTCGGCCCAAACAACTTGGGACTTGATTTGAAAACCTCTCACTGTCCAATAAATTCAGCCCTTCTTCCATACACTGTTAAAAATATCGTGAAAAATTACCTCTGTTTATAAAGGCTCTCTATTTTCTGACCAATGAGAATGCTACATGAACGCCCTTGGCGTTCTCATTGGTCAGAAAATAGAGAACCTTTAAAAACAGAGGTAATTTTTCACGATATTTTTAACAGTGTATGGTTCCTTTTTTGGGCCTAATAAATTCCGAAATTATCGGTTTCATTCTCAAAAACATTTTTACGGTATAGTGCACCTCTATCTAACTCATCACTCTCTGAATCCAACAATACGGCACACAATAAACCAACCAACCCAACAAAACGAACGTAATTCACTCATAAACCAATCAAATTTGTAGATCAAACCGTAGTAGGCGGGGAAGAAATGCAAGGAACAAACCGGTAGCAAGAAAAACTCATTTATCGCTTTGCCAAATTCGACGCAGCCAAGCATCGCCCTTGTTTGAGGATTCAACCCAAAAATCTCACACTTTGCACATAATTGTTAAAATATTTGTTTTTTCATCATGATAAAATTGCTTTGCCGTACAACTTTCTGAATTTGATAACAAAATACAGGGGAAGGGGGGGGAGGTTACTGCTACTGCTATTTAGTTTATCTAAAATGCATCTATTACTCTAATTTTTTTTTTTTTTTTTTAATTATTTATATATTGTCAAAGGAAAAGAAACTGGCTCATTGTCTTTCATGCAAAAAATAATTGATTCACTTATTTATATACAAATACTATATAGATAAAATTTCAAAAGTAAACAACTGTTGTTTTGTTGTTGTTGTTTTTTTTTTTGTTTTGTTTTTTTTTTGCGGGGGGGGGGGGGGGAGAGATTGAAGTTTAATGTTAACATATAATAAAAATAAACCAAATTTAATTTAGTCAAAGTATAAAATATTTTGAATACGAAGGAAATACAAGTTTTATACAGTTAATTACTGATTACAGCAATAATTTCAGTCATTTTAGGGGTGCCATTTTAGACTGTACTTTTGCTTGGAAGTGACAAGATTCTGTCACTGGACATAGTATTGGTCAAAATTAACTTTTTTACTCACTGGCCTATTGGCCAGTACATGGTTTTTTTTCACTGGCCAGTTTCTTAAGCACTGGTCAGTAACAAATTTACAAATACTTGATTAAAAAAAAAAAAAAAATGTGCTTTTTCTAAATATTGACATTATAATTTACAAATATTTTACCCATTGATAAGATTAAATTCAATGGAAAAAACGGGCATTGCCATTGAATAGTGAAATATAAACAAGTAATTATTGTAGCCAAATTATTAGAAGTGATAAACTCTGTTTAAAGATATGTTGAAGCATTGTATAAAACAGATAAGAAAAATGGATTTTTGAAATTAAAATATATTTTAGTTTAAACAATAATTTCACATCTTGGATATTTTATTTTTACTTAAAACTTAGTAGAATCTACTAACAATTGCAGTAATGTAGTGCTGAATCTCGATGTATATTATATTTTGTACATTATCTATATGATTTTGGGTATCTATCAAAACAAGAACAACATACATTTAGCATGGGAACCATGAAGATAGAATATAAAATAATCTTATATAGATATTATCTATTATTATTATTATATAAGATATCTTATATAGATCCCAGGTTCGACATTTTTCGTCCAGTTGGAAATTTACAACTTGTAAGAATATAAGATTCTCTCTATCTTCATGATGCGAACTTTCTTTCACCTACAATACTACATTATCAATATTTTAAAAAAATAGGTGAAAAGATGATGCATATTTCTTTTGAGGCGCAATAATTAAATATAAAACGACGAAATTAACACTCAATCAAACATAAGATTTCAAATCTTACTTTACCAATTTCCGCTCGGTAACTGTAAACAAATATTATTTTGATTTATTGTGAGAACATACATCTAAATTGTGTGCTATCAAGCAAGCAAATATTAGATTTTATCTTCGTGATGTTTTCGTTACTATCGGGGGCGTAGCTCAGATGGTAGAGCGCTCGCTTAGCATGCGAGAGGTACCGGGATCGATACCCGGCGCCTCCAATTTTTTTTCCCCAGTGTTACGATTTCCTCATTTTTTTTACACTCTTCTCCTCAACCCCCAAAAAGAAGGAAAAAAACGAAGGGTAAATTAACTGCAGAAAACGTCCGGTTTCTTTATGCTTTTTTAAAAATCTTAGGGAAGTAAAGCAGAAGTAACAGAAACTAAATTATAATAAATATTATGTGTAGTATCTATTATTAAGTATAATATATTTAGTAATAAATATTATGTAGTTCTATAAATACCTGAAAAAATTATGCATTTATCGATTAAAAAAAAAAAAAAAAAACTTTTGTCAGTGGAAATTTCCTCAGACATTTTGAAGGAAATGTTTTCGTTTGCTCGTTTGATAAATGCTCGTTTGATACTTCTAGGCTAATTAAACACTTGCCTGAAAGTAATCATAAATATAATTTTTTAAAATAATTAAACAGTAAAATTTCAAAATTGTAATAAAAAATTTTACTAAAAAAAATTTCTACAAAAATTACAAAAGGAAATTTATAAATGCAAACCCATAACAGGGTTACTAACTTACCCCCCCCCCCTTTTTTTTTTTTCTTGTTTAAAAATAAATAAAAATAAAAAACTATCTTTCTACTCGAATTTTTGTATAGCAATTTTATTTTAGATAATGACGGAATGTCTGCCATTAAATAAAACAAAAATTACTATAAAGAAATTCTTGTAGGATTTGTAGTTTCTTTCTTTCTTTTTTTTTTTTTTTTTTTGTTGTTGTTGTTGTTGGTTGGCAACACTGGATAACAGCTAGCAAATTGTGACTTTCTATAAAATGTTTAATTTATTCTAATAAGCAATGAAATTTCTTATAGTTCAAGTCTATAATAATTAATAATAATAACAATGTAATAAAAAACTGTGTTCCAAATAAAATCTTGTCACAATGTCATAAGATTAATTCGTTGTGCGTGAGGTTGCTGGAAGCACCATAAGCTACATTTCAATAATTCATTAATAAATATAATAAATTGTCGTATGCGATTTGCACCAGAGCCATCGCCTCGGGCAACCCGATTTTACCCGAATAAGCGCGGTTCGGTTCGACTCGACTCGATTTTTCAAAGAAAGTCCTGAACATTTTTCAGTTAAAAGAAAAGAAAAAAAAACTAATTAATGAGTGTACATATGTTCATTCGGGTTCGGGCTTGAATATTTCGGGTTCGTGGTAAGTTTGTTCGGTTTGGGTCTCTTTCATGCATAAAAAATGCCGATCTTCTGCTAAATCTTATTATGCAAACCGCACTCCGATACGACAATTTGTTATATTTTTTATGAATTTTTGAAATGTGAACGGGCTTATGGGACGCCCTGTAAACTTTAGGGAAATGAAACATGGAGGTATTTAGCATCTGGTAAATAATTTTCTAGAAGAATATCTAGAAAATGGGAATAGAATTCAGCAGAGAATAGACGGAATAGAATTCAGTAGGCATTGCAATTTATCACACTGCTAAGCAACACTATGTTTGGTTGTAATGCCAGCGTTTCTCCAAATGTGCTTCTCGGGGCCTGACTTTCTGGGCCGTAACCAACCAGCGATGTTACGTGGGGCTTTGAATGTTTTTGATGGCGCTAAGCGCTAGTTATACACTATATATGGCCGTTAATGACAGGCAACTTTCAAATTTGGACATGTTGTCGAATATTTAAAAATATACTTGTCAGATTCTTCTGGAATTTTAGGATTAAAAAGAACAGGTTTGTCTTCATATTTATCAACGTCGATTTGATAAGGAGGACAATTAGGGGGCTAAAAAAATATTAAAGAAAAAAAAGAATACTTTGGTTCACCCTGTAAAATAAAATGCACGAAATGATCTATAGCTACAGAATATACATAGGCAGACATTGTACAATATGTGTATTCATTTGTGTAAGAATAGCATGTATATTAATAGAGTTATAGCGATTTTTTTTTTTTAATTTAAAAAATCTTGCATGTTTTTTACTTATAACATACAGGGTTTTTAACTAAATTTAACGCCAGTTTCAGAAAAATTGAAAAAATGTAGTAGAAACAATATAGTGCAATTGGAATATAAATATATTAAATATTTAAGGAAATATGGGCAGTTGTATAAAATAATTTTTATCTGCGCATGCGCGAACGATAACAAGGATTTTTTTGCATAATTAGTCAACTCTATCGAGCAACTTATTAAAAAAATCAATCAAATATCGTAAAAATTTAGAGAGATATCGGCGTTAGAGTGAGCTGTTTTTTAGCTTCTCACTAAAACTCGCTGAATGATAAGGGATTTTCAACAAATTGTCATTTTTTATTTTCATACTATTTTCCAATTTTTAATGATACTTTAGTTCTCTTTGAAGAACTACCCTAACGAGCTTATTCGAACTAAAAAAGAATAATCAAAATCAAAGGATCCGTTCCAAAACTAATATAACCTGGTGAAATGATGTTTTCCAAGGCAAACTAAAGTATCAATAAAAAATGAAATATAGTATAAAAATTAAACATGACAATTTGTGAACAATCCCTTATCATTCAACAATTTTTTGTGAGAAGCTAAAAAAAAAATCAATTTGATAATCCTTATCAAATCGACATTGATAAATATGAAGTCAAACCTGTTCTTTTGGATCCTAAAATTCCAGAAGAATCTGACAAGTATATTTTTAAATATTCGACAAAATGTCTAAAATTGAAAGTTGCCGGTCATTAATGGCCATATAGTGTATAGCTGCATTAATAAAAAAAAAAATCTAATGTTTCAATGCGTATCATGATAGCAAATCCTAAAAGCACGATACATTTAACTAATGATTTAAAACGCGAATTGCTAAAATTGTACAGCGAAAATGTTTTTCTTCTTTTGGGGCATATTTATCATTATGCTTATGCAAGATATTTTTCAGAATCTTAAGCTTTTTTTAAACAACAAAAGTTATAAACTGGTAAAACTGCATGCTATTTTTATTAAAATATTATATCGCAAGGGGGAGGGGGGGGGTGCTGTAGAACCTGCTAGATAGGACTCAACCCACTCTGTCCCTTAGCTTGTTACGGGCTTGCTGATTTCGTATTCCTCTCAGATTTAAAATAATTGATTATCACGCGTTATAGCTGAAAACCTCAAAATAATAAAGAAGTATAAAAGCCCCCCCCCCCGGCCTTCCTTCCCCCACTTGAAAAAATAATTTGAGAAACGCTATTCTAGATTATAAAATGAAAATAAGCGAAAAAATTACCTCTCAAATAATCTCGAAACAATACTAGTAAGAGAATTAATACATCCGATCGGAGCCTTCGGTTTTCTTCAATATGTCACTACTTCGGAATGATAGGAACGAACTCAAAAGGTATCGCCAAAATGCGGAACGTAACATAAGGTGATTCATGGCATAACTTTTTAGAGCAAAGAAAGCAGCTAATTCGACTCATGAAACAGACCATGACCGATGGAGAATAACGAGAGAGAAAGAAAAAAAAAATCAACACCTCAGATACATGAACACTTTTATTTGTTAACTTAAAGAAAAAAAAAAAAAGTTAAAATGCACAATGCATTAATGCATCTAAATTAAGGAGGAATGCAAGGGGAGGGTCGCGGGGATCATAAGCACATCCTAGACAAAATTCCTCAAAAAACGAAAATTTTGCATGCGAAAATACACATTAAAAATGAAAAAAATCCCTGAAAGCACGGCCTACAGGTACAGGTAGATTTCGAAGACGCAGACCGTGGGGCGCCTGTTTGTTGGTAATTGCGGAAGAAATGACCTTTTTGCCATGATGCCGCAGTTGGGTTTCATAAGGGACCGTCCACTTCGAAATCTAACTTGTTCGCAGGCGGAGCCGGCAGGGATTTTTTTTTTTTTTTTTTTCTTTTGCTATAAGGGTTGGTCTAATAAAAAACTTGTCAGTATAAAAGTTTTAGATAATAGTAAGAGGATTTATAATAAATTTAAGCGGATTTGAAATCTTGTGAATTTACGAAGTTATGAACTTTTTTTCTTCTAAACCCCCCCTTCCCCCCCCCTTGGGGTCATTTTTTAATTATATCAAAAATTTGTCATACATAAATTTTTAGCCCTTCTCCTACAAGTAATAATAACTTCAAACGGATTCGATACGTATTATAATTAAGACATTATGGGTTTTTTTCTGTTTTCACAAAAAGCCCCCCCCCCCATTCCCCCCCCCCCCCTGGTTCGATTTTACCCATTAACGAACTGGACCGAGATTTTATGCCCCTTGATTTTATGTATCAGTTTGGAAGAGATTTGTGAAATATTAATTAGTCTGGAAGAGGTTTTTAAACATTGTTACTCATAAAAGCTACACGCACAAAAAAGGGAGAGAGAGAAATTCGTATAAAATAGTTATTTAGTGAATACGAGACATAGCAACTAACATAAATAAAAGCATGTACAAATAAAATTGATATAGCGTGCAACAGACCCGCGGTTCGGTTTGGGTTAATGCTAATTTCTTCGTTGCGAGTTGGGTTTTGGTTAATCCGATTTTTCCCAATAAATTTATCCCAAAAATTTATTTCAGATGAAAAACAATATAACTAAAAATGATTCTTTACGTGTTCATTTTTCAATAGCTATACTAATAAAAGAAAATGTTTGTGTATATGCCTGTCGACAAATGGACTAGGGGAGGTTCACAGGTAGAGGTTTGCAGATTTGGATTTGCACTTTTCTTTTATTAGTATAGCTATTGAAAAATGAACACGTAAAGAATCATTTTTAGTTGTATTGTTTTTCATCTGAAATAAATTTTTGGGATTTAGTTACATGCATGGCGATTATTATTTATTTATTTATTTATTTTTTAACGTTTTGGTTGAATATAAAATTCAAAAAAGCTACAATGAAACAATTTCATTATGTCAATTTGTCAACAGTCGATGCTACGCTTTTTAAGATAAAATGATTCCTTAGAGCTTCAAATAAGTTATTCGAAATTACTTGAAAATATAATTTAATCACGATTGTTTGTTTTCATCATTTATTAAAATAAAAACATCAACCTTACCTTCTAATCAGGGTTGGCAAGTTTTTGACGCATGACGGTTTTTACCGGTTTTAACCATTGTTTTTACCGTCATGTCAAAAACCTCCTTGTCAAAAATGTCAAAAACTGTCAAAAACCCATTTTTTTGTAGTTTGTTTTTCCATTTTTTTTTTTCATTCTATCTTTAATATTAAGTTGTTTTACATAAAATATTCAGTATCAAAAAGACTCTAAAGTATATTTATCCATCCAAGAAAAACAAAAAAGAATTGCATTAGAATAATACGTGTACATCTCTGTTAGAAGATTTCTACAATATCTTAAGCAGTTCAGCAAAGTCTAAAAAAATTTGATTTTTTGAAGAAATCCTGTAATTTATAAGTATTAGATTAAACAATGTGTATAATTTCGGTACAATTTATTACATTGTTGAAAACAAAACTTTAAGATTCTACTTATTGAAGTGCAAATGGAAATCACCACAATTGCATTTATGAATACATAAGATATGCATTTTAAAATATTATATCGAAGAATATTCAAATGTATTCACTGCCAGTCTATGCTTAACATCTATTGTTATACAATGTAACAGCATTTTTGCATATCTAAAATGATTTTAATGTACTTTATTAAAAATGTATATTGAATGTTATTTAATAATTATAATAACCTTTTATTATTATTTAATATTAATGTTAATTGCAGTTAGTAGAATCTATATTAGTAAAAATTATGACAAATATTTTTTTCTTTTAATCTTGTATTTTTAAATCTTTCCCATATTAGGAAATGATCTTCATTTAAATAAATTTAACAAATGTAATTGTAAATAATAATAATAACAAGAACAACAAGGTAAAATCAATCTAGAAATGTATTGTATGCTACCTTACACCATAAATTGGAGGACAATCGAAAATGTTAGGATTTTGACGGAATAAACCGGTAAAAACACGGTTTTTACCACTGCCATGTGAAAAACCAGTTTTTGACGTCAAAAACCCAACCCTGCTTCTAATAAAGGATACCTCTATTTGAGCGACAAAATATCTGGTCTCATCGATGTCTCTTATTGGAAGATGTTACTGTATTATTAGGTTCAATTATTTATTTTCGAAATTGTGTTTCTTCTTTCCTTGCAGGAAAAGAAAGAAAGACAACTTTCGTTAAAATAGCAATAAATACTTTCTACATCAAGAAGTTCTTTTATTAATTTTCAGCACAATGACAATAGGTTACAAAGTAATAATATTTCAACGTTGCATAATACCAGCGTTGCATAATACTAGCATCTGTGCCAAGCTCAACTATTCAAGCAGACTATAAATATCTGCGAATGAAAGGGCCATTTCCTTTTGTTCTCCCCGTCCAGGAGGAAGTTACTGAGGCAAACATGCATGTAAAAAATGCTCAGATACAACAGTAGAAAATTAGCAACTGAAAGATTGCTTTTTCTTTCTTTTTTTTTTTTTTTTAAATATGTACTAACAGACAATTTTATTTACCATGTTCAAATCAGGAAAGAAAATATCCAATCACAAGAAATCACCTTGAATTTCGAAGGTTATGAAGCCATTTCCTAAAATGTGCTACAAATGTAATAATGAAGTAGAGATTTGCACGGGCACGGTCCAATTTTCTTTCATGAAGTTGCTATCAGATTCAACGACTTTTCGGGCAATTTTTGAGCCAACGCTTCATTTGAGAGACAATTTTCCGTGAGAAATTGTCTCAGATCCCAGTGTGATAGCGATCAAGAATATTCCCAACTTTTTATCTACAACTCATAAAAAATCGTTCCTAATGGAAATTTATTCAGCAATATAACGCTAATTATAGATAGACGTTTTATAACGTCAACGAAAGAGCGATAAACAGTAACAATCAGTAATAGAAATAATCAGATTTTCATCCAACTTTTGCAACAATTGGAACCCTTTGATTTGTACGCGGAAAAAATTATGTTAAATATCGGCTCAAAAGTTAATTTCTTGAAAAATTGAATCTGATAGCAGTTTACATTCGGACCCGGCAATGTAAAATTCAGACATTTTTCTCGGGGCGGGATTTCTGCGACTTCGGGAACGGGTCTGGGGAGTTTCGGGGGAGGGGGGGGGGGGGGGAATTGCACTTCTAGACCATTAATAAGCATAAAATTCTAAATCTTCCTGGGGGAAGAGGGTGACATTGCGACGCTCCGTGGTGAATGCCCTCTCCCGGGCCACTCCATAAATTCAACAGTGGGACGTAACAGACTCGGACCGGGCCAAGGCATGGACTTAATGAGATGCTTCACCGTTCCTCCCGATAGCGAAGTACCATGATAACCCATGAGAAAATTGAATTAAGTGATTGCTCATTACCTAATATAATTATCGAAATAGGTTTTCACCACCAGTAATAACTTCTTCATTTTACGAAGGAAAAAAAAATCTGTATTTTTTACGAACGTTTTCCTATTTTAAAAGTCAAACATTGTATTTAACTAAGCAAAACAAGTTTTTTCTGTATAATCTACGGATTTTTAAAACTTTCCAATACACTTGAAAAGTGTTTATTAGTTCGTTTTGCCTGTCTGTCCGTGCTCTAACTCGCGTAAATATTCACTTATTGCCATGCCATTGATAGTGTCTTTGAAGTCTCTAAAGGCAACCTGGGGTTCCGCAGACACTAGTAAGGCACCTCCATGGACAGAAAGGTATACTATTATATGGCAACAGGCCTTTGAGCTTTTATCTATCTATCGATCTCAATCTATCGTTCATCTTTATTTTTTCTCTCTCATCAAATCGTCAGGAACAAATCATTGCGATCGATAGTTGGATAGCGAAATTATCGATCTATCCCCGCCACTACGACCAGTTTACTGCCAGATTAATCGCTAAGTCTTTCAAATCCCGCTGCAATGTGAAATGGGTGGCAACACAATTACTGATGATGTCTCCGAGTTGAGGCATTATCAGTAATCGGGTTGCCACTCATTTTACATTACAGCGGGCTGTCAAATGTTGCGATTGCAACACCGCCCGCTGGTGCGTGACTAGCCGTTTCATTGTCTGTACCGTCTAATCTATCATGTATACCAAACTCATCGACGCTAAAACTGGTTGCGAAAATAGGACGCTGCCTCCCGGACTTTGTGTGGGCTTGGAATGCATTCGTATTTTTTCAAATTTCTTATAAGAAAATTGAGATTTGTTATTTCTCTTTTCTATATACTCCCCTTAAAAGATGCTTCTTTGCTTTTCTCTTGGCAAAATATCTCTAAAATATACACTACTTAATTTTGTATATCGTGTTAAAATCTTAGTGGAGCTGTCGAGCTGTGAACATTTTAACACTAAAATAAAATTAAGTTTGTATTTTAGACGATTTTTGCAAAGCGAAAAGGAAAAAAAAACATCTTTTAAGAATAAGATACTATTTTTTTTTTTCTGGTGAGAAATTTTAAAAATTTCAGATTTGAAAGATTTCAGATCTGACTGATGAGGAGCCTTAACACCTTTGCGACAAGCGTCCCTTACTCATTTTTAATCTTTTAGCATCAGAAACTCAAAATAGAAATATTTGATTAATTTAATCATAGAAATTATATGATGGCAAGATTTACTCTTCAATATTTCTAGTAGGAAAAACTGCCCGCTGGACTGTACGCGTCCTATACGTATCCTATATGCGACGCTCATCGCAAAGGGGTTAATGAGTCTTCTTGGTTATACGACAATGCCTATTATCTGACACAACTCTCCGCCAGTGTCGAATAATCGGAAATCTATTTTAAAAACTCCAATAAAGTTGCGTTTATTTCAAAGTCTAGGCAAGTCTGCCTGAGAGAGACATAAATAATACGACTTCCCATTCTTTCCGAACGATTTTGTGGTTATAGACAACAAAAAAAAGAGGAATTGGCCATCTGTCATCGACGTTCCCTGTTTGACCTCTGAACTTTAAACATGCTAAGAAAGTCGTAAAACTTCAAAGAGAGTGAAATACAACAAGAAACGAGCCGCGGGTAAGTCCGGTAATCTGGGCGGACCTTAAGGCTGCGTTTATATGCTTTTTTCAAAAATCCTCAGCAAAATCTCGTAAATCATTCGACTGGTCATTCTTTTCCAAAGGTTCTAGGGTCAATAACAAAAGAATGAGGCGGAGATAAACATGTCAACGAAGACCACCCCTGACCTCTAGACTCCCGACAGAAATCATAAAACATGAAAGGAAGCGCTCACCACAAGAAAGGTTCCGCTTAATTACCTAGTGTGTTATTTCAGCCGCCTTAAGATTTCACAATCACCTATTGTACATTATGAAAACCGTTACTGCGAGCTACAGCTACAGACAAGTTGAAAGTGCAAATAATTTTAGCATCGATGAATAGGAAATCATATCAACCCAGTTACAAATAATACACTTTCATTTAAAGCTTGCGATCAGCTGTCTCAACTGTCAGCAATGCAACTATATTACCTTTTGGTTATTTTCTTCTGTTTTCATATTGATAAACTAATCACAAATGAAATAAAATGTTACAAAAGAGCACACAGATGCTTATTTTATCACGTCCATTTCACTGGCCCCGCCCCATACGGATTTTTAAAATTCAACAACACCATTCGTTTGTGCTACGTTTGTGCTGGTTTGTGCCGCAAAAATTTTCGTTTGTGCCACTTCCGTTCTCTCGTTATAACGAACTCAATGGGGCGGGGCCAGTGAAACGACAGCCCCGCCCCATCAACGGAATCAAATAATTTTCACGGCAATCGTTTGTGCTACGTTTGTGCTGGTTTGTGCCGCAAAAATTTTTGTTTGTGCCACTTCCGTTCTCTCGTTATAACGAACGCAATGGGGCGGGGCCAGTGAAACGCAGCCCCGCCCCATCAATGGAATCAAAAAATTTTCACGGCATTCGTTTGTGCTACGTTTGTGCTGGTTTGTGCCGCCAAAAGTTTCGTTTGTGCCGCTTCCGTTCTCTCGTTATAACGAATTGTTATAATTCAAGGTCAAATAAAGAAAATAGCTTACGAAAATTGTAAATAAGTACTAATCACAAATTGAAAAACATAAACCTATATTGGTATGTTAGTGCTGGTTTGTGCCGCAAAAACTTTCGCTTGTGCTACTTCCGTTCTCTCCATATAACGAATTAATCATTTTTCAACAGAGGACGACCATTTCAGTGGCCCCGCCCCATCAAAGAATTCAAAATTTTATTATTGTATTCGTTTGTGCTACGTTTGTGCTGGTTTGTGCCGCCAAAAGTTTCGTTTGTGCCGCTTCCGTTCTCTCGTTATAACGAATTGTTATAATTCAAGGTCAAATAAAGAAAATCCCATACGAAAATAGTAAATCAATACATATCAGTAATTAAAATACTTAATCCTATATTGGTATGTTAGTGCTGGTTTGTGCCGCAAAAACTTTCGCTTGTGCTACTTCCGTTCTCTCCATATAACGAATTAATCATTTTTCAACAGAGGACGACCATTTCAGTGGCCCCGCCCCATCAAAGAATTCAAAATTTTATTATTGTATTCGTTTGTGCTACGTTTGTGCTGGTTTGTGCCGCCAAAAGTTTCGTTTGTGCCGCTTCCGTTCTCTCGTTATAACGAATTTTTATAATTCAAGGTCAAATAAAGAAAACCGC
The DNA here is from genome assembly GCA_963931845.1 of Maratus michaelseni. Classification (NCBI taxonomy): domain Eukaryota; kingdom Metazoa; phylum Arthropoda; class Arachnida; order Araneae; family Salticidae; genus Maratus; species Maratus michaelseni. Next base: position 406,115,609 of record OZ007590.1, on the reverse strand, counting down.
TTACGACAATAGTAAATTAGTACATATCAGTGATTTAAATACTTAATCCTATATTGGTATGTTAGTGCTGGTTTGTGCCGCAAAAACTTTCGTTTGTGCTACTTCCGTTCTCTCCATATAACGAATTAATCATTTTTCAACAGAGGACGACCATTTCAGTGGCCCCTCCACATCAAAGAATTCAAAATTGTATTATTGTATTCGTTTGTGCTACGTTTGTTCTGGTTTATGCTGCCAAAAGTTTCGTTTGTGCCGCTTCCGTTCTCTCGTTATAACGAATTTTTATAATTCAAGGTCAAATAAAGAAAATCGCTTAAGAAAATAGTAAATTAGTACATATAAGTAATTTAAGTGCTTAATCCTATATTGGTATGTTAGTGCTGGTTTGTGCTGCCAAAAGTTTCGTTTGTGCCGCTTCGGTTCTCTCAATATAACGAATTAATAATTTTTCAACTTAGGACGACCATTTCAGTGGCCCCGCCCCATCAAAGAATTCAAAATTTTATTATTCTATTCGTTTGTGCTACGTTTGTGTTGGTTTGTGCCGCCAAAAGTTTCGTTTGTGCCGCTTCGGTTCTCTCGTTATAACGAATTTTTATAATTCAAGGTCAAATAAAGAAAATCGCTTAAGAAAATAGTAAATTAGTACATATAAGTAATTAAAATGCTTAATCCTATATTGGTATGTTAGTGCTGGTTTGTGCTGCCAAAAGTTTCGTTTGTGCCGCTCGGTTCTCTCAATATAACGAATTAATAATTTTTCAACAGAGGACGACCATTTCAGTGGCCCCGCCCCATTAAAGAATTCAAAATTTTATTATTCTATTCGTTTGTGCTACGTTTGTGCTGGTTTGTGCCGCCAAAAGTTTCGTTTGTGCCGCTTCGGTTCTCTCGTTATAACGAATTCTTATAATTCAAGGTCAAATAAAGAAAATCGCTTAAGAAAATAGTAAATTAGTACATATAAGTAATTAAAATGCTTAATCCTATATTGGTATGTTAGTGCTGGTTTGTGCCGCCAAAAGTTTCGTTTGTGCTATTTCCGTTCTCTCAATATAACGAATTAATCATTTTTCAACAGAGGACGACCATTTCAGTGGCCCCGCCCCATCAAAGAATTCAAAATTTTATTATTGTATTCGTTTGTGCTACGTTTGTGCTGGTTTGTGCCGCTAAAAGTTTCGTTTGTGCCGCTTCGGTTCTCTCGTTATAACGAATTTTTATAATTCAAGGTCAAATAAAGAAAGATGCTTAAGAAAATAGTAAATTAGTACATATAAGTAATTTAAGTGCTTAATCCTATATTGGTATGTTAGTGCTGGTTTGTGCTGCCAAAAGTTTCGTTTGTGCCGCTTCGGTTCTCTCAATATAACGAATTAATAATTTTTCAACTTAGGACGACCATTTCAGTGGCCCCGCCCCATCAAAGAATTCAAAATTTTATTATTCTATTCGTTTGTGCTACGTTTGTGTTGGTTTGTGCCGCCAAAAGTTTCGTTTGTGCCGCTTCGGTTCTCTCGTTATAACGAATTTTTATAATTCAAGGTCAAATAAAGAAAATCGCTTAAGAAAATAGTAAATTAGTACATATAAGTAATTAAAATGCTTAATCCTATATTGGTATGTTAGTGCTGGTTTGTGCTGCCAAAAGTTTCGTTTGTGCCGCTCGGTTCTCTCAATATAACGAATTAATAATTTTTCAACAGAGGACGACCATTTCAGTGGCCCCGCCCCATTAAAGAATTCAAAATTTTATTATTCTATTCGTTTGTGCTACGTTTGTGCTGGTTTGTGCCGCCAAAAGTTTCGTTTGTGCCGCTTCGGTTCTCTCGTTATAACGAATTCTTATAATTCAAGGTCAAATAAAGAAAATCGCTTAAGAAAATAGTAAATTAGTACATATAAGTAATTAAAATGCTTAATCCTATATTGGTATGTTAGTGCTGGTTTGTGCCGCCAAAAGTTTCGTTTGTGCTATTTCCGTTCTCTCAATATAACGAATTAATCATTTTTCAACAGAGGACGACCATTTCAGTGGCCCCGCCCCATCAAAGAATTCAAAATTTTATTATTGTATTCGTTTGTGCTACGTTTGTGCTGGTTTGTGCCGCTAAAAGTTTCGTTTGTGCCGCTTCGGTTCTCTCGTTATAACGAATTTTTATAATTCAAGGTCAAATAAAGAAAGATGCTTAAGAAAATAGTAAATTAGTACATATAAGTAATTTAAGTGCTTAATCCTATATTGGTATGTTAGTGCTGGTTTGTGCTGCCAAAAGTTTCGTTTGTGCCGCTTCGGTTCTCTCAATATAACGAATTAATAATTTTTCAACTTAGGACGACCATTTCAGTGGCCCCGCCCCATCAAAGAATTCAAAATTTTATTATTCTATTCGTTTGTGCTACGTTTGTGCTGGTTTGTGCCGCCAAAAGTTTCGTTTGTGCCGCTTCGGTTCTCTCGTTATAACGAATTTTTATAATTCAAGGTCAAATAAAGAAAATCGCTTAAGAAAATAGTAAATTAGTACATATAAGTAATTAAAATGCTTAATCCTATATTGGTATGTTAGTGCTGGTTTGTGCCGCCAAAAGTTTCGTTTGTGCTATTTCCGTTCTCTCAATATAACGAATTAATCATTTTTCAACAGAGGACGACTATTTCAGTGGCCCCGCCCCATCAAAGAATTCAAAATTTTATTATTGTATTCGTTTGTGCTACGTTTGTGCTGGTTTGTGCCAACAAAAGTTTCGTTTGTGCTGCTTCCGTTCTCTCGTTATAACGAATTTTTATAATTCAAGGTCAAATAAAGAAAATCGCTTAAGAAAATAGTAAATTAGTACATATAAGTAATTAAAATGCTTAATCCTATATTGGTATGTTAGTGCTGGTTTTTGCCGCCCAAAGTTTCGTTTGTGCTATTTCCGTTCTCTCAATATAACGAATTAATCATTTTTCAACAGAGGACGACCATTTCAGTGGCCCCGCCCCATCAAAGAATTCAAAATTTTATTATTCTATTCGTTTGTGCTACGTTTGTGCTGGTTTGTGCCGCCAAAAGTTTCGTTTGTGCCGCTTCGGTTCTCTCGTTATAACGAATTCTTATAATTCAAGGTCAAATAAAGAAAATCGCTTAAGAAAATAGTAAATTAGTACATATAAGTAATTAAAATGCTTAATCCTATATTGGTATGTTAGTGCTGGTTTGTGCTGCCAAAAGTTTCGTTTGTGCTATTTCCGTTCTCTCAATATAACGAATTAATCATTTTTCAACAGAGGACGACCATTTCAGTGGCCCCGCCCCATCAAAGAATTCAAAATTTTATTATTGTATTCGTTTGTGCTACGTTTGTGCTGGTTTGTGCCGCTAAAAGTTTCGTTTGTGCCGCTTCGGTTCTCTCGTTATAACGAATTTTTATAATTCAAGGTCAAATAAAGAAAGATGCTTAAGAAAATAGTAAATTAGTACATATAAGTAATTTAAGTGCTTAATCCTATATTGGTATGTTAGTGCTGGTTTGTGCTGCCAAAAGTTTCGTTTGTGCCGCTTCGGTTCTCTCAATATAACGAATTAATAATTTTTCAACTTAGGACGACCATTTCAGTGGCCCCGCCCCATCAAAGAATTCAAAATTTTATTATTCTATTCGTTTGTGCTACGTTTGTGCTGGTTTGTGCCGCCAAAAGTTTCGTTTGTGCCGCTTCGGTTCTCTCGTTATAACGAATTTTTATAATTCAAGGTCAAATAAAGAAAATCGCTTAAGAAAATAGTAAATTAGTACATATAAGTAATTAAAATGCTTAATCCTATATTGGTATGTTAGTGCTGGTTTGTGCCGCCAAAAGTTTCGTTTGTGCTATTTCCGTTCTCTCAATATAACGAATTAATCATTTTTCAACAGAGGACGACTATTTCAGTGGCCCCGCCCCATCAAAGAATTCAAAATTTTATTATTGTATTCGTTTGTGCTACGTTTGTGCTGGTTTGTGCCAACAAAAGTTTCGTTTGTGCTGCTTCCGTTCTCTCGTTATAACGAATTTTTATAATTCAAGGTCAAATAAAGAAAATCGCTTAAGAAAATAGTAAATTAGTACATATAAGTAATTAAAATGCTTAATCCTATATTGGTATGTTAGTGCTGGTTTGTGCCGCCCAAAGTTTCGTTTGTGCTATTTCCGTTCTCTCAATATAACGAATTAATCATTTTTCAACAGAGGACGACCATTTCAGTGGCCCCGCCCCATCAAAGAATTCAAAATTTTATTATTGTATTCGTTTGTGCTACGTTTGTGCTGGTTTGTGCCGCCAAAAGTTTCGTTTGTGCCGCTTCGGTTCTCTCGTTATAACGAATTTTTATAATTCAAGGTCAAATAAAGAAAATCGCTTAAGAAAATAGTAAATGAGTACATATGATAATTAAAATGCTTAATCCTATATTGGTATGTTAGTGCTGGTTTGTGCCGCCAAAAGTTTCGTTTGTGCCGCTTCCGTTCTCTCGTTATAACGAATTTTTATAATTCAAGGTCAAATAAAGAAAATAGCTTACGAAAATTGTAAATAAGTACTAATCACAAATTGAAAAACATAAACCTATATTATTATGTTAGTGCTGGTTAGTGCCGCAAAAGCTTTCGTTTGTGCTACTTCCGTTCTCTCAATATAACGAATTAATCATTTTCAACAGAGGACGACCATTTCAGTGGCCCCGCCCCATCAAAGAATTCAAAATTTTATTATTGTATTCGTTTTTGCTACGTTTGTGCTGGTTTGTGACGCCAAAAGTTTCGTTTGTGCCACTTCCGTTCTCTCGTTATAACGAATTTTTATAATTCAAGGTCAAATAAAGAAAATCGCTTAAGAAAATAGTAAATTAGTACATATAAGTACTTTTTTTTTAATTGTTACTTTTGCAAAGATTTTTCCTGGGTACGCACATAGCTTGTCTGAGATACAACTAAGAGCAAAAAATGCCAAAAAAAAAAAAAAAAAAAAAAAAAAAAGCCGTTTGAAACTGAGAGCGACTTACAAAGAGGTGCATTTCGCCAGCCCCCACACCACCTCACATTTTTTCGAAAATATTACCAATCGTTTATACCTCGTTTGTACCCGTTTGTACCAACAATCTTTTCGTTTGCACCTCATTTGTACTAGAGTAATAAAAGATTTTTAGTGGGGGGGCTGGAGAAACGGCCAGCCCCCCCCCCCCCCCACCTCAATGTTTTACAAAATGGATAGTGCCAATCGTTTATACCTCGTTTTTAACCGTTTGTACCAACATTTTTTTCGTTTGCACCTCATTTGTACTAGAGTAATAAAGGGTTTTTAGTGTGGGGCTGCCATTTCTCCAGCCCCCCCCCCCACCTCAATGTTTTACAAAATGGATAGTGCCAATCGTTTATACCTCGTTTGTACCCGTTTGTACCAACAATTTTTTCGTTTGCACCTCATTTGTACTAGAGTAATAAAGGGTTTTTAGTGTGGGGCTGCCATTTCTCCAGCCCCCCCCACCTCAATGTTTTACAAAATGGATTCTGCAAATCGTTTACACCTCATTTGTACCCGTTTGTACCAACAATCTTTTCGTTTGCACCTCATTTGTACTAGAGTAATAAAGGGTTTTTAGTTTGAGGCTGCCATTTCTCCACCCCCCCTCCCCCACACCTCAATGTTTTACAAAATGGATAGTGCCAATCGTTTATACCTCGTTTGTACCCGTTTGTACCAACAATTTTTTCGTTTGCACCTCATTTGTACTAGAGTAATAAAGGGTTTTTAGTGTGGGGCTGCCATTTCTCCAGCCCCCCCCCCCCCACCTCAATGTTTTACAAAATGGATAGTGCCAATCATTTATACCTCGTATGTACCCGTTTGTACCAACAATATTTTCGTTTGTACCGCATTTGTACTAGAGTAGTAAAAGGTTTTTAGTGTGGGGATGTATTTTCTGCACCCCCCCCCCCCCACACACACACACACCACAATATTTTTAAAAATGGATAGCGCCAATCGTTTATACGTCTTTTGCCCATTTTATTTTACGCATACTTTTTTTTCCTTCCAAAACATATTTGAATGTTTAAAAAAATTGTTAGCACCACTTTAGGTAGATTTCGTAAGAAATACTACCTATTACATTCTCACCTAAGTTGAAAATTTTGAAAAATTTTTGCAGATCTACGACGATCATGACTCCCAGAACCCAAAACCACCCCCAGTTCAAAATTTTATCTATCTATCTATCTATCTATCTATCTATCTATGTCACTTTTTTCTGACCACGATAACTGGAAAAATTCTGCATTAATCTTTTACAAACTGATAAATAAAATCAAGGGGCATAAAATCTCGGTCAAGTTCGTTAATGGGCAAAATCGAACCAAGGGGGGGGAATGGGGGGGGCTTTTTGTGAAAACAGAAAATCCCCCATAATTTTTTAATTATTATACGTATCGAATCCGTTTTAAGTTATTATTACTTCTAGAAGAAGGGCTGAAAATTTATGTATGACAGATTTTTGATATAATTAAAAATGGCCCCAAGGGGGGGGGGGGGGGGTTTTGGAAGAAGAAAAAATCATAGCTTCGTCAATTCACAAGATATCAAATCCGCGTAGGTTTATTATTAATTTTCTTAATATTATCTAAAACTTTTATATTGACAAGTTTTTTATAGGACCAACTGTTATAGCAAAAAAAAAAAAAAAAAAAAAAAAAATTAAAAAAAAAAAAAATCTCTGCGTGCCCCGCTTGCAAACTAGTTATTTTTCGAATTTTGTGGTTCCAACTCCCGTATCTTTTCGAAACTGATATATAAAATCAATGTGCATAAAATCTCTTGTCAAGTTCGTTAATGGACAAAATCGAACCAAGGGGGGGGGGGATGGGGGGGGGGGGGCTTTTTATGAAAACAGAAAAAAACCCATAATTTCTTAATTATGATACGTATCGAATCCATTTTAAGTTATTATTACTTCTAGGAGAAGGGCCGAAAATTTATGTATGACAGATTTTTGATAAAGTTTGCCTTAAGGGGGGGCGGGAAGGAGGGTTTTAGAAGAAAAGAATTCATAACTTCGTCAATTCCCAAGATTTTAAATCCGCTTAAATTTATTATTAATCCTCTTAATATTATCTAAAACTTTTATATTGACAAGTTTTTTATAGGACCAACCGTTATAGCAAAAAAAAAAAAAAAAAAAAAAAAAAAAAAAATTAAAAACAAAAAAATCCCTGGCGGCTCCGCCTGCAAATAAGTTAGGTTTCGAAGTAGGCGGTTCCAACTGCCGCATCATCGTAAAAAGGTCATTTCTTCCGCAATTTCCGACAAACAGGCGCCCCACGGTCTGCGTCTTAACATTTATGATTATGACATTTATGATTTTATACGGATTATTTAAAAAGTAAAAGCCACTCCATATTCTGTAGAAAACATGTACACCTCAGTAACACATAGCAGTTGCATTATGTTTAAAGTAGCATCCTGAGCGGGTCGAGTTATACCAGACACGAACCCGGAAATTCTTCTTAAATTCAAATCTACATCTCAGTGTTGAATTCAGTGGGTGGCCCGGGGGGGGGTGAGGGGGGACAATTCCTACCCGGATCATTGAAATGTCCCCCCCGGATGATTTGAGATTTTATGCTTTTAATGGTTAAAAAGTGCAATTTCCTCCCCGGAGCCACAGAAATCCCTCCCGGAGAAAAGTGTTTGAATTTAACACTGCCTCACACGACCAATTAACAAATATCTTTTCGATGATTTGCATCCCGAAATTAAAGGAAACTGATCCACTATTTAATGCAAATGTGGAAAAATAATCTATTATCATACCTCTAAAATCAATTTTATATTTTATGTAAAATAAGGAATATGTAAAGACTCATTCACATTTCAAATGTAGCTTCTCTTCTGAAATAGGTCAACCGAAACCTGACCCGCATGAATCAAAACTAACCAGAAGCATTTAGTGTCAAGCCGGCCCTAATCCCACCCGCAATGAAAGAAATTACCTGGAACTCGGTGTAATTTAACTATATACGTGTAATTCAAACATAAACATGGTGAAATATCATATTCAAATATATAACTGTGGTAAACCAAAATGATAAATGAATGTGACAATTTTAAATAAATAAAAAAATTACACTTCAACAAAGTAAGAGCTGACCGAGAACTTAATAAGTCAACATACAGTATAATAAACTAAAAGCATGCTAATTTCTAATTTACTTCAGAGCTATACTGGTATAATAATAACATAATGAAGACATAATATAATTAATACAGATTAAATGCCTAATTAATTTCAGTAAAGCTGTCTTCAAGCATACTTTCTCTTACTTGCTCTTTATTACTTGCTCTTTATTTCCTTATGCTTTCGCCAAGCATTGCGAGATTTTATATATTCTTTTAAATTCCTGTCCTTTTTTCTTTTAGCATTCTTTCTGACATCAAAATATTTTTTAAGATCTTCTCCTTTACAAATTTAAATAATAATTTACAGTCGTATTGCTGTTTTTTACAACCTAAATCTCAATCCAAATAGCGAATTACATAATTATTACTTTTAAAATCTTTACTACATTTTTCATTTATGCCCCGCCCATTTTGAATGTAATTCTTCAAATACTCTTAATGGTTTTAGTAACATCGATTCTTTCAACTTTGATCAGTCTTTTGAATTATCGCTTTATTTCCTTTTAATTCTCGCCACCACTACTAACAACAACCATTCGAAGACAGAAATTACTTATTTTTTTAGTTCCTTGCTGTCATCAACACACTAAATCCCCGCACTTGCACAGATACGCGTTGTTTATACTTGAAATATCTGACTCCAACTTCGAGAACCCCGTATACTTCATTTTTCTAAGATTTCTAGGTTTAGGATTGTTTATATGACACATGTCGCAAAGGGCAGGTCTTGGCAAATTGCTCTTGAAGGAAAGAAGGGTCTTCTATAACTACAATCTTTATTGCGTACAATGTCAGTGTGTTTAATGTAATTCAGATCTCGTTAACATGAATCTCAAGGGGAATTAGAATTTTATTCATGTTAACAGTAGTTCATACTATCAGTAACTAAACCTTTGTATTCTTGTTGACCGTAATTGTTAATACAGTTCATGTTAAAGTAGTTCACATTAACGATTTTCTGCATTACACACATCTTTTATTAATTTTTATCGCTTCATGTGATTTTTTGACTTTCGTAAAAGAAATCCTGTTTCAATATTTTAGCACAATATAGTAAATTTTGTTTCTTGATATGTTTGAATTTTTAGCAAATCTTTATGCGATATTTTGAATTTCGCGACGGTTTTCTTTTATATTCTGAAATAATCATGTTTTAGTGTTTTGGCCCAATGTAGTACATTTCGTTCTCTTCCAATTAAAATTTATTGTAAATTTTAAATGTGATTTTTAGAATATTTTTGGGTATCACGGCGATTTTTTGACAGTCGTAAAAAGTATCATGTCGCAATTTTTTAACTCAATATAGTAACTTTGTTCTTTGTATTTTTTCATTTTTTTCTCAAAATTTCTTTTTAGCGTTTTCCTGCGTTCCTCGGCGAAATTTTTAGCAATTTTTTTCGAAAGCAGATGGAACTCTTTGGAATTTTTTTTTTTTTTTTTACTGCCTTTATTAAATTTAAGTTGTAAGAATGCCAAACCTATTCTAAAGCACTTGAATGACGATGCCGAAAATTTGAATTTTAATCTGCATAGGAAACAAAATCACTATAATACAAGGTTTGCTTTATTCAAGACCCGTGTGGTCTACCCCTGCACGGGTGCACGCTGCCGAAAACAGCGGGGCCTCAACTTGGCTTTGTTTAATTCGAGGTTCGTTTGGGATAAAACGACCTGCGAAGCTCCACTATTATATATAATATACATATTAAAGGGCTGTACGGGCTCGGACTAATTTTAATTCACGAGACTCGGGCTAGTCCCAGCCCTTACTAATTTCTGTAGACTCGGTCCGAACCGGGCCTGAATTCATTTTTCCGTGTCGATCCAGGTCTAGACTTAATTCTTCCCAGAAGTCTGCACAGATCAAAATTTTCAGCTCCGGTTTCGACTCAGCCCGTATGGAAACCATTGGCATGGTCCGTGTAAAAATCCGTAAAACAAGGCTCGCCCGAGCAAAAATCTGAAAAATGATGCCTGACCAAACAAATTTTGCAAAAAATGCTTATATTTCTAAATTGCCATTATTATAGATTTAAAATTCTTTTTAAGAATAGCACAAAATCAAGAGTACAAAGGGTATTTCTAGGCAAAAAATAAAAAAATAAAATACAGTAAAACCTGTGAAAAAGAACCTGTCTAAAACGTAAAAATGTCTTTATCCGTGCAAAATGAATATAATAATCGTAAGAAAATTACACAATACATTTACGACAGATGATGTACCCGCTAAGAAGGAAACCTGTCAATAACGGATTTTTCACCTCTCCTATGCTATTTCGTGTTAGAAAATTTTATTGTGTAACGTTTTTGAGATTTTTAAATCTACAAGCCATGGACTATGGATTAAAGATAACTCTGACACATATTATATTCGAAAAGAATATAATACATTTACAACAGACGATGTACCCGCTAAGTAGGAAACGTGTCTATAACGGATTTTTCTTCTCTCCTATGCTATTCTGTGTTAGAAAAAAATTACGAATATAAATTTATAATAATGCAATACAAACTTAAAATTTAATTTTTAGTTTCTATTGTATTTTTCAGATTTTTTAAATCTCGAAGCCATGGATTATGGATTAACGATATTAATAACACATCTGACAATGACATAAAAATAGAGATTCATTAACAAATCAATATAATTTACATGGACAGAAAGAAATCTAGGGTGGAGCAGTATTATGGAACGAATGCGCCTACATTGCATACCTAGAATGTTCTTTTAAAAATTAAGAATGTAAACGTGAAAAAAATAGCTAAAATAAGTTTTTTTTTCAGAACTTCTCGTACAAGACAATCTTTAAACATATCAAGGTCAGAAGCCTTTGCTTAAGATAAATTTGAAACATATAAGTCTAAAAAGAAAATAATAATAATTGAAAATTGTTAAGGGTGCAGATCTCCATGTCAAAAAAATCTTAGTTCTTTTCTCTTTGTGTTTAATTATTTTATACTACTTACGAAAAGTAAATTGTGCTATTTTTCATTTCAAATCCTCAGAAGTAAAAGAAATTTAACAAAATTTCAAAATCCAAGAAGGAGCGATGGCAATATCTTGCATCCTTTCCTCCTGCAGCCGTGTGTATAATCTATATATTTTTATACTATATATTTATATATATACGTACCATTAGATGGAGCGTCGAAATCAGAAAAGTGGCTGGAGTTGATTAGATGACCAAACGTTATATAGGAAATAATGTGAAAAACGTAGGGTGACCTACATCCAGCAGTCTATAAAAAACGGTTTATGATGATGATAGTGAAACTAAAATTTAATTCAGCTAAAAAGGGAATAAAAAAACTAAAAAGACATTTCTGACAATTTATATTCATATACGGCAATGTATCCCTATTATTTTGTGCAGTTAATTATTTGAAATGTTTTATATTATACTCACACCAGATAATATTCTAAAATTTAGTTCAGCTGAAAATTATACAGCACAGTTTAAAACACGTTTTCAGCTATTCCCTATCAATAAAAGTTACTTAATTAAAATAATTTGGAATAGCCTTGTATATGATCTATGAATTTATACATACCACATAAGATATTAAAATTTAGATAAGTATGAAAACGCACAATACAACTGACAATGCACTTCTGGAAATAATTGCTCATAGACGATAACGTATTTTTTTTATTTCTAGTCCTTTAAACGAACATTAAACATATTACATTCCCTGTTATCGCGCACCTCAATAAAGTATATCAATTTCATAAAGCTACCTTCAAATAATTGCTGTCTACTCTGTTGAATGTAAACTAATTCTTTTTGTGTGCCTCTGTAAATAAACAATAACGGATAATACAAACCATTTGCTATATATATATATATATATATATATAATATATAAAAACATGTTGTAGTGTATATCAACGTTACATGCCAATTTAGTAGTTTGAAGTACTGTAACATCATTAAAATGTACTTCAAATACTTATCGTCCCCAGATAACATATCACAATTCTTTTGAGTGCCCTCTAAATGCGTTAACGAATGTACACTTCACTTTCAATTGAAAATATGCCTTGGTGAATTCCAATAATATATATCAGATACATTGTAATCTAACTATATTTACTAAAGCTAAAACGCGGTAAAAGGACGGATGAACCGATGTCATAAACAGGCATTTTTGAAAAGACGCAAAGTAAATTTACGAAGAGAATTTTACTAAGTTGTTAGTAGCCGACTTATTTTAAAATTTAAAATATGTAATCATAAAACACGTAATCAGCTCTGTTAAATATCTATTCATTAAAACTTGTAAAAATGGAATGAAAAAGAACTGGAAAAAATTCTGCTTTACACAGGTTTTCGTCTTAGCAGGTATATTTGTTGGTATTATTTCTGTTGGGAACATGTAATTTTTTTATTTAAAACATGATTCTATTATAGAAAAATTTTATATTCCGCGATTTTACTGCAGTTGTAGTATTACAAATTATTTCAATTGCGGCGTTTAAAGTTATAGTGATATAAGTCACATTGTCTTACGAATTCGAAAATCAGGATTTACTGCAGGCAAAACAATGAATTCGAATACCGTAAAATATCTTCGTGTACTATTATACAGCAGTTTCGTAAAAATATCTCTTATACAGCTCTTCTTATTTATAGACTGATAGATACATTCTGGCTACAAGATATTGTTACTCAAATTTCATATATATATATTTTTTGTACAAAACGGTGAACCAAATCTTCATTTGGCACCCCCTTCGCCTTCTGTTGTGGCGACTGGGGCACATGCCCCTCTGTCCCCCCCCCCCCCTTCTTAGTTTCGGCTCCGAGATACCAAATGGGAAGTCATTCGGTCAAGAAGTTGAGGGGTTGTGAAGGTTTAAAGTTTGGAACTCATAGTCTTAACTTTATTTTAAATCGTGGAAAAACAAATGGTAATTGGTAGTATTTTAAGCATAACTCACACACACAAGAACTACTGGGCGGAATGCGTTGTAATCTTAGATTTATATCTTGGAATTTTTTAGAAACCAATTTCCATTAAAAGTTTATAAGTTACAGTTCATATTTGTTTTCGAAAATAAATTCAAAAATAAATATTTTCTCGAAAATTATTTTAAGAAAAATATATACTATAACATACATTTTTAAACATAAACCGATTTCTAAAAGCTCCAAATATGCAAATTTACAGTTCAATATGCGCCGTAGTTCTTGAGTTATGCTTCAAAAAGTATAAGCATTACAATGTTTTTTGCAACGATTACAAATGAATTTAATATTAGGGGTTCGAAATTTTAAGCTTCATAAATCGTAAACTACTTGAACGAATAACTTCCGACTTAGTATCCTAAGGTAAAAGTTACTTAAAAAGTCAAATAGGATGTCAAAACTTCTTGTTCGTATTGCAAATTTCAGCATGGGGTGTTTTTTGGAGGAACTTTAAAATAAGTTTAAAATTTTATAATTTTAAATTCGTCTGGAAACTAGTTATTCGACAAGGAATGTTAATGAAAATAAATTGCACGATAAATGTATTGCGTACAGAGACCACTGATGTGAAAGTGACAATATTTCCAATAACAAAACGATAGATTTTCGTATTATTCATAATTTTGAAAATTCTTTATAGGCAATATTTTGAATGCTAATATCCTTTCAGTGGGGGTTAATTTAAGAGATAATTTTGTTTATGAGTTATAGAGTCCGAAAGAGGCGAACGTGTTTTTGATAATAAAACAATTATTCTTGATAAGCTTGATTTCAAATAATAATAATATATTTATTTATTTATTTATTTATTTGACATTTTCAACAGGAATTACTTCAGTGAAAGATCTTTTGGAATATTTCAGCAACTTTTGAGATCGTTTGTATTTTTATACAGTACTTTCGAAAAAGGAATGACGAAGAAATAAAAGAAAAGTTTAAATCAATATAAATATCCCTAAATGAATAAGAAAAACATTTAAAGCGAAAGATTTTTAAGAAAAATTTAAATTGTTGTTTAAAAATTTAGAAATGATATTTCCTGAACGGATTAAAAATTACTAAATCAAAATTGCATTAGAATATTTTAAGAAAATACGTTATTTGATTGACAAATTGTTCTGTCTTTCTTCAGATATTTATCGACTGTTGTAACTTTTATAATAAACTACAATCGAAACTAAATTTGAAAATGTAGATAAAACAGAATTTTTTATGTTCGTTAATGAGAAAATTTCTTTATAGCAACAGATTTTCTTGGTTCTGAAATGACATTAAATTATTAAAGCATTATCTCTAGCGAAAGTTATAATTTGATTTCCACTTTTCCACTTTAAAATAACTTTAGATGGTTTAAACTGTTATAATTTTTCAAAAACAATATTACAAATCTCTACAAAGCTCTTCCTAATAACATTTTTTTTTTAAATATCCATGGTTTTAACAATAGATTAAATAATAATACAAAACTGTAATTGTCAATAGTTTTAGTTTGAATTGTATTAAACTGCATGTCTAAAAAAAAAATGCTTATTTATCTAATTGAAGAAAACGTATTTAAGCTGCAAATATTTAGAACTACCACTGAATATGTAAAATTCATATTTTTTGAAAATGTAAATATATGACAGTTTTGGGGGGATTTTAATGTATTGATGACAGAATGAAAATTAACAGATTAAACTGAAAATTAACATAGTATAACATATATATATATATATATACATTGAGAAATGTGTCATAATTCATTCGTATCGTGAGACAATATTTTCTCAAAAGGCGCCATATAATTTTTCGCATTCACACAAACTTCCACGCGCCGGCTCTGTGAATATGTATATATAAAATATACGCGCCTTTCCAGGGGTCGCAGCGTCCTATATATATATATTTTTTTTATTTGATACCACTATTTTCAAACTATAAATTTCATGGTAGATTTCTTTAAAATGTGCAATAAAAGGATATTGTGAATATTATATTTTGAAAATAGTGGTGGGGATTATTAAAAAAAAATATAGGACGCTGCGAGCCCTGCTTTTACTAATCGAGTAATATATACATATAATTTCTAAGTATTTGGTGTTTAATTTTTTTTTTTTTTTTTTTTTTTTTTTTTTTTAATATTTAACATAAAATAAGTTTAAAGAATAGTTTTATAAAATAAAAGAATACTATATTTTGTCTTTAAATTATTTTGTGGGGCACATGCAAGTATTACTTTTATTTATTTCTTCATTTTTACTTTTTTACATAATTTATTAAAAATTATGTCGTATATGGTGTATGTATGCTTTTCGTATAATTTTATTTTTTCTATTATGTATAATTTATTTATATCATTATACTTTTTACATAAATATATGTAAAAAATATCTTATTGAGTACAAGTCTAACTTGGTTTAAAAAAATATATTTTTTTTGTATTTCATTTTTCTTTGACCAGTATTGAAACTCAAGATTACCAAATAAGTATTTTAATAATGCTAAATGAAATGAGGAAATTGGATGCAATTTTTTTAAATTTGTTATTTTGAAGTTCCATTCAATTTCCATAACTACCGATATTTTTCCCTTGGAATGTTATATGTAAAGAATTTATTTACAGAGAAATGCAAATCTGTTCTGTTGCCATATCACTGTTGTGAATAGTGTGTTACGTTTTAATTTACACAATGTTATGACTTATTACTATTGTCATCAATACGTATTGTAAGAGTATTAAATGTAATATATTAAATTACAGCGAATATCTATAATTCCTGCATTGTTCTCTGAAAACAATATAACCCTTCATATCAATGGTAATATAAATTATCATTGTTATATCATTATACTCTTTACATAAATATGTGTAAAAAATATTTTATTGAGTACAAGTATTTCTTAGTTTAAAAAAAATATATTTTGTATTTCACTTTTCTTTGACCAGTATTGAAACTCAGTATTACCAAATAAGTATTTTAACAATGCTGAATGAAATGAGGAAATTGTGTGCACTTTTTTTTTTTTTTTGTTATTTTGAAGTTCCATTCAATTTCAATAATTAGCAATTTTTTTTTCTTGGAATATTATATGTAAAGAATTTATTTACAGAGAAATGACATACTGTCATCATTTCACTGCTGTGAATAGTGTGTTACGTTTTAATTTACACAATGTTATGATTATTACTATTGTCTTCAATTCTTATTTTAAGAGTTTTAAATGTAAAATATTAAATTACAGCGAATATCTATAATTCCTGCATTGTTCTCTGAAAACTATATAACCTTTCAAATCAATGGTAATATAAATTATCATTGTTATAAAATTATATTTTAAAAAGCGATTGATTATAAGATATTCTCACTTTGAAAGTATGTGAAACTTTGCACAATTATTTTATATTACATGTTATAAAAAAAAACTTACCTTAAAAAAAAAAAATAATAATATTTCTTTACAATTTGTAAGCTTTACAGCGTAAATGTGCAATTGCTCCATCTCTTGTTCTAAAAACTCAATAAGTTTTCAATTAGTATTTCAATATTTTTTTGGTCATTTATTATAATCATAATCTTTATTATCATTAATTTTTTAATTGGATACGTTACGTTGACGATAAGCAATTGTGCATATTTTTGCGAGTTTGGAAAAGAAAAATTCTGAAAGTTATTATTTTATACTTCATTTGAATATGGTCTATTGTAATTATTTTTATTACCATTTTATTATTGCTCACTTTTTACTTGTTACATTTATTTTGACATATTCAAAATTCAAAAGAAAACACATGAGCAAATATATGTATGCTTTAAAATGAGAGCTCAATTTTTACTTTAAAAATGTGCTACATAAAAGAATATTTTTATAGTATTTCACTAATAAAAATTTTGTATGGCATTATGTATAGTGAAATATTTTCTAACCTATGTTTCTTTTTCTTAAACCTTTTTTTAACGTCTTGGCAAATTTATTTAAATTATTATAATTTTATATAATTACTAGCATTATTAAGACTGGATGTTCTTTGATATATTTCTGTAAAAGAAAGACGCAGCCTTTTATTATAATTAAAGCTAACATTGTTCCTTAATTTTGGATACTACTATTTCAATTTGTAAACTTCAAAAATTTTTATGATAGTAACTCTGTGATTAAATAAGGCAAATATTAGTATTTAAAAATAGTGGTTTTCAAAAGTAGGAGTGTATGAGCCATTATTCTTTATAAGAACATTTTCTATCGTATAACTCCTGAATCTGCATAAATCCATACATATTCAAGAAACATGCAGAGTGATAATTTACTACTATCTTTGTACAATATCATTTAAATTATATAAAGCTTAAGTTGAATTCATTATGTTAATGTAGAATCCTTGAATATTCCATTTTGTGCTTTTCTAATTGAACTTTTATATTATATGATCAACTAATATATGTAAAATATTTATGTATGTAATGTCTACATTAAATAATATATGTATCTAAAAATATTTAATAATAGTTATGTCACAAATGTTTACATATCAAATATTTCTCATCCTTCAATTAGTATTACATTCTTTGTATTGAATTTGTAAGTTATAATGATTATTTACTTTTACATATTTTTTGTATTTTCTGGAACTAGGAGAAATATTTTTTCTTATTATTCAATTAATTTATATATTTTTAAGCTGTTACTGAATGCAGCCCATATATTAGTTTATGTAAAATTTTATTAATAAACAACATTTTTTCAAATGATCAATTTTATTCAATATTAAAACTAACATTAGTAAATGCGAGGTATAAACGATTGGCACCATCCTTTTTGCAAAAATTGTGGGGGGGGGGGGGTAGAGAAACGGCAGCCCCACATAAAAAAATAAATGATGTACAAATGAGTTACAAACGAACAGCTTGTTGGTAGAAACGGGTACAAACGAGGTGTAAACGATTGGCACTATCCATTTTGTAAAACATTGAGGTGGGGGGGCTGGCCGTTTCTCCAGCCCCCCCCCCCCACTAAAACCCTTTTATTACTCTAGTACAAATGAGTTACAAACGAAAAGCTTGTTGGTAGAAACGGGTACAAACGAGGTGTAAACGATTGGCACTATCCATTTTGTAAAACATTGAGGTGGGGGGGCTGGCCGTTCCTCCAGCCCCCCCCCCCACTAAAACCCTTTTATTACTCTAGTACAAATGAGGTGCAAACGAAAAGATTGTTGGTACAAACGGTTACAAACGAGGTATAAACGATTGGCACTATCCATTTTGTAAAACATTGAGGTGGGGTGGCTGGCCGTTTCTCCAGCCCCCCCCCCCCCCCCCACTAAAACCCTTTTATTACTCTAGTACAAATGAGGTGCAAACGAAAAAACTGTTGGTACAAACGGGTACAAACAAGGTATAAACGAATGGTACTATACATTTTGTAAAACATTGAGGGGGGGGGAGAAATGGCAGCCTCACACTAAAAACCCTTTATTACTCTAGTACAAATGAGGTGCAAACGAAAAGATTGTTGGTACAAATGGGTACAAACGAGGTATTAACGATTGGCACTATCCATTTTGTAAAACATTGAGGTGGGGGGGGGGGTGGAGAAATGGCAGCCTCACACTAAAAACCCTTTATTACTCTAGTACAAATGAGGTGCAAACGAAAAGATTGTTGGTACAAACGGGTACAAACGAGGTATAAACGATTGGCACTATCCATTTTGTAAAACATTGAGGTGGGGGGGCTGGCCGTTTCTCCCCCCCCCCACTAAAAATCTTTTATTACTCTAGTACAAATGAGGTGCAAACGAAAAGATTGTTGGTACAAACGGGTACAAACGAGGTATAAACGATTGGTAATATTTTCGAAAAAATGTGAGGTGGTGGGGGGGGGGGGGGGGGGGGGCTGGCGAAATGCACCTCTTACAAAGTGCATGTTTTATTTTTTACTCTGGAATTCGATGGTCTGTTGTTGTGTCGAACATGGAACATGGAACAAAGACAGAAATGAATTAAGAAACGGCCCACTGTATACCATATAACTCAAAGCGTCTGTGTGGCAGTATGATCCCTCTTTTACTATAAGACGTCTCGACAAAGTGATGCAGTCCAAATAACCAGTTTTGACTTAACCGATTCATGTAATATGTACTTTCACAGTTTTAAGTAGAATTTTCGCCGTTTAATTGAATCACATTGTTGAATAGAATTTGATTTAACAAAGCGATAGATTCCGCCAAGGCGGAAAAAAAAAGTAATTTTAACTTTATTTTTTATTTATATAATTTATCATTAATTCATATAATTATAGAATTTTATTAGCTCTGGGGAGGGGGGGGGGAGGGTTTAACCTTCAAACACCCCTCTTGGCTGATCCACTGCCGTGATAGATTACGCCACGCCTGAATATAAAATTTATAACGGCAAGTGCATCACACAGATTATTTTACTGCAACTATTAAAGTACAATGAAAAAAAAAAAACCCTTCATTACATAAATTTTTAGACAAAATATATATTATCAAATTTCAGCTAATTTTGCGTGCTTTATATTTATTATTAAATTCCTACTATTAGCTCACACTCTGTCTATATATATCTTGTTGGAGTTTTCAATCGTTAATAAAATATTTTCTATTCATCCATTCAAGTTCAAATAAAAAATTTTAACTTGTACTGCATGACACTTGATGTTAATACAGTTTTTTCAAATAATAATTCATTAATTAAATTTAATTAATTAATTTTAATTTTTACATGGGAGAAAAAAAATTCTCACATTGTTTTCATAAATGAAATGAAAGATTTATCTCAAATTAGTGATGCCAACAAAAAATAAAATACCGCAACGATGATTATAAAATAATGTTCCATAAAGATAACATGGGACATGAATGCTGCACGGGTTTATTTTATATATTTATGATTAAAAAGTAGGAATTGACTTAAAAAAAATATATATATTACTTGTTTATTTATTAATCACATGAAGTTAATTAGTTTCTATTACAGTAGTAATTTCACAAGTTTAGAACAAAAAGTTTTCCAACTACATACTTGCTTTATAATCACTTTTAAAATTCAAATGTTTCTATTTCTAAATTACATGTTATTTTAATCTTGTTCCTTTTTTTTCTCTTCTGTGGAAAGAAAACTACTCCGCGAGACTAAATTACTGACAAAAATAACACGGGAAAGGGGATCAAGAGAAAATGCTAAAGTATCCTTTTGCCACCCCTTTTTCACATCTTTCACCATTCTATAACCTTGATCATTTTCCCACAGGAGGAAGGAGTCCCTTCTTGACCAAAAAAGAGGCTTGTCTCCTGATAAGGAAAAAAAAGTCAATCATTTTCGACTTGTTTTACGACGCTCGCTTTAATTACATTTTCCTCCAAAGGTCAAGTGGGGAGAACACTTTCCCCCAAAGGGTGTGAACTGGAACATTTACGGAGCATTCGCATTTTCGCGAAGGCGCTGCGGACGGGGGTCAAGCTTACATTTTTCTTTCTACATAGTCCAGGTGGTTCGAAACTGGACTTAATTTATCCCAGGATATGTTGGGTAGGCAATATGTTTTATAAAAATAGTAATAACCGTAATAAACTTCTGTTAACGGAATCATTGGAAATATATCTTAAGGTGGTTTTCAAATTCCCTGTTCAACAACGCGAAACTTTCAGACAGATTTTCTGATTCATTTTTAACTATAAAGGCATAAAATTGACACGCCTGACTATTAAAAGAATTTGTGAACGAATAGCATTTTCCGTTTTCTGATAAATAAATTACGTATTGAGTTATAAGCGATTCTTGTCACTTGACGACGGGTTTTCTCCTTTCGCGTGCTATCGCGTCAGGAAATTTGATTCAAAACGCCAACTTTGACAGCATTTTCTGAAAGATATTTTGCCTTTGTTAAAAAAGGGAAATCACCATCCGATTACGCAGTTCCTGAATATGAACACATGCCCATTTTATACATTTCCGAACAAGAATGAATTCAGAAATGTGCCAGAAACAGAAAGTACTTCCTTTTGGTTTGACAACAGTCTTAATTACGAAAAAATATTTTCAAGAATCCACTTTTTATTACACATCTTCAAAAGTTATGATTTTTTCAACCCCCTTTTTTCTTTTATTCTAAACTACATTACTATTATTTAATGAATCTTTATTTGGAATTTCAAAAAAGTCTCAAGTTTCTAAATAATTATTAAGATTGCTATTGTGTATTTTCTGTCTTTCGAAAACATAGTTATCTATAATATACTGGAAAAAATTTCCATAAATATGTACTCAGTAGGTCTTGGCCCTAGTTTATATTTTTTTAATTTAATTTAATTTAATTTAAAGTTTTTTTGGCACGGTCCAAGCCAGGTCTGTTTTTACTTGTTTTTGCACGAGCCGATCCGTGAACTGTGAAAATATAAACGAGCCGGGCCCGGGCCAAATTTATTTTTACACTGACCATGCCAAGATAGCTTTCGCTCGGACCGAGCTGGGCCTGAGCCTGACGTCAGTTCAGACTTCTAGCTCTGAGCTGAATTTTTGTCTCTGCTGATTATAAGCCTGACAATGGCAAGATAGATTGCGAAAATAGAAATGTTATTAACTTAAAGCAATAAAATATGCATATAAAATATAATTAATATAACTTTTATCATTGAATACGGTATCTAATTATTTGTCACTGGATATGAGTGAAATATTTCAATTAACTTTCATGTAATATTTTATAAATATGTATTTATAATTCTTTTTATGTTATAAAAACCAGAAACAAAATAACGTTCATTTTTATGCAATATATTATATAGTTTAACATCCATTGTGCATATCACTGAAGTTAGCTTTTATTATTTAAATGTAAATAATGTAATCAAATTTAAATATTTTTATTTAAAGTAGTAATCGATTATTTTATTTTATTAGATTACTATTCTCATTACATTATTAATGTCCATTGCTTTGAATTGAATATTTTCAAATTAAATTAATTTTAAATTATATAAAAATTACTCTCGTATTCTGTGATATTAAAACTTTGTTTCTACCTCTTCCTCTCTCCAATTTTGTTTGTTTGCTTGTTTCATTTATTTATGTTTTTTTTTTTTTTTTTTAATAATCTGAAATTAATTTAATTTTAAAGCAAATAAAAGTTACCTTTTCTTTAAAGATACAATTAAAAAAATTAAATGAAGGTGAATATCTTATATGATAAAGTACAATTCTATGCAATTTTGCTCAAACAAGTATTATTTTAATTTCTGAATATTTTTTATATTGTACTTGAAAATTGAAATGAGTTAAATGAAATTTTCACAAACAAAATTGTTAAAAAATTATTACAAGTTATGGATTATTTAAAATATTCAGTGTTTATGCATTTCTTCATCAATATCTTTTATATATAATTCCCTTATCAATTATATATAAGAAAAAACTATATAACTATACGTCAAAAATTCATACATTGAAATTTTTTCTCGAAAACAAAACTGATATAAAAAAAAATTCGTTTTATATATTTCTGCGTTATTAAAGATGAACTATTTATCAGGAGAAAGTACTTAGTCAAAGGTGCGATAAACTGCTTAATATGCATCTTCTCACAGAGTTGTAACACATCGGGAATCTTAGTTGGGGTAAATTTGAGAATGGGGTTCTATTGTGAGGGACCTGAGGGTCTGATGCAGAATGACAGTTTTAATCTAATTTACACTAAAGTGATCACCTTTATTTTCCCGAAACTATAGTAGAGTGTTATTAGTCACCATCTTGTGGAAAAGAAAGTTTTACACCTACCTGTTTAATATTTAATTATTTAAAACCATAAATTTTTGGATATTCTATTTTAAAATATCAGAGTACTTGCATTTATGTTCATAAAATTTTTAAATAATAATACTAAGTACTTCAAAATTTTAAGAAATTTTCGGCTTCGAGTCAGATGTAATCCAATCAGCTGTAGACTATAAATATAATTCTAGCAAAAAACGGGTCGAAAATGTAGTGCAATTTTAATTATAAACAATAAATAAAAAACAAATAATAAATTATTTTCAATTTAGTTAAATAAATCATTCATTACAACAAAAAAATATAATTTAACAAATATCTACTGATGAATTGATGAAATCAAACGTCTACTTTTATTGTCTCAAGGTCGGAGGTACCAATGGTAGATTGGTCGAGGGCAGAACGACTCCCATCACTGTATTCTTCCAACATTATTTAACAAAACAGCCGCCAACTCTTATGCTTTTTTCTTGCCACTATTTTTGAAAAGAAAAATTTGAACTTATTGATCGCTGATTTTCACGATTTAATAAGGCAAATTTTTCAATTAAAAAATAATGGTAGTTAAAAAGAGTAAAAATTAGCAGCTATGAGGAAGAGTGGAATGGCATATGTTATTCTCCCAGGAAATTGTCTATAGATAGCACAAGAAGATATTTTAATGCATTATAATTTATTATAACATGTTTAGTAACACTTTTCTAAATTACGTGATTATCCGAAAAGTTATTTTTATTTTATTATTATTTTTAATGAATCTTACAACCTGAACAGGCAGAGAAACTGGAGTCATAAGCGATTTTTAACTTTGTTCTAAAAAAATTAAATTAGTCAATTTATACAATTTCATATCATGAAATGCTAATTTATTAAATAACTATCGGAAAAATCTATTTCGTAAATTGAAAAAAATCGTGATTTGAAATTATACAGATTTACATTAATTTTAGTTGTAGACATGTTTGTACATTATAATATATTTAAACAAAAAAGAAAAAAAAATCGTGATTTGAAATTATACAGATTTACATCAATTTTAGCTATATAAACGTTTGTACATTATAATATATTTAAACAAAAAAGAAAAATCTTGCGTTACACATACATTCTGAAACACTTTCCAACACATAGATTCTGAAACACTTTCTGACACACGGAATACCGTAACCAAACTTCGGCATTCAAGTATTCTAAATGGGAAAATTAGAATACGCATAGCACAATTGAACACCCAATTTCATTAATTAATGTCCATAGTTAGTAAGGTATTCAAATTCATTTTATCTGCCCTGTATATTATCTATAGATTTATATACACACCACATAAATTTAATTCAGCTAGAAAACGCATACCACATTTGGAAACTTACTTTCAACAATTACCTCTTATAAAGGAAAATTTGATTTTTTTTTTTTTTTTTTTTTTTTTTTTTTTTTTTTTTTTGTGCAGCATAGTATAAGATCTACAAATTACTTAAATGAGAATATTTTTTATTTACAGTATTTAAATGAAATTCGGAGAAAAAAAAAGTGTAAAATAACCGAAACGTCGTAGATTTTTACACACACACACACACATTAAAAAAAAAAAAAAAAAAAAAAACCTTAAAGTTAAAATATTAAGTTAGTAAAAAATTACCAATCCAAAATCTCACCTCATCCTCCAATTATTCATTTGAATTCGCATTTTAATATCATTTAGAATATTGTAAATTCAAAAATAAACAGTTATGACTAGTATAAAAAAAAAAGAGGCTCGGCATTATTACTGGTGACTTTGTAATTTTTAACAGTTGTGCGCCCGCCGTGTTAAATATAGGTATATATAGTATATAGTGATTATTTTAGCCTGTATACTGATATTTTTCTTGACACTGCCTAGTGCCAATTTCAAAGTGTGACGCTCTCGTTCTCTATCTGCGCTATCTACAATCTCCCCTCCTTTTTTAGAATAATTTCGAAGTGTAAAAATTAAAATAAATTGGTTCGGTGAAAGTGTGTAGAAAATCTTTAGCAATATTTGAATTTTAAAAGGAAAAAAATAAAAAACAAGTAAAAATATTATGTATTTTTTATTTTAAAGTTGTTTTTTAAATGCAAACAGTACCGAGCAATTTTTTTATTATAATTATTTTCATCGTATAAATTTATTCACTGTATAAAAAATTATTTTATAATTCCATAATGAAATTTTAAACTGATGTTCATAACTTTAAAATGAATTACATATTTTTATCCTTCCAGTATTATTTTAATTATGATTTATTAAATTTTGGGCTTATTAAAAAGGATTATCTATAGAGTCTTCGAATGAGGAGGGGGGGGGGGGGTGAAGGGTAATATTTACGAGCTTGCGAGTTTCACTCAAGAATGTATGAAGCGCATGTTACAGTTTCCCAAATCCAAGAAAAACTACATAAGTACGTGAACACAAACAGTAGAAACTCGAATTAACCGCTCATTATAAAGACCCATCCATTATAACGATGAATCAAAATAGACCAAAAAATGTATCCATTCCCATAGTATTATTTTTACATCTAATTAGAACGACCAATTAAACCAAAAATTTCAGAATAATGACCGTCACGGTACTTTTCTAGCAATTTTTGCTTGTGGTTGTTTGTATGAGAGAAAAGTGATAGAATGTTTTAGAGTTTTTCAAAAAAAAAAAAAGAAAGAAAATGTTAATCTGTTTTTACGAAATTCGTAATTCTTTTGGCAGTCATTTGCAAAAAGTACTGAAAACCTTCTTATTGTTGTCTATAACTTTTCTGAGCACAATGGTTCTTCTGTGCCTAGTATTTTTGCAGAAAATATCTCAAAAGAGTTTACTCCATAAAACATATGGATTGTTAAATAATAATAAAATAATATATGTATATATATATTTATTCTTGAGTTGACTTTATTCTCTGCGAGCTACACTCTCCAATCTCCATTTACAGGCCGCAGTCTCTAAAAACGATCAAACTATTAATAAAAACGCTACTAACCTCTAGAAAAACAGTTTCATCTGCTTTAAAAGCAAACACACAAACAAAACCCCCTGAAAATGTAGTGATTTAATAGCAATTTAAAGTTTAATATTATTTTAGGAAATAAACTCAATGTTTAAAAAAACATAAAAAAACGTTTTTTTTTTTTTTTTTTTTTTTTTTTTTTTTTTAATAAAATATCATTGCTTGTTCCATCCTTCTCCCACTTAAAGAAAGAAAGAAAGAAAGAAAAGAAAAGGAAAGTTAAATATAGGAAGAAGGAACACAGAAGTTACGTTTTGGATCGTGATAAAATACTTAAGCTTTTTTAATAAAAATGGACTTATTATTTTAAATATGATGACATTTTTATCAGCGAAAGTTTAAACATTCCTGATTTATAAATGCAAATGCACATGATCTGCTGAATATGGTGAGACTTTCACATATAAAAAACAAACATTAAAAACAGCGTTAGCAGCTTAAGTGAAGGTTCCTTGGTTCGAATGCTGGCCTGGAAAAATATTCACTCAGTTGGGAAATCATAATTCTTGGCACACATTAACTATTTAAAATTAATGTATTGATATCAAAATAATTTTATACTTGCTCAATTTCTTTTAATAATACGCTTTGTGTAAAGTACATCAATTAATCACGTAAAAAAAGAAAAGAAAAGAAAAAGAAAAGGAAAGGAAAGGAAAGGAAAGAGAAAGAGAAAGAGAAATTGAAAGAGAAAGAGAAAGAGAAAGAAAGAAATGCTTCAAATAATCTTAACAATAAAATTAGATACAAATAAACGTTTTTTATTCGTTTAAACGTTCATATACATTTTATTGTTTCTTTTATGTGTTGCGCTCAATGTATCATTTAAAATTACTTCAATGCAGGAAAATGAACTTCTTATTTTAAATATGAATTAATCCTACCAGCAAATGCTTTTCCAACGTAAAAATTTTATTAAGTTTTATTTCGTTTCCTACATTCACGTGTGTATTTCAATAAAAATACATTGTTGTGCAAAAATAATTACACGAGATTTTAAAATGCGACCTGTAAATAGAAACGGACATTTCTTATTTGAAAAATAAATAATTCGGAAAGAAATATTTAAAGTTACAAAATGATTGAACACTGCACACCCCAATCTAATCAAGTATATATATGCATGTAAAAGATTATTAAATTGCTATGTATATTTTTTGCTCATACAAAACTTATCCAACTAAACAGTCTGGACAGATTTCAATATTGAATAGCACTTAATGTAAATTTTCTATTTAAAAACTGTTTGTTTCAACTTAATTTATCATACATTTTTCTGTAAAACTAGCAGATTTCATGTTTTTATGTGAATAAATTTTGCCATTTAAGCAAAAAAAAAAAAAAAAAAAAAAAAAAAAAAAGTGGAAAAGACACGGTAGATTTAAAATTGCCGGAAAAATGTTAAGTAAATTATAATGTACATTTTTCTACAAAACTATTCCTGTATACATTGTATTTTAGATTTTTTATGCAATAAAGAATGCAGAAGAGAAGGTGTGTTCGTGCTAACAGCTTAAGAGATTAAAAAGCATTAAAACGTCTACTTGGTGACCCTTTATTGTCTCCCAAAGGAGAGAAACCCTTCAATCCCTTTTTAGATCCGTCATTAGTATATTATTACTAGAGATAACTGCAATGAAAATTTTTACTAAACTTTATCTAATTAGTGGAACCTTTTTTTCAGTATCTTATTAAAAAATAAAATAACTAATGCTGTTCTAAAATCAAATACTATTTTTTTTTGTGGGGGGGGGGGGGGGGGGGGGAGTAGGGAAGAAAAAGAAAAAGGTGTGTTTTTACTTGTAAACCAAAAAGTATTTCAAGTAAGCCAAATCATTCCAAATTTAAGCAATACTAAGTGAAAGAATTCTGACCCTTCTAAGTGAAAGAATTAAAATAAAATATTTTCAATTGCAACATATTTAAAAAAAAATAAAAAAAAACTTTAAATTATTAGTGTACAACAATTCAGCATTTCAATTATGAGTAGAGAAGAAACAACGTTCCGGCCTCAGGAGGAGGTGTGAGGTGCGAGGAGGGAGGAGGGCTCCTCCTCACTAAGTGCCCTCCTCCTCCAAAGTGCCCACCTCCTCCCAAACTGCACTACCTCACACCTCCTCCTGAAGTGCCCTCCTCCACCACTTAAGATAAGGGGATTAATGATAATTAATTTTAATTAGAGAACTTAGAAATTTTTCGAAGCCATTTTTTTTTCGCGGAGAAACATCTATTACAGTACAAGGTGAATTTTAAAGAATTAGAAATTTAATTAATTTTAATTGGGGAACTTAAGAAATTTTTTTTCAGTTTGTGAATTGTATTTAAAAATAGTAATTAAAATGGTCATTAATTAATTTTAATTGGGGAACTTAGAAATTTTTTTTTCAACTAGAGTATATAATAGCGGGTAGAATTTTAGAGTTGAATGGAAAATAACAATACATTTTTGGTGCTGTCATCTATCGTTTGAATTTAGTACTTTTACGAAAAGTCTGCCTGAGGATCGAACCCTCACAAAATGTAATCATAGCACACTGATTTGCGTTATTCTAACCATTGTGCTATGATTTCATGTCTCTGAAAGTATTTTAAACGAAGAGGTCTGTGATATCACCATATGTGCAGGTCATACGTTTTTAGTTTGCGAATTATTTTCGTAGATTATTAACCAATGATAACTATTTATTCACGAACCAATCACATAGGATTTTTTTATAATCATGCGCGCCCCCTAGATTGGTATAAATTGATGTGAATCCTGTTCATTACATTATTCATTACATTGTCGTTGATGTGCAAGGTTGTATGATTTAAGTGGAACTTGGTTTTAAAAAAATGTCTAGTGTAGAAAATCAAAACTCCTTCCTGATACCCAAAGAAGAACCTCTACCAATGGACATTACCCCCAAAGAGGAACCTGTTTCGAGTATTGAAGTGAAACCGTCATCCTCAAGAGAGATCAAGTTACCCCATTTTTGTGAGATTTGCAAGAAAGGCTATTCTACAAAATTTGCGTTTAGTAGACACATGACTCATAACTCAGATGAAAAAGTTCTTACCTGTGGTGTTTGCGGAGAAACCTTCATTTGGAAATATGATTTACGAAATCATGCTAAGACTCATTCAAGAACATATAATTGTAAGCTGTGCAATATGGTGTTTCCACGATATTTTGAATTGTATAAACACAAGAAGATTCATAACACTTCCAAACCGAAGAAAACGACCAGGTCTTCCAAACAGCAAAAAGATGAACAGCGTAGAATACTGATTAATCGACTTTGTAATTTATTGCAACAAGTATGTGCTTCCTATGAGCAAACAAAGTAACTTATGACGTCATCTATTTTTCGAGTTATATGATTGGGTTAAGCCTTTTAACTGTAACTGAGACTGATTTTTCAACCTATATAAGCAATGGATTCAGACACCTCAGCTGATTCTGTATAAACTTTAAAGAAGATTGTAACCAAGTATCATGGCAAAAAGAAATCACGAAGAACAAGTGCTTTCGCCTAATAAACGTTCTTGTGTAGATTCACCTTTAGTATCAAGAATTGAAAGCACTGAAGACCTTGTCTACATTGACGAAACAACCTCTTTTCCGGACACCTGTTGTGAGCCCACCAAGGATATATTGAATGAATTTTTCATTGACTTTAACTTTGCAAACCTTCTACCCCAACGACATCCCATGAACTTATTCAAGAATCTTTGCAAGAACCCATTCAAGAACCACTACAAGAATCAACTGCTCATGCTTCGAATGATGACTCATTTGTATTTTGGAAAGAACTTGGAAACTCAATCTTTTTAGGGTTCGAGTTACAGAATTCTGATTATTCTATCCATATAAGGGAATTTACGTCTGAAGGAATTCCCACCCAGAATGGAATTACTATGGACATCCAGACTTGGTATGAGTTCCAATATAAAATCGTTGCCTTTAATTTAAGATACAAAAGTTCCTCCTTCGTTAGCAATAACAAAATGTTAGTTTTAAATGATGATAATTCTGTTATGTGTCTTAAAAGTTTAACGAACGATTCTCATATCAAATTAAACAATTATCAATTAGAACAATTAAAAGAAAAAGCCTATAAACTGAATAAGAAATTGATTCATCACCAGTATGAAAAACATTTACCTAACTTATTAAAGAAAAAATGTAAACAGGCTACAATGACACAAGAAAATGAATTTGTGTTATGGTCTAAACTAATTTTCTACATCGAGAATAATATTATAAGTATATTTAATGAAATTTATCAATGTACGGGATGTGTTTTTAGACATCCAAGTGTTAGCCTGCATTCGTGTTTTACATTTAACAATCGTGAAAAATTTAAACAGGTTGGAGATATAATTTTAATGCTTGTTAATTTTATGATGTACTATCCATGTTTTTAAAGAAAGTGGATTTTGTTAGCGATCATTTTTTATGTAACCTGAATGTACAAACTTTTAAAAGCGTATTGTTTGAATAAACTATCTTAATTTTACATCTGTGTCATTATTTCTATCAAATACATGTATAAACTTAATTAAAATATATGCAATTAAACTTGATTAAAATATAATAAACTGAATGACTATACAAATGAATGAAAAAAAAAAATACTTACACACCAGATTGAAGAAAACATGCCTTGTACTGATCACTGCTTAAACTGTTCATCTTATCTAATGGGGAATCCCCACAAGTGAGATCATCCTATCCTGTGCCTTCATGACATCACCTGGGATATCACTACACATGCGCGAGCTTATCTAATCAGTGATAAGATTATCAGATAACAACCCCTATATAAGGTCGAACATATCGTGAGGAATCATTGCTTAGCTGTTCCTGCCTCGGTGTTCCTGCTTAGTTCGTGAATATTCCTTGACTTGCTTGCTCAGTGATTTTCAACGTGTAAAAATGTCTTCAATCATCTTTTCGGATAATGGCTTGAACGTCCAATATATAAGTGACTTTATAGAGAAAGCCCATGCTGATCGTTATTTGACGGAGTTAAAAACATTACCATTCTACAGACCTACTTTTCATTTGCGAGGAAAGGATGTAAAACCTAAGCGATTGGTTTTAGCTTATGGAGATCCCAATACCAGCTATGCCTTCAGTGGAACAAGTGTACCCTCCAAACCTTGGACTTCACTTATGATTGAACTTCGTGATAAAGTGGAAAGAGAAACAGCCTGTACTTTTAACTATGTGCTACTTAATTTGTATCAGGATGGAACTACCTATATCAGTCACCACAAAGATAATGAATCCAGTTTAAATGCTATGTTCCCTATCACAGTACTCAGTTTTGGTGCTCAAAGAACTATTGAATTCAAGAGACCTAGTGTACCCTCGACATTTATCAAACTAGAACATGGATCCTTCTACAGCATGTTGCCACCTACCAACGAATTATTCACACACGGCATCGGAGCAGAACCTGCTATTAAAGACGTTCGAATTAGCCTCACTTTTCGACATTTAATAGTTCATCCTCTTGATTTGAAAAAGCCAAGACTGGACTTGATGAATGATCCTGAACTGAATTTAGACTTGTTTGCTGACTATGCTCCACCTACCACGTCTAAACATGTTTCACCATTAAACAGACCTGAAGAGAAACTGTCTACACATACATTTCATGAATCAGATGGATATTTCTCAATTCCTTGGAATCTTGAATGGAATACCTGTGCTCAAATTGAAATGGATAAAAACTGTAATTTGAAACTGCATATAAGAATTTTTAAAGAAGGTGCTCGCGGCGAATTATTTCCAACCAAAAATGGTATTGTAATGACACCTTTAACGTATGATCATTTCCAACAAAATATGATCAAGTTCAACTTTTATTCTGTGAAAGACAGTTACGTGTCCAATAATCAACTTTTAACAGCATTTTCCGATGAAGGACATTGCATATTACAACAGATTTTCAAGGCTAACCAACATAGCTTTCATTTTAAACCAGAAGGAATACGTTTATCTATAGATCAATTTTTTAAATTACGTGAAGCAATTCCTGAAATTACCGACTGCATGATTGATATGCTTCTTGTAAAAGCGATTCCTATGTCTGTATTACGAAAATCAAAAAAGTGTATTCAGACACACACTAATGAGGATAGTGCGAAGAAGCATTTCCTTTCTTGTTTTGACCAAGAATTAGAAAGATCTCTTAATCAAGTATATACTTGTTATGCCTGTACCATTAGCCAGTTATCGCAATTAGACCATGACTGCTTAAATACTTCATTAAGAGAAAAATTTGTTCTGTATAGAGATAGTGCATTATTAAATTTTAATGTCTATCAGTTTGTGAAGAATCTCACAGCAAACTGTCTTTGTCACTATACACCTGCATTTTTTGATACTTTGAATTCAAACTTTTATGTAAACTATTTAGAAACTGTGTTTGTAAATTCCCATGAAGTCTTTTAAAACTACAAAATGTTTGTAACATTTGCTTGAATAAATTTTTTTTTTTTTCCCTAAATAATTTCTATGTGATTATTTCATATCTTTAAGTGTTTCTTTTTTTCAGATATGAGATATGTAGAAAACAGTTTACAGTTACGAAAAGTAGTTTTGAACTAAGAAAAAAAAAAAAAGTTTTAAATAATTTTTGAAAATATATTAATGAATACTCTACAAGAGTTATTTAAGAGAGAAAAGTTTTATTTATGAGAAAGTATTTATATTTTAAGAAAGTTTTAAGATTGTTCTCAGTTCAAAAAAAAAAAAAAAAGTATACTTTCTGACACATTTTTAAATTTAATATTTGTTCACAAATGTGTTAGAATTTTTCGCGTTGAGAACCATCTTAAAATAGTATCGGTTTATTAAAAAGCAATGATTCATTCTTCACTTGATTGAAACTTTATAAAGGAAAATGTTTTACGTGAAAAAGTTAAGCATATGAAGAAAAAAAAAATTATTATTATTTCAGATACACTTACTCGTTAAAACTTTGTTTTTACACTCAAATAATTATTTTTTTGTTAATAATTAAACAAGAATTTAATTTACAATCACTCATTAAGATTTTGCTTTTAAACTCTAATAATTATTTTCAATAATAAATGTAGAAAAAAGATTACATACTTTCCAAAATCACCATTTCACGTAGAATGCTGAATTTAAAAGGGTATGAAAGAATGATTTTTTTTTCCAAGTATTATAATTATAATTAAAATTTTAGTGAATACTATTTCTAATTAAACAAAGAGTACTTCTTAGTTAGAGAAAATTTCATATATGTTCATATCAGCTATGATTCCCCGATAAGCAATCGCTTGGAAAAACCTTATCAGATAACCGATAAGATGAATCACACAGCGCAGATAAAAACAGATCGCGGGCGAATTTTCAGTTATAGTTTTTTCCTACTTGTGTAGTGTTACAAGCTCTTGGATATACTTTTCTACTTGTGTGTTTCTAAAGACTATTATGGATTCAAGAACTCAGCAGCAAATGTCTTTAAACTTTGATAATGAAGTAAGTGTATTTTAATATATATATATATTTTTTATTATATAATTTACTTTCAAAACTAATTTTAATTCAGCAAATTTATTAAATAATTTGTGAAATGACTTAGTCTAAAACAAGAATGATTTTTACCCGAGGGGTACATTTACTTAGCATAATGCATACTAAAATCTATTTTCAAATTTTATGAAGGGACCTGTTTGTATATGCTATAAAATTACTATTCTAAGCTGTGATATTTTACTTAATATAAAGCATGAATAATTTTTACCCGAGGGGTATATTAAATAGAGGTACTTAACTAAAATTTTATGAAGGGTTTTGTATATGCTATAAAATTACTATTCTAAACTGTGATATTATTATTTTTTTATATATTTTACTTGCCGTAAATCATGAATAATTTTTACCCGAGGGGTATATTAAATAGAGTTACTTAACTAAAATTTTATGAAGGGGTATCCGTATATTATAAAATTGATATTTTACGTATCGTAAAGCATACTAAAATCTATTTTTTAAATTTTATGAAGGGGAACCGTATATTCTAAAATTACTATTCTAAGCTGTGATATTATTATTTTTTTGATATATTTTACTTAGTATAACGCATGAATAATTTTTACCCGAGGGGTATATTAAATAGAGATACTTAACTAAATTAAAATTTTGTGAAGGGTTCTGTATATGCTATAAAATTACTATTCTAAGATGTGATTATTATTATTTATTCATATATTTTACTGTAATGCATGACAAAATCTATTTTTCAAATTTTATGAAGGGGTCTCGTATACTCTAAAATGTGATTATTCATATATTTTACTGTAATTCATGACAAAATCTATTTTAAAATTTTATGAAGGGGTTATATACATTTATTATGAATAATTTTTACCCGAGGAGTATATTTTACTTTGCCTAAAGCATGACAAAATCTATTTTCAAATTTTATGAAGGGGTCCAGTATATTCTAAAATTATAAAGGTTTTATTTACGAGACAGGAGTATAATTTTTTGAAATATAAGATTGATTAAGTATAGCAAT
Source organism: Maratus michaelseni (assembly GCA_963931845.1). Classification (NCBI taxonomy): domain Eukaryota; kingdom Metazoa; phylum Arthropoda; class Arachnida; order Araneae; family Salticidae; genus Maratus; species Maratus michaelseni. The sequence continues at coordinate 406,081,106 of OZ007590.1, read as the reverse complement.
GATTTTATTAAGGGTAACTATTTTTTAATGCCTATTTAAACTATTTTTAATGTATATTTAAAATATTTCACCTTAGAAGTGTATAGGCCTTAATAATGCTACTTGTAATTTATTTTCATACCAGTATAATGTATTAGTTTTAAATAATTAATTTTGGGAAATATATATCGAAATGATTTTATTCTGTGGAAATATCTCTCAATATTTTTAAAAGTTTTGTGAAATGCTATTATTTATATGGAAAACTTTTAGGACTCTATATTTTTAAATTGTTAGTTTAAAAAGAACTTTATATACATTTTAATACTTCTCACAAGTAAATATGTTTATTATAAAATTTATATGTAGTAGGGAAAAAGTTATTTGAAACAGTTTTTCTTATTATTACAAATTTTTAATCCAATGTGTGGACCTTCATTAGAATATTGCAAAGTTAGTTTATAATGTCAGCCATGAATATTTAAAATAGATCCTTTTTATTTAAAGTTTTTACTTGAATATTTAAAACAGTATTCACATTTTTTTTTAACTCGTTAAGTATTCTAATTAAACAATCTTCATTAATTAGTAGCGATATCTTGTAATGACTCATTGTGGGAAATCCCATGACGTCATACTTGGGAAAAACCGATGAGGTCATAGATAAGATTCTCTTATCTGATTAAATAGATAAGCGCGCTGAGGTGGATTCATTCTTATAGTAGTTGTCCTAGAGATTGTATGCTATAATTAGTGCTCCGAGCAATTTTACTTTATTAATCTTTGTGAAAAAGTAATAAACGATGAATTCAAAAATTCAAACTCAAGTAAGTTGAAAAACTGTTTAGTATCATTCTCTATTTTTTTATAAGATTATTTTCCTTTCTAAATGATTTTAACCTAAGAGTTTTCCATATGTTATTTGATTGCTAAACGATTTATTTTTGAAACTCTCTAAATGAATCTATTCAAATACCTATCTATTGTAATACTAATTTTCTTGAAAAACTTCTAATTAGAAAAAAAAAATTGTTCTTTTAGAAAGATATGACTTTTCTGTTTTGATCTCGATATTAATATCTGTATGTATGCTAAATGTATAGTTATTTAAGTGAATGAAATTTTAACTTAATTTAAACTATAAACAAAGTCATTATTCCCTAGCACTATTCTATATGAATTTTTTTTTATAACATGTTATTGATGAACCCTTTTCGAAAAATAATTTATGTTTTCTAATTTAGTGGGAAACTGATTTAAACATCAGTCCCAGAAAAATCGACGCCATAGAAATAAGAGTTCTGAAGGAAATGGCTGAAAAAACCCCAGCACCTTCAACGCAAGAGTCTTCTCTGGTATATTATTACTATTATTATTTATTATTAGTGTGTAAAAATTTTAATAAATGTCGATTGTAAACGAGAATTTTCTTTTAAAGTGGGACATGGATTTTTCCCTCACGTCTAACCAAACAAATCTGATCGACCAAGTTGAGAAGATGTATAGAAGTGAGAGAGAGAAAAAAAATCAAATGATGGAGTCTCTGAAGGTATTTTTAAAAACTTTATAAAACAACTGAAGTTTTAATTAATTTTTTTTTTGGTAAAAGCTTATAGGGGATATTCTTTTTTTTTTTTAGCGTAACCTGCCCAGTATGGTTCAAGCAACCACGGCAAAACCCCATTCTGATGTTCCTAAGGTATGTTTTCTTTGATATATAATAATTATAAGTTGTAATAAAATTGCCTATTTCAAACTAAAAAAATAAAGTTTAAATCTTGATAACGTAAAGTTTAATTCTTAACGCTCAAAGTTTAAATCTTAATAAGATAAAGTTTAATTCTTGATAACGTAAAGTTTAATTCTTGATAACGCAAAGTTTAATTCTTGATATCTCAAAGTTCAATTCTTAAAGTTCAAAGTTTAAATGTTGATAAAGTTTAATTCTTAAATCTTGATATTACCTTTTTTTAATAGTCATGTTTATAAAGCTAGGGTATGTATTTCTTTTCAGGATCAGCATGTATGTGAATTGTGTCAAAAATCGTTTTCACGTAAGGACAACTTAAAGCGACACCAACTGATTCACACAAAACAAAGAGGAGGTGCATCAAATATGAACCCTTCTATCTCAGTCGCAGGCCCATCTAGTGCCCGCCCTTCCGTCGCAGGCCAGTCAAACGTGGAGTCCCCTAAGGTAATTCTTTAAATATATTTTTTGTCTTTTTTTTTTAATGTTAGTCCTCGAGAAAAATTAAATAGTTTTAAAGAGTTTTTTTTAATAGTATCATTTAGAAAATTGGGAGGGTTTCGAGAGACTGAAATACATTTTCTGTTTAACTTTAGGTTTTGTTTAATAAAGCTTAATGAGGGGTTTTTTTTTTTTTTTTTAAATAAAAAATTAATTCTTTAAAAAAAAAATGTAAAAGTTTAATGAAGACTTAAATTTTAATGAAAATTAATTCTTTAAAAAAGTTAAATAAAATTTTAAATGAGGTTTTTTTTCTTCTTTTCAGGATGTTCACACTTGCGATGTGTGCCAAAAATCTTTCTCCAATGCCTTCAATTTGAGACGTCATCGTGCTACCCACACAAAATCATGTAACAGTCTGTTTACCTGCGAAATTTGTCAATCAACGTTTACCAGATTCGACAGTTTTCTACGCCACAAGAAGTGCCATTCAGAGGATGAAAGCTGTTTTAAGTGTGATATTTGTCAAGAAATGTTCACCCGGGCTGACAACTTAAAACGGCATTTAATATCACATGAAAACCCCCAATATAGATGCCCTGAATGCGGAGGAAAATTCCCAAGAAAAGAAAATTTAAATCAGCATATACGCACGCAGCATAGTAGCACTTCTCATTACATCTCGGCAAAGCGACCCAGGACAAACACACGATCCAGTACAAGACCTCGAAAAGAAACTACAGCCTTAAATGTTTTTAAAGTAGTCACGATTGATTCTGATGAGGACACTCACCATGACATCACAGTTTTCTTTGACTCTGCTCGTGAAGAATTAAGGGAGGCTCTGGAGGAAGCTGTTGCAGAAAGGGATGCAATCAAGTGGCATGTGATGATAAAGGTTATACTTGAAAAAATATCTGTAGAAGGCGAGCAGGAGCTACTCTCAACGTATTTCCACTCAGATACTTACGAACAATTTACAAATGATTCCATTGAAGAAAATTTAGAAGAAGCACATCGGAAAATTATCAGTTCATTCGAAAAATTTATCCAAAGGGGGTCCGGATGGCTTCTCAAGGAAGTATCATATCTTGAACTTAAAATGGGAAAATATTCCCCTTTGAAAGGTAGCAGCTATATTCAACTCCCAAAAGACTTGAAAGGCAAAGAAGCCATACTTAATATCCAAAACTTCGAAGATCAGAAATGTTTTCTCTGGTGCGTCCTGGCACACCAATTAAATTTAGATCGTAAGGAAAATCCCAACAGAGTAACCAAGTATCAACCGTTCGAAGATACAGTCAACATGAATGGCATATCCTATCCTGTACCATATCAGAAGATTCCTCTAATTGAGTCAATGAATGATTTAAGAATCAATGTTTTCGGGTACGAGGAGGGCGAACTTTACATTCTCTATGTATCTAACAAAACAAACGAGGATGTGATTAACCTACTTCTTCTTTGTGATGGTGAGAATACTCATTACACCCTTATAAGGAACTTTTCAAGATTCATGTCACATCGAAATAAAGATATGTCAGCATATTATTATTGTTATACCTGCTTACACGGATTCACAAGACCTGAATTACTAGAAGATCACAAGCCCTATTGCAGTAACCACACCCCTCAAGTAATTAAAATGCCAAAACCCGGTGAAAATATACTCTCATTTACAGGAATCCATTTGCAAGCTCCTATGCCCTACGTCATCTATGCAGATTTCGAATCCCTCCTCGTACCCATTCACACTACTGAACCCTCCAATAAGTCATCTTACCAAGTAAAGACTGCTCGTCACGAGGCTTGTGGGTTTGCGTTCGTTATTGTGGGCTCTGACGGACGCACCTATAAGAAGATAGAAGTGTATCGTGGTGAGAATGCTACAGAAGAATTTATTAAAGCCATCCTAAAATTCAAAGAAGAAATCACATCGAAATTATTAACCATCGCCCCGATGAATCTCAGTGACGAAGAGGAAGAAGCTTTCCAGCAAGCCACAGAATGTTGGATATGTCATAAGTCATTGGGCAAGGAACGCGTCAGGGATCACGATCACATTTCTTCAAAGTATAGGGGAGCTGCCCACCCCTCTTGTAATATTAACTTCAAGCAGAGTAAAGTGATTCCTGTCGTGTTTCACAATCTAAAAAAGTATGATGCACACCATATAATGCGTAAGCTAGGTTGCTTTAAACAGCTGAAAATAAGTGTGATTGCTGCCAATTTAGAAGACTACATCACATTCAAATTACAAGAATATCATTCCTCTATTCAATTCTCATTCATTGACTCACTGCTCTTCCTCCCGGCCTCCTTGGACAAGTTAACATCAAATTTGAAACCATGCGACTTTAATATATTAAGAGAAAACTTTGCTCAAAATACAAGAACTGAACTACTATGTCGCAAAGGTATTTATCCCTACGAATATATGAATTCGTTTAAAAAATTTCAAGAAACCCAGCTTCCTCCACCCTCTGCTTTCCACAACACATTATCGAATCAAGATATCACAGAATCAGACTATGCACATGCGAAAAATATATGGAATACTTTCAGAATAAACAATCTCGGGGAATATCACGATCTATACTTAAAGACCGATGTGCTTCTACTAGCCGATGTATTCGAAAATTTTAGACGTCTCTGTAGTCAATATTATAATATTGACCCATCCCACCTCGTCACTTCACCAGGCTTGTCTTGGCAGGCCTGTTTGAAAATGACTGAGGTGGAGTTGGAATTATTGACCGATGTGGACATGCTGCTGTTTATCGAAGAAGGCGTACGCGGGGGTGTGTCGCAGATCTCCCACAGGTTTGCGACCGCCAATAATAAAGATGTTCCAAATCACGTCCCCAGTGAAGAAACATCCCATATCATGTACTGGGATGCCAACAATCTTTACGGTTGGGCGATGTCCCAGTACATGCCCCATGGAGGGTTCCAGTGGTGTGATGGCTCCAACTTCACAGAAGAAAGCATATTACAGATACAAGATGACTCAAGTACTGGTTACATTTTTGAGGTGGACTTTGAGTACCCTGAATCCCTTCACGATGACCATAACGACTATCCTCTTGCCCCGCAAAGACTCACCGTACAAGAAGAAATGCTGTCTGACTACGCAAAGAATCTTCTACAGAAGGGGTTCAGAGGTACTCCGAAACTCATCCCCAACTTGATGAGAAAAGTCAAATATATTTCTCATTATAGAAACGTTAAATTATACATTGAATTGGGGTTAAAGCTAACGAAAATTCACAGAGTTCTCCAGTTCCAACAGTCCCCTTGGCTCAAACAATATATCGAATTTAACACGGAAAAACGCAAGCAAGCAACTAGTGCCTTTGAGAAGGATTTCTTCAAATTACTAAATAACAGCATTTATGGCAAGTGCATCGAAAATCTGAGAAAGAGGCGAAATATAGAGTTATCTAACCAAGAAAGAAGATGTGAGAAACTAGTCGCCTCTCCCTACTTCAAAAATTTCAAGATATTCGATGAGAATCTCGTAGCTGTTGAAAGGCAGAAGCCCAGTATCTTGATGAACCGGCCTATTTACGTCGGGTTTTCGATACTAGAGCTATCAAAGGTGCTCATGTACGAATTCCATTATAAATTTATCAAACAAATTTATCCTGGAAATCGTTCAATTCTGCTTTTCACGGATACTGATTCTTTAACCTATCTCATCACGACTGAAAACCTACAAAATGAGATGTATCTCAATAGGTCGCGATTTGATTTTTCAGATTACCCCCAAGAACACCCCCTTTATTCTAACACGAATAAGAAAGTCTTGGGGAAATTTAAAGACGAATTAAATGGTGTGCCTATTCATCAGTTTGTAGGTTTAAAGTCGAAAATGTATTCGATTAAATCCTCCAAAGAAGAAAAAAAGCGAGCCAAGGGGGTCTCAACATCTATAGTTAAAAATAAATTGAAACATGAAGATTATGTGAAATGTTTGGAAAGACAAGCTACAACCTTTGAAGAACAGTCAAGAATAGGGCAGCAATCACACATACTTTACACCCTTAAACAGAATAAAAAGTGTTTGTCACCCTTTGACGACAAGCGTTATCTGCTAGAAGATGGAGTAAGTAGCCTAGCTTACGGACATTATAAAATTCCAAGATAGTTAAAAAAAAAAAAAAAAAAAAAAAATCAAATCTTTAGAAGAAAAAAAAAAAAAAAAAAAAGGAAGATATCAAAATCTTCCAAACAAATTTTTGGGAATCGTTTGTGTGATCTACCTCCCCGCGGTGATTCCTGGGACCAGGAAGTTTTGACTCTAGGTCACTTCTAGCCAAAAGCTCACACCTTCAGGCAAAATTCATTTCAGTTGAGAGTTTATATCTTAGATTACTTTCAGCTGAAAATCCTACATTTGGCAACTTTTAAAACTAAAAATTCTATTTTTTGACAATTTTTAAAACTAAAAATCACAAAAATTTCTTAAGTTCTAGAATTGAAATTAATCACCATTTTTAATTAAACCATTACTAACTTTTAAAATTCACCTCTAACATGTATATCGAATAACCTACTCTAGTTTTAAAAAAAAATTGATTCGAAAAAATTCTAAGTTCCCCAATTAAAATTAATGATTGATCCTTTTTAATTACTATTTTTAAATACAATTCACAAACTGAAAAAATATTTCCCACCCTACTCTAGTTGAAAAAAAAATTGCTTCAAAAAATTTCTAAGTTCCCCAATTAAAATTAATTAAAATTAAAATTAATTAAACTTCTAATTCGCTAAAATAAATCCATTGAAACACACCTCGTATTCTAGTAGAAAATTCTCCGCGAAAAAAAAAATGGCCTCGAAAAATTTCTAAGTCCCGCAATTAAAATTAATTAACACTAATCCTTAATTAATCCCCTTATCTTAAGTAGTGGAGGAGGGCACTTTGGGAGGAGGAGGAGGGCACTTCGGGAGGAGGAGGAGGGCACTTCGGGAGGAGGAAGAGGAGGAGGACACTTCGGGAGGAGGAGCCCTCCTCCCTCCTCACTCCACACTCCACCTCCTGAGGCCGGAACGTTGTTTCTTCTCTACTATTATGTGTTAATTTACGTACGTGTACTAAATAAAAATTATAAAAGTAAAGCTCATTAAATTCTAAAATAAAATAATTGAATCTATATTACTCCACATTCTCGTTTTTGAACTGATATATAATTTTTCTCTTGTGTTGATGTATGGCATCAGACCTGACTACATAGATTTTCTCCATATGCACAATTTCTTCGATAATTATCCCACCAAATAAAATAATTCATGTTCATTCTTCACAAAGATATCAAAATTAAACTAGGTGATGATCACTTTTAAGAATAGCCATTCAACTAACTTAAATACTCGATTAATCAGAATCACGATTTTTAACAACGGTGAAAATTATTAGAACGCAAAATACTTTAAACAGTTCCAAAAAGGGGGTTAATAATAAACTGTTATGTGAAAATTTGAACAACATTAAAATAATTCTTATCAGTGCTGTCAAAATGGTGATAAGAGTTAATGAGTATACAGATCGGGAATAGACGTGACTTATTCTTTTATAAGTAAAGGCAAAGTAACAAGAGCTCAAACTGAGAGCTCGTGAGAAAGGGATTTTAAGGGTCAGGGGTGACCACTTTGCATCTGCAACTGTGATGTATATAAATATTCGGGTGACAAAGAGAGAAGGACTGTTTCATTTGATCCTTGAATCTAGTGTATCCAGGTCCAATGTCAAAATAAATGGGACAGGAAGGGGAAGAAAAGCTTGACAGTTCTAAACCCCCAGGAGTTTAAAATATGAGCGTTTTCTGTCAGTGTATAAAATTCATGGGAACTACACAGTTCCTTATGGGATATAAATAATTCAATAATATTAATCTTAGGATTAATTATTGTTAATATTAAATTAGTATTAATTAATATTAAATAAGTAACGTTATCTTTATAAACGTCTAGTAATGAAAAGGTAAATCTTGCATTAATTAACGTTATAATAAATGAAACTCAACAATATTACATGAATTTGAATACATGAAATCTGTTTTGAAAAATCGAACTTTTACTTGTGTTAGCCACAAAGTACAAATGTATATATATATATATATATATATATATATATATGACTATGTTTTATAATGTGTAATTTGACATAGCTATTTGGGATAATAATTTCATTGCATTTGGTCAGTTATTTCTGTTTCAATGGTTAATTTTTGCAATAAGTTTATATATATATATATATATATATATATATAATACAGTCTTAAGTTGGTTTTCAACTGACCTGCTCAACAACACAAAACTTTCTAACACATTTTTAAATATAAAGGCATAAAATTGGTGGGCCTGACTATTGAAGCGATTTGGTGTCTAAATGAGTTTTCAGTTTTTGATAAATAAATTACATATCGAGTTATAAGCAATTCGTATAACGTGACGACCGGTTTTTCTCCTTTCACTGTCTCGTCGGGAATTTGTTCAAAACGCCGACTTCGACAGTATTTTCTGAAATATCTTCAGCCTTTATCAAAAAATGGAACACGTGTATCGATTACATAATTTCTGAATAAGAACACCTGCCAGTTTCCTGCGTTTCCGAACAAAAATGAATTTAAAAATATGTCATAAAGTAGCCAGTTTGAATTTGAGAACAGCCATAATAAACTACGGATCAAAATATCTCCTAACAAAAATTTTTGAAGATCAAATCTTTTAGAAGGAAACATTCTGTTTCACACCTTAAGGATATTTTCTTTCTATTGAGTTCTCTTGAGACTTCTTGCGCAGATTCAAAACCGAAAATTTTATTTCAAGCCAACCCACAACCCGAACCGAGTGAAAGAAAATTAATCCAAATTTGAATAGAATTGTTGAAAAGTAGTCTACAATTACATCTCTATTATCAGTTTTACCTTTTATTTATATAAAAAAAAAATATGAGCATATAGGGATGTTTGATCCATTTTTTACTAATATTAGAAATTTGTGTTTGAGATAATAGTAACTCAGCCTGCATAATATAAAAAACTTATGTATTCTAACGGATTACAGTAGAAGAGTTCTTAAAAGGCAAAAAATTACTTTCTAAAAATTTACTTGTCATAAGTCTGTAAAGAGGGCAAAACTACCCCACCCCCTAAGGGAAATTTGACCCACTAAATCAAAAAATAATATTCCGCCAGAAATTTTAGATTGTGAAGAGTTAATTTATATCTATATGGTATTTATTCAATTCTTTTTACTAAATAATTTTTTTTACGAACATATTTATTTGATCTAGTTGATCTAGTATTTGGGCAAAGTTAACGAAATGTTAATATCTCACATAAATTTTACAAATAAAGCAATATTTTCATAAACAGGGAAGTTAAATATCATTTTTAAAGATGCACTTTTTAAACTGCAAATGGTGATTGGATGTGGAAACCCCTGTACCGCTTCCAAAAATTGTATCGCAATATCTTTAGAAAAATAAGTGGCATATGTATATATGTATATTATGTATAAAGTACAGATATTTATGTAGCTACATTCGGAATTGTTTTGAATTTTAAAGCACGTTTGTTTGAATTTATATTTTACATCATTTATTAGTTGGTATTTTTGCTATGTATATATTTTTATAAAATATGCTATTAAATATTGAAATAAAATACATCATTATTTTTTAATAAAGTAAAACCCAATTATTGAAATGTATTCACTAGTAATAAAAACTAACATACTGAGTATCCCTATACACTCATTAATGTCCAAATACATAGTTTTATTTTATTTTCATATGAAAAATATTTAGAACTTTCTTTTGAGAAATTGGGTAAACCCAAACCCAATTTGCCGAGACCGAAACAATTCAACGTTTCCGTCCAGTGTCCAACAAAGGAAAACGCTCTGTTTTACTAGAAATGTTCACTAGAATTTATTTCTTTGAAATGTTTTATTTTTTTTATTTTGGGAAACTGCAAATATTCCAAATGAATGCAAAAAGCATACATGGAATTATTATTATCATTTTGCTTATTTCATTACTATCTGAAAAAAATTCTCCAATTTGTAGTTTGCTTGCTTAAGATTAAAGAGTTAAGGTATGAAATAAACAACTTAAAAATGCTTAAAAAACTGTAATATAAATATATTTGTAAATAAAAATCACAGTACTGTACAAATAACCACTAAAATTTATTTCTTTCAAATTTTAGAAAAAATGTATGTAAATGAATGTTAAAAACATACGTGATACTATTTAATTATTATAATTTTACTTGATTCATTTTTATTTGAAAAAAAAAAAAAAATCTTTAATTTGTACTTTGCTTGCTGCTTCACAGATTTCTTTTTTCGTTTCTCATAAAATAATCGTCTTGGTTAGTTGTATGTAGGCGTCACTATGTGCAAATGATTGACAGAAAAATTCTCCAATTGGAACAGAACAGTTAAAACAGGGATCAGATATCACTTTTAGGTAGTGATTATATGAGGCGTACGTATAGGAGGGGGGGGGGATCTCACCTCTCCCTATATTTGAATGTCTTTTGACCCCTCGTCTTGAGCTCAGGGGTGAGCTCAGAAAGAGAGGGGGAATCATTTTAGAGATGTTTGAAAGAGTGGTAGATATTCTATTACACTCTATTAAAAAAGAATGAAAGAAAGAGAAGAAAATACAAATAGTAATAAGAAAAATTCTATGAATCAGTCAGTCGCAAAATTAGTACGTAGAAATTTTCAATATCTGGCTAAAACGTTTATTTTTCAGAATAGGCGAGATTCCCATTGTTATTTAATTTTTAAATAGTTTCAAGAATTATGTTTTCCCTATCTAAGAGTTTAGTGTTTAAATGCAATTTTTCAGATGAAACTGAATAAAATTATTCCCCGGCAATAAATTTTGAATCAACTTGATCCTGTGAATGATTGTCCATTAATTAACTATAGCTATTTATGTTAATTATTTTATAATTAACAACATTGAATTTAATAACTAATATAATAATAATTAATTTAAATTTAATCTTTCGTGTGTTATTCCAGTTACTATATTGGCATATATACAAGCATGAGCAGGTAAATTCAAAGTAGAGGCATTGCATTCTAATTCAACTATGCTGCATTGATATGTATGAATTTTAAATCTTAAATTAAATAATAAATAAAATACATGGTTAAAAATACCTGAGACAAATGATGCAACATAAATGATACAAACAAATGATACAAAATCATTTAGCGTACAAAAGCTTTAAAAAATGTATAATATCACTATTTAAAAATCCCCATTTTTGCAATAATCACAAATTATTTCTTTAAAATTTGGAATTTTTTTTAATAAATGAATATTAAAAACATACATGAAATTATTTAATTTTTATACTTTTACTTGCTCAGTTAATATCTGGAAAATAAACTATTTTATTTGTTTTTGTTTGCATAAAATTTAAACCACTGATATGAAAATGTTTGGGAATAATGACGAATATAAATAAATACAAAAAGCATACATGTATATATTAGTATACTGTTATTGTTTCATTTACTGTACAAATATGTTCAATAAATATTTGAATTTTTTCTCATTTATTTACTTCAGACTAAAATTTGTATTTTTCTTAAAAAGATAAATGCGAAAATTTTTATCATAAAATATTATCAATTTAAGAAATCTCTTAAAAATTATCAATATTAAACCATCATTAAAACTAATTAATTGAAAATTGGAGTATACATAAATGAGCATACAGTAATATATTTGAAGATATTTATTATTATAACTATATGCTTATTGTAATATATTTTGTATAAAAGTTTATTTTTGTTTAGTTTTTGAGAGAAATGTTGATGTATTTTTGTGGTATATCACAGGAAGGAAACGCCCGCTATGTTTATTTGCTGCTAATCACAGAGATTACGCTTTTACCCGAACCGACTCTATTTTGAGCGGTATTTTTTTTTTTTTTTTTTTTTTTTTTTTTTTTTTTTTTAATATATCTGTTTAACGAGTCATAAAATGATAGATGTACAAAGAGTAAATATGCAGACTGGTATTTCAAAACATTTATATATGTTTTTATCTTATGGAAAAGAAAAACAAGAAAGGAAAATAAATCATATGTCAACATAAATTTTGAAACATTTTCTAATAATTCCCCAATACAACAACGAAACCTCATTAATAAGGAATAAATTTAAATAAGTAAATTCGAAACACATACCCCAATAGAATATGCAATTAAGCAATTACCGTCCATAGTCAATAATACCTTCGGATTCTTTTGAGCAGCCATATATATGATCTATTGATTTGTATACACATCACATGCGTTGCAAAAAATGTAATTCGAAATAAAACGATTAACACATTTGAAAATTCATTTTCAACATTTATCGCTCATAGAAGATAATATTTTTTTGTGCAATCATGTGTATGACCTAAAGATTTTTATACACGCTGCGTATTCATTTAATTAAGATAGGAAACATGCGTTTTCTAGCTGATGTGTTTCCTTCCTTAAAATCTCACTTCCAGAAATTACCATCCATAGACGACAATATATCCACATTTTTGCGTAACTCTGCATATATATTTATTTATATTCTACAAACATATCTTAGTACACTAAATATATTTCAGCTGGAAAATGTATAAGACAATAATAATAATAATAAAAACATCTCTAAGCAATTCACGTCCAATAGACAAAAATGCATACGATTTTTTTCCACAGCCGTGGTATATGAATTTATGCACATCTGGCAATGTTCTAGAAATTGCTTATGATTAAAAACATATACCGCATCTGGAAATGCCCTTTCATCGCTTATCGCTTATAGGCATTACTATAACCGAATTAATATTTGTGCCGCTGTAAAGGAACAAATAAATGCTATGCACTTTATGTTCTACAGAATGCATCTTGCAGTGGCACATCAGTAATACAAATCAATTTCATTATGTTTGAAATAGTGTAACACCATTAAAATATACTGCAAACGATTTTCCACCTTAGGCCATAATGCAACGGAATTATTTTGAGTGTCCCTGTGAACGAACTATAAATGCTACACATTTAATTTTCCATACCGAACATGCCATAGTAAATTCCAATGATATATATCAATTACATGGCAACCCGAATATATTTACGCGAATTAGATCAAGGACAGACGGCCAGACAAACCGAAGTCATAAACATTTTTTCAACTACATTTAAAAATGTTAAAATGAATCTACATTGATTTTAAAAATTTGGTTTCAGAGTAGCCTTTGAATTTGTAAATTTTATGACAGGAAAAAAAACGAACAAATTCTCATAACATAAAAAATAAGAAAAAATTTGGTTATCCGAAAAATGTAATCATTAAAAGTCCGCTATCCGATCCGAACACACAAAGTACATTAACCTGAAACTGACCTGAACGCATCACGAAACCAGAAATGAAAGAAAATTAATATCATATTTAAAAAATATATATATTGTTGGAATTAGAAATGAATATATTTAAACAAATGGATATCTGTAAAGCAAATTTCCGGACTATCTTGAAAAAAAAATGGGTTTAGTCAAATCGGAAACCATAAGGGGTAAAAAAGAGTAGACCCGACTGTCAAAGAATAAATAATATATATATATATATATATTATATATAAACTTATTGCAAAAATTAACCATTGAAACAGAAGCAACTGACCATATGCAATGAAATTATTACCCCATGTAGCACTGTCAAATTACACATTATAAAATATAGTCCTAACAAATGAAGTATTATTTATTCAAAAAGTGAAACAAAAGTAAAAACACAAATGTAGGCTTATAATGTAATATATATATATATATATATATATATATATATATATATATATATATATATATATATATATATATATATATATATATATATATATATTATATATATATATAAAATCTTGTAGTATCGTTTCAATTGAATTTGATACTTTCTCTTACTAGTTTTTCCCACATGTGATTTCATTTTATATCTATATACATATATATATCACCGTTAAATATACATATATATATATATATATATATATATATAGAAGCTAATCAAAATGATTTATGTGCCAAATAGGCTAAATTATGGTATCATATGAATATCAATAATTTCATCTAGATAATTATATATATATATATATATACAGAAGCTAATCAAAATGATTTATGAGCCAAACAGGCTAAATTATGGTATCATATGAATATCAATAATTTCATCTAGGTAATTATATATATATATATATATATATATATATATATATATATATATATATTAGAGATTTAAAAGAAACTTTGGTAGCTAAGACGGGAAATAATTATTTTAAAATAACGGGTTGGTATAAGAGTAGCTTAGACTTTATTTCAAATATTTAGAATTTGAATCTAGCAATATGGAATATCTTTATGAAAGAGAAAGTTATGAAAAATATAATTGTGCCTTGAATTTTAAAAGCAATAAGATGCATTGAAAACCAGAGAAGTTAGAGCCTCAATCAAAGATTTAGTTGCATCAAACCTTATATAATAATTACCCGAATCATATTAAAAATCAAATAAGAAATATGTACGACGTATGATCCAAACACATAACATTGAGAAAAATGTATATATATGTATATATATATTTTCTCCCTGAATAACTGTAATATATTGCTAAGATTATTTTTAATATGTCTATTTCATTTTTTTCATTTCATTTTTTATAAATGTACAAATTATTTTGAATTACTCTTTTCCTTTCTATAACATTTGCACTTGGTTTAAAATAATAATAATTTTTACTGTTGTTATGAAAATTACAAAGTAAAATATAATTCAGATGAGTAAATTCATTCATTAAACTTGTTCAATCTTTGTAACACCCATAGTGTAAGGTATACAAGTGTGTGAAATAGAATATGGGTGAAAGGATGGACTGTTGTCATCTCATATGTCACTGATGGAGCTGACTCGAAGCCCCCACGAAAAATAGGGGTGACTTAAGAGGGATGAAATAGCCAATGCTGGAGTGTCTTATACGTATCTTTCAGGGTGTGGCATTTTTTAACGAGTGTTTTCTTAGGAGGTTAAAAGATCCATCGGATGACCAGCCAGAATAGTTTAGATTTTGAGCATAGTAGAAACGTTTATGAAATAAAAGATATGCTGTGAATGTATGCAACATGCGTAATCATTTATGTGGATTACAGTTTGCGAACTGAAAAATCATAATGCCTAAAAAATCTGCGTTAAGTCAACAAAGTATTGTTGAAACTTTTAAAAAATTCAAAGATGAGATTTTAGATATAGATGGAAAAATATTACCTCCTTCAAATGAAATCTGGAGAAAATTAAGTGAAGCTGTTGGACATGTGTTTTCTGCAAAATACTGTTACACAATCGTCAAACTGAACCGGTATAATTTATGGGAATCACTTGCTCTGCAGTGTCAAAGCGAAAATGATGAGAATTCTTCTGAATCTAATTCTGACTGTAAAATTAATGTTTCTCTAAGTGA
Source organism: Maratus michaelseni (assembly GCA_963931845.1). Taxonomy (NCBI): domain Eukaryota; kingdom Metazoa; phylum Arthropoda; class Arachnida; order Araneae; family Salticidae; genus Maratus; species Maratus michaelseni. Next base: position 406,065,409 of record OZ007590.1, on the reverse strand, counting down.
TAGTTCTGAATGCGAATCTTTCATTCAAACTGAGGACGAAATTCGATGCAAGCTACGTCTAACTGCTGAAGAATGGATACGTATTAAACCCGTAGGTAAAAAATATAAATGCTCGGAAAGATATAAAAAATTTAAGAATTATACTGTTCTCAAGCCAAATGTTTGGCCGGAAATAATACATAGAAAATTTTGGAAAATTTGCCAACTTAAGTGTAATATAATTTTCAAGCGAGCAAGAATTTACCGCAATTCATCCATTTACTGCTTAATTACTGGAATTTGTAACAGGTGCCATTCCAGATTTTCTGGTCAAATCCAATCAAAGCCAGAAGCTAATAGTGACGTAGAAATTACATGTAAGTACAGAGGCCCGTATAAAGAGTGCACGTCAGAAGGAAAAAGACACCTTAAAGGCTGGACAAAAAGTGAAGCTCTTAGAGAAATGTGTGAGAAGAATGTTGCACCGAATGAATGCAGAAATGCATTAGCCAACTCCATGATGGAGTTTGGAGATGCTGATCCACCTGTTTTGCCATCTGCAAACGCTTTAAGAATAGCGAAATGCAGGGAAATTAAAAAGACTTATTATCATGAAAATCCCATCATTTCTATAACTTTCATGAAATATGGTGAGACTATATTCTATGAATCAATTAAAGCGATTGGGTGTGATCCGTTTTTCGTGCATTATTGGATGCCTTATCAGATGCAACTTTTTAATACTTATTGCAGCAATACAGAGTATTCAAAAATCAGTATAGATGCGACTGGCAGCGTGGTTAAAAAATTACAAAGACCATTCAATAATAAATCTGGACATATATTTTTGTATGACATAACAGTCAATGACCAAACTACTAAAAGTCAGTATTCAGCTTGCAATATGCTATCGGAGAAACATGACAGAAACAGTATCTACAATTGGCTGTCTGCATGGGTTAATGACGGTGCTAAAATTCCAAAAGAAATAACTTGTGATTTCTCATTGGCATTGCTGTCTGCCATAGTTAGGACTTTTAGCAATCAGCAAACTTTAAATGATTATCTTAACAAATGTGCAGACATTGTTTTACATAGAAAAGAAGTCGAGAATCCCAAAACATTTATTAGATGTGATGTAGCTCACACATTAAAATTGATAGCATCATGGAACGAATTGCGGGGAAAAGACTTTAGAATAAGGAATTTGTACATAAGAAGCTTGGCCCTAATAATATTAGCACAAAATATAAAAGATGTTGAAAACATATTATTTTCAATTTTCACGGTAGCCCTCAGTGAAACGGAAGGTACCGACATATCTACAGGAAAAATAACACCCTGTGAAACTGAAAAAAATAAATTGAAAAAAGCTATTGCAACTGGAATTATAGATGTCGAACAAACAGTAATTAACACAGTAAATAGCCTTGTGATTAATGATGACATGAAGGATGAAGATTTTGCAAATGCAGCAGAAGATCAATTCTGTGGATTTGATAAATTTGCTCAATCTATTGCAGACAGATGCCAAAATATCGTACAGCACATAGAAGGTGATCACGATAATCACCAACATTTACCTGCAATTGTTAAAAAAATAATTAGACTTGTAAAACTCCTCCCTTTATGGTCAGGAATAATGATTCCCATTTTTCAATATGGGGCACAAACTGCTAGCAGTGCTTCCGTTGAAAGTAATTTCAATAATTTGAAAAATAGAATATTTAGAAATAGGGTACTTCCTATTAGATGTGACGAGTTTTTAAAAATTCATATTAATTCTTTAGAAGGAATGATGAAATGCACAGCAGCGAAAATGGAGCAAAAACCATCCAGTATTTCAATAAGTGAATATGAAAATAAATCTGAATGTATTTCAGAGGAAAAACAAATGAAATACACTGAGATTCCAAATGAAAAACAGAAAAATGAGAAGTATTTTCCTTCGAAATGTGAGTCTCAAGATTCCACAGAATTTACAACGATGGATAGAGCTGATGAGTCAAAATTCGTAGAAAATTGGAAAGGTCTGGCATTACCGCCCAAAAAAAGATCAAGATACTCATATTTAGTGCCACAAAAAGAAATTGAGAGAGTGGATTTCAAAAGCAAGAAATCCAATAGGCCCATTGGTTTATTACAAAATGGGAATAAATTCGAAAAGCCAATTGTAATTGACAAAGAAATGTATACTTTATCTAATACATGCGCTTTTGATTCCCTGGTGCAAATTTTTGCCTCATCATTAGTAGATAGTGAGGAGTATAATAATAAATTTAAAACTATCCAGAATGATAATTTCCTAAAGACTGCAAGGAATACCGCCGATTCCAAAATAACTCACGGCACGTATAGGAACAGGGCGAAAATTTTGAGAGAAGTTTGCAAAACTACAAAAACTAAAGATATGATGAATTATATACCGGCTCAAACTACAGTTTCATATTTGGCTCAAAAGTTATTTTCGTCACATCCATCTTTTGTGAAACATGTATATTGTAACAACGCTGATTGCACTTTTGAGAAAATATCACTTCGCACTGTTGTTATCACAATTAATTTTGAAAATGAAAACTTCAGTACTTTACAAAACAAATTAGATGAACAATGTTTCGGAAGTGATGTCCCTTGTTGCCAAAAAAATGTCAATGGATATGCTTGTCTAGGAAAACGGAAGGAGGAAATTGTTTTATCTGATAGGCATCTGATAATAGAAATAATTAATCAAGATTTTAAAAAACGGCATAAGGATGATTTATTAGAAGATCCAGAAGTAGTTCTTGACGATATTCCAAAATCCCTTAATCATGATGAAGCGGAATATCACTTGCGCGGGGCAGTATCATTTAGTACTACTCACAGATCCATAAATGTTATTGGACATTATATAGCCTTTTGCCGCAGAAATGATGAACTCTGGGAAGAATATAACGATATGAGTGAAAGGAAATTTTTCTGTCCCAAAACAAAAATTATACAGTGCCAGCTATTATTTTATTCTATATAATTTTTCAACACTGACCTTTAATCCAGAAACAATGTAAGTGATAAAATTTATTTACTAGATAATTTTTGAAAATGTATATATTTCAAACTACCTATACATCTTTTGATTTAAATCGTATATATTTACTTATAAGCAATATTGTGTGTATAAATATATATATATATATATATATATATATATATTGTAAAATTTATTATAACGTAAATTATTTCTTCATTAAATATCCCGCATTCAAGCATATATTTCTCTGCAGCGTAGAAAAAAAAATCTTGCATTACCTAAGCATATTGTTCAAATTCAGAGAGGGAAAAAAATCTTATTTTTTATTGTAACTAACCATGATTCCTATCAAAATTATTTTTTAAAATCTTTATTTAGAAAAAATATATATTTATATTACTTAAAAATTTAAAATATGTCCTGTTTAGAAGTATAGTTATTGTGCATCAATTCTGTAAATTATATTAACATGAGAGTTATTTTTTATTATAAAATTGAACGCATTCTTGCTTATGTTTTACTAAAAGGAAGAAAGAAGAATGTCGGAGAGTTATTTTTTATTATAAAATTTAAGGCATTCTTGTTTATGTTTTACTAAAGCGAAGAAAGAAGAATCTCGGATTAAAGAGCTTTTTTACTTATTCACACAGCAAAATTGAACTCTGAATTTCTTTGTTATAGATATTCGAGGGTTTCATATAATAAATGATATTTATATCAATTTAGAATAGATATACTTTTATTAATTGAGATTTACGGATAAATATGTCTTCTTCTGTATAGGTACTGTGCCTATATTGTGTAAATATTATTAAACTATATTTTATTTTTTATTTTTCAAAATTTCACGCATTCATTTTTATACCTATCTAAAGCAAGGAAAGAACCGTCTCCGATTAACATAACTTATTCACAGTGAAGAAAATTTTATTGGTTGAATATACCCTTTATTTATATCAAAAGATTTTTTATAATAAGATATACTTCGTCATTTGAAATTTGAAATTTGAATTTTGTTTGCATGCATAGAAACTGTGTATTTATTTTGTAAATATAATTACATTATATTTTACTGAATAGAATTTCAGGTACTTATGTGTATAGCTCTTTAAAGCGAGAAATGAACAGCCTCCCATTAACATATAGATTACGTATACAACGGAAAGAAAATTGTTTTGAACATAGCCATTATTGAAATCAAAATATATTTATATTAATTTATCCACTATATAATTAATTTATTGGAAAATTTGAATTTACTGCTGTTTATATATATTATTAATATATTTTTAAATTGTATTAAAACTTATTATTATTTTTTTTTACTTTATAAAATTTCACACTTTTAGGCTTATATCTGTCTTTAGAAAGAACAGTCTCGCATAGTTACAGCTTATTTTGTATGCTCATAGAAAAAAAATCCTATATTATTATCAAATTTACTTTTTATACGAATTTATCAAAGATATTACACTTTATTACTTTAAATTTGAAAATGAATATTTTTGTTTGCATGAATACATTTTAAGCATATATTTTGTAAATATTAATAAAATATTAATTTCTCTTACGTCAGAAAATTTCACGCACTCATGCTAATACCTTTATATAGCGGAGAAAGAACAATCTCACGTTAATATAATTTATTCAAAAGAAAAAAAAATCTTACTTGTTGAATATACTCATTACTTATGTATAAAATATTTTTTTAAATAGTATAAAAATTATTAGTATTGTATATATTTTATAGTTATTAAAAATAGTATTATTTTTTTAAATAATATTTAAATAAAAATATTTCTAAGCGATCGGAATGCTGGGTAATATACTGCCTAAGATAGCGCACACTCTCAATTCTGTGTGATTTTTTTTTTTTTTTTACTTTAAAATGAAAATTTATTTAGCCATAGTACATTTTGTTCACTTTTCAATAAAGTTTATTCAGAATTCGTGCAACAATTTTAGACTTTTTTTTTTTACTTTAAAATGAAAATTTATTTAGCCATAGTACATTTTGTTCACTTTTCAATAAAGTTTATTCAGAATTCGTGCAACAATTTTAGAGTTTTTTTTTTTTAACTTTAAAATGAAAGTCTATTTAGCCATAGTACATTTTTTTCACTTTTCAATAAAGTTTATTCAGAATTCGTGCAGCAATTTTAGCGTTTTTTTTTTTTACTTTAAAATGAAAATCTATTTAGCCATAGTACATTTTGTTCACTTTTCAATAAAGTTTATTCAGAATTCGTGCAACAATTTTAGACTTTTTTTTTTTACTTTAAAATGAAAATCTATTTAGCCATAGTACATTTTGTTCACTTTTCAATAAAGTTTATTCAGAATTCGTGCAACAATTTTAGAGTTTTTTTTTTTTTACTTTAAAATGAAAGTCTATTTAGCCATAGTACATTTTTTTCACTTTTCAATAAAGTTTATTCAGAATTCGTGCAGCAATTTTAGCGTTTTTTTTCCCCCTGACGGAACCGGGAAACGCCGGCTAGTTTATTACTATAGATACAACAGCCAGTAAGATAGATAAACAGTCAGTTTATTAATATAGATAAGAAGGTTACAATGTTATCCAAGGTTACACTTGTTTAAAATTTTAAAAAGTACATTTCTGTTTGTAATTAAACATACTTATCATATATTTTAGAAATATTATTAGACTGTAAATAATTTTTTACTTCAACAAATATCGCGCATTTATGCTTATATCTCTTTAAAGCAAGAAAAGAACGGTCTGTCGTTACCATAGCTGATTCAAAGATAAGAAAATTTTACTTATTGAATTTACCCATTATTTTATATCAAAAATAATTCTTTCCTCAATTTATCCAAGACATATTTTATTATATAAAATCTGCTAATGTGCATTTCTGTTTGCATGTACGTACACTGTGCATATATTTTGAATATATTTTTAAACTGTATATTATTTTTACGTCATCAAATTTCACGGATCCAAAATTATATCTTTCTAAAACGAAAAAAGAACCAATTAATTTTCTTGTTAAATTCTTGTTGCTTTTTATATCAATTTATCCAAGATATACGTTTTATATGAAATTTGTGAATGTACATTTCTGTTTGCATGTTTAGATACTGTGCATACATTTTTAAAAATATTATTGAACTATAAATTCTTCTTTTACTTCATTGATTTTCTACCATTCATGTTTGTACGTCTCTAAAACGAGGATAGAACTCTCTTCCATTAAGATAACTTATTTCCGAGAGAAGAAAATTTTACTTGTTGAATTATTTATATAAAATCTGCTAATGTGCATTTCTGTTCCAATGTAAATACACTGTGCATATATTTTGAATATATTTTTAAACTGTATATTATTTTTACGTCATCAAATTTCACGAATCCAAAATTATATCTTTCTAAAACGAAAAAAGAACCAATTAATTTTCTTGTTAAATTCTTGTTGCTTTTTATATCAATTTATCCAAGATATACGTTTTATATGAAATTTGTGAATGTACATTTCTGTTTGCATGCGTAGATACTGTGCATACATTTTTAAAAATATTATTGAACTATAAATTCTTCTTTTACTTCATTGATTTTCTACCATTCATGTTTGTACGTCTCTAAAACGAGGATAGAACTCTCTTCCATTAAGATAACTTATTTCCGAGAGAAGAAAATTTTACTTGTTGAATTATTTATATAAAATCTGCTAATGTGCATTTCTGTTTCAATGTAAATACACTGTGCATATATTTTGAATATATTTTTAAACTGTATATTATTTTTACGTCATCAAATTTCACGAATCCAAAATTATATCTTTCTAAAACGAAAAAAGAACCAATTAATTTTCTTGTTAAATTCTTGTTGCTTTTTATATCAATTTATCCAAGATATACGTTTTATATGAAATTTGTGAATGTACATTTCTGTTTGCATGCGTAGATACTGTGCATACATTTTTAAAAATATTATTGAACTATAAATTCTTCTTTTATTTCATTGATTTTCTACCATTCATGTTTGTACGTCTCTAAAACGAGGATAGAACTCTCTTCCATTAAGATAACTTATTTCCGAGAGAAGAAAATTTTACTTGTTGAATTATTTATATAAAATCTGCTAATGTGCATTTCTGTTTCAATGTAAATACACTGTGCATATATTTTGAATATATTTTTAAACTGTATATTATTTTTACGTCATCAAATTTCACGAATCCAAAATTATATCTTTCTAAAACGAAAAAAGAACCAATTAATTTTCTTGTTAAATTCTTGTTGCTTTTTATATCAATTTATCCAAGATATACGTTTTATATGAAATTTGTGAATGTACATTTCTGTTTGCATGCGTAGATACTGTGCATACATTTTTAAAAATATTATTGAACTATAAATTCTTCTTTTATTTCATTGATTTTCTACCATTCATGTTTGTACGTCTCTAAAACGAGGATAGAACTCTCTTCCATTAAGATAACTTATTTCCGAGAGAAGAAAATTTTACTTGTTGAATTATTTATATAAAATCTGCTAATGTGCATTTCTGTTTCAATGTAAATACACTGTGCATATATTTTGAATATATTTTTAAACTGTATATTATTTTTACGTCATCAAATTTCACGAATCCAAAATTATATCTTTCTAAAACGAAAAAAGAACCAATTAATTTTCTTGTTAAATTCTTGTTGCTTTTTATATCAATTTATCCAAGATATACGTTTTATATGAAATTTGTGAATGTACATTTCTGTTTGCATGCGTAGATACTGTGCATACATTTTTAAAAATATTATTGAACTATAAATTCTTCTTTTATTTCATTGATTTTCTACCATTCATGTTTGTACGTCTCTAAAACGAGGATAGAACTCTCTTCCATTAAGATAACTTATTTCCGAGAGAAGAAAATTTTACTTGTTGAATTATTTATATAAAATCTGCTAATGTGCATTTCTGTTTCAATGTAAATACACTGTGCATATATTTTGAATATATTTTTAAACTGTATATTATTTTTACGTCATCAAATTTCACGAATCCAAAATTATATCTTTCTAAAACGAAAAAAGAACCAATTAATTTTCTTGTTAAATTCTTGTTGCTTTTTATATCAATTTATCCAAGATATACGTTTTATATGAAATTTGTGAATGTACATTTCTGTTTGCATGCGTAGATACTGTGCATACATTTTTAAAAATATTATTGAACTATAAATTCTTCTTTTATTTCATTGATTTTCTACCATTCATGTTTGTACGTCTCTAAAACGAGGATAGAACTCTCTTCCATTAAGATAACTTATTTCCGAGAGAAGAAAATTTTACTTGTTGAATTATTTATATAAAATCTGCTAATGTGCATTTCTGTTTCAATGTAAATACACTGTGCATATATTTTGAATATATTTTTAAACTGTATATTATTTTTACGTCATCAAATTTCACGAATCCAAAATTATATCTTTCTAAAACGAAAAAAGAACCAATTAATTTTCTTGTTAAATTCTTGTTGCTTTTTATATCAATTTATCCAAGATATACGTTTTATATGAAATTTGTGAATGTACATTTCTGTTTGCATGCGTAGATACTGTGCATACATTTTTAAAAATATTATTGAACTATAAATTCTTCTTTTATTTCATTGATTTTCTACCATTCATGTTTGTACGTCTCTAAAACGAGGATAGAACTCTCTTCCATTAAGATAACTTATTTCCGAGAGAAGAAAATTTTACTTGTTGAATTATTTATATAAAATCTGCTAATGTGCATTTCTGTTTCAATGTAAATACACTGTGCATATATTTTGAATATATTTTTAAACTGTATATTATTTTTACGTCATCAAATTTCACGAATCCAAAATTATATCTTTCTAAAACGAAAAAAGAACCAATTAATTTTCTTGTTAAATTCTTGTTGCTTTTTATATCAATTTATCCAAGATATACGTTTTATATGAAATTTGTGAATGTACATTTCTGTTTGCATGCGTAGATACTGTGCATACATTTTTAAAAATATTATTGAACTATAAATTCTTCTTTTATTTCATTGATTTTCTACCATTCATGTTTGTACGTCTCTAAAACGAGGATAGAACTCTCTTCCATTAAGATAACTTATTTCCGAGAGAAGAAAATTTTACTTGTTGAATTATTTATATAAAATCTGCTAATGTGCATTTCTGTTTCAATGTAAATACACTGTGCATATATTTTGAATATATTTTTAAACTGTATATTATTTTTACGTCATCAAATTTCACGAATCCAAAATTATATCTTTCTAAAACGAAAAAAGAACCAATTAATTTTCTTGTTAAATTCTTGTTGCTTTTTATATCAATTTATCCAAGATATACGTTTTATATGAAATTTGTGAATGTACATTTCTGTTTGCATGCGTAGATACTGTGCATATATTTTTAAAAATATTATTGAACTATAAATTCTTCTTTTACTTCATTGATTTTCTACCATTCATGTTTGTACGTCTCTAAAACGAGGATAGAACTCTCTTCCATTAAGATAACTTATTTCCGAGAGAAGAAAATTTTACTTGTTGAATTATTTATATAAAATCTGCTAATGTGCATTTCTGTTTCAATGTAAATACACTGTGCATATATTTTGAATATATTTTTAAACTGTATATTATTTTTACGTCATCAAATTTCACGAATCCAAAATTATATCTTTCTAAAACGAAAAAAGAACCAATTAATTTTCTTGTTAAATTCTTGTTGCTTTTTATATCAATTTATCCAAGATATACGTTTTATATGAAATTTGTGAATGTACATTTCTGTTTGCATGCGTAGATACTGTGCATACATTTTTAAAAATATTATTGTACTATAAATTCTTCTTTTACTTCATTGATTTTCTACCATTCATGTTTGTACGTCTCTAAAACGAGGATAGAAAACTGTCCCATTAAGATAACTTATTTCCGAGAGAAGAAAATTTTACTTGTTGAATTATTTATATAAAATCTGCTAATGTGCATTTCTGTTTCAATGTAAATACACTGTGCATATATTTTGAATATATTTTTAAACTGTATATTATTTTTACGTCATCAAATTTCACGAATCCAAAATTATATCTTTCTAAAACGAAAAAAGAACCAATTAATTTTCTTTTTAAATTCTTGTTGCTTTTTATATCAATTTATCCAAGATATACGTTTTATATGAAATTTGTGAATGTACATTTCTGTTTGCATGCGTAGATACTGTGCATATATTTTTAAAAATATTATTGAACTATGAATTCTTTTTTACTTCATCGATTTTCTTCCCTTCATGTTTCTACGTCTCTAAAACGAGGATAGAACTCTGAGAAAAAATTTTACTTTGAGTAATCACGAAATATGCTGTTATTATTTAAGGCAAAAATTTCTATTTTAAATGTCTGGTATGGATTCGAAATTTCTGAATGGAAAAGGAGGCCAAACTGGCAACCTTGGTGATGTTGCAACTCTGAAACCATATTAAAATTTAGTGGTGACAATCGGTTCATTTTTAAAAGTAATGAAAAAGGTATTTTTCCACATTCGATAGTTTGACATGATAGCGAAGATATAATAATGTACAAATATTTTTTTAAATATTATTGAACTGTAAATTCTTCCTTATTTCATCGAATTTCTTCGATTCATTGCTACACGTTTCTAAAACGAGAATAGAAAACTGTCCCATTAAGATAACTTATTTCAGAGAGAAGAAAATTTTACTTGTTGAATATACTCATTATTTATATCAAAATAATATTATCATTATTATTGTTACTATTCATATCAAAGTATCATTATTTGTATCAAAGTACTTTTTAAGTCAATATATCTCAATATACACATTTTATTATTTGAAATTTATGAATGTGCTTTTCTTTTTGCATGTACATATACTATGCATTTATTTTATAAATATTATTAAATTGTAAATTTGTTTTTACTTCATCAATTTTTACGCATTCAGGCTTATATCTCCCAAAAGCGAGGAAGAATCACTCTCATAATAATATAACAACAAGTAAATTTTACTTGTTGGATATACCCATAATTCAATCTTCATATTAGCATAGCATTAAGTACATTTTACTTATGAATATTGAATACATTTTACTTATGGCTAATATTTTCGGAATTGATCAATAGTCCCTTACAGTACAGGGCTTTACAAATTTAATAAAATCTGCTGGACAGAAAAAAAATGCTAGTAGCCAGTAAAAAAAAAAAAAAAAAAAAAAAAAAAAAAACATTTATCCTCTTCGCCGTCATTGATAAAAAAAAAAAAAATATCTGAATTAATTGAGAAAAAAATAATAACAAGCATAGTTTAGAATTATTAGTTACATAGTTCAAAATAGTACATAATTTAGAAAGATAATGTAAACTATATTTTCTAATGAAACTTATAATCACTTATATTATGTTGATAGCTTATATAAACACAAAAATCATATTTAAAACTTAAAAAGAAACAACAACAACAAAAAAATCGAGCATTTTTTGGCACTGTATCCAATTTTAGATGCCACAGAGACTGGATTGACGCTATTTCTTACTGTTTTATTGAAATATCTTCTCCTCCGCCCCACACACATTCTAATCACGTGACAAATACTAATTGGTTATAGCTGAAAATAATGGTGTTTTCTGTGCATGAGTTGGAAAATGACTTTTAAATTTTGTTCTTCCATTAAAAGTACGAGGGAAGAGGAAGATCACTGCTTGCCGCGCATGAGTAGGGGTGGGGGAGAGAAAAGATGCCATTTGTGGTCATTTCTTATGTCAATTTTTTTTTACAGAAATCCCTCCGAAAGATCAACTAATTTTGGTCGCCAGATCAAAAAACTTGGTAGCCAGTGGCGACCTGGCAACCGCATTTGTTAAGCCCTACCCATTATCAAAAGCATACATGAATACCATAAAAAGTATTTTTTTTTAAATATAAATGCAGCCCAGAAGTTTACTGTTTGAAATTTACGAATGTACATTTTCGTTTGCATGTACATGTACTGTGTATGTGTATATATTTTATAAATATTATTAAACCATAAATTCGTTTTTACTTAAGCAAATTTTACGCATTTTGACGTATTTATACCGCTTTACAGCAAGAAAGGAACACTCTCATTGCTGAAACATCTGTGAAGGATTACTGTGGAGACGCGAAAGGTTTTTGCTTTCCGTCCGTCTGTTTGTTTGTCTGTCTGTCTGTTCCGCGATAACTGCCGCAAGGATGATCGGAAGGTTGAATTAGCTGTATAGTTTTTAGTTACATTTGGTTCATTCGTTCGAAAAATATAGAGCATTTCTTTTTAGGTCATAATACTTTTCAATGGGATGTCAGACGATTTTTTTAATTTTAACATTCACCGAAAAGAAAATGTCGCATTGGGATTATTGTAAATGCTAAATTATGGATGCTAAATTTACGAAATGGAGATCTTAATTTAATCCAATCACTTTGAAAATTTGCCAATATATTTATTAGAATTTCGAAATTAATTGCATAAATTATTGGAAAATTTCATGCATTAATTTGAAAGTTATAAAATATTTTAATTTCTGATTTTTTACAAAAATTTCAATGCATTTTTTCCCCTCTCTTTCATTAAATGTTTGCTAAGCAGCTATATTTAAAAGAATATCAACAAAGAAAAAATCAAGTGAATCTCACTATTTTGACGCCAAATTTTATTAACAAAATAGCTAATTTTCGGGTGATTTAAGTTTTTAATATGCTTTTTTTAATGAAATAGATGAGAATTTATTTTAACTACTAAAGAAAGATTACCAAATCAGTTTTCCAAATGAAAATAATAACAACGTTGAATGTGTAAAGTGAATATAGATCACATAAGAGGAAATTACATTTGTATAAGTATGTTTTATACACGAAATTTTATTCAATTTCAGCAACATATGATGTTTAGCGGTTGAAATATAAGTATTCTTTTAAGGACAGGATAAAATCTCTTGTGCAGAGTTATGGTTATTATAATGAAATTAAAATAGTAAATACATTCAGACATATACTCAAGAAATGAAATAGCACAATTACTGGAAAATGAGAATATAAAATTAAAGCGACAACGAGGGGTTCAGGTGGGCTCTGCTCCCCCCCCCCCCCTGAAGTTATGTATTGTTATTCTGAAAAAAATACAGCAATAAGTAGTTTATCCTATCATTGCATAACATTGTGTTTAATGCGATACTTCTAAAATTTCCGGAACTTTCGATAAATTTTATATTCTTATAAATGTATAAATAACTTTAAAAAATTGAATTTTAGGATATCAAATGTTATGCAGATAATGTTAAAAATGAGTAAGATTAATGAACAATGATTTGTAGAACTGACGTTGAGGCCTCTGATCTGTAGATTTACTAGTATTAATGTAGCTTATCTCATACAGAAGAAAATTTCATTTGTAGAAGATATATAAATAGATAAACCGATATTTACAATACAATGCATGTATATATATATCCGAAAATTTAAGATTTTCAAAATTAAAATAAATGGGGAAAATACTTAAAGATATGTAAAGAAAAAATCCAATGTGCAGAAAGTGAAAATTATTACAAGAAGCAGTTGGGAACTTATACTATAGTGGAACATTTTTTCAAGGCAATATTCCAGTAATATAAGTAAAATGTAAATGATTTCTGCTTGAGTTAATAGCCACAAGCCAAATATATATATACAGTGGAACTCCAGTTATACGTTACCTGAGTTTTACATTTCCCTCAGTTATACGTTTCAACTCAGCGGTCCCGGCCATTTGTCATTAAAAATTAGCCGAGTTATACGTTTTTGAGTTATACATTTCCCTCAGTTATACGTTACGTTTTTGAGTCCCCGTGCGAAATTTTGTCTCACTTATACGTTTTGCCGAAGATGATTTTTTCAGAACCTTCTCTACGCCTTGCCTTTCTTCCCTGCTAACCACCGCTCTAGGGTTTTTGGGAACAAAATTAGTACGTGCGAAACAGAGCATAGGAGAGGGGGGGAAAGAAGGTATTACTCTGCTGAAAAAACACAATCGAAGATTAGTGATTACGTATTTCAATAAGATTCAGTAAACTACTGAAATGACTTTTGGTAAATAATTTACATACCAAAGTGATTCCAATTATTTATTTTAAGTACGCTATGTGTGTAAAAAAGTATATTTAATAAAGGTTTTATGATGAAATAACTTCATGTGTACTTTTCTTATGTACCTTTTATGTTTTACTCTGTTCCATTTCCGCGATATATGTCATGGGTGCAGTAATACTTACAAAACTTCCATTTTCTATATAAAAGGTAACAAATGCCTCAACGAAACTAAATTTTCACGATATAATTATAAAAGATTCTGGTAGATCATTAATTGAGTTATACGTTTAACTGGAGTTCCACTGTATCCTCTTGAGACCCCGCGTCCATTCTATTGGACATTTTTATTTTTTATATAAAATAATTAATTTCAGTTCAAACTTGTAAATACTTGCTGTCCATTATACTAGATAGTATAATGCTTCTATCTGTGCACCGAAATAATTAAAAAATTGCAGCTAAATATGTATTTTAATCTTTTGAAAGTGGCAGAGAACAAGAAACAGACAGTTTTAACTCTAATTATATATATATTTTTTAAAGTATTTTTATATTAATTCTACACAAATCTAATTTTAAATGTTGTATCAATGAAATGACATCGCAGTTTAAGTAATTTAATGTATATTTTAGAGAATAAACCAAAAAAATTTTAATGTCCATTCTATTGGACGTTGGACGCATCAGTTGTTTTTATTCATATTAGACTCTTGTTGTATACTGAAGAAACGCATTAGTTTTTACTTAAAAATCAAGACAGTATTGAAATAAATAATAGATACAGAAGTAGATAATATATTTTCTGAAATAAATAAAAAATATTTAGTGAAAGATTTTTTTTTTTTTTTTTTTTTTTTTTTTTTGCAGCGTTTGGTAAATGCAGATACTTAGAATTAAGCTTTTATTATGTGTTGGTCTTATTCATTGTAACTATTTTTGGTATTATTTTTCTGTTACTATGCTACTCATAATTGAATTAATAAATTTAATCATATTTAAATAACAAAAAAAAATTAAAGACAATATATTTAAATATAACAGTATAAGATTATAAATAAGCTCATTTTGATTTCTTTTACATTTCTTCTTGGCATTTACTTGTCAATTGTGATAGCTGTGCCACTAATTATTATTATTCTAACAAACAAATGACTGGTGTTGAGAGAGTTAAAAAACAAAATAAGATATTATTATTATTAATAATATTATTTTGAAAATCAGTACACTGATCAACACGTTTCGCACTTAAAGTACACTTTTTCTGTTTAATGATGCAAAAATTGAATTTATGCGATATTTAGAAGTGACGTATAAACGATAAAAACACATTTCTGATGCGACAAAAGTTTGTAGAAATAAAAACTTGATGCTGTTTTTTGAGTGTTTTGTTTAAAAATCTTTTTTTTTTTTTTTAAAGCCTATGTAGCGATTATACCTATGTGCTTACGCGCAGAACCTTATTTTATACTATAATGCTTATCATCTTACTTGATAAGTATTATAATATAAAATAAGGTTGTGCGCATGAAATGCAACTTGTATTCGTATATTCGTTTAATTATAATTAATAATTGACTTGCACAAGCACATTTATAAACTACTGAATTTCAGGTTGATCTATTTATTTTTTACGGGTAATGAACTTTTTAAAGCTCTTATTAATATTATTTGGTGTCTAATTAAATTTGGCATCATTATTTTATGTAGAATTCAATTTTGTGGCATTATTTTTTCTCAAATATTAAGAATTTTACATTTGGATTCATCTAATTCAATAGCAAGATTTTTACAGGACTAAGACCCAATGTCCATTATATTGGACACGCTAAAAAACAAATTTTTATTTATTTAAAAAAAATTAAATACTATGTATTGCTTTCTAGACTCAAAAGAAACATAAATCTCAAAAATTGTAAAATTTGCTCAGAAAATACGAGCTTGGGTCTCAAGAGGATAAATATTAAATTTTTGAATGTGTATAGCTGTTTGAATGTAAATATACTGTGAATATACTTTGTAAATGTTATTTAACTGTAAAATTTTTTCTACTTCATAAAATTACACGCTCTCTATAACGAGGAAAGAACATTTTTACATTAACATACTTTATACAGAGGAAAATTACTTTTTCAATTATTGTTGTTTTTTTATATCAATTAATTTATTATATGGAATTTGGGAATGTGCTTTTCTGTTTTCCTGTATATAATGTGCATATATGTTATATATATATATTATTAAGCTGTAAAATATTTTTAATATCATAAAATTATACACATCCTTGCTAAACTTAGTCTCATAATAATTAATTTTACTTTGCAAATCCATGAAGAAAAATATTTCTTGTTGTATAATTGTTGTATAATCCATTATTTATATCAAATGTATTTTTTGTATCAATTTATCCCAGATAAATCTTATAACATAAAATTTGCGAATATATATTTTTGTTTCCATGTATAGATTTTATGCATATATTTCTTAAATTTTTTAAATAGTAATTCTTTTTTACTTCATGGAATTTCATGTATTAACACTGCAAATAAAGGAGTCTTAAAGTAAGACAAAAAAAGAATGAAAAAGCATTTAAGAAACGCAAATTTCTTAATATAGAGCTTAGACATAATAGATACTATAATTTAAGACACTTGTGAGTCTTAATGGACTGGTGGTAGAAATGAACCAAATGAGAAGGGAGGGAGGGCAGGCAGGCGCAAGTGATGACGCTAAGAGACATGGACACAGCCATTACATGACGGTGCAATGCATTCACAAATATAATAAATACAACAGCTCCTTGGATTATAAAAGAAAATATCTTAAAGAATAAAAGAAAGTTTTACCTTTATGTTTTCTTATATCTTTGTTTTAATAACGTCACATATTTTCTATTATATATTTGTAAGATACGAATTTATTTTTTAAGCCACGTGTACATCTCGCTTTCAAGTCACTTGCCTAGAATAAGTATTTTATCTTAAATCATTAAAAAATAGGTGATCTTGCTTGGGTTATGTGGTTGTATTGTAGTTTACTTTAACTATTACGTGAATTTTATCACAGAACTTTTTGTATTATTTACTTATGATATGTGTCTAAGTATAAAAGATAAATTTTATCAATGCAATTTTTTAAAGAAGATTCTGGTTCTTTATTTCGATATTATTATATATTTTTCAAAATTCCATGTTATGCGTTGGTATTAAAATATAGTTTCTAAATAATATACGTTTTGTGCCGGCTAACAGTTTTCGGTTCACTTTTGGCGTTAATTTAAATATTTATTTATTTAATATACTATTATAAACTAAATTTTAAAGTCTTATTACCACACTAAGTTGAGTTTCGGCTAGTGATTTATTTTCGAATTTCTTATACGTAACTTTCAAATAATTTATTATGATTAATCCGATTGCATCATTTTATCAATTACTAACATATTCAATTAGCTTGTTTACTAGTATCGCGGTATCAATTAGCAGCGACTTTTGTTCATAATATTTCTCCCTCCTTCTTTAAGGTTTTTATGAGAACAGATTTTTGTTAAATCGTATTATTTATTCTCCTTAATTATAATTAGAAATTTGTAAAAGTTTCTTAATGTCGTTTTTTTTCTCTCTTGTGTTCATTTCTTAATAGAATCTGACGATATTTGACGATATTCTAGATCTGTAGGATGGGGGGGGGGGGGGACATAATGATTACATTCAATTAACAAAAGTCTTTAAATAGATGCAGAAAATATAAGTAAAATTGTTGGAAAACAACATATATATATATTAGTAGGTATTTTCAAATACAAATAAATGGATATACAAAGTCCTGTAAGGACTGATCTGAATAATAAATTAAATTGATTAAAGGTTAAATAAACAAATAAAATCGACCTTTGTTATAATTTTTTGAAAAATATTTTTTCTCTAGGCAAATGACTAAAATTTTTGTCAGTGATATACATGACCAAAATATGAAATTTGTACCTTATATATGTATGACAGAATTGATTGTATAATAATGATATTAAAACAGTGATAAGTCAACAAAAAGATAATACTTAGTGCCGAAAGTCTTTAAAATATGTCCCAGGTTAAAATAATAATAAACAAGTGGGTAAGTGTGATCGAAGATCGCTCAAAGTGTTTCGTTTAATATTCCTTTCAAAACACTTTATCCTTTCTTTAATAAATTCAAACAAATTTCATTTAGCAACAACAACAAAAAAAAAGCCATGTTTTTTATAAAGTAAAAATTTACCGGTCTGTTTTTTTCTTTTTTCGAATATCTAAACCAGCCGGATAGCGGTCCAAGCCCGCTATTATATTCTGTCATAATAATATCCGTCATACGGACTAAATGCAATATTTAAAAAAATAATTTCAAAATTAAACAAATTGTACACCTTCAAAAAGTTAAAATATGCGAATATTTCCATAATCGGATTTTTATCACGATTCAATATGTTTCTCAAACTCATATATTTACTATTCTCTATTATTTATATTGATACTCACTTTATATTAATCTCAAACATTTGAAAAATTAGTTAAACTTCCTATATGACGTCAGATTTTTTTAAAATTCTCTAATGACGTGTATTAATTTGCTTTGTCCACTTACACGCGCTGTACTTACACATACTCATACTCCTTGTATTATTGAGAAATCTTAGACATTTTCCGTTTTATTACGACTATGACGTCAATCAATTTTATTTCATATTTATCTTTTTTTCAATTGGTGAAACTTTTTACTTCATTTTCATTTTTCACGTGAAACTCGTCTGATAGAAAATTAATTATTGTAGAAAGAATTTCGTTGTGGATTTTTAGTTTTTGGCATCGGCTATAACTAAAAATGTTTCAATTTAATAGGGAAAGGCTGTTAGAATTTTGGTTTTTTATCTCCATTTATTAAAATAATATGAAAATTTCAAATTTTAATATTTTGAGCTCTTTACAGCTGCTATTCAGATTTATACACTAAGTTTCAACTCTGTAAGTTACATACTTTTTGAGAATGGCTCTGTGACGGACAGACAACACAGCGGGGGTAATAGGGTTTCGTGAGATGAACGAAACCCTAAAAAAAAGATAGACAATACATGGAGAAGGGGGGGGGGGGGATAGGAACATCCATATTGCCAGCATTTTTAACTGTAAAAATACTGGTATTTATTTTATTTATTTATTTTTTTATTTTTTTAACAGTGTAAAAATGCTTATAAATATGTTAGTTTTGGATTTTGACCAGAAAAAACATTTTTTGAAAGTACTTAAAGAAGATTGTAACTTTTATAAAATAATTTTAATTCCTAGAATGACAGGATATAAATATCCTGGAAGATTGGGTCCTTTCAAAAGAATAATGTGCTGCTACAGATATCATGTAAGAATCAAAATAGATTCATTTAAAATTGTTATTTTGAAAAAAATTGTATACTTAATTGGTAATGTTCTCATCATTAAAAATTAATATAAAAGGTTAACAGTATTTTAAAAATATACTTGGCAACATTGCACAAGGCTTGCTGCAATACAAAATAAATTATGACAGAACAATGCAGGCTGTTGTAGTAGTCTTCCATAATTGGCAACCACTTATTTTGCTTTTTAGTTTGACTGTAAGTCTAAGTTTTAGCCTGCTGTCAATGAGCCAGTGTAAATAAAGAAAAAAATCGTATAAGATGCTTGGAGTGTCTTAAAAATGGCAGCATTTTAGATGTTTCAAATGTCTAATAAATGGCGGCTTTTTAAGACATTTGAAGTAAGTGTTTTAAAAATGGCGTCTTTTTTTTTTGAGACATTTCAAGTGTTTTAAAAATGGAGACGTTTTAAGACGTTTCCAATGTCTTAACTTCAGATGCAAAATGGTGCCTTAAAAAGTAAAACACTTTTTTTTCACTTAAAATGTGACCATCCATTTAAGACACTTTTTCAACTGAATTCCAGACGTTTGCGTTTACAGTGAAGGATTTTCCCTCTCTAAAGCAAGGAAAGAGAATTTCGTTTTAAAGTAGCTTTTCTAATTGAAATCCTAATTTTTTTACTGTCCAATGATTTCACATAATGAGTAATATTTATATAAATGTTTAGCCAATAAATACTTGTATAACTTAAAGTTTGCTAATTTTTATATCTCTTTTGATGTACTGGTGTTGTGTATACATTATGGAAGTTTTATCAAACTGTAAACTATTTTTTACTTCGCGAAGTCTACAGGATTATATCCTTCAATAAACCGAGGAAGACGAATCTCGTATTATTATAACTTATTTTCCTTATCCATACACAAGAGTTAAAAACTGAAATATGAATTTTTTTTATTGTAAATGCCCACTTTTTTATGAAAAATATTTTAAATATTAATTTAGCTAAAATATAATGCATTGTTTGAAGTTTAAGTTAATTTCTCTTATTACAGATAGAGCGGCCTACACTGTAAAGGGAAATGTCTGAAATTCAAACACTTAAGTATCTTAAACGGATGGTTCATTTTTAACACACTTTAAAGTGTCATAAAAATTTGAGACAAATAATAGTGTCTCAATTTCAGCCATTTGAAATTTCTGAAACGCGGCCATTTTTGACCTGCCATTTGTTGACAACAGGCAGCCATTTCTGACCACTCTTTTTTAAAAAGCATTAAAAGCAGCCATGTTTGACCACATTGAATCCTCAATAAATGGAAAAATATTTCACCATAAAGCAATCCTGGGTTTGTTCCAGAAGCAGAATCTGATTAAATCACGGGTAAGCGGGACGTGAACCTGCTCCCACCCATGATTTTAAGGGTCACAAATTTCGTATGCAAATTTTAATAAAACTGATATTTTAAATCTATTTCGACAGTACAATGTCGAAATAGATTTAAAATATCAGCTTTACAAATATTCCATACAAAATTTGGGGCCCCTTAATAAATGGGAGAGGGCAGGGTCACAGCCCACTTTGCCCATGCTTTAATCAGATTCTGCTTCTGGAATAAACCCAAACATGCCTTATGGTCAAATATTTTCAAAAAATAAAAATAGGATCTTTTAAAAAAATCAGATTTTATTATTATTACTAGCAAGCTACGCCCGCTACGCTGGTCAATTTCTTTTAACGAACCTTTAATCAAACAAAATATTGACATTTCATAAATAACTTTTATATTTTAACAGAATAATAAGGCTACTATAATTTGTGACTCGTGCTATAGCCAATATACACGTGAGGACACGTCGCCCTTATCATTATCTTTTTCCCCATGAAGGTTTCGCTATGGTACTCCATTGGAAAATTTGGTGGTAATTTTTGAAATTCAATATTTGAAAAACGGCATAATCATTAGATTTGAAATTTATATCAAGAAAAATACAATTTTTTACCTTTCAAACGCAGTTTGTCTAACAATTTTCTGACAAATACTTTTTGAGCTATCATTTTTTTCAGTAACTTCAAATGTTTCATTTTCCGAGATTAATCTGTTGCAACAATTAGCGAAAAACCCAGTCGTCAGCAACGCATAGTTTTTTATTAGCTCACAGGCTATCAAAGCCTGAGAGCTTATGTGTCCGCCCGTTCTGTATGTATGTATGTATGTATGTATGTATGTATGTATGTATGTATGTACGTATGTACGTACGTAACACGATAACTCTTGACAGAAATAACCGTTTTGCTTCCAATTTTGTTTATAGGTTCCTTGTGATAAGGCGCTTCCCTGATTAGTTTTGGGGATTGATTGTTTAACTATAAAGGGGGGAACGGGGGGGCTAACCCCCCTTAATTAAGATAAATGGTTCTTTCATGCAGAATTGTCCAATTTTCTTCAAATTTTGTATATAGGTTCATTGTGATAAGGTTCTTTCCTGATTAGTTTTGGGGGTTCATAGGTTAAGTATAAAGGGGCTAACGGGGGGCGGGAATCCTCCCCCTTAATTTAGATAAATGAATTTTTCATGCAGAGTTATCCGATTTTCTTCCACTTTTGTTTATAGGTTCCTTGTGATAAGGCGCTTCCCTGATTAGTTTTGGGGATTGATTGGTTAACTATAAAGGGGGGGGGGGAACGGGGGGCTAACCCCCCTTAATTTGGATAAATGGTTTTTTCATGCAGAATTATCCAATTTTCTTCAAATTTTGTATATAGGTTCATTGTGATAAGGTTCTTTCCTGATTAGTTTTGGGGGTTCATAGGTTCATAGGTTCATAAAGGGGGTAACGGGGGGGTTAATACTCCCCCCTTATTTTAGATAAATTATTTTTTTCATGCAGAGTTATCCGATTTTCTTCAAACTTTCTATATGGGCTCATTGTGGTAAGGGGCTTCCTTGATTAGTTTTGGGGGTTCATTGGTGAAGTGTAAAGGAGGGAAACGGGGGCTCCCCCCCTTAATTTTGATAAATGGGTTTTTCATGCAGAATTATCCAATTTACTCCAAATTTTGTATATAGGCTCATTGTGGTAAGGCACTTCCCTGATTAGTTTTGGGGGTTCACTGGTAAAGTATAAAGGGTGGAACGGGGAGGACTAACCCTCCTTGATATAGATAAATGGGTTTTTTAAGCAGAATTATCCGATTTTCTTCAAATTTTATATATATGTTCATTGTGATAAGGCGCTTCTCTGATTAGTTTTGGGGGTTCTTTGGTTAAGTATAAAGGGCGGACGGGGGGCTAACCCCCCCCCTTAATTTAGATAAATGGATTTTTCATGCAGAATTATCCGATTTTTTCAAATTTTGTATATAGGTTCATTGTGGTAAGGCGCTTCTCTGATTAGTTTTATGGGTTCATTGGTAAATTATAAGAAGGAGAAACGGGGCATGGTTCCCCCCTCTTAATATATTGTCGATTTCTTCATTTTTCGAGGGCTTATTTCAAATTCTTTGAAATAAGAATATAATTTACAGTTAGTGTGAATAGCCTGTGAGCTCAAGGCCGTCAGTTTAACTGGGCAGTTTTCCTTTATTAAAGAGGCTGTTGGAGCAGGGATTGTCACCACCAATTTTCCACCATCACTTTTGAAATCGGTTCCGTGGTTCCAGAGATTCCATAGAAATTGTAATTTAGAATGACTTCAGAACGCTTTTCGCTCATTTCACCCATTTAAATTTCGATTTTTTTTAAAATTTATTCTTAGAGAGCATTTACATCTTATAAGTAACTACAATGCTAAATTTCAATTTTCTTGCCCCTTCAGTATAAAAAAGTCGCAATTTTCGAACATTTTTCGATCCTGCACCCCATTGATGTTCGTGGCACGGACATAAATTATAGCCTGTGTTGGAGTAGGGATTGTCCCCATCAATTTGCCACCATTACTTTTGAAATCGGTTCTGTAGTTCCAGAGATTTCCTAGAAATTGTAATTTAGACTGTTTTTAGAACGCTTTTTGCTCATTTCACCCTTTTAAATTTAAATTTCTTTTTTATTTTGTTCTTAGAAAGCATTTACATCTTATAAGTAACTACAATGACAAATTTCAAATTTCTAGTTCCTTCAGTACAAAAAATAAAAATAAAACTGCCCAGTTAAACTGAGGGCATTGAGTTCACAGGCTATTCACACTAATTGTATATTATACTCTTATTTCAAAGAATTTGAAATAAGCCCATTGAAAAATAAATAAATAAACAATATATTAAGGGGGGGGGGTCATCCCCCCGTTAACTAATCAGGTAAATCTCTAATTACAATGAATATATATACAAAATTTGAAGAAAATCGGATAATTCTGCATGAAAAACCCATTTATATAAATTAAGGCGGGATTAGCCCCCTCCGTTCCCCCCCTTTATACTTAACCAATCAATCCTGAAAACTAATTAGGGAAGCGTCTTAACACAATGAACCTTTAACCAAAATTTGAAGGAAATGTTATAATTCTGCATGAAAAACCCATTTATATAAATTAAGGGGGGGATTAGCCCCCCCCGTTCCCCCCTTTATACTTAACCAATCAATCCCGAAAAACTAATCAGGGAAGCGCCTTAACACAGTGAACCTATAAACAAAATTTGAAGGAAAACGGAATAATTCTGCTTGAAAAACACATTTATATAAATTAAGGAGGGATTAGCCCCCCGTTCCCACCTTTATACTTAACCAATCAATCCCGAAAAGTAATCAGGGAAGCGTCTTCACCCAATGAACCTATAAACAAAATTTGAAGGAAAACTTTGATGGGGCGGGGCCACTGAAATGGTCGTCCTCTGTTGAAAAATGATTAATTCGTTATATGGAGAGAACGGAAGTAGCACAAACGAAAGTTTTGCGACACAAACCAGCACTAACATACCAATATAGGATTAAGTATTTAAATCACTGATATGTACTAATTTACTATTGTCGTAAGCGGTTTTCTTTATTTGACCTGAATAATAAAAATTCGTTATAACGAGAGAATGGAAGCGGCACAAACGAAACTTTTGTTGGCACAAACCAGCACAAACGTAGCACAAACGAATACAATAATAAAATTTTGAATTCTTTGATGGGGCGGGGCCACTTAAATGGTCGTCCTCTGTTGAAAAATGATTAATTCGTTATATGGAGAGAACGGAAGTAGCACAAACGAAAGTTTTTGCGGCACAAACCAGCACTAACATACCAATATAGGATTAAGTATTTAAATCACTGATATGTACTAATTTACTATTGTCGTAAGCGGTTTTCTTTATTTGACCTGAATAATAAAAATTCGTTATAACGAGAGAATGGAAGCGGCACAAACGAAACTTTTGTTGGCACAAACCAGCACAAACGTAGCACAAACGAATACAATAATAAAATTTTGAATTCTTTGATGGGGCGGGGCCACTTAAATGGTCGTCCTCTGTTGAAAAATGATTAATTCGTTATATGGAGAGAACGGAAGTAGCACAAACGAAAGTTTTTGCGGCACAAACCAGCACTAACATACCAATATAGGACTAAGTATTTTAATCACTGATATGTACTAATTTACTAATTTCGTAAGCGGTTTTCTTTATTTGACCTTGAATTATAAAAATTCGTTATAACGAGAGAACGGATGCAGCACAAACGAAACTTTTGTTGGCACAAACCAGCACAAACGTAGCACAAACGAATACAATAATAAAATTTTGAATTCTTTGATGGGGCGGGGCCACTGAAATGGTCGTCCTCTGTTGAAAAATGATTAATTCGTTATATGGAGAGAACGGAAGTAGCACAAACGAAAGTTTTTGCGGCACAAACCAGCACTAACATACCAATATAGGATTAAGTATTTAAATCACTGATATGTACTAATTTACTATTGTCGTAAGCGGTTTTCTTTATTTGACCTTGAATTATAAAAATTCGTTATAACGAGAGAACGGAAGCAGCACAAACGAAACTTTTGTTGGCACAAACCAGCACAAACGTAGCACAAACGAATACAATAATAAAATTTTGAATTCTTTGATGGGGCGGGGCCACTGAAATGGTCGTCCTCTGTTGAAAAATGATTAATTCGTTATATGGAGAGAACGGAAGTAGCACAAACGAAAGTTTTTGCGGCACAAACCAGCACTAACATACCAATATAGGATTAAGTATTTTATTACTGATATGTACTGATTTACTATTTTCGTATGGGATTTTCTTTATTTGACCTTGAATTATAAAAATTCGTTATAACGAGAGAACGGAAGCGGCACAAACGAAACTTTTGGCGGCACAAACCAGCACAAACGTAGCACAAACGAATACAATAATAAAATTTTGAATTCTTTGATGGGGCGGGGCCACTGAAATGGTCGTCCTCTGTTGAAAAATGATTAATTCGTTATGTGGAGAGAACGGAAGTAGCACAAACGAAAGTTTTTGCGGCACAATCCAGCACTAACATACCAATATAGGATTAAGTATTTTAATTACTGATATGTACTGATTTACTATTTTCGTATGGGATTTTCTTTATTTGACCTTGAATTATAAAAATTCGTTATAACGAGAGAACGGAAGCGGCACAAACGAAACTTTTGGCCGCACAAACCAGAACAAACGTAGCCCAAACGAATACAATAATACAATTTTGAATTCTTTGATGTGGAGGGGCCACTGAAATGGTCGTCCTCTGTTGAAAAATGATTAATTCGTTATATGGAGAGAACGGAAGTAGCACAAACGAAAGTTTTTGCGGCACAAACCAGCACTAACATACCAATATAGGACTAAGTATTTTAATCACTGATATGTACTAATTTACTAATTTCGTAAGCGGTTTTCTTTATTTGACCTTGAATTATAAAAATTCGTTATAACGAGAGAACGGATGCAGCACAAACGAAACTTTTGTTGGCACAAACCAGCACAAACGTAGCACAAACGAATATAATAATAAAATTTTGAATTCTTTGATGGGGCGGGGCCACTGAAATGGTCGTCCTCTGTTGAAAAATGATTAATTCGTTATATGGAGAGAACGGAAGTAGCACAAACGAAAGTTTTTGCGGCACAAACCAGCACTAACATACCAATATAGGATTAAGTATTTAAATCACTGATATGTACTAATTTACTATTGTCGTAAGCGGTTTTCTTTATTTGACCTTGAATTATAAAAATTCGTTATAACGAGAGAACGGAAGCAGCACAAACGAAACTTTTGTTGGCACAAACCAGCACAAACGTAGCACAAACGAATACAATAATAAAATTTTGAATTCTTTGATGGGGCGGGGCCACTGAAATGGTCGTCCTCTGTTGAAAAATGATTAATTCGTTATGTGGAGAGAACGGAAGTAGCACAAACGAAAGTTTTTGCGGCACAAACCAGCACTAACATACCAATATAGGATTAAGTATTTTAATTACTGATATGTACTGATTTACTATTTTCGTATGGGATTTTCTTTATTTGACCTTGAATTATAAAAATTCGTTATAACGAGAGAACGGAAGCGGCACAAACGAAACTTTTGGCCGCACAAACCAGAACAAACGTAGCACAAACGAATACAATAATACAATTTTGAATTCTTTGATGTGGAGGGGCCACTGAAATGGTCGTCCTCTGTTGAAAAATGATTAATTCGTTATATGGAGAGAACGGAAGTAGCACAAACGAAAGTTTTTG
This sequence comes from Maratus michaelseni, assembly GCA_963931845.1. NCBI lineage: Eukaryota > Metazoa > Arthropoda > Arachnida > Araneae > Salticidae > Maratus > Maratus michaelseni. The sequence goes on along the minus strand of OZ007590.1, from coordinate 406,038,232 downwards.
CGGCACAAACCAGCACTAACATACCAATATAGGATTAAGTATTTAAATCACTGATATGTACTAATTTACTATTGTCGTAAGCGGTTTTCTTTATTTGACCTTGAATTATAAAAATTCGTTATAACGAGAGAACGGAAGCGGCACAAACGAAACTTTTGGCGGCACAAACCAGCACAAACGTAGCAGAAACGAATACAATAATAAAATTTTGAATTCTTTTATGGGGCGGGGCCACTGAAATGGTCGTCCTTTGTTGAAAAATGATTAATTCGTTATATGGAGAGAACGGAAATAGCACAAGCGAAAGTTTTTGCGGCACAAACCAGCACTAACATACCAATATAGGACTAAGTATTTTAATCACTGATATGTAGTAATTTACTATTGTCGTAAGCGGTTTTCTTTATTTGACCTTGAATTATAACAATTCGTTATAACGAGAGAACGGAAGCGGCACAAACGAAACTTTTGGCGGCACAAACCAGCACAAACGTAGCACAAACGAATGCCGTGAAAATTTTTTGATTCCATTGATGGGGCGGGGCTGCGTTTCACTGGCCCCGCCCCATTGCGTTCGTTATAACGAGAGAACGGAAGTGGCACAAACAAAAATTTTTGCGGCACAAACCAGCACAAACGTAGCACAAACGATTGCCGTGAAAATTATTTGATTCCGTTGATGGGGCGGGGCTGTCGTTTCACTGGCCCCGCCCCATTGAGTTCGTTATAACGAGAGAACGGAAGTGGCACAAACGAAAATTTTTGCGGCACAAACCAGCACAAACGTAGCACAAACGAATGGTGTTGTTGAATTTTAAAAATCCGTATGGGGCGGGGCCAGTGAAATGGACGTTATTTTATCTCCTTTTTTTTCCTTTTTCCTCACGTGACTGTTCCAGTTGGCTTGAAGCCAATCGTAGGCCAGACGCATTTCAAGTCCATCAAACAGGAGAAGGGGGGGAGGGTGGAGATTAAACCTGACGTCACTGTCGAGACGTGACAGAGTGCAAAGCAATGCCGAAAAAATAAGCAAAATCAACAACTTTCTACTTCACCTTGCCACTTGTGCTCGAGATATTTTCCTGGAGCATGAACATAAAACTATGAATAGTGGAGGTGGGATTCAGAAAGTAAAAGAATGCGTGACGTCATAAAAAAAATATATATATTTAACGCACACTATGAATTGGCACTAATCATCCTTCAAATAGATAGATAAATATAGAGGCAGGACTAGATTAAGGGGGCACGGCACAGTGCTTTAAATTTAGGAAAGCCCAAAGTCAGCAGATAAAAAGCTTGAAAAGAAAATCACAAGAGTTTTATGGTTTACAGCTTTATGGCGTAAGATGTGAATAGTAAAATTTACAGATGTAAGATAAAAAAAAAATGTGAACAAAAAAATAATAATAATAATAAAATACACCTGCCTTTATTCTCAGACTGTTCACGATAAAAAAAAAAAAAAAAAAAAAAAAAAAAAAAAAATTACACCAAAGGAACTCGGAATATTGTATTCTTTCAGAATACGAATGCAATTTTTGAAATAAGAGTCGTCTACATATTAGAAATTGCAACAAACATTGATTTTTCAAAGGACAACACCCCTTTTTAACCCTTTATTTGAGTTCGCTGGATCAAATTAGCTCGAAAAAATATATAGTTTATGTATTTTTGATTAAAATTTAAGGATGCTAATGTTGAAAATTCACGTGACAAAGATTACTTTATTAACACCCCCCCCCCCCAAAAAAAAAAAAAAAAATCATCCCTTTTAAATTTTTTTTTGTTTTTGTTTTCTTTGAATGCACCTAAACATATTCTAAGCATTTTTTCTTCTTTTTTCTGAAAAGCATAATTTTATTTATGAAAATTATATATAAATAAATTCTTATTTGAAGCAATTGTGAGCATCAATAATAAATATTAATTCTGCATCAATTTTTGCAGAAATAAGATGGGCATGCCTCCTTCTGAATATGTGAAAAAAAAAATGATTAGGATGGATCAAATGAAAACGGAACAGGAGCCACAGAATGAAATGACATGGTTTATTTCAAACACGATCTCCAAATCTACACAAGCACTTGTCCCACTGTTTCACCAAAGGGTGAATACCTTGCTCATAGAAGTCCGTTGGCTGAAATCGGAACCAGCTTCGAACATTGTCCATGATTTTGCTGTCCGAGTAGAAACGGCGACCCTTCAATGCGTTTTTCAGCGGACCAAATATTGAATAGTCACATGCCGAAAGATCCGGGCTATACGGTGGGTATTCCAACACTGTCCACCGAAACTTCACGTGTCTCCCTTGCGGAGGTGCTTGCGTCCGTCCTGCACACGAGTTAATGACAGTGCATGTCCTCCGTACACTGCCTTCATTCGCCGATGCGCTTCACGAAATCCAACCCATTATATCACTCAATAACGAATAACACTCGGTGGTTCTTTTTTACTCGCAAACATTCCGCAGACGCAGATGAATAAAAACAACCGATTGCCTGACGGACCAAACTGTTGGCCGATCGCCAGAGCATATCACGTGCTTCTGCGTGAGTACCTAGGGCAAGTTCATTTCCTTAGTAGAAGTTGCCTTCCTTACATATCAACTCTACCCTCTACACAAAGTTCACCACACTCATACAAAAATAAATCAAATTATAACCACTGTCCATTTTCATTTGATCCACCTTTATACAAGGTGTTATAATTTGTTATATTTTTATGTGAATATCTACTAAAATCTTCGAATTCTCCTGCGACAGCCTGAATTAAGTCATGATCACATGTGGACTTCGAAGGTTCCGCTTTGATCAGGTCGTAAGTGTTCTTCAGTTTGTCGATTTGAAATTCGCATTCGTTCAACTTAGACCCAGGGCTTAATTTGCGCCGGAGCCCAGCTCCGGTACTTCTCTCTTTTTAGTAAATACTATTTAAATATTGGCCAGAATTCGCCGGAACCCATTCCCATTACCCATAAACAATGCGTTCCGCGGAGCACAGTAGCAAATCCTAAATGACCCTTACCTTTCCCTCCCCATCGTGTGTATCAAAAACACTTATAAGTGACGTAATGCGTCGCTCACGTAAGAGATGGAGATGAAACAGGCTCGATTTTTATATCAGTCTTCGGGTTTGGGCAGGCTCGAGCTCAATCTGTCTTCAATTCAAAATTTTATTAATTCTATTTCAAATCATTTATTTTTAATGCTATTTTGATCAGATGATCAGAATAAAAAGGAAACAGAAATAGTCTTTTTCTTTTCTGCATAGCAGCGAACTATTCAATTTTGTTTCCGAATCCTAATCCTGAGCTTATTTAATTCTGCGATTAATTAACATTATGATTAGGTTTCTATTTGGAAGTAGTATAACTAAAAAGTGGAACAGTTGATAGCTAAGTATACGCAGATAGGTGTATTTAAAATTCTTAATTTGTTAAATAAAAAAACCGTGCTTTAAATTTTAAATAATATTCTGGGTGTCCGGTACTTTTTTTCCTTAGAAATTAAGCCCTGCCTTGATCCCCACATTAGGATCACATGCTATGTGGATCAAGCGTTCAACAACTGCACTCCACAATCTCCTTCTCAAACCCTACCTCGTTTTCTTCAAAAACGATAATATATCACCCCTTTCTTTTTCAAACGTTTGTAAAAATTTCCCTTTTTTCGTGACAACCAACATCGCATTGCTTCCTAACATATATTACCTGTATTTCGTGTTAATTTAGGGCGCCGTTTTCAAATCCAAAAGAGCTAGCTAGTTTCTGAATTCATATAATTTGCTCGGAAACGTATGAAATAGGCAAGTGTTCTTATTCAGAAGCTATGTAATCGAAATACGTTTTCCATTTTTTGGTAAAAGCCGAAGATCTTTCAGAAAAGACTGTCGAACTCGACGTTTTGTACCGAATTCCTGATGCAGCGCCAGAAAGGAGAAAAACGCATGGTCACGTGACACGAAGCGCTTATATATAACACGATAACTAATTTATTGATCAAAAAATAGAAAACGCATTTTGATCCCTAATCACTTCAATAGTCGGGACTGCCAATTTTATGCATTTGCAATGAGTCAGAAGATGGGTGAGAAAGTTTCGCGTTTTTGAGCAGGTCATTTGAGAAACCACCTTAAAATATCATAAAAAAATATTAATGAGTCAGACATACTAACGAAACAGAACAATTTATTTATAATGTATTGGTCTAAATACAAATAATAAAAATAGAAAATACTCTATAAAAAAATTCTTCTAACAAAACGAAAGGTGAGGAAAAATATACCATCATCTTGAAAACAAATTTCTTTGTGTAAAACTACAAATAAATTTTTTTTAAATAAAAACTTCTTTAATTCTTAGGCTGTGAGAATAATTTAGTAGAAAAAATAAACACAGTCAGCCCCCCCCCCTCCCCCCAAAAAAAACGAATAGAGCCATTCAACTGGAAAATTTGTGTCTTTTTAGGTGCGTTCGTAATTATATAAATACGTAGCACCTATAGTCGTCGTTTGGTCCGTCCGTCTGTCTGTCTGTCTGTCCGCATATAACAACGCAAAAACTACCCAACCAAATGGTTTGCAATTTAAAATATATTATCTTTGCAGAATTTTGTCGAGACATTTCAAATTTTATTAAAATCGAATCAAAACTTTAGGAGATATTAATAAAAATATTTATTAAGAAATTTGATTTTTTTTTTTTTAAATCGGTGCTTTTTTGTTATAGGAGCTTCCGATGGATGTTAAATCGTCAAGCGACCGAGATACTTATTTTATTACAGAAATTAATCTGCAGACGATATAATTCATTTCACAAAATTAAAAATCATCAAGATCTGAATATTTATATAACTAGCTGATACATATATATCTGAATATTTATATAACTAGTTAAGATATTTGTATGAACAGTGTCATAAAATATATACTTAACTAGCTGTTTAACCCGTTCTACGCACGGGATATCATGAATTTAATTCTAAAACGTGCGTACGAACGCACCTCGTTTGTCACGTTTGACGTACAATTTCCAACTTGTTTCAATTTATGTTTTTAAAAAAAACTTTGTGGGGTATTTTATTTTCATACTGAAAATGTACCAAACTCAACGTTTCAATACGGACATCCAATTTTGACATCCTATTTCGCCTTTTTCAATAAATTTTAACTTAGGATGTATACAAACGGGTAGTCATTCGTTCAAGTAATTTAGTAATTATGAAGATTTAATTAAAATTTAGAATTTCTAATGATGAATTCATTTGTAATTGTTGCAAAACAGATTAAAAAAATCCCTGACGGCTCGGTCTATAGGCACAGGTAGATTTCGAAGACGCTGACCGTGGGGCGCCTGTTTGCTGGGAATTGCGGAAGAAATTACCTTTATGCCATGATGCGGCAGTTGGGACCGCCCACTTCGAAATCTACCTTGTCTGTAGGCGGAGCCGGCAGGGATTTTTTTTTTCTGTAAGGGTTGGCCCTATAAAAAACTTGTCAATATAATAGTTTTAAATAATATTAAGAGGATTTATAATAAATTTAAGCGGATTTGATATCTTGTGAATTGACGAAGTTATATTTCCCATGGTTCGATTTTGCCCATTAACGAGCTTGACCGGGATTTTATGTATAAGTTTGGAAGAGATTTGTGTAGAAGTTATCGTGTCCATAAAAAAATGATATAGATAGATAGATAGATAGATAAAGTTTTGAAATGGGGGGTTTGGGGTTCTAGGAATCATGATCGGTGTAGATCTGCAAAGAAAATTTTTCAGGAATTCCAACTTAGGGGAGAATGTAATAGGTAGTATTTCTTACGAAATCTACCTAAACGGAGTGGTTTTTTTAATCTATAATTTTTTTTAACTGAAATCAACTCCTAGAAGCTTCAAACATGTGAATCCAAAATTACAGCTCTTTCCGCCAAGCAGTTTTGAGTTGTGACTATCTGTTTTGCAGCAATTACAAATGAATTTAACATCAGGAGTCCCAAATTTTAAATATTGATAATTCCTAAACTATCTGACATAATGACTTCCTGTTTGACAACCTCAGGTAAAATTTACCGAAAAAGAGAAATAGGATGTCAACATTAGGTGTCCGCATTGAAAATTTAACAGTTTGGTGTACGATTTCTGTATGAAGACGATCCCCTAAGCTTATTCCTTCAACATAAATTGAAATGAAACACAATTTCCAGTTGAATGACTATTTCCTTTTTTTTCTTTCTTTTTTTTTTTTCTTTTGGTTTCCCCTGTGGTACAATTTGGTGATTCACATGTATGAGATTTTTTTTGTGGCCGACTGTACTTATGCAATCTAAGATTTCTCTGGTGTTACTTTTTTAGTTTTGCCTGCCAATATTTTCTTAAACCTTTTCTCTGGTGTTATTTTTTTAGTTTTGCCTGCCAATATTGTCCGATATCTTTCAATTTCTTTTTGCTGCTCTTCAATAAACAAATCAAGCTGTGCCAGCTGCTCCCTTTTCTCTTTTCTGTTTCTCTTTTCCGCTCTAATGACGAATTCGATTTTGTTTCTCAGCTCATCTGCGTGCTTAGTGCTTTTTGCCAAGGCTGCTTGCAATCCCAGCGCTGTTTCCATCTCATTGATGACCAACCTCGACTTTTCTGTCTCCTTCTGGATATCATGAATATTTCGTAAAATCTTCGAATCCTCCTGCGACAACCTGAATTCAGCCATGGACTTGTCTCGCATAGACTTCGCAGGCTCCCCTTTGATCAGGTCGTAGGTGTTCTTCAGTTTGTCGATTTGAAATTCGTATTCTTTCAACAACTGCGCATCTACAATCTCGTCCTCAAACCCTACCTTGTTTTCATTAAGTAACGATAATATGTCATCCCTCAATTTCACCGGATCGCAATCTTTTTTCACACACTGGTGCAACATATTAGTGTACTTTTTAATCGTGTCTTGTGTATCCCGAAGCGTTTTTTCCTTTCTCTGATATCCGTCCAGCGACCCTCTCAACTTTTCAATCACTGTCGAATACACATCTTCTGCTATCTTTATCTCGTCTTTGAGCTGAGGAATACAGCTTGAAAACTGCTTGATAGACTCATTGCCAGCCTGTATTTCTTTCTCTTTGACGGTAATTTCTTCTACTAGTTCGTCGATAAAAGTTCTAGAAACAGAGTGGTACTTTTTTGAACTTCCAACCACTTTTCGCAGTTCGCAAAATTTCGTCTCTTGCATCTGAGAGTTTTCCTCTTTTGATGCTAGCACGCTCTCCAAATTTTGAAATTCATTTTTAAGCGTTGTTATCGCGTTTATCTTGTCCTTTATGTCATAATCCAACTGTCCAATTTTATTTTTTTTATTTTCTCTGTCTTCAATTATCAAGTCGGTCAGCTGTTTCAGTTTTTCCATTTCACTCTTTAGTTGGCTGGATTTTGATTTTTCCTCTTCCAACAGAGCTTTCTGTGAAGATGTGAAGGTTACACTTTCGTCGGCTACCTCCTTTTCGGCCTTCTTTTTATATTCTTCGCTCGACGAATGAGCTTGTTCAGCAATCTCTTTTTCCAACAACAGCGTATTTTCTACGGTTTTAATTTCTTCTTTTAGCTTTTCAATTTCTTTGCCCTTATTAGAAGAGTAAATGGCGTGATTTGCTGCTAATTCATCCATCGTGATTTCGTAATTCAGAATATTTTTATTCGTTTCATGTGCGTACGAATTGGATTTCTTGTAAGCTTCGTTGAGTTTGGATGTTGCGTCTATAGCCTCTTGCCTAATCATCAGATCTAGTTCCGTCTTATCCTTGTCACAGTCGAAATCGAAGAGAATATTTTGCATTTCCTCTTTCACGTATACAATTTTTTCGTCCAATTCGTCAACGCAACTTGCGTGGTTTAGTGACATGTTTCTCATAAGTTCTTCGTGTTTTATGCGGTTTAGTTCGAATTCGCAATCCCTAGAAATGTCGATGTACTGCAGAGATGAACGAAGTTGCTTCGACGTTTCTTTTTGATTCACCAAATCCGACTTATCAACAAGACGCAACTTGGAATAGATCCCTTCAAAAATATTGCTATCATTTTTTGTTGTTTTCCACATAAAAATGCAACCATCGCTTCCAGAACTAATCAAAAAATCAGATTCAAAGACATTTTTTAAGCCAGAAACGCTTCCGCTGTGTGCGTAAACTGTAATATTTTCGTCTAACTTCGGATATTTATAATACTCGATGCAACCATCTGCTGTCCCAACATAGAACTCTTCACCGTCAGAACAGTAAATGACACATATTAACTCTTTTTTGCATTTTAAAGTCCATCGAAGCAAGGAGTTTTCGAAACATCTAACGCTAAGATCGGAGGATACAGCAATGGCACTACCCACTTGGCGACTCGCAGATACTGACAAATAAGAGAGAATAGCGGTATATTTCCAGAGTTTCGTCGAAGAAACAAGGTCCCACTCACATATGACGCCGCAATTGTCGCAAGATATCAGCTTCGTGTCGTTTTCAATCCAATCGAAGGACGTCACAAATCCAGGATGACCTTCTAACTTATGCAGCGAATCGAAAGTGGTGAAAGAGTAGATTTCGATCAAGGATTTAGAGACAACAGCCAGCAAATGGCCTCCGAAAGAAAATCCAACACTTGAACAATTTCTACACAAGAGCAGTTTACGCTCTCTCAAATCATGACATGAAATGCTGAACACTCTACAGAAATGATCAAATCCTACAGCCACAAACAAGCCTGTTGGGTGCAAGGCGACAGAATTAATTTCATCTTTAAATAGCTTCCTGAGCTCCAACGATTTGTCAAAGTAATTCCACAGAAGCAAGGCATTCTGAGAACAGCTGGCGATCAATGGTCTACTTTTGGCCACATCTGTCCCAATAACAGGATCATTATGTGATCTGGGAAGCAAAGTAGCAAAATACTGGTGTTCACTTCCCTCGTCAAAATTACAACAACGTAACATCTGACCATCCTCAGTAGTTGCAACGAGATTCTTTCCACTCGAGCTGACATTTAGGCTCAGAAGACGATCAGGCTCTTCTTTCATCTCGCCCGGTACGCTGTGGATTTGTCTATCGGGCGACAAATATATGAATTTCGTTAAAGTATAAGCTAAAATGTCTTCACCTTCATAAATCAAAACGACAAAACCAGCAAAAGCACAAAGAAGTTGTTGAGCAGTGACTACAATTGATGTCACTGCTTTATCGTTCTCGTCAATTTCGAAGCTGCCAATCTGAAAACCATGCTGCTTCAAGTCGTCTTCCAGGACAACTTCGAGAACCATTTCGATTCCTCTAAAAAACAGCATTTTACCCTTCGACGAGCCAACTGCGAGGTTCTCCTTCTCTGGCCAAGCGATAGTGTGGTACGTTTCAGATTTCTCGAATTTTTCGAAAACAATTTCTTTGAACAAGGGTTTATCTTCTTCAGGCTCATCTTCATACTCGTATAGCTTGAACACGTCCCTTCCAACCACAACGAGTTCGTCGCGGCCTCCGGCGTGGAATGAAATGTCGAAAACTGCAGCATTCGGTAGAAGGACGGGACTGAGAGTGATGGCAATTTCTCGTGTCTGACGAAACCAGATGACGAGCAACCAATCCGGTGACGAACCTTGAGCAGCTATAAACTTAGAGTTTACGGATACAGACAAACATGTGAATTCTTCACTTTGCATCGAATCGCGAGGAGCCAAATATAACTTTTTCTTTTCGGACAAAGTGTTGAAGAGACAGACTGATGGAGGACGCCCTTTGATGGCCGCAGCAAGAAATACACCGCATCCCACAATGGCAGATACTTCGTTACGCTCGGTAAACTCGAAATAAGTTTGAACTCCGGTGTCCAAGTCGAGCAAGACGCACAGCTTTCCGGCAGCAAATGCAACGGTGCTTTCGTTGTAAAATGCGACACCTCTATTAGAGGGTCTATAACCAAATGAGTAATTAAATTCCAATGTCATCTCGAAGCTTATACATGCGAAGTTAATTCTTTAACAAATCTCTTAACCAAACATTAATTTTTAAACTTTAAAAAGCATCGTAAACAAACGTTGCATGATACTTTGAAAAAGGATATAAAAGGAATTAAGGAAACAGAATAATGTAATACAATGCCACATATGAAATTTAAATAATATTTCATATTCAGGAGATTAAAAAAAATTGATACATAAAATGTACTACAGATATAGATAATGTGCATGTTTGTCAACAAACCGGCTTGTTGCGTACTCAACTTAACGTAGGCAAAGTTTTGAGCTAAAGTACTCGAACTTTCGCTAAATTTCTCGTAATTTTCAAATAGTTATAATACATTGTATTATGTGTAGGTAATAATACATTATGAATTACTAACTCTGCAAGAATTGTTACTTTCTGCCAAAAATTAGTTGAGAAATAGTCTTTTACTTGAGTGCGTGATGTCATACATGCACATTATTTATCAGAATATCTCTCTTATAGCATAAAATTCAAGTTACCTGATGACAATCTACCAATTAGAAGCATGCTATCCTCAGTAAAAATGACATCATATTAAAAAAAAAAATTATAATAGCATTTATAAAGTTCAACCCTTTTAAAAGATAGCTTAAATTGTTAAATGATACTGTAATTTCGGAAAGGCAGAAGGTGGGAGAACGAAGTGGTGGTTAAAAAACGATTTTAAAATCAATGTTTCGCGATGAATCTATTTTGTTAATATTTTTTTTTCCCTTTTGTTATCAAAAGTTAGTCTGAACCTTGCGCGCGTAACGAATTATTATTTTTTTTTTTTAATCATCTAAATCTCCCGCCTCTTTTCACACATACTCTTCCGAAATTTCCGCTTCTTCTTTTCCCCTAGCGCCAGCATGCAGTTTAAAATCTGTAAAACTTTTTTTTTTTTTTTCTGCACTATAATTGTTATTTTCTGCAGTATTAATAAATAAATACCCTCATCAAAATACTTCGTAAATTTAAGATTTTTTCCCCTTCCACCATACAAAGTTTAAAATCTTTCAAATTCCTTAACGTTTTGAAATTATTTCTGCTCTATTTGTTATTTTGCAGAAAATAAAGAAGAAGAAATCTACAGATTATGTCTTTTGTCTAGAAGCACGTGTCAAATTAAAAAAGCACATCATCGCATGCTATACATAGATGGTATTTTTACTGAGCTGTGTCGAAAATTCGAATACATTACCATTTATAATCACCTCGTGTGTGTTTTGAAAAATATGCATAATAAATACTTAATAGTATTATTTATGAAATTCGTGAAGCCCTATTTCCCCATCTCAGAGCCAAAAATTATTTTTTTAAATAAAGAATTCAAACATATAAACATTATTACGAATATTATAAGATCACTCGCGTGTCTGTCTGTCTGCTGTCAAAGCCGTTTTTCTCGAATTCTATGGAGCGTCGAAAGTTCAAACTTGGCAGAGTTATAAAGGCTATCGAGCCACATATTTATAGATTATTAGTCATTCACAAACATTTTTAGGAAAATATTAGGGGGCTAATTAAATTACTTGAAAATGTTTTTTGTTATTGTATATCGTGTGGGGTGTTGTTCGAAAGATCTCGTAACACCGAACTGAAACATATATTTGTTTTAATTTTTGGTATTATATTTTCAGAGATATCGTTGAAAATTTACTGCAAAAAAAAATGCCCCCTCCCTTTTCGGTTCTACTGAAACTAAAATTAAGAAAAAAATTAGAGGTAGCAGCAGTTTACTTAAACCTTGCAGGAAAACTATCGCAATTATCCTAAGTCATATAGGTTGTGAGAAAATCGCCCTTTTCCGTTACACACAAACGTTACTTTGCGAGCGCTCGAGGTACCTATCGAAGCAAAATCGTCCAAGGATTGTTGGTAATAATTTTCGAAAAAAAAAAAATGTCAGTAATTAGCCGAGATATTAATTAAAAACCTATCTAAAAAAGCGACACGGTCCAAGGGAGCGTTGTACGGAACCCTGTGAGCGCGAGTAAAATTCGCACGTGACCGATTATTATACTAACGATTTGGCAGATCTAAAATAAAACAATGAAAAAGATTAATCAATTTTAAACTCCTTTTTTTTTTTTTTTTTTTTTTTTTAATATTTATACAATTCTGAATCGAACAAAACAAACCACATTAGAACCGGGTCAATGTGAAATTGATGTGTTTAATGTCTTTAAAAGACAGACTCAAGTTGATTTTTAAACTATGCATGCGCTTTTCTGAAAACTGTGTTTTTGTTACATGTGCGCGATTGTAGAATGTGCGTTATGAAGGCTTCAAGAAACTATTCTAATCAGAGGGGCGGGTCGTTTAATTGACCATTTTATACATATCTATGCCAAAGAAATTATCTGTCTGCAAACAACTCCCCCCCCCCCCTACCACCTCTTTACAGTGAGCGAAAATTCAGTGTTTTCAAGTTGAAGCTCCAAATCTTAATTTCTTTCTTCGGCAACGTCGTTATCTCAAAAGCGGGTTAACTCGGTGTCAAAACGCTTACTTCAATTAGTCTCTAATAGATTTCCTCATTAAGAGGAGATAAGCCCCGATGTTATTATAATAGATAAAGAAAAAAAAATTGCCTCTACGTTATCCATTGGCAATGATTTCTTTTAAAATTTTTAATCGTTCGTTATTTATAAACAAAATAAAATCTGATATTTTTTTTTTTTTTAATTATACTTTAAATTTGAAAGTCCACCATTTTGATAAAAAAAGGCAAAATTTCAAACTTGAAAATTATTTAAATGAAAATATTTAAAAACTTTCTTATTATTAGTGTTATTTAGATTGTCTCCTCTAAAGAAAAATGGGAAGAATTGATTGTTCATACTTCCATGCTCAGGGGCAATTCAGTATTTCCAAGTTGAAGCTTTCTTTCATAATTTCTTTGTTCAGCAACGTACCGTTATCTCATCTTAACTGCGGGTTGACTCTGTTATGTGTCAAAACACCGATTTCAAGTAACCTCATAAATATCGCATAGGAGGAGCAGTTATTAATAGCAAGAAAAAAATATTTGCCTCATCGTTATCCCTGAACAATATATATTTCTCTGGTCTTTGGTCGGTAACTTTCCGTAATTTTTTAATCGTTCGTTCTTTATAAATAAAATAAAATCAGAATTTTTGTTGAAAACTGATACATTAAATTTGCCATGTATTTGCCATTTTGTTTTATTACTGTTCATTAAATTTGCCATTTTGTTAAAAATGCAAAATTAAAGAAAAAAAAAGTCGGTCAATGACTACACAAATTTGTATATTTTAACGTTCTGACTGTTTCATAGGATTTTTTATTAGTATAGATAGATGAAACCACTTAAAAAAATCTCGGGTACAGTACAGCGAAAAGCTACACGCCACGAGGAAAAACGAGCCCAAAAGACACATTTTTTCAAAAAATTTTTTGAAAGTTCAAAATGTGTGTTGTTTATGCAAAAACCTACCTAATTCTACCAACATTCCTATAGGTACGGAAAAAACTTCATAAACTATGCTTTTTTTTTTTTTTTTTTTTTTTCCAAACCGAAAACCCCCACGCCTCTTAAATGAATAAAGCTAATACAGCAGCATCATATACACTGAAAAACACCAAACTAGCAAATTAATTAAATGGATTACATTAAAAAACTAGCATGTTGTAGCTATCACAAAACTTTCTTCTATAATATACGAATCATTTAAATGATTTTAAAAGTACAAGAAATTGCCTTGTTGACAAATCGCCTGTTCTACAGTTTCTTCCTACATCGTTTAAAATCAGGGTTGGGTTTTTGACGTCAAAAACCTATCATTTTCGATTATCCTCCAATTTATGGTGAAGGTAACATACTAGATTGATTTTATTTTGTTGTTCTTGTTATTTTATTATTTACAATTACATTTGTTAAATTTATTTAAAAGAAGATAATTTCCTAATATGGAAAAGATTTAAAAATACAAGATTAAAAGAAAAGAACAATATTTGTCATAACCTTCACTAATATAGATTCTACTAACTGCAATTAACATTAATATTAAATAATAATAAAAGTAGACTTTCCTCCAGGTTTAAAAAAGGACAGGGTGCTGTTGGTGAGAAAAGGGCACTTTTTTTTTATTCTTAAGGGCACTGTTTGGATTTTTGAGGGCACTTTTTAGATTCTTAAGGGCACTTTTTTTTTATTGTTAAAGGTATTATTTTCATTTTTAAAGCCACTTTTGATATTTCAAAGTCAAAACACTCTTTTTAAGGCAACATTGAGTCAGTTTTTACTATGAAAGCAAATTTTTTAATACAAAAAGAAGAAAGGGCACTTCTTTTACTGAGGCAAGAAGGGTGCTAATTATTTTACTGGACAGGGCAAGAAGGGTGCTAATTCTTTTTATGAGGGGCAAGAAGGGTGCTATTTTGTAAACCAAAGGGCAGGTAGGGTGCAGCACCCTTCTGAAACTGTCTGAGGGAAACTCTGATAAAAAGTTATTATAATTATTAAATAACATTCAATATACATTTTTAATAAAGTACATTAAAATTATTTTAGAGATGCAAAAATGCTGTTACATTGTATAGCAATAGATGTTAAGCATAGACTGGCAGTGAATAAATTTGAATATTCTTCGATATAATATTTTAAAATGCATATCTTATGTTTTCATAAATGCAACTGTGGTGATTTTCATTTGCACTTCAATAAGTAGAATCTTAAAGTTTTGTTTTCAACAATATAATAAATTGTACCGAAATTATACACATTGTTTAATCTAATACTTATAGGTTACAGGATTTCTTCAAAAAATCGAATTTTTTTAGACTTTGCTAAACAGCTTAAGATATTGTAGAGATCTTCTAACAGAAATGTACACGTATTATTCTAATGTAATTCTTTTTTGTTTTTCTTGGATGGATAAATATACTTTAGAGATTTTTTGATACTGAATATTTTATGTAAAACAACTTAATATTAAAGATAGAATGAAAAAAAAATGTAAAAACAAACTACTAAAAAATGGGTTTTTGACATTTTTGACAAGGAGGTTTTTGACATGACGGTAAAAACCATGGTTAAAACCGGTAAAAACCGTCATGCGTCAAAAACTTGCCAACCCTGTTTAAAATAAATAACATAATATCCTGTAAACGACTCAAAATTATGTTTATTCTTGAAAAATCGTCTTCTCTGCAGTTTCCCCTTACACCGTTTAAAAAATGAGCGATTCTGTCAACAATGTGGTTAAAAGTGTAAGAGAGATACAAAAATGGAGAATTTTTCCCAAGCATTAGAGATCCTACATAATCGTACAAAACACAGCACAGCAATGCCACCTGTTTTGGGCGGTATATACCCAAATCTTAACCACCATCTATGTATGTTAAAGGTCTAATAAAATATGAAGTTTCATGAAATTCGTGCAATAGTTCTTGCTTTTGCAGAAATCGTAAAAAACACAGCATAGCAGCGCCCCTGTTGGGCGATATACACCCAAAATACATACACAATCAATACAATACATAATCCAATACATAATCAATCTATCGCGCATCAGTTCTTAAGATAAAGTCAAAATTTGTGTCACAGACACACTCACGGTCAGACATTATCTAAAAACAGTCAAATCGTGTTCAGGACCTTCTAAAACCGGAAAGCGAAAATTTTTCACGAATCCAATGTAAAGACAGAAGAAGAAAGACAAAACCGTACTTATTCCTTTTAATATTATTATTTAGAGCTGTATTTTTCTTTCTTTCTTTTTTTTATTCTCCTTAAAATCAAAATGTTAAATAAATAAATTAATAAAAAAAAAAAAAAAAAAAAAAAAAAAAACATTATTATTCACATTTACCATGTTTTTAACTGGGTAAAATTTAAATAATTTGTAATAGAAAATTAAATAATGCATAACTTTAATTCAGTGTTTCAAGTGAAAGCTCCTCTCATAATATCTCAATCGCGGGTTTACTCCGTGTCAAGATGCCGATTTCAATTAGGCTCATAGGAGGAGACAAGCCCCGCTGTTAATAATAGACAAAGGAGGGAAAAAATTGTTTACCTCAGCTTTAGTACCCTTGACAGAAGCGGCAGAAAAGTTTAGCTCCTGTTTTTTTTTTAATTAAAAACCAGCCAGACATTGTAGAAGCAGTCTATTTATCGATCCGGAAAATGTTTCGTTGTCTTCTTTTACAAACTAAATTATGTAACCTTTAAAATAACTGATTAAATGACTGAGAAAAAATAAAAATCAAGGGAGTTTCTTACCTTATTTCCATTGATATTTACGTATTACTAGTTTTCCCGTTTGAGATTTTTCGAAAGAGGCCGCGCCCTGCCCTTCTTTTTTAAGCGTTGATGCGCCCTTCCCTTTTTGTTTTAAGTGCTGATGCGCCCTGCCCTTTTTAGACGTGAAAAAAACGCCCTTCCCCTTTTCCCAGTATCTTCTTTGCGTCCTCTATTTTTTTGTCCTGGGAAAACAAAAGTTATGTTGTATGCTCTGTGCAACTCACATGTCGAAGTCATAATCTGCCCTGTTTCAGATTTACGAAAAAACGAGAAAAATAGACCGGTAAATTTTTACTTTATAAAAAACGTGACTTTTTTTATTTTGTTGCTAAATGAAATTTATTTGTATGTATTAAAGAAAGGATAAAGTGTTTTGAAAGGAGTATTAAACGAAACCCTTTGTGCGATCTTCGATCACACTTACCCACTTGTTTCTCTCTCTCTTTGAAAGCAAAATGCTAATTTTGAGGATTCATACTTTCCATGCTTTTTAAACTCAAGATAATTCAGTGTTTCAAGATGAAATAAATATCTCACAGGAGCAGACAAGCATCGCTGTTATTAATACCTAGCAAAAGGTTAAATTGTCTGCCCCAGCTTTTATCTCTCGGCAGAAAACAGCAGCACAAAAGTTTAGCTCCCCTTTTTAACACTTTCCAACTGAGTTTGAAAAGTGTTTTACGACTTCGGTTTGTCTGTCCGTCTGCACGTGCTCTAACTCGCGTAACCATACTCCGATATGAAATCGATATATGTTGTTGATGTTTACTATGGCATGTTCGGCATTGAAAATGAAGTGTGTAGCACTTATAATTAGTTTACAGGATAACTCAAAAGAATACCGTTACATTATGGTCTATGGGGGAAAATCCTTTGTCGTGTGTTTTAATGATGTTACACTATTTCAAATATATTGAAATTTATATACATCGCTGAAGTGCGCTTCAAGATGCTTACTATCGAATATAGCACATAATAGCACTTATAATTAGTTTACAGGATAACTCAAAAGAATTCCGTTATATTATGGTCTTATGGGGAAAATCGTTTGCGGTGCATTTTAATCCTGTTGCACTATTACAAACATATTAAAATTGATATCATTTTCTAAGGTGCACTGAAGAATGATTACTGCAGAATATGGAGTGTAAAGCAATTATCATTTATTTACAGGACCACACAAAAGTATTCGTTTACATAATAGTACAATACGCTGCACACAGTTTACGGGGGGAAACTGTGTGCAGCGTATTTTAATTATGATACTCTATTTGAAATATAATGAAATTGATATATACATTACTGAGGTTTACTACAAGATACTTGTTGTATAATATGGTGTGCATAGCACTTATCCTTCATTTACAGGGACACACAAAAGATTTCGGATACAATACTGTGTCCGAAGTATTATTATCTATAACCGATAATTGCTGGAATTGCGGTTTCAGTTAGGGATGTGTTTAACTAAATATTTGCATACTATGCGGTATGTATAAATGCTAAGGGCTGCACAAAAGAATTCGTAAGCTATCAGCGTAAATTTCTTAAAGGTTTTTTTTTAATCGAGTGATGCATGTTGAACGTGAAATATATTTAGTGTACTAAGAGATGTTTGTTGAATATAAATAAAATCATATACGCAAAGAACTGAATACAGGGCCGCCTCTATATGATAATTTCTGGTAAGTGCGATTTTAATAGTTTTCAGGGTGTTTTTGCCTGAATTAAACTTTAGCTTAATATGTGGCGTTGTATAAAAATCGTACAAGTAATGTACAGCGCTGTACAAATGTATTCAAATATGTTTCCGTCTATTGGTAGAAACTACTGAAGGTGATTTTTCAACTGTGTTATGTGTTTTCTTATACTAAACGAAATGGCAGTATACTATATTGAGTATATACAAATCTATAGATTATATACAAGGCTGTACAAAAGAATGGGAGTACATTTCTGGCTATGTCCTGTAATTGCTGAAATCTGGGTTTCAAATGGGTTTTGCGTTTTCTAAAATATTTACTTAGGTATTTTATTTACCTTATTAAACAGCGAAGGTTTGTTAAATTATTCTGATTATATTGGAAAATGTTTCATAATCTATGCTTGATTTTTCTTTCTTTCTTTTTTTTCTTCTTTAATTAAAAACCTGCTAGACGTCGTCGTAGAAACTGTCTACTATCGACCAGGAAAAATTTTCATGGTCTTCTTTGCAAGCAGACTAAATTATGTAACGTAACGTAAATTTATAACTAGGGATGCACCAGATGTGGATTTTTGCCGGAATTCGAATGCCAGATATTCAGTACAAAATTATACCGAATATTCGGTATCCGGCCGAATACCTTCTCGTTTTTTAATTTCAATAGCTATATTTCTATTTTTTGCTCGCTTAAAAAATATAAAAACTTTAATAAATTATTATAAGTTTATGTCATTCAAACATTATTATGGATTTAAATTCTTTTATGAAGTTAAAGTTACTTAAAAACAAATGCATTCGTAGTAAATAAATATAGAAATTTAATAAGTTTTGTCTTTTACTTATTCTAATATACAGAATAGTTTTTTCTTTTATTCAGCGTCACTGTTAAATAAAAAGATAAACATTTAAATAATTTTTCTGTTTTCAGACTGAGTTTAAATCTGGATTATTTATAATTACAAAACATCCTATTGAAGTGGCTTTTTCTTTTCCTACATACATATTATTACTTATTTTTCCTATGACAAATGTTTTCTAACAGAATTTAATTAGAGAATCTCCTCATTGCAAGTTTCTTGTTTTCTAGTACAAAAGGGACAGTGAACTATTCAAGAAAGTGGCACAATTTTTTTCAATATCAGTATTATTTTACCACAGCTCATCTTCCATTCATAGCTACAAAAGATTCAATAAAAACATTTTTACATTAAGCACAAGAAAAAGGGACCACCAGAGAAATGAACGCTTATTCTCAGAAATTGGATATTATCTTCATATACCGGGTGCGTCATAAATTCGTGCAAACTTTAAAAGTTCATAATAAAAGAAGTAATGCTCGGAAAAATTTTTGGTTTATGCGAGTATGATCAGAAGGATTTTGGATTTTTTTTTCCATGTATAATAAAAATGATTTTAAAAGTAACCGATAGAGGGCGCTCACACGTCATACCGAGGCGTTTTATGCAAATCAGGCAAACATGAACAGACAATGAAAAAAATCACAATAACATGACACTGTGCATTAATTTTAAGGTAAAAAATGCTCAACATGGCCACCACCACCAGGTAAAAATTAAACACCAGGAATCCATTTCCAGCCAGGTGTTTCATTGCGAGCATGATTTGCATAAAACGCCTCAGTATGACGTGTGAGCGCCCTCTATCGGTTACTTTTGGAATCATTTTTATTATACAGGGGAAAAAAATCCAAAATCCTTCTGATCATACTCGCGTAAACCGAAAATTTTTCCGAACATTACTTCATTTATTATGAATTTTAAAAGTTAGCACGAATTTATGACGCACCCGGTATATCATGATATATATCCAATATTTATTTTCAAACTATCATGTTTGATATTTTCATATATTTGATATTCATTTCCAAAATATCATTGTGTATAATACTTTTAGACAAAACAGGTGTAAATGAATTCTTCAACTACGTCGTGCTGTAGATAAAGTGACTTTTTTTAGTTAGAAGAAAAAAGAAAGAAAGAAAGAAAAGAAAAATTCGTGCCTTACGCTTGAAGCTAGCACGATGTTTAGCTGTAAAATGTGAACTGTAAAATGTTTAACGGTAGAACTAATAATTATGCGGGACATGATGCTTACTTAGAACAACCATTGAAAGATAAACTGTCTAATTTAGACAACTTGATTAGAAAGAATCCTTTCTGGTTTAGGGACCGATATTTTGTTACATTCTTAACTAGAACAACCTTCATCAATTTTGGTACAATAATAAAAAGCCATTTTTGAAATTCTATAACCTTATTGTCCCTAAAGAACTCACTCCCAACATTATCTAGAAATTGGCCTTTTTATTTTCTAATTGTAATGACAATTTCGCTAATGAATGTTATTTTAATGCAAAACTAAAATTATAAATCTTAAAAGGAAATATAGGATTGCGCTAAATTGCATAATTATGACAAAAACAGGATTTCAAAGACAGGAAGGACCGGTATCTTGAAAATATGTCCCTCTGGGGGCTTCCGGAAACCATCTCAAACGCAGTCTTGCCTATCGCAGGGGCCCCTGACAGGTGTCCGCCCGTAGGGCCCCTGACCTATAGACTAGAGATGAGTTCGGCCTCTTTTTTTCTAAGCTGGAGCCCGAAGATCTGAAATCCGAGCACGGAAAAATCTTGTATCATCAGAGCATGAGACCGATACCGAAAGTACAAAGTAGAAAATTGTGAATAAACATTTTTAAATTGTTTCAAGATTAATTTTGTCATTTAAAAATCTCTTCTTACATAGAAATAAGTATTAATCCTAAATATCATACCCAATGAGGGCATTTCGTGATTTTCATGTCATATCCCTAAAATTCTGTTTAAAATAGTAAATTTATTATTTATATAACCCAGTGGCGCAGGCACTTTGTTAGAAAATGTATGTCTGTGTGCGATACAAATTTTGTGGGCGCTCCATCTCAAGAACTAATACATGGAATTTAATCAATCTTCAGATTTAGTTAGACCTTGAGATAAATGGGTGCTGATTACATTTTGGTGTAAATTGCCCAACAGGTGGCGCTGCTATGCTACATCTTTCACGATTTCCGTGACAGATATATAGCAAGAACTAATGTACGGAATTTCATCAAACTTCTTATTATGTTAGAACTTGAGATAAACAGACGATGATTACGATTTGGTATATGTGTACGATTTGGAACATGTGTCGCTATGCTCCGGATATCACTATTTCGTAAGTTATTTTCGCCTTGTTTAATCGAAGAAAATTCTGTGATTAGATGTGATAGCTGCGCTGCCATAACCGCCATGGTTCGCATTAAAAAAAAACTTGACACAAATTCTGTCTTGGAGGAATAACTATAGATCATAAGTGCCATAGACATAATGTTAAAATGCAAGCAGGTTTCAATTTAAGTTTTTTTTTTGTTTGTTTGTTTTTGTTTTTTTACAATTTGAAAACATTATAAGTCAGTGCCATAATACTTAACGTTAAAACGCGCGCGGGTTTCAATTTAAGCTTTTTTTAACAGCTTGCAAGATGTTAGTACAAAAAGTGGTGGTAAAGACGAAACTAGGGGGGGGGAGGGGGGCAGAGCAAGAGGGCTAATGCTCTGAGAGGCACGGTAGAAAATACTGAAATGCAAACGAGATATTTTAAAAGAATTGTTCCATCGGATTAACATTAGCGAGCGGACGTTTTCGCGTGAGTGTAAAATTGGTTGGAGCCAACGTCAGAATCTTCTATCTATGGCGTAGGAGTCAAATTTTGAGATAGAGGTAAAAGAAAAGAAAAACATTGAAGGCTGTTTTAAGAATAGAGTTTGAAACGTGTCATATCATAATCTTATGGCCGCAGTACAGGTATATGAAAAGTCAAGTTGTTTTTTTTTATGTTCGGAAACAAACTTTCTTTCGACAATTAAAGTAATCTTAAAATGTGCATTTCAAAATTAGAAATCATCAAACTTTAAAATGAAAATTAACTTGCTCAGCTCATTTTTGAGCAGATTCTGCATGCGCTTCCCTAGTATATTTTCCAAGAAAATATACGCCCCACCAGTGGCTGAGAGGTTCTGCTCTCAAAGCTGGTAGACGGGAGGTGCTAGGTTCAAACCTTGTCGCGCTCGTCGACCTAACCGTTCGGAGGTTTCCGTGGTTTTCTTCGAACCTTACCGTAAATACAGGTTAGGATCCCTTAGAAAGACCCCCCCCCCCCCCTAGAGCCTATATATCCCTCTCCCTTGTGTAGATAATCGGCAGTCATAAAATCAACCAACTAAGAAAATATACAATAATATACTAAAATACTAAGTATATAAATATACTATATAACATATAAACTAATATACTAGGAAAATATACTAAATATAATTTCTAAGAAAATATAGCTGCAAGAAAAGCTTTTATTTATTTATTTATTTATTTTTTTAATACAGAAAAAAAATGGAAAAAAAGTTGTTGTTTTTTTCTTCACTTTCCATTTTAAAATAAATTTCCGAAAATTTTACATCTCTACTCTAGACCTAGAGAGTATGTTTATAAATAATTTATTTGAAAAGAGCGAAAAAGTTTGCTGTTTTAACGTTTCCCTGTATATCTTACCATTATTTTCTATAGTGACTTTGAGAGATTTCAACCTCTAAACTCTCCCCACCCACAGTATATAAAAACTAAAAGGTGATATAATAGTAATTCACACATCATTCACCACTTTCCTCCCTCCCCTCCTGTCCCGAAGAGGGAGACTGGAAATAGATTAGCAAATGAAACCGCGAGTCAGCTGAGAAAGGATTGACAAGGACAAGACCGCTTTGTCTACATTACATCTGATTTTAGAACGCTTTAATAAATGTCTTACTATCTTATCTGCGAAGAAGACGTTCATTAAAGCAGCACCTTGGGCAAAAAGGACAGAGTCTGAATACTGCCTAGCCCCAGTAGTTATACGTTTATGCATTATGGAAAGTTGGGTTCTTTTGCAGAGCCAGAGCAAGCCAAAGAGAATCACTATCTACTACTAAAAGGAAATCTAGGTAATAATATTTGAGCGCAATTATACAGTAATAATAATGGGATTTTTTTGCAAATGAAAGAGCATAAATTCAAGTTTTAAAAACATTTTTTTTAATTTGGAATGTGGTTGAAAAACGGTCCTCTTCCTCTGGAGGGATTTGATACAGGGGTGTCCAAAAATGGAAGCGTTCTGCGGTACCAGATCGCCAGAGGAATCACGGAATTTGCTGATCTGTAACAAAAAACTAAAACAAAACCTTAAAATTTGCGATATTTTGTAGTCGTAAATTTTAAGGTCCGAGAATCTCAAAATTTATAAACCCATCCGAGAATCTCGGATGGGTTTATAATTTTTTTGATCCTAAAGAAAATGGCGGCCGTTCAAATTTTAAGCTGTTGATTTTAGACTAAAAATTTCGGATTTAAATCGCACAAAGAAAAAAAATTACAATTCGAATATTGAAAAAAATGTGTCCGTGAGGAACTACAAAATAGTATGTTACTAGAAAAGCATGAAACCTTCAACCAAATCGGTTGATCCAATCTCGAGTTCTACCTGGTACCGATTTGTAAAACAGAGTTTCGAGAAAAACAGGTTTCAAGTTTGACAACGTTTTTAAACAAACATGGATAACAGTGATAATTTTCAACTTACATAAAATTATCTGTACCAGGCCCATATAATAAATACTCCTGGAATTCCTCTTTCTCAATTATTTTGTTTCTACACGCACACCGCACACACTACGCTAAAAATGAGCCTATTTACTGCAACATACAAAGGTGGATAACTTTTGAACCAATACGAATTTCGAAAAAACTGCTTTACCAGTTTTTAAGGGCTTAAAAAATAAAAATATGTAAAAAAAAAAATATCCAATATAAAAATGAGTCAGAAATTGTGTTGAGAACAGCCTTGAGAAATGTAATTGACAAGAATGATAAAGAACAGTAATTACACATCATTATCACTGTATTTTCCTGCCTCCTGGAAAGAGACAAGTAAAATGTTAGTGAAAAAAAGTTATGAATTCGCTGAAAAAAATCATAAAATTCGTTGATCGGTCACGGGAAAATATCATGAAATTCGTCAATCGGTGGCAGGGAAAAAAAATGTGGTCGCAGGAGAAAATCGTAAATTCGTGAATGGGCGTCATATTTCGCGTTTAATTAAGAAGCTGTCAAACGTACGGATGTTTGTTCTACATCTATATTTTTCATGGTTTCATTTTGTTCTCTGGATTGATTCTCGCATTTAATCGTCGTTTCAAAAAGCAAAATTCTCCGGAACAGTGTGAATATTTCGAATCGAAAACAGTATTTCGATAACTATATTAGGTAAAGAGTCACCTGATTAAATTTTTCCATAGGTTATGAGCCTATACATTATTCACGCAAATGTTAAACCTATGGGAGTTTCTTTAATTTTGTTTTTATATTACTTTTTTTTTTTTTTTTTTTTTACTTTCTTCTATCTCTAAAAGAAGAAAGTGTTGGATCCGTGAAAAATTTCGACAGGTTTATGCGTTTTAGAGGGTACTGAACACGATTTGTCTGTTTTAACAAAATGCCTATGCGTGAGTCTGTATGTATGTAAAACAAATTTTGTAGGCGTGCTATCTAAAGAACTAATGCACGGAATTTATTTAAACTCCAGAATCAGTTAGATATTGACATAACTTGGTGGTGATTAGGTTTGGGTGTAAATCGCCCTACAGGTGACGCTGCTATGCTGTATTATTCACGATTTCCAAGATAGTGACATCTCAAGAACAAATGCTCGGAATTTCTTTAAACTTCATATTCTGTTAGAACTTGACGCAAACTGGTGCTAGTTAGATTTTGGTGCAAATCGCCCAACAGGTGGCGCTGCTAAGCTGCTTTTTAACGACTTCCGCGATAACTATAATTTAAGAACTAATTCTTAACTTCATCAAACTCTATATTCTGTTAGACTTTGACATAAATAGATCTTTATTAAGTTTGTATGTATATCGCCCAAAAGGTGGCGCTGCTATGCTCTGTTTTTCACGGTTTCCGCGATTAGCTTTATCTCAAGAACGAATAGATTGTCATTTAATGTTGGTTGCAGACGATTTGATTTATATAGAAGATTTTGTGATGGCAACAGCATACTAGTTTTATTTTGGTTGTAGTTTTTGTTTCTATGAAGCTACATTCACTTTCGGAACCGGTTCCAACCGGTTTCAAAAGTGAAAGGGCCGTCATATTAAAAAAAAAAAAGAAAAAGAAAGAAAGAAAGAAAAGGAATCAAAATCAAAAAAAGTATAAACGTGCAACGTTAAACATCGACCTCGGGTATCCTATACAAAAAGCGAAAAAAAATCATGTAAAAATATTAAAATGCAACCGAGACATTTGTAAAGAACGCTCCCGTAGGTTTAACATTGGCCTGCGAGTGTCTTCGCGCGACTAGATCGGACAGAAAAAATCCTGTATCGGTAAAGGGTCAAGTCACAGTAATCATTTACACACAGGCAAAAGAAAAAAAAAAGGGTGGGGTGGAGAAAGAAAACTCAAAAGGTTACACCCATCAATTTTCTAAAATTTATAAATTGCAATACTGTAATTCAAACAATAATCGCCTGCGGATAATAATGCAGTATACAAATTTTAGTTGCAACTTTAAAAAAAAACACAAAAAAAAAACTGTTACCCCAATTCCCATCAGAAGCAAACATGCTCTAATTTAATAGCATATTCTAATTTTGTAAAAAAATTCCGATATAAGTCAGAAAGGATAATAGGAGAAGTAAATCGACCAGTTATTCTATAACATATGAGATATCAGAAAACATAAATTAAAGAGAATTATACAAAATCTAGAACTGGCAGTGTATCAGATAAAAAACCTTATTTTAGCTCAAATTTGAAAAAGAAAAATCAAATTTATGTTTTTGATTAACAAAAATATTTTTATTTCTTGTTTTTCTAACAACAAATTTAAAAAACAATTATCACTTAAAAGATTTGCTTATCCTTGCTGGTGCATACTCTGTTTCACTTGATGAAGGGAACCGCTAATAAATTGCTTTCGAAACTATAGTGGTGTTACATATCGTTTTTATAAAGTTAAAAAAAGACTTTTTATCTAATGCGGAAAAATCTATGTAGTGTCTTTTATTTATCACTTTTATTAATATGAATTGTTTTACTATCAATGTTAGAGATTTGTTTAAAAATAATACAAATTAACAAACAAAATATTCTTTTGCTTTTTAAATATATTTAAAAGCTACATTTGGGTGTACATATTCACAAGTTTACTAAAGCAAATCCTGTTTGCTGACTATCAACCATCAAATAAATAAATTAAATTAAACAACAGTTGTTATATTTAAACAAGTGTTAAAGAAATAAAAATAAAAACAGTGCACCCTTCTCCTATGATCGGGGCCGACGAACGCTTGTAACAAACGGAAATTTCAATTAAATATTTTTATTTATTTTCAATGATTTATCATTATAATGGTACATTGAGAATAAATACAAAAAATCCACTTTTAATAAAGCGACTTAATTATTGGTATACATTTCTGGAAATTTTAAAGAAATTCGCAAAAATTATTTACAATACCTATTTAAAATCAATTAAAATTAAGTAGTAATTAAAGTCAATTTTTTAATAAGGGCAATGCTTACGAAATTTGATGCATGTGTTAAGATATTTTATATCGCACTGCATTAAAATAAATAAATAACACATTTTAATTTTTATATGATAAAAGGAATGTTTTATTTTATTCATTGCTGGATGAGAGTTTTTAAACTTTCTTATAATAATTTATTCAAGACATAAATAATTAGCAAAATATATATATAAATTTATTATAATTTATAAATCAGCTGAACCGCACAATATTTATTTATTTTTAATATAATTAAATATGTGGATAGATAATATACGCAAATCTATGCCCGTGTATGTGTCAATGATCAATGTCAATAAGTATTTCTCTATCTATATATTTTAAAATAACAATAACTATAAATAAGCTTTTTTTGGAGATTTTAAGTTAATTAGTATAAATATTTTGTATAAAATGGCAACACTTGCTTTTAGAACTATTTTACAAAATAAGGTTTTTTAGTTTTTATCACTACATAAATATACCTGAATAGCACAGCACGTTCCCATCGTAAAATAGAGGGAGGGGGCGGAAACTGAATAAATAATATTAAAGAAATAATGATGAGGCGTGAAATATTTGTTAATGATACATGTATTTAAATAATACAAAAGAGTTATCCAACCTAAACTTGTATTTTCTCCTAAGATCTCACAAAATAACATACCATTAATTAAAAAATAACATGACACAAGCCATTAAAAATATCAACACAGTTTAATTTTTAAAGAATTTGTTGGGAAGCCAGCGATGACATATTTTTTAACAGTAAAATACTGCAGCAGCTGATAGTCAAAATAAAAAAAAAAACACAAGTAAAAACAATGTTCAGATAAAGATTTCAACGGTGAAAATATCCTCACCTTCAGTTATCTGTATGGATGAAATTATTCTTAGAACAGCTGATGTTGATAAGACATAAAACTGAAACAGAAATAGTAATCGCAATATTTATCTTTCTTAGAATATCCTCAGATGTCAATAGATTCTGTAGCTAACCCCACCTAAAATCGAACGCATGTCAGCGGACGCAATATGGAGAAACCGAATTACGCAGTACCGATACCATTTCCCATAGAGTGAGAGCAATAAAATAGTTCTTTTTAAAAGTATAAAATGATATATTTTTTAATGTATAATATTGATTATAAAACGTTATTTATGAAATACGTGGCAAATGCAACTTATTATTGTTGCTCTTTTAAAATATCTAAAATTTAGCGATAAAAACTTTCAAACTGTATGAGAGGATTGACCTTCCCAACTTGCTTTTCACCGGTGCACGGTGTATGTATGTATATATACTAGTCGTTCGCGCGTAGAAATGACAGATTGAGAGTAGATTGTAGGCTATCATATCTGGCAGATTATCGCTTTAGTTCGTTATTTAAAAGAAGAATAAAGCTTGAAGGTGGTTGCGAGACAAGAAAAAAGAAAAATATATATGATTTACATACTTTTTACTTGTTTTTTTTTTCTTGAAATGTATATTTATATATAAATATTATTTAAAAAATTATAAATTGTTATAAAATGATATATTTTCTGAAAGAATATCATCGCCTTATCCATACTTTATTTCATTTTTATTTTCTACTATGTACGTATATAAGAAGAAAATATTGGAATTGTGAATATTTTTTACCTCCTTTTTTTTTTTTTTTTTTTTCTCTCTCTAACTGGATTACATGTTTTGGGATGTTATGTTCTGAACACGATTTGACTATTTTTGGAAAATGTCTGTCTCTCTGTTAGTATGAGCGTGACATAAATTTTGTAGCCGCTTTGTCTCAAGAACGAATAGACTGAATTTAATCAAACTTCAGATTCAGTTAGATCTGGATATAAATTAGTCATTGATGCAAATTAATTTTAGGTGCATATAGTGCAAAAGGTGACGCTGCTATACTGCATTTTACACGATTTCCGTGATAGCAATATATCAAGAACTAATGCACAGATTTTCATCAAACTTTATATTCTGTTAGACCTTGACGGACGTAAATAGACGCTGATTAGATTTGGATATATACTGCCCAACATGTGTGTTTTCAAATGATTTCAACGATAGCGGTATCTCAAGAACTAATGCATGCAATTTCACCAAACTTCATAATTTGTTAAAGTTTGACAAAAGATAGTTAATCTTATTATGTATGGTTATATACCTCCGAAAACAGGTGGCGCTGCTATTCTGCGTTTTTCACGATTTCCATGATAGCTGTATCTCAGAAAATAATGCAAGGAATTTCATCAAACTGCATATTCTGTTAGACCTTGATATAAATAAGTGCTGAATCTATTTTGACTTCGATTACTCATTAGGGAGCTATCCTATTCTTGGGGAAAGATTCCTAATCAGTTCCACAATCAACTGATGCAATTTAGTGAGCGTGGTTTGGAGTTTTTTAACCTCCATTCTTTTAACTCTCATATACACTTTTAACTACAATGTTGTCAGAACATTCATTTTTGATGCCAACTTTTGGGCTATGAACTCGATTACGGAATATTAGCGCTATGCTTTTTGCTATGACACCATATCTGTATATTATTTTCTATTGTTTAGAAATGTGCCCAATTTTATATTTGAGTTTAATAATTAAAAATGTATATGCTGATCTAATTTTATATTTTAATACCCTCCAGGGGACGTTGTTGTTCTGGTTTTCCTTTAATTCGCTGAGAGAGATCACCATCTGCGTGTTAAACTCAAAGAAATACTCTGTTTTATAGTCATAATCATTGAAGCATTCATTATAAATTAATATATTAGGCTGGTATATAAGAAAGTTTTGTGATGACCACTGCATACTAGTTGAAGTTTAGTAAAGAAAATAATACACATAGGTATTTACAAAAATACTTAATATTTGGAGGAATAGGACGGCATTGGCAAAAGTCGAACCAGGGATCTCGGAACAGCAGACGAGTTCTACAGTGCCGAACAAAAGGCTAGCTCAATAGCTTCCTACTAGAAGCCACAGAGTTCAGAGAAAGATAGAGATGAAGTGTATTGGTTTGGAGTGAAGCTAAAAATGCAACCCTGAAACCGGTCACAATTCGACCTAAACACTGGGGGCTCGCTTTGAAAATCTCTCCCCGTCCAATGAATTCAGCCCTTGTTACACGTTCTTGTCTTGTTTGGGCCGACTGATTCGAGCGATAACTGGCTTCGAATTGAAAGCCGTTTTGACGATATAGTGTATCTCTATTATAAACTGAATTCTGTGATAGAAACTCGTTTTCTACTGTCCGTGAAAGATGACGTTGCCACAGTACTCCATCCTCAGGGAAGAGAGTTTTCGATTGATGTTGGAACTTGTGTTGGTCACTTGTGTTGTATCTAGCATGACGGTTGCCAAGGGGATGCTATCGCGTTGTTGTGCGCATTTGTGGATCGGCGTGACAGACTTTGTGCTATGAAAGTTGTCATAGGCTTTGTGCTGTGAGCATTTAAACAATCACAGGCAGTACAACATAAATTTTTTGTCATGATTTGATAGTCAATACTATAGGGCAACTCATATAAAAAGACCAGTGAATTATCGTGAAAACTCAAAAAGTTACACCAATAATTGATAAATTGAGGAGGAAATCCCATAGGATTATATGGGATTTCCTCCTCAAATTATCAATTATTGCTGTAACTTTTTGAGTTTTCACTATATTTCACTGGTCTTTTTGTATGAGTTGCCCTATAGTATTGACTATCAAATCATGACAAAAAAAAAATTGCTGTAGTTCACACATAAAGTGCGCAGTTAAAATTTATTTCATACAAATACACATATCTTATCAAATATTCAATATATTAATTACAGTATACTATTTCTAAGATTTTTAGTCAAGTGTTTGGAAAGCAGTGTTAAATTCGGCTGAAAACTTTGTATGCTATAAAAAAAAAAACTTTTGAATTTTTCCCAGAAACGTTAACATCTTCACGAAGATACGTGCTATGCTTACACAAATGCACACAAATGTTGAACCGGACCTACATAGTCATTTGCTGCAGTGACAGACCATTTGTAGCATTTTCTGTTACTTAGGTAATCGAAAATATTATTTTATTATTGAAATTATTATTGTCCCCCCCCCCAATTGTCCTCGCGACAAAATCTTCACTGAAAAACATGAGGTGAAACATGTTCTTTACATCCTCAAAGTTCAAGGGCATTTCCTCACGAGTTACAGAAGATTTTCGACGAAACGTCTGAAATTAGTCACTGCCCCTTAATTTCTGGATACCAGTGTAGATATAAACACAAATAGGGGGTGAAGAATACTACATTACTAGATCTCCGTTTGTTTGTTTGTTTTATTAAACATATACATCAGACTTGTGTGCTTGATACAAATATCCGCTTATAAATCTTCGTCAAGATAAGAACTGGATAGACACAAGGAAATTACAGCACTGAAGAATTACAGCCGAGAACTCCACAGAGAGTGTGCAATGAAGTTGACGGGAGTCGAACCCGCAGCCTTATCTCCTACGCTCTCAAGCTATTAGCGGAATGGTGTCTTAACCACTCGGCCACGGAGAGCCCCTGGTTCTCCGTCGTCCAATAAAAATTATTTTTTGGAGGGTGAGGCTGTTGCCACACCTGCATAATGCCCTAATTGTATTTATATGTGACTTGCGCCATTTTATTACAAACTATAGAGTATTTTTTCTCAGAAACATAATAATTACGATATTTTCGTGATTTTTGAGCACCAGACCTCCTTAATAAACTACAATTTCATTATGTGTCAAGATAGCCACTATTGACGCTAAAATTTTTCTTTTTTCCAACTCGAACATTTTCTTCCCGTTCTTAAAGTTTTATATTTTATCTAGTAAAAATAAAAATAATAATAAAAAAAAATTTTGCACTTAAATATTTCTCTATCCCTGATTTTTTTTAATCTGTTGTCTTGTTTCAGAATGTTAGCCTTCCTAGAATTTCAAACTGCTTTATCTCAGACATAGAGTTAAAAAATATACTCTGAAATCCTTGTATCAAGGCTTAACATTTAAGCAAAAATTTGGATTTCTAATTTTTTTATATATTTTTTTAGGTTTGAAATCTTTTATTGGTCACCATTTTGAAACAAAATGGCGGATCAAGCTGGCCAACGAACTCGGTCGAGGTCTTAGTGAGCCCAATGCAAATGCTTAGTTACACCCAAATCGGTTTACAGATACGAGTGCTTTTACATGATAAAAATCAGATATATATATATATATATATATATATATAATGCCATTACAGAAGGTTGAAGTCAGGACTGCTAAAAAAAGTTTTTTATAAAGTGGGTTTCATGCCTTTAACACAATCATTTATCCTTCTATATTTTACATAATGACTCCTCATACATGGTTATATATTTTCACCCCCTTAAATTATCACTTTTTAAAAATGAATTTATCATTTACATATTCATCTCTTTTTTTTTATTTTTGTATTTATTTTTTAATTAATATTTTATTCTTTATCTATTTAATTTTTAAGTAATTACCAGGCTCGGACTGGCCCGCCGGCCGATGCGCCTCTCAGCCAGGAAAAATTTCGCGCCCTTAAGTCGCTCCAATATCCCTCTTGCTATATACGCATACATTTTTTAGTGCACTAAATTTCGAGAATTTGCTTAGGGATAATCATCAATTAATAGTTTTTTCATATAAGGGTACTTTCACTTTCAGAACCGGAATCGCGTAATGAGTTAACATGTCCAGATACCGAGCACTCGTTACTGTACACGTTTGCAGATCACCGGCAGTAACCTCTTCAAAAAAGTAAGGGCCCAGGATGAATGTACTCGCTATACGACACCACACAGTCACTTTTTCCTCGTGTAACGGACGTGCATACACATCATGTGGATTATTCTCTGCCCATTGCACACAATTTTTCGAATTCACGTTACCAGTTAACGAGAAATGCGCCTCATCTGTCCACAGAATGCATACAGGCCAGCTGCTATCTTCATCGTACCTGATAAGTAATTGATTTGCAAAATCCAGCGGTAATTGATAGTCTCCCGCTTCCAACATCTGGACTCGCTGAAATCGATACGGAAACATGTTTAGAACAGGGCGCAGAATCTTGCGTACAGTTGAATTCGGCAGATCCAGAACACGTGAAACATCGCGTGCAGTTGCGGGACGAACTGTGCTTATCGTCTGATGGACTTCTGCAACAGCTTCCACAGGAACGGAAGGTCGTCCAGACCGAGGTCGATCGCATGTGCAACCAGTTTCTTCAAATTTATGAATCAAGTCCCGTACAGCTTTGACAGTGCACGTGCCTCGCCGTAATCCATGGTTTCTGCGGTAAACACGCAATGTCTCTGCGGCATTTTGTCCATTCAGGTAATAAATCTTTACGATTTCCCCACGTTCTTTCCCTGAAAGCGGCATCTTGTTCGGAATGGCAGAAAGGAACATACGCGGCTCGCATTTCACAGTGCCTTTTCTTTCACCTAGCGTGACGACGTCAGTCATGACTGTGTCTTACGTAGAACCCGAAATTTGCGTTTCTTGGTTTCTTCTTCTCGTTTTGTGGAGAACTAATCAGGCTGGGATATCAGCCAAAGAAACGGTGTGACGTGTGACGTAAATGAAACGAAAATTAATGCTCTGGTGCACGGCAAAGTCCTTTTTACTTTTCCCTTGCCTAGTTCCGGTGATTTTGATGCTACAGTTGCCGTTCCAACGCTATTTAGGGTTTTTCACAATGGAGATCACATTCTAATACAAAAAACTGGGTGTTGCCATTTGATTTTTTCGAAATTTTCTCACTGTAACCGTAACTGTTTGAGTGACACTGTTGTTTTCCATATCATTCTTGAGCGCATACCTCAAAATACCTTTTGCCAAAATTTCATTCAGTTTCTGTGAATGGTATGATAGTTAGGGACCCAAATGTCGGGATAGTTTTTTATAATCACCCTGTATTTCTTCTCAATATAAATATTTTTTGAAAGTTTACATACTGAATCTTTATTTGTGTGTGTGACGAGACAAACACATGCAGAGACCCCATTTAAAGATGTTACTTTGCTAAAGAAAAAAAGCTGTAGTAAATAAACTGCATTTGCTATCAGATTATATCAGAAATTGCATCTAAACCACATTCATAACTGAGTTGATAACTAATTCATATTATGTCAAATAAATATTTTTTTAAAAAAGAGGTTGGATCTCTTAGCACTGAAATTCTTGCATCTTAATAGTCATAAAAGTACAATTTATTTGCACAATAGTTTTAGCTATATTTGTTAAAACACAAATGGTAAATAATAAAACATT
Source organism: Maratus michaelseni (assembly GCA_963931845.1). Lineage (NCBI taxonomy): Eukaryota > Metazoa > Arthropoda > Arachnida > Araneae > Salticidae > Maratus > Maratus michaelseni. Next base: position 406,004,328 of record OZ007590.1, on the reverse strand, counting down.
TCTGAAACTAAGGAAACCAAATTATAACCTCCTCAGACCCCAGCATTTATTTTTATAATTTTTTCTACTTTAGTTATGAATTTATATTAACAGATGAAGATTTAAGTGAAGTAGTATATTACCAGGTTGCCTTGATTCAGGTAACTCAAAGAGACTGTCAAAAATAGCTATTACCATTTGAAAAATAAATGTTAGTACATTTTTTAATATGTAGACAATAACCTCCGAAACAAAATTTATGAATAGATTTTAATAGTAGACATTATTCCCAATAAATTGGTAACTATGTATTTTTTATACCTTATTTGAAGGATAATTAGTAGGGGGTGATCAGTTTTTTCCATGACTATTCTAAGTTATCTATTGACAAAATAACAAAGTAGAAAAGTCCTAACCTACAGTCAATCTCTTACAAGGTAATATGTGTTTAACTTTCTAGAGTTTTTGAATATTACACAGAGCCGTCCTTAGCGAAAGCGAGGCCGGGTGCAAGAACTTTTGCGAGGCCCTTCCATTCTGACCAATGTTTCCAATTTAGCTGTTTTTTTTATTCATCTACCAGAAATTTTTAATAGTAATTTTGCTTTATTTAATGTCAGATATTGTGTGATTAAATAAAGTAAAGGCAACTATTCGGAAATTCTGGTAGCTATTTTGAACAAAATTCCTCTAAATTAGCAGCGTTACTTCTCACAACGTAATAGGCTTTTGAAAAATCACGCGCTTGAATGACATACACAGTGGCACATCAAGGATTACACTTTTTTATGGGTGTGTGTTGGGGGTAGTATGTTTTAATATTTTATAGAGACTCTGACCAATTTGGTTTCATAATACTCGAACTGGGCTTGGTCTATTCTTTTTTCAGCAGATTTCGACGGGCGGAGAATTGATTCTGGCCGTGTCATATCGGAGAGGCTTTTTCTTTCTTTCTTTTCTTTTTCTTTTTTTTTTCGGGGGGGGGGAGGGGTAAGTTAATAATATTGTACAGTCGTTAATAAAAGAGAGAGAGAGAGAGAGAGAAGATTATTTCTTTACTTTTCCCCAAACTTTTTAATATTTTAATCGTCAAATTGCTGCAGAGTAATACGAAAAGTACTGTTCGACTGCAAATTTTGTCAATTTTTCGAATTTGAATACAAATTTTGAAAGAGAGAAATCCTATACATACTAAAAATTGTATCGACTTAAAAATAAAAATCTTTTCATTAGCCAACCGTCACCTACCTCGCTCTGTTATTTTTTTTTATCGAAGTCCCCCCCCTATATTTTAGTGTATCATAAATATAAGGGGCTCACAATTTAAAATACTTATAACGCGATCTGTAATTATCGTATTGTCTCATATTTTGTACGATAAATATAATCTTTATAAGGAAGGGATTTTTAACCGAAGTCCCTAAATTTTAGTATAGCATGAATATAAGGGCTCATTAACTAAAAACACCTATAAATCAGATCCAAATTGTCGCGGGTCAAACAAATTTTGTTTGGTAAACCTTTTAGTTGGAAGGACTCTGCCGATTTTTTATCGAAACTGGCCACATTTTAATGTATTATAAATATAAGATGGTTACATATTAAACACTTATAACTCTAGCTGTAGTTGTCGGAGTAACTCATATTTTGTCTGGCATTTTTTTTATTTATCATATTAATGCGACAAAGTACACCCCCCCCCCCCCTTTAGGAAGGTTGCGTTTACCACACAAAATAAGAGTGTTCGACAATAATTACAGCTCAAGTTATAAGTATTTTAAGTTGTTAGCCCTTTATACTTATGATACATTAAAATAAGGGGGTTTATATAAAAAATTGACAGAGCCCACCTCTTTGAAAACGATTACGTTTTTCGTACTAAATTTGTGTGGACTGTGACTATTTCAATCCGAGTTATAAGTGTTTATGTTTATCGTGCCCTTATATTCACACTATAATAAAATTTAGGGTTTCGGTTAAAAAAACTGACTAAGTCCCGCCACTTTATAAAGATTAAGTTTACCATACAAAATATGAATATTCTGCGATAATTACAGCTCGAGTTATAAGTGTTTTAAGTTGTCAGCACCTTATATTTATAATATACAAAAATATCGGTAGTTTTGATAAAAAATCGACTGAACCTCACTCCCCCCTTAAATTGATTACGTTTACGTTTACCATGCAAAATGTACATTAGCTGCGGCAATTTGGATCCGAGTTATAAGTATTTGTGTTACGGAGCCTTTGTATTTGCACTATACTAAATTTTAGGGGTTTCTGTTAAAAATCCGACAATGTCTCCTGTAAAAATTATGTCACTTTGTTTATGCACACAAAATTTGAGCCCGCTGTGGCAGTTTGATAACGAGTTATAAGAGTTTAAATTTGTCGGGCTCATATATTCAGTTTTTTATAAAAATTTAGGGGTTTCATAAGAAAATGATAATGGCCCTCATGATGTTGAACCAAACAACGTTTGGTTCTACCTTCTTTGCAGCCTTCGACAATTAGAATCCGAGCTATAGGGGGGGGGGGCGAAATGGCGTCGACGAGACCGGAATGTCATATACTCTGAATTTTATTATGAAATAGATAACTCATAACAAAATAAATAATAATTATTTAGCTTTTTCCATTAATTTGTTTTTCGGGGGCGAGGCCTTCCTAGGCGCGAGGCCCTGTGCGGCCGCACCTGTCGCACACCCCTAAGGACGGCTCTGATATTACATGAGATGTTTTGGAAAATTGTGTAGCATTGTGTATATTTAATGTAACATAGTAACATGAAACATGCACGGGGAATATAGCGAAGTCGTTTATCTATACTCAAAGATATAATATTAAGCCCTTTTATAACTTGGTGCTATGCGAATGCGTTAAACCTTGTCAAGTCAGATACAACACAAGTTAGAAAAATTGACTTGAGTTTGTTAAAATTTTTGCGCCCTCTGAAAATCCAAGGTTTGCGCCCTTTCCCATGGCCCAGTCCGACCCTGGTAATTACCTATATTTATCTCTCTATATTATTCAATACTATTAACTACTACTTACTTTCTAATATTAGTTATTGCTTACTACCATATTATCCTCCTTAATTTTCATATCTATTTATATCTATATTTACAATAATAATTTCAAAGTCTGTAATCTTTAGCTTATTGCTCCCCTTTTTAAAGATAGACGACAGTACCAGCATTTTCCTTTTTTATTTAAAGCTAGATGGCAGCACTAGCCCCTTTCACTTATTATTATTATTATCTGTTCCCCATGATTCAGCATTTCCTGATGCAGAGAACTGGACTTGCTCAAGGATCACATTTTTGCATCAAAATTAATTCTTACCACACTTTTTTTTTTTTTTTTTTTTTTTTTTTTTTTTTTTTTTTTTTTTTACTGGTGAGTTGTGTTTATTCTTTTTTAGATTTTATGATTTTTCGTTCATATTTATTGATATACACACATTTTATTGACGCACTGTGATACATCGCACGATTTATATATTAAAAAAAATGTCAAAGCTCTTTACCATTATGAATGATATGAATATTATAAATTGAAGATGAACATCACAAATTTTTTTAAAGGTGATCTACAAAACAATTATATTCAAAAGAAAACTGAAATTTTATGTTTGATATGTAGATACTGTTGGAGTTTGAAAAGAATGTAATATTAACATAGTTGCCAACCTCCTAATTTTTTGAATACCAGTAAAATCTTTCAAAATTTTTCGCTTTATTAAATTGCAGAAATTGTACGATTAAGTAAAACAAATAATTTTACACAAAAATATTGGTATGAAAAGAATCGGGAGATTGGCAACTACGCATTAAGAGGTGCTACGGCACGAAGTATAAAGAAAACCACAAAAATCTAGCTAAACATTAGAGAGATAAACTATCAGAATTGAAACTGATACTTCTTAAAAGAGAATCAAAATAGAGGAAAATACATTTGCTTAAAAAAAAAACTAATTATTGTCTTTATTACATGAAATATCTCGCGAGTCGAAATTATTCACTATGGAATTAAAGAAATGATGTCTAAAGCAGTTAAAGAAATTTGAAAATACGATAAACGTTAAACATAAGTACCATTGCTAGAAACATTTATATAGTGGATAGATTTGTAAAAGTTGGATATGTGCTTAAAAACTTATAGTGCTTTTAAATTTGCATTCGTATGCACATCCTTATAATCATTGTTAATATCGAAAATATCTTGGAAATAATGGGTAGTGAAGATGAAGAAATCTACCTTCTTATACATATATTTGACGGCTTTAAAGGGGCTGTACATATATAACGATATCAACTTTTTGGTAATTTTGGACCCTCTCCCCCCTCCCTTACGATATCATAAGTTATATAACTTATGACGTTATATGAAGACTTTATATAAAGTCTTCGATACTCATTTAATAATTATCTTTATTTATCGCACACATTTACTTTCAGAAGCGTATTTTTTACCGTGAGTGTTGGACGTGCTCAAATTTTTGTCTTTTAAATTATAGAGAATTGTTACTGAGCATAAGGGTTAAACATAATATTAAAAAATCTAAATGTCTGGTGCATTTGGCCCTGTCTTCTTCTATCCGAAACCAAGTTTTCAAAACTCTATAAGGAAAGGGCATGTTTACAAACAAACAGTTCCATCAACTAATCTACCACTGCATTTTTGTCGCAGCTATAATTGCAGGAATCGTCATGGCGACGTAGGCCAATCATATCACAGACCAGTTTAACGTGACGAATCAAATTGCTCCATCTCATGTGTACTGTAGGAGTCGTAAAGAACGAACAGGTTTTTCTCCCAAACCAACAGTAATTTAACCAACAGTGACGTCAGGTGCCCTTTCCTCGAGGCTAACGAGAAAGACAGGCTACCGCGGTGCACTCCACTTATCTTTTTTTACAGACCGCTAGAGTGACGTGATGCTCTTTTCGTACACCTGCATTGGTAGATTCGAGCATCACGTGATTCCCGCGGTCTGTAAAAAAAGATACGCGTAAAGCACCGCGGTAGCCTTTCTCTTTCGTTAGCCTCGCCCTTTCCTTATACGACGTGCGGTTGATTTCCCTGGCCATCGCCAACAGGCAGATAAGCAAACATTAAATTTTAATAATTAGCAAATCGCAGCGTTGCCCGATCCGAATCTACCGACAAAAAACTAAGCCCGGCCGAAATGTATGATCATACAAAAAATAAATAAATAAATAAATAAATTAACAATCACAGTTTTAAAAAATACGTTGATGCAGTTTCTGCACGATTCTAAATGAAATTTTCTTGCTAAATAGGAATAAATGAAAATATCTTCATCCAAGAAATGGTTTTGTTTTTTATTTAAATCTGAGTTGACTGGTTTCGACGACAGTGGGGCACCCAATCCTAACTTCGCTTAATTCGAGGCCCGTTTGTAATAAACCGACCAGCGTAGCAGGAAAAGCTCCACAGTTTCTTTTTAAAATTAATGATTCAAGGTAGTTGATTCAAGCACTTGAATAGGTTATCTGGTGGAGAAAATATGTAAGTTCTCGCTTCAGGAAAATCCCGTGCAAGCACATTGCATTACATATATTTTTAACTTGACTATAATCATTATTTTTTTGCACAATTTCAGATTTCATGTGGCATTAGTGTTCTGTGCTATATGAAAAGGTAAAAAAAATATCCGAATTTAAATATCTAAAATGTTCAATTGAGTTTATTATAAAGAACGATTTCAATAGCACTTTATTATTAGTTAAAGGGACAATTTTCCTGTTTCGACAGCTCCGATTAGCGCTCTCTGTATGCTCTTTTATGTATGAATTGATTTCTTGACGTCAGTATGGTTACCAGAAATACATAGCAAAACATGAAATTCTATTGGTGGTTTGAGATTGATGATTTGCTCTCGGAAACGACTACTAATGTTGTATACTAGCGCCTTCTCGACGTGGTTTCACCACCAGTGCCCTTCTCAATGAAATAGGCTTCGAAGTAGGGAAATTTTGAAATTTAACACCGGCTAGGGAGGCGCACTGAGATTTAATTAAAGGAAAATTAAAAGAACTCACTCGCTCAAATCTTAAATTTTATTTCTATTTACACCCTAGAAAAATGGCTCTTTTCAGATTATTTGCGAATCGACTCATCGTGCAGCCCCAGGTAATATTTTAATGTTTCACATAAAGGTATATTTATGCAGATCTAAATTTCGCAATGTGAAGATATTGTTGATAATTGCAGCTTATGAAGATTATTTTATTTACTTTGTTTGCCAAATACTATTTTCTTGACTAGTAAAATTTCACAAAGCTTTTTATGACCTTGCAAAAAAAATGAGATGATCAACTTTTCATGAAAACAATTTTAAAAATTTTAGAATCATATCGTGTTTACGTACATGTGTTAAGAATTTAGATGAGTTTAATAAGATATTTTTGTTATATCTAATAATATAAAGATTCTTTTAAAAGTAATTTTGATTGTGTCCTTTTTATAGATCATGTTCATGTAAATCTGTTATTAAATTATTTAACGTTTATAAAATCATGTTTTACTTTATTTTTTTATTATTATTATCGCTTCTAACATGTTTAAAGATACTTAAAAAAAAACTCTATCCTTTTAATGGTCATATTGCTGTACTGTGTTTTAAAAATTTTATTTGTTCTGATAAGGCTATATTTAAAATCATATGAATTGAATTATTACACTGCTGAAATTGGGAGCATTTTTCTAGTTACTTAGAAAACTCATATTGCTTGCTTGTAAATTTTATTGTTGTACAAAATAAACTGAATGTGCTTTAGTAGAATGTGCACACATGTTTTTCTAAATTATGTTATTCAATTACAGTCATTTATGCATTTTTGTGATCATTTATGCTTAATTTAACTTTGTGTCAATAATGTTATGTTTAAAGCACATAGGTAAATGTCTGAAATCATTAAAGGTACAACACTTAAAGAACAGTATATATGCAACAGGGGTGAAAAATTAGCCAGGGTCAGGACTCTAACCTACCTGGCTCTACACTCTAACCACTGAGCTAACCTATCCAATATCCTAGCCTGGCAATTTCTCTCTAATAAACCATGCTGGCGAACATCAACGGCCAGCAAACAGTCAGGGCAGGATGACGAGAAATATGATGAATAATTTAATATCCATTGATACACAATATATTACATTAAAGCACATAAATGTCTGAAATCATTAAAGGTACACTTAAACAGGGTTCGTAAATATCATGATATTTTCGAAAATATCAAAAAAATATCTGATACTGTTTTGATATACGATTGATTTTCCTATTATCCAATATTTTCAAAATAGTCAAATTATTGATGACTGTAAATATTTTCAGAGTTAATATAAGTTAGACATTAAAACATATGGCATTTAGCACGAAAACTTAATAAAATAATATTCTAAATATCTTTTTTTTTTTTTTTTTCCTACTTAACAAAATTTAAGATCAACTAATTGAAAACGGACACAATCTACTTTATACACTTAAAAAAAAAAAACTATTAAGATTTAGTAATCATGTTTTAAGAAAATTTTATGTTTTATACAACAAAATAATTTGTTTTTATCAAAAAATTTGAACATAAATATTGTAAGCTTGATCTGCTTAGCTGAACAAAACCAAAATGAGAAAATTTATTTCTAATGAAGCTGCACGTTTATTTAAATTGGATAGTTTATCTTTTAGTGGCCTTTCCCAAGTAAATATTGCCCCGCATAATTATTGATTTTACATTTAAAAAATTCAGCTTCAAACATAAAGCTTGGAAAAGTTTTTTTTTGTTTTGTTTGGGTCGGAGGGGGGGGGGGGGGGGGGGGGGGGGGCGCTTAAAAAACCACTATAAGAGCAAAAATTCTTTATCGTCAGAACGAAATAGCCAATAACAGTTAAGAAATTCCTGTATACTTGTTTTGACTGAAAATATCAAAAATATTAGTGCAATATTTTGAAAATAATATCAAATATGTTAAAATATCGAAAATATCAAACTTTATGTTATTTTGAAAATAAATATTGTATATAATATCATGATAAATATCCATTGATATATGTCACCGAACCCTGCACTTAAAGAATGATATAGGGTAGATGTGCCAGTAATGGACACCCTTAAGTTATAATTGTTATATTCCACATTTTTTAATATTATATTAATCTAACAACAATATTTAACCATGATCATAGTCACATTTCCCAATGTGAATCGAAATTTAATTGTAAATTACAGAAATAAATCAAAACACCCTAAATTCCAGTAATGGGTACACCCCACAAAAAGTAATAGATAATTGATATTATGATTGTATTTAAAACTAGAATTTAAAGAAAGCATATTAATGAAATAAAAAAAGCTGGATTTTTATTGGTTATTTTTTTATAAACCAAAAATATTGAAGGTGGCCCATTACTGGCACATCTACCCTATTTCAGATAAATACAATAACCCAACAGGAGTGAAAAATTAGCCAGTGCCAGGACATGAACCTGGGTCTACAGCATAATGTGTTGTTGTTCTAACTGCTGAGCTAACCTAGCCGATATCCTATGTTTAGTTACACTATATGTTATAGTTAGCAAATCTTTAAACCAGTTTTTTATTATGAAACATCGAAAATGGTCAGTTTTGTATTAAAACAATCTCTACGTTATATGCTAAACAAAAACAAGCTTGTCAAATATAATGTAATCATAACCAGGGGTATGGAATTACATAAATCTGCTCAACACAGATAAGTGGAGGCTTAGATGTACCATTCACCCTCAGTCTACCATCTTTTTTTATTCTTTTTTATTGAACTTTTATTACTAAATATAAATAAATTAGTCAATTAAATTAAATAACATGTTTATAATAAGTAAATGTGGATGAAAATTATTTTGGAAATGAGAAACAAATTTATTGATTTTGATTTAAAAAACAAGATGGCGTTCTGAGGGCAAATGGTACATCTGCTCCCAAGTGGATTTTTTGACGAGAGGAGTGAATTTTTATGCAGTCTTTTACAGGGCCGGTGCAAAGTCGCACGGGGACCTGTCAAAGCAGTTAGTGGGGCCCAATGTATTCTGCAATAATACTGGACCTATAAAATTTATTTTTAAATTTTTTATATTCTACAATAATATATAATATAGCTAGATAATAAAATGTATGAAAAATATCTCTACTTTCACATTTAATATAACTTATTTTAATTTCGCAAAATCTCTATCCTTTACAATAGAGTATCAATGATTTTAATCAGATGATTTAAATCAGTGATTAAATCAACTGATTTTTTTTTTTTCAAGTGATTGATTAAAATCATAAATTTTCTAAATGTTTAAAATTACATAAAAAATTAATAAAATCTAAGAACATAATTTGGAAAGTTTCTATGAGTATTTTGCTTTATGAATAAACAAACAAACAAACAAAAAGCTTTAAATAATTGTTTCTAAACTTATTTTCTTAGGCTTCTAAAAAATTAAGTACAGTAAGTTTGTAAAAAGCAAGTTTTATTGGGCATAAAAAGCATTTAATTAAAAAATTATATTTGAATCCAATATAATTTGCAATGTCATAATTTCCTTAAGTAATCAAATTATTCATTCGTTTATGTAAAATAAGCATATCAAGTACAATAAATTTCTGCTAGTAAAAGAATAAATAGTCAGTACCTTATTTTCGCAATAATAAATTTATAGAAAATTAGAGCTAAAGAAGAATGACATTTGCTCAACATTCATTGTACAAGAATGTATAAGAGAAAAATAACTAATTAATATGAATATGGCTCCTGTTTTTGTACTTTTAAACTCACGCACATTAAATAAAGAAATAAGTTAGTGATTGAAAAGGATGCAATATATTTTTCTTTTTTTAAATTTGAAACACTGAATGCTAATAATGTTCACTGAGTGCTAATAATGCTTTGAGAATTTCATATATAACTGGCTATTCTTATATTTACTCTGTGTGTGTGTATCAATGGGTGTAACTCATTTTCATATTTTTTTTGGTTAGTGAACACATTACATGTGTGTAAATTTAGATTTTGGCGATTAACAGTCACTTTTCTAAGTACAAATGCAAAACAAGCTGCAAATAGTGTTTGTTTTTGTTGTTTCAGCTACTAATTTGTGCTAATGAAATTACTTATTTGCAGTTTATATTAATTCTGCAATTACTTACTGTTCCCTGTAAGTCATTTTTTAAGGACGCTGAGCCCTGCTCTTTTTTAAATTGGCAAAATGCACCCTGCTTTTTTTTTTTTTTTTTTTTAATAGTAAAATTCATCTTTAGTTCTACCCCGAGATTTCTTGTAAAAAACTTCCCCATGCCACAATATTTCTAAATTCGTGTGCCCATGACCTTGCAAAAAAAAAAACTTTTTATTTAGAAAAAACAGGAGTTTATTAAATCATGTTGTAGTTTAATTGTATTTTTCAGTTTGTAATTCATGAAAATATTAAAAATTAATGTAACTTTATTCATCTTCATCTTATTAAAGAATTTTATACTTTTTTTCTCGTTATATCGTTATTAAACACATTAATATATTTCCTCATGAAATAATGCGCTTTTCTACTGAACCAGTGCCCTTTTTGAGAACTAGCACCCTGTCCCTTTTTCTTTCTAGAATGAAGGCTAAATTATTAAATCATTTTAATAATTAAAGCATAAAAATGTATATTTTCCTAATTAGAGTTATTTATTTAATAATTAGGTAGATTTCGTAAGAAATACTACCTATTACATTCTCACCTAAGTTGGAAATTTTGAAAAATTTTTGCAGATCTACGCCGATCATGACTCCCAGAACCCAAAAACACCCCCAGTTCAAAACTTTATCTATCTATCTATCTATCTATGTCACTTTTTTCTGACCACGATAACTGGAAAAATTCTGCATAAATCTCTTCCAAACTGATACATAAAATCAAGGGTCATAAAATCTCGGTCAAGTTCGTTAATGGGCAAAATCGAACCAGGGGGGGGGGGGAATGGTGAGGCTTTTTGTGAAAACAGAATAAAAACCCATAATTTCTTAATTATGATACGTATCGAATCCGTTTGAAGTTATTATTGCTTCTAGGAACAGGGCCAAAAACTTATGTATGACAGATTTTTGATATAATTAAAAATTGCCTTAAGGGGGGGAGGGAAGGGGGATTTTAGAAGAAAAAAATTCATAACTTCGTCAATTCTCAAGATTTCAAATCCGCTTAAATTTATTATAAATCCTCTTAATATTATCTAAAACTTTTATATTGACAAGTTTTTTATAGGACCAACCGTTATAGCAAAAAAAAAAAAAAAATCCCTGCCGGCTCCGCTTGCGAACAAGTTATTTTTCGAAGTAGGCGGTTCCAACTCCCGCATCTTTTCGAAACTGATACATAAAATCAAGGGGCATAAAATCTCGTTCAAGTTCGTTAATGGGCAAAGTCGAACCAATGGGGGTGGGGGGGGGAAATGGGGGCGACTTTTTGTGAAAACAGAAAAAAACCCATAATTTCTTAATTATGATACGTATCGAATCCGTTTGAAGTTATTATTACTTCTAGGAGAAGGGCCGAAAATTTATGTATGACAGATTTTTGATATAATTAAAAATTGCCTTAAGGGGGGGAGGGAAGGGGGGTTTTAGAAGAAAAAAATTCATAACTTCGTCAATTCCCAAGATTTCAAATCCGCTTAAATTTATTATAAATCTTCTTAATATTATCTAAAACTTTTATATTGACATGTTTTTTATAGAACCAACTCTTATAGCAAAAAGAAAAAAAAACCTTGCTGGCTCCGCCTGCAAATAACTTTGGTTTTGAAGTAGGCGGTTCCAACTGCAGCATCATCGCAAATGATCATTTCTTCCGCAATTCCCGACAAACAGGCGTCCCATGGTCTGTGTCTTCGAAATCTACCTGTGCCTGTAGGCCGAGCCGTCAGGGATTTTTTAAAAAATTTTAAGCACTCTTAACAATTTAATATTTAAGCAGTTATTAATAATTTTAATAAATATAAAATAGCAATAGTATTTAATGTAGTTTTACATAATTATTGCAAAGTACTAACTGGCTTCGCCCACTAGCAGGCCCTTAATTTATATCGGGGCCTCGAATTGTATAAAACCTCAAACAGAACGGACCTCCGGCTCGGGTCCTTGCTGCCTTCGGCACCGTATACCGGCTTTGCTGCACATGCACTGGAAAAACCCTTAAATTCCACCTCGAACAGTACAATTCTAACCGAACAAACCTCCTGTTCCGGTCCTTGCTGCCTGTGGCACCATGTAGTAGCCGTGCTGTGCATGCACAGCAAAATGCATTAGTTCTATTGTTGTAGAAAGCTGAAATTCTTGATAGCTATTCTGTATTTTAATGCAGGGGGAAAAAATCATAAAAATTAGATTTAAATAAAAAAAATCCGATTTTAATCAAATAAATCAGATTTTTTTTACACCCTACTTTACATTATTTTAAATATTTATTTTTTGCATTCACGATTAATTTCAGGATCATCAAATTTATACATTCCCTGAAAATTATATCAACTTTGCATGTAATGAATAAAGTTAATACTCTTTTTTTTTTCACAAAGAAACATTTAAAAACAAATCTGGAGCAAAAATATTATTTTATGCAGAGGAAATGTTATTTTAAATTATAAAGTTTCAGGGTAGGGCCCTAAACATGACTTCACAGGACCCTGGGCAGCTGCCCTGTTTGCCCGTTGGTTGTGACAACTCTGGTCTTTTTGAATAGTGCAGTCTGTAAAAGATATAGTAACAAAAACTTTCTTATATTTTTATTCATTGACCGTAGACCATTATGTAACAGAATTTTTTGTGACCTTGTAAATGTAAAACAAGTGCTTTACACTCCATATTCGACAGAAATAATGCTTTAGTAAACCTCGGAAATTATCAATTTCATTATGTTTGAAACAGTGTGAATCATTAAAATGTACGTAAATAATTTTTTTTGCTATAGACTATAATATAACGGAATTCTTTTGAGTATCCCTGTAAATGAACTACAAGTGCTATATCATTTTCAATAATGAACTTGATACAGTAAACGTCAGTAACATGTATCATATCTATTACATGGCAATCTGAGTATATTCACAAGAGTTAAAGCATGGGTAAACAAACCAAAGTCATAACTTTTCAACTGAGTTTGAAAGTGTTAAAAATGGTTTAAGCCCTAAAGCTAATTGCATAACAGACTGTCATTCTGGTTCCGGGATGTTTTTATTCATTGCTTCTATTGAAATCTCGACAGTTGTGCTTTTCACAAACCATTTTAAAATTCCTTTTTTAAAGAATTTAATTTCTGAGCAGTTTTGACAATGGCCTGACAAGGAAGGTCTCCTTAAAGCACATATTCAGAATATTTAAAACAAAAAATACTAATGGAACTACTCTTGTACGTAATAAAGGATCAGTCAAATTTAACTGTGGAATGCTGGTAGAAAACCTGTAAAAAAAAAAAAAGTACTTTTGAGTATTTCGCATAAAAAGATGCGATTTGGCTAGCAAAACTTTTTCCTCGCTAATTGCAAGTGATTTTAATGCATTTGGAAATTTTTTGTTAAATGAGTGTTTAAATGCTAGTACTTTATGAATTTAAACTTAAACAACTAAATAGTTTATTATTTTTTTTATCAGTTTATATATAATATATATATACAAGTTGAGTATTGCTGAAGTTATTTAATTTTAAACGGTTTTGCTGGCTTGATAAGTTTTAATTTAACAGTAACTCTCATTATTATACATTTCGACATTGAATAAGTCATCATTTCCATGGCAACAATGCTTTTCTCTTGTCTCCGACACTAACAATACTGAAGTCAAATTGACAGTGCTCAGAATCGGACATTAATTTTGAGTTTGAAGCATGTTTAATCAATTTAAATTTTGTTTCTAAACCGTAGGATACGATCGTTAATGTTTATATACATATAAATGTATATGGCAAAACCGTAGTTGTAAAAGTGTATTTAGTTAAGATAAACTTACTTAAACTAGATCAGTATAAAATTTTTCCTAAAAGAGTTATCATAAAAGTGTGTTTTTTTTATTATTTCCTTGTGTCACGATAAATCTCCAAAAACACGAAATTTTCTTAATTTTTTTACAGACATTATGATTATATTGAGGTTCCACAGTAGTTTTTATTATAAAAGTATATAACGTCATGAGAAGAATATCCTGTAATTTTTTTCAAAATTTTCTGAGTATGCGCTTATGGAGACCTTCCTTGTGAGAGGTGGTGCACAGTTTGAAGAAGTTTTGCCATTCCTTTTAATTTTTAATCTAAGATGTTCAAATCGCTTCCTATTTTCATTCATCCAAGATTAGTTTAATCAATTCAACAACTTTGTTTAAAATGGCCATTAGGAAAATCAATTCTGCTAATCTCAAGACAAAAAATAAAGGAGACTTGTTTATTAAAAGGTTATTTTTTCTCAGTGTCTATTTTTCTATTTCAAGATTTTAATTATATTTTTCTCTTTCAATGATTTTAAAGAAGCACAGGTTTGCTCCCCTTATTTGCTTAAAGCATTTACCAACAATTAAAATCCCTAAATATGACAGTAAAAAGGGACTAAATGATGAGAAAAAAAGTCCTTCCGGCCTGTACCGGGAGGAAAAAGTAGCTTTCCTATATCTTCGTTTTAAAATTTTAACTAATGTTACACGAAAACAGCAAGTTAAAATGCAAAGAAAATGTTTACAAAAGATTCGTTAATACTGAATTTGAATAAGAAATTCGCCAAATTATTGAGCAAGAGCCAAATTGGCTTCATTTATGAAGACTTATTTTGGTCGCCAAATTTGGCGATATTTCGCCAAATGTCGCCAAGTTTGGCGAGATTTTGGCGCTAACGAATATGAATATATAGTTTTATGTGTATGATGATTGGGAAAATTATTACAACAATGAAAATTTTTGTAATGTGCTGTCTTGTTTCAAAATGTCAGCCACCCTATAATTTCAAACTGCTCTATCTCAGCCATTTTTTAAGATAGAGGTAAACCAAACAATGCTCTGGAATCCTCGTATCAAGGCGTCCTCGTATCACTTAATTAAAAAATAATTTTTATGTATATTTATTTTAGTTTTAAATTTTTAAATGGCCGCCATCTTGAAACAAAATGGCGGACCAAGCTGGCCAACGAACTCGGTCGCGACATTGGTGAGCTTAGTACACGAGCGTTATCGTATGACATAGGTCAGATATATATATATATATATATATATATATATATATATGGAGATATATATATATATAAATCAACATTTGAACGGAGGGTGGTTTTGGGGTCTGGGGGTCATGATCGGTGAAAATATATCAAAATTTTCCGGAACTGCTTTCCTCCGAATGGCTGCAATAGGTAGCTTTATACTTTTTTGTATTGAAAGCTACCTAACATTGACCAGGAATTACCCCAGTGACCAAGACTTACCCCAGTTACATGGGGCAATATTTGGTCAACTTCTGTAAATTATTTAAAATAGTATAAGAAATATAGAGACTATTTTTTAATAGCTAAAGTAATTGATAATTGAACTAAAAAGAAAGAAAAGAAAAATATTTAAAATTTGAGTTGTGACAAAGATCTTTGTAAAAATGTGCCACTGCTGAGACCAATGTTGTTTTACAGAAACTAAACAAGCACTTTCAAAACAATTTTTTTTCTCAAACTAAATAAGTAGTAATTCTACAATTAAATGATAAATTCTAAAGAAGATAGTTTAAAGTATCTCTATGATTTTTTAAATTTTGGTGAGGACTTTTTCAAACACTGAAAAGTACTGTGACCAAGAATTACCCCTGAAAGTCGTTGACTAGGGATTACCCCGGCTGACTCTAGTTAATAAACTCTAAACATTCAGATTAGTACTTATTTTTTTTTAATAATTAATTAATAAATACAAAAATTTATAATTTAATTACCTCATAAGTATAGATTTCTGTAGGGAAAGTTTTATTGTTTGAAAAACTTAGCTATTATTTTATTACTATACTTATAGATGTTACAAATCATATAAACTTTTGGAAAATAATTAAAGAAATTATTATGTGTATTGATACAAAATATAATGAGGGCAAAGAAAAAAAAACATATTTTACTAAACCAACAAAAAATTAGCTAATATGGAAAGCATTTTCATAAGCATAATTTGTGTTCATAACCAAAAAATTATTTACAAAAATAATTTTTAGAGCGTTAATAAGAGCGTAAGATAATAAGAGCGTTGGCTGAAGCCGCCACGCTCTTCAGCCAAGCGATCCCAGGTTCGAATCCTGGCCCAGACATTTTTCGACCAGTTGGAATTTTACAACTTGTATGATTACTTTACCAATTTGAAAATAATTGTGTTAAAAAATAATCCAGTATATACATATTTACTTTCAAATCAAAAAATCATTTTTGTCTAATTAAAAGAAAAATATATATGTAATATGTATTGACTTAACTGATTTTTCTGTGAGTGTAACACTTACAGAAATTGAGACATAGACTTAAAAAAATCATTTATAATTTTAAAAATACGAACTTTATATTTATGGGTTAAACATACTTAGGAAAACAATTTCTTTATAAAAGCAACTCCATGCATTTAATTTTAATTAAAAGCTTTAAATAAAAAGACAAGTTTTGAAGCTTTTTCCAATCCTAACTTATTTCATATTTTTAATTGAACTAATCCAAATGTTGAAAATATTCTTTCAACACTTGCTGAGGATGCTTTTGCTGTTATAAGTTGTTCAATTTCAGTGAAGACTTTGCTGTTAAATTTATTTACTTGAATTTGCTGACTCTTCCACCATTCATATGGGGTGAATTCTCTTACTATATTCTGTACAAAAAAATTTTCTTCAATAGCTGAAGATTTGGCGTTAAATTTTACACTCAGTGCAAGCATAGAGTTAGATGGATGTTTTTTGCAAAATTTAATGCATCTTTTTTTTGTTGCTCAGATAGTTCACTTTGATTGTACCGTGGATCAAGCATATATGCCAAAAAGTGTGTGGGTGTTAGAGACATTTTATACCTGGATTCAAAAAGCTGCGAGACTTCTTTATTTACCTTTTTCTATTTTAATATTTTTTGAAGATCTTTCCAATTATAAACTGCATCAGCAATGGAACAATTATTACTTTGGATATTATCCAAGGCAGTTACAATAGGCTTTAACAGTTCAAACATATCTTCAACATTTCTTTTTATATTTAGATTAGACATGAGTTTTTGAATGTTTTTATCAATAACATTCCTATTTTCTTCACAAATTTAGATTAGACATGAGTTTTTGAATGTTTTTATCAATAATATTGCTATTTTCTTCACAAATTTAAGTAAAGTGGGCCAATTTTTAAGGTAAACGTCTAAAGCATCTGAAAAATAATTCCATCTCAGTATTAGAAAGAAGAACTAATTTGACAGCATTTGCATACAGAACAAAGAGTAACCAATGGAAAAAATGATTATGTCATCATTGATTCTTTGATGCATGATGCAATCCTTAGTAAATCTTAACTAATCAAGCAATCTAAATAGTAAAAAGTCATTTTTAGCTGAAATCTGTCATTTTGGCTGTTTTTAAAAATAAAAGCTTACAAAAAAGAAGAAAGAAAATTAACTTTTTTTTTTTTTTCTCCCCAGCTAATTTTAGAAAAATTTTGTCATGTAGATTACAGCTTATAAGAAAAGTTAGATTTAGGGGTGGGGGGTTTTCAGAAAATCATACAAGCCATGGATTTTTTCTAGCAGCAAGCTAGTAAGATGCAACAATCACATTGTTCAGACAGCATTAATGATTAAATTATTTTTTTACAAAAATGCACTTTCATATTAATATTTCGGTAAAATTGTTATATACAATTAAAAAATATATGCAAGTGCAGAACAGAACTTAGTACCATGTTTACATTCCAGCAAACTGAGAAAAATGTGAAATATGGAAAATGATTTTAAAATTAAGAATGTTTATGGCAAATTTTTATACAATGCAATTTTGTAATATACTGTTTGAAAACTTACTCGCCCAATTAGATAATTTACAAGCCAATGGCAGGTAATGCCATGTAGTTCCCCATCCCTAGTTGGATTGATTAAAAATGTTTGTCGCTTTACAAATTTCATCTTTTTTTTAAAGATTTGCTTTGCTTGTAGCTTGTGCATAACTTGGATTTTGCATTTTTCAATAATGTGTAAAATAAATGAAAACATTAGGGAAAATAAAAAAAACCAGGTTGAAAAAAAAACAGCAGGTTTTTTTTTAAAAAAAACCACTTGGTTTAAACCAGCGTGGTTTAAACCAAACAACCCTGACAGAGGTCAATGCAGGGTTTTTTTTTTCTTGGGGCCATTTTTGTGAAAAGTAAAAGTTAACTTTGTAAAATTTATCATATTTTTGTAAAATTTATTATTTTTTTGTGAAAAATAAATTTTGTTACAATAGATGAGCTACTGGTCATCAGCCACTACCAATCATTTAATAACTTCTTTAAGTCTTTCTGCTAAAGTTTTCATTTCTGGTGAACTTGTTTTATTGCAAATGACGAAATGACACATTTTAAAACCTAACACAATAAAAATAATTAATGGAGAATATATTTTTTTATAGAATGGAATTTTGTGAAGGGACCCTAAATAGGCCTCAATTTTCCTGGATCGACCCCTGATATATTAAACAATAATTATATATAGATAGAATTTTTTTGCCTTGTGTCATTGTCATATTTCATACAACTTATTTTTTTAAAGTGTAACTAATACATTACAACACTTGGTGTACTATTTTCCAAGTTCAATCGTATCCAGATTAATCTATGAAATCATCTTAGATTTATACAGCAACGCTTGTTTCTTGTCATCATTTTTTGAGTTATAACCAAAATTTAAAAAGAAAATTATTTTGTTTAATGTGATTTAGTTTCCTTTACTTTTTATACAAAATTTGATATAGAATCAAATTATTAAGGATATTTCAATACTTACGGTGTATAATTGCTTTAATATTAAAACATTTTTGTGTTAAATTTTAAAGTAATGCAAATTAAAGTAGGGGAGACTGATACACAGTGGACCACTTTTTCAGTTAAATTTTTTTTCTCTTTAACGGACAAACCAATCTGCATGAAAATATTTTTGAATATTCCTTAAACCTTTATACATTTATCATAATTTTCTCAGAACATGGTTTTCAATACATTTTTCAAAAAAAAAAAAAAAAAAAAAAAAATATATGCACCCGTAAAGTGGACCAGTGTACCCCAGAAGTGGGATACACTGGTCCACCCACCGGGGCACAGTGCACCGCTATTAGGTATTATCTGAAATACAATATAAATCTATTTTTTATTAATTTAATTCTTTTTTATTTTTGCTTTACCCAGAAAATAACATAGTAATATAAATTTACAAGTAACATTTTGAAACAAAATTAATTATAATTTGAAAATAATAACAGATTAATACAGGAGCAATTGCAATTTAGTTGAAGTTATTACTTAAGTACAAAAAAATCAGCGCACATTAAAATTTGCAAATGAAATTCCAAAATTCTTATGTGTAAGATTGAGCCTGGAATTTTCCTGAAATACTTTTGGGTTTGGGAGCAACATTATAAAATCATTGACATCAACAACAGATTCATCTACAGTTTCGTGGAAAATAAACTGATCTCCATTCAATTTGCATCTCATGAATCTTACTTGAATAAAATCATCACCAAATAGACTAGTTATATTTATCAAAGGCAGTAAATACAAAACAAAATATTTCTTACTATATTAAATAGTTATTTTTCTTTGTTTACTTTATTTTACAGTTAAATCACTACTTTAAAACAATATTTCTTGATAGAAAATAAGCAATTATTAAATATTTTGAACATTCTGCATTACAGGAGCAGAGTGGATTGTGGACCACTGTGTCCCAGGAATGGGTGGTCAACTGTGCCCCATGTTGAAGTTCAATAAATAATCATAATAATATTGTTTATAGCTTTCTTTTAAACATATTAACTTTAAAGTTAAATAAAAACAAGTATCTTAGCTTTGCAAAAAAGCTGGTTTATCTTATTTATCTACAACCTTTAATTACTAAAAAAATAAAAATATGATGAAAAATTTTACTTTTAGAAGTTCAAAACAACCAATCAGGATAAAATAGTTCAATCTAAGCTAAACATATTTTCTGAAGTGTATAAATAATCAGTACAGTGCTGTTGTCTATTAGGATAGAAGAGAAGCTTAAAAAAAAATTAAATAAATAAAATATTAGGGGGTGGTCCACCGTGCCCATAGGTCCAGTGTGTACCGGTCTCCCCTATAGTACCAAGTAAAATATTTCCAAACTCTTCCAAATGTTGTATTAAATATGTTTAGCTATTATTTTGACAAATCCACCAAAATATTGTTCTACATTTATCATTAAAAAAAAAAAAAAAATTCTTTTTTCAGTCAAAATGAATTTTGACAATAGAAGGTTAAAACCAATACAACTTTGCATGTGCATTTTCTGTCATCCTGCAAAAAATGAAATTTCATATTATTTTTATTCTCTCCATTTATTTTCAATAATAGAATACTTTTATATTAAACAAGTATGTTTTGTCCTTGTATATCCCCTTGCACTTTTTGAAAAATCAAATTAAGAATTCTATTAGAATTGAATTCAATTTTGTTAAATGATGGATTCCCCATTATTTTTTCACTTTTTTTTTGTTGAAACAAGTTATTGTTTTTTGTGAAATGATTAATTGGTGTTCAACTCTAATAAGCTATAATTGAGTTTTATTTGAAGTAATATTAAAACAAAACTATTTAAAATTTTCAAAATGTGTATTATAAAATTCAATTCATACCCACTTCTACTGACACATTTAAAGTATAAAATTAAAAAAATTAAGAATTATACATTTTTTTATCTTTTGGGAAAAATGCATCGACATGATGTAAAACATAAAAAAATCACATTGATACAATTTTAATAAAGATTGTAAAAAAAACAAGAATGTAGACACAGTCAAATGAAGGATTTTTAAAATTCAGACAGTCATTGGAAAGATGTTTAACCAAATCTCTCTAATGAACAAAACAAAATACTATTTACTGTTTAGCATTGAAACTAGTGAATAAGAATTCCATATAGATATCTCCCTAGCAGTATCCCCTATCAAGGATCTCCTATTGAAAAAAATGGGTCCTTTAAAACACCCTTCACAAAATTTTTCATCTTAAAACAGGACACATCACAAAATTCTTAACCCCCCCCCCCCCCCCCCCCCCCGCAAAACTTTTCTATTTCCAATGAACTTTCTAAAATAAAATCTGACCTGTCACAAAACATCTGAAGTTGCCTAAGAAGTTATTTTGTAGGAATCTGAATATAACAATTTTAAATTCACAAAAATATGACTAGATTTTTCACAAATATTAAAAAAAAAAAAAAACACTTTAATAAAATTTACCTTGTGAGAAAAGTCTAGGCAGACCCCTGCCAATTCTTAATGATTTAAAAAAATTCTTGTTATTACTGATTTTGCAAATGAAAGACCATCTTCTTGAAATGCATTTAATGAAAATTATTGGAGAACTAATATCTAGAGAAGAATTATTTTTCAGATTTGAACATATAAGGCTAGAGCAATTATGAGACCCCAAAAATTACACTTCAGTATTCATGCTCTAAAAATAAAGATAAATATTGAAATATATATTTGAATTGAAGAAATAGAATTGAAATAAATGAAGAAACTGGAATTCACTTACTGCTGTTATCTTTCACTTTCTTTCCTAACTGTATACTGAATGGGATCTTTGGACCTCTGGTTCTCACTTTATCTGGTTGGGGTAAATATTTTTTTTTCTTTCTCATCTCTCATTGGATGAAAGTTATCAGTTTCTCCCCTTTATCAGTAGTAAAAAAGTTCTTTCAACTATTCCCTTACTGAACTTTTTATTTTATTTATTTTTCAGTTGTATCTGCTATTCCTTTGAAGATTTTATTTTTATCTTCTAAATTATTTTTGTTTTAGAAGAGAATAATGTGGAATTAAAAAAGGATATTTATAGTTTTTATAGAGTGGCCATGTGGGTTATAACTTAAAAATATGTAGAAACACTGTAATTTTATTAAATTTCATTTTTAAAAATTTAGTAATGAGTTATTTGAAAGATACTTAATGATTGCTTCAAGATGAAATTTCATAAGTATTCATGTACAAAGTTTAAAACCAATATAGAATTAAATAGCTTAACTTTAGCAACTTCTAAAAATGACCATTATCCAACTTATGCTTTACACTATAAAATATCTATAAAAAAAAAAAAAAAAAAAAAATTGTATATTAGAATAATCATCACAAATTAAAATTGTTCAAAAGTATATAAAAAAAAATAGTATAAAATTTTATATTTTGAAACATCTTTTTTATGGTGGAAATAAATAAAATAAAGATATAATTTATTAAGAAATATTTTAAAAACATTTTTTAATTTAATTTTTTTTTTTTTAAAGAAACAAACTGAATATTATGTGTTGTTGCAAAAATTGTGCTTTTTTGTTAGATAATTTGATTTGAAGAAGTGATTGTTTATTTAAAAACATAATGAATTCCTTTTTTTTTTTTTGCATTTTTAATTATTGTCATTAGAAAGTTAGAATAACCTTCATATATTAAAATTGTTTAAATGTATATCAAAATAACTTAGCTACAAATTTTCATATTTTGAAACATTTTTTACATGCTGAAAATAAAGGTATTTATTAACATGTGTGTAATAAGTATTTGAAAAAAAAAAAAAATAAATAATGTGTTGTTGCAAAAAAAAAAAAAAAAAAAAGTACTTTTCAGTATAAGGGCCTTGGCAAGATAAACCAGCCTTGCTTTGAGAGAAAGAAATTTTTCATGCACCTTTTCGGGCAATCCCCATTCACTGTTTCATATGCATAAGCAATTTTTTCAATATTTTTACAATTAACTTAATATAAAGAAGCCATTTATCTACTTTTATATACAAACAGAAGTAAATTGTATAATAAAAAAAAAAAATCAATAATATGCATATAAATAAAATGTTTATATATAGAGAGAGGGTTGATTATCAAAGGGGCCCCAAGTCCACATTTACAGTGGCCCCCAAAATGCAATTTTTTCACTGACATAAGATACGAATTAATGCAAAATGCCATTTATAGTTCATTGAAAAAATGAATTTTTCCCATTGATCTAAACTAAACCATCTCTGTGCTCTTCACTAACGACAATGAAATGTAATATGAACTAAAAAATTCCGAGAGGAATGGCTATTATTACATCAAACATGTTTAATTCAATCCTTTAGGTTTAGTGTTTTACTCACTCTAAAAGCATGTAGTGTAGAAAATTTTACATTCTCATTGCTTTTTAATGCATTTTTACATCTCTATAGATTTTTTCATATTGCTATGGTTTTCCCAATGCCCAAATTGTGCCAAGCTTTTAACCCTTTCAGGGGCTCAGTACTTCTATTGTTGAAATGATTGAATGGCACCAGAATTTATGAACAAATTAATTTGAAAATAAGTAAAAACTTTTCTTTGTGTACATAATGAAAAGAAAATTTTATTCAAAAAATCTGGTGCCCTTATGGCATTTTGGAGATTAAAGTTAAGTGGTATAAAATGTACCATCACTTTTTCAACGGGTTAAAAAAATATCAATGCTCTTATAAAGGAAAAGTACCCCAAAAAGAGTACTTTGTTAGATAATTTGAAGAAATGAATACATTTAGTTTAAAATAAACATAAATTCTTTTTTTTTAATTATTGTCATTAGGAAGGCTAATGCAATTAGAAAGTTAGAATATTTTTCTATTTTTCATATATATACAGTGGAACCCCGATTTTACGTTTTTCATGGGATGAGCAGAAAAAAACGTACGAAACGGGAAAACGTAAAATCGGGGTCAAATAGAGAAAAACACTTCAAGAAAACAAATTATACAAAAATAAACTTACCAATACCATATTAGCATTTAAAAAAATGTGTTATTCTTTACTGCGTTTTCTTTTTAAGTGTAATTGCACATGCATTCTATTATCAATACATGCAATTTTTTTTCTTAATTTTCATGTCCAGTTAAAATTTCTTTAAAATTTCTAAACTCGCAATGGCCTCTGCCGATGAGGGCACGGTGTCTTCTGGATCTTCATTAATATCATCCTCGCTTCAATATTGCGAAATCAAATCGCGATGGCGATGATAGTCTGAATGACTGCGATAGCGATAACATCCTTATCGCAATCAATGTACTCATCAACATTGATGTCTGCAAGTATAAATTCATCCTTTTATGTGTAGTCTTCCATAAAGAGCTCTTCCTACGGCACTTCACCGTTAATTTCGGATTTTGAAAATTCTCCCTTCAGAAAAACATTTGATATGCATTTTTCCTCTACTCCATTCCACGCCGATGAGATGAAATGAAGAGCATCCGGCACATTTAGCTTTGTTTTCCCAGCATCTTGAAGCTCACCAGAATCAAGTGAAAACAGACCTTTTCTTACCAGTTTCTTTCTATAAAGCATTTTGGAGGATCTGTTTACTCCCAAGTAACATGGCTAAAGTAAACTGGTACAGTTGGGTGGGAAGAAATCCATACGCACATTCTCTAAATTCAGATTAACATGAGTTACGAATAAAATCGCTTTTGTAAGCTCACTTTCATATTCAATTTTCTTACAAAATCTTCAGAAAGATTTAGATTTAGAGTCATCCAAGCATTGTGGTTGGAATTGAAATCTGTCGGCAAACTTTTGACGTTTTTGAAGCATCGGGGCTTCTTGGATTTACCAATCACAAAGGGTGTTAGTTTCTCATAGTTTCGTCTGTATTCGTAAATAACAAAACTGTTAATCGCACATTTGATAGCTACCGACTGTGACACGTTTCTCCTTTCACAGTGTATGTTCTATCAGGGAAGAGATTAAAAATCAATCCGGTCTCATCTGCGTTAAAGATGTCTTTTTTGAGTAATTACACACAAGAGAAGACAAAGTTTTTTCCATCCATTCCTCAACAACTGCAGTATTTACTCCATCTGCCTCACCACAAATAAACTTATAAGACAAATTATACCTCTTCTGGAATCGGTCGATCCAACCATTGGATGCCATGAAATTCTGCATTTTAAGTCGAGAAGAAATTTCAAGAGCCTTTTCTTACAAAATTGAGCCATTGATTGGAATCTTGGCTGAACGGGCTTGTTTAAACCAGTCGTATAAAATCTTTTCCAGTTTCTCAAAAAGAGAAGTTTTCAATGTTTTTCTTTTCTTTGACAAATTTCCCAGTTTTTCAGATTTTAATTCCACAGAAACCTTTTGTTTTAGGATGGTTTGTAACGTGGAACAAGCGATACCGAACGATTTTATGAGATCCACTTTAGTTCCTTTGGAAACTTTGGATTTTTCGATAATTTCTGCTTTTTCGACTACAGAGAAACATTTTCTTTTAGACATTCTACTTTAGACAAATAATAGTTCATCGTTACTTTCTCACGGGAATATTAACGGGGAGGGGAAGAACTGTTTTTTATAACAAACAACCAGTTGACCAAGTGGAAATCATTTTTGTTCTTTTGAAAAATTTTCCATGAGTGAAAAAAGAAAAAAATTCCTGAGGTACTTGACCTAAAATGACGTACCAAGCGGGAAACGTTAAGAGTAAATAACGTAGAATCGAGGTACTTTTAACATTATCGGAATAGGTATTTTCTGGGGCCGACGAAAAATAACGTAGGAAGCGGGATAACGTACGAAACGGGTTACGTAAAATCGGGGTTCCACTGTATATATATTAATGGTTGAAAAGTATATCAAAATAAAGATATAAAATTTCATATTTTGAAACATCTTAGTTTCATCCTGAAAATAAAAAATATTTTAGCTATACATACTTTTAAAAAATAACATTGAATACTATGTGTTGCAAAAAAAGTGTACTTTTCTTAGAAAATTTGAAGAAATAAATATATATATTTGAAAATAAACAAATTCCCTTTTCTTTTCTTCATTTTTTAATTATCATTGTCATTAAACATGTTTTTACTTTTTTTTGTAAAATTTCTTTTTAAATTAATTGGTATTTTTCTCTTCTTATTCTAGACACCATTTGCTCCTTTATCAGTCCTTGCAAAATCAATAACAAGTGACACTACCGTAAGTTATTTGGAATGGACATATCATTGTAAATCTATAGATATTTTAACTGAAAATCTTCCAGTGTGTATATGTATGTATTGTTAATGTTTGTTTTAATGATTTTTATTTTCTATCCCATAGGATTTAAAAGGTCTTATGGCAAAAAAGATCATTGAACACCAGAAATCGGTAAAAAAATTTAGAGAAGTATATGGAAGTAAAGTTATAGGAGAAATAACAATAGATCAGGTACTGTGCAATTATTTTAATTTTATTCTGTCAGTTTATTCTTGTGAACAAATTCCCAATCAATTAATAGTTATCCTAAAGTTGATCCTAATTCTTTAGATAAAAAGATGGTAAGAGGTACTTTTCTGTTATGCCAAGTGTAATAAATAGTTGTCACCAAAGGACCATTACTGTAAAATACCGTTAATCCGCCCTTCCCGATTAAGCGCCCCCCTCCAACTTTGTAAACAAATCGGAAAATTCAAAAAATCCCGAGAAAGCGCCCTCCCCAAAAGAAATTTCGCCGTGCACGTCAAGATCAACACCAAAAATTTTATCTCCCGAGTGTTTTTTTTTTCCCGACGGATCAGAAAGGCGTGACGATTTTTTGATATATCGCAAACATGTACAAACACATTGTCGATCTGAGAAAGCAATGTAACCAAACATTAGTTTTGCTGTAAATTTATCTCCATGGCGATATGAAGGTAATGTAAATATCGATAGTGAAAGTTTCTCATGAAATAACTTAAAAAAATGTGTATTTGATGCTGTGTGGAAAATATATTGATTATAAGAGAATTTATTTATTTTATTAAAGAATTTATAGTCGTATTTAACATTATTATGAAAACCAATCACAAAAAAAAATATCGATTAATCGATCAGAACAACTGAATTGTCGATACACAGTCGAATTTGTAGTGTAATTTGTGCTTTCTTTGTGGTAGTAATGTTTTTTGTTTTAATAATCAGACAACACTACCAATTCATTCTATATGTTCTTAATTTTTGTGACTTGTATTATTTATTTAGCATTTATAGATACGAAATCATGATTTTTAAAAAAATGGTTATTTAATCTTCCTAACTTACAACAGATGGCGACACCACATAAAATGTTACTAGTTCTCGAAATTACTTCAGGACATTTTCAACTGCAATTTCTCAGTGTTTTTTACTTATTTTAAATTATTAAGTTCTTTTATTTTTCTGTTACCATATTAATGACAGATATTAGTGTTATTATTTATCTAAATGCATTCCAGTTTCAAAGCTTCTGAATTCCAGAATTTTCTATAATCTGAAATCGCCATTAATCGTGAAGTTATGCTGTTTTTTTTATTTTGTCTACCGTTTTTTTTTTCAAAATGATTTTCTTTTGTTACTTTATTAAAATAATGCATGCTTTGCGATGATCAGACATTAGCATCTCCCCTCCACCACCCATAAATATCATATACTACAGTTTTAATACCGTGTAAGCGCCCCCCTGCTTATTTTACGATTTTCCGTCCTGTTTAGGGGGGTGGATTAACGGGATTTTATGGTAATTTTGTTTCATTTGACCGTACACACAAAAAAATTGGCAGAAACTTCTCATATAGCTGTCCCAGTCTACTGTCGTGTTGTGGGTGATTTGAAATTGAAGCTCACAAAACTAAATGGAAGTCAGCTTGTGGCACCACAAATATATAAATTCTCAAAGTATTAGGAAAAGGCAATTGAGATGCTTCAAACCATGTTTACTTTTCTAAAGTACCCGACATTGCACGGAATTTAAAGAATGTTTGTTTAGAAAAATCAATTTCAAAATTAAACATGCAGTATAAAAAACATAATAAAAGAAAGCAGTCAAAATGTCATACACATGAATTTAATGAAAACCCAATCTAAAAATATATAAATTTGTATAATAAATTCATCAGAATTCAGCTATAAATCAGCTTGCTTCACTATTCATGATTGGACAATAAAACCTAAAAAGGAAAAATGTCAAACTGTCTTTGAACTAACTGTACATAATGGAACAAACTGAAAATGCTGCCAATTTATAAAACTAGTTATTTGCAGTTTTTTTTTATAATTACTAATTATAATTTTATTGATTAAAGTGTAAAAATTTAGATTATACTTCCTAATATCATCAAATTATAGGGTTATTTGTATTGGAAACTTACATTTCTTGATAGACAATCAATACTTTAAATGAAAAAAATCAAAATCTGAACTTTTTCCCCCCCTCTTCTAAATTGTGATTTTTTACACCCTAACAGCTAATTAATGTGTGTGCTTTGATAAGTTAGACATTGCATAAGTTTCCAGAGCTTTGTGTATTCTGAATTCTAATCTACATTTTCGAGTTTATAAAGCTGAGAACTTCTAAATTTTCTTTTTAAAGTCCTAGAATTGATTTATATATATTTTAATAAATCTGCCAATACAAGAAAAAAAAAAAGTTGAAGAGGTTGTGTTATTTCATTCTTTTTCACATTATTACAGTTAACTGACATCCAAAATAAAAAATTGTAAATCTTTTGCATCTGCACACACACACACAAAGTTAATTTAATTTTTACATTTTTTTTTTAATATGATGTATGTATAATGATATATTTTATATGCATATAATCCCTTGATTTTTGCTTATTCTTCTATATAAATATCTACATTAATATAAAACTGCTAATTGTAATGTCCATTATAAATTTATTCTTGTTTAATTATGACAGTTATTATAACTTAATATAAAAATGTGAACTTTAGAATTATCCATTTTGTGTACATTTTCATAATGTTTGGCAATAGATTAGGAAGATAAAATGTGGTCATAAAATCAGTATGTTGCCAGAAAGTATATTATATTTGAAACACTAAATATTAAAAGCTCAATAAATTTGAATAGAAAACAAATTAAATTTCTTCTTTTCAGTAAAAGCAACTTTATAAAAAATATTTTTATTATTCTATAAAAGATATAATTTGCACAGTTTATAAACTCAATAGATTAAAAAGAAAAAAAAATCTTTTTTTTTTTCTTTTTACTATACACAGGGTGAATTTGACATCTGCCAAACAAGAGGTTGATAAAAGAGCCTGCGTGGATCATAAAACGCAATAGAAATCCTGTCCTATCTCTAACCATTTCAAAGTTATTGTAGATAGTATAAAATACATTAAGTCTAAAAAAAAAAAAAAAAAAAATCCAAATTTGTGATGCCTCTGTAAAAACCAACACGTAAAATAAGTGCATATTTGGAAAGAACAGAAAAATTCCTATAAGATGACATCATTCCCATCAGTGTATCTGGATTTATTGCTGAGCTACAAGTGCTGAAACATTGGCAAAAGTCAAATTGTCGTCAAAATTTTTAACCGGCAATATCGCAAAACACCCTTCTAGTTATAATTTTTCAAATTTACCAAAAGCAGGGTGGCTACAGATTCTGGAAATCAAGGAAAAGTCAGGGAGGTTTATCAATCTGGAAAAATCAGCTAAAAGTCAGGGAATTTGTCTATATGCGAAAATATTTGTTTTAGCATGAGACTGATTTGTCAACAAACAGGTGATATTTAAGCCAGTAATCATACACGATATAGAAAAGTAAAATTTATATATTTTAAAACACAGATGTACATGATATGAATTTTTGGTATTTAACATAAATTAAGGTGATCGGATGTCTTCATTTTCTGTGGATAGCGCTTATATTGAAGGCAATTTACCCATTTTTCAAAATTTTATGATACAATAGCATAAGATGACCAATGTGGCCAGCTTAATCCAGCCAGCTATCCTGATATATATATATATATATATATATATATATATATATATATATATATATATAATATATATATATCTTAGAATCAGGAGTGATTCTGGTCTGAATTTTCCGAAAAAAAATATATATATATCGGTCATAAATCCGAAAATTCGGACATAAAATGTATCGGTATTTCGGAAAAGGATTGCCGAAAAAATCAATCTTGTCATTCGTTCGAAGAAAAGTCGCAAATTTTGTCAAAAGATCGTGGGAAAAACGTGAATTTTGTCAGAGAATCGCGAAAGAACGGCAAATTTCGTCAAAAACATTGCGAAAAGTGGCAAATTTCGTCAAAAGATCCCGAAAAAAACGGCAAATTTTGTCAACAGATCGCAGGGGGAAAATGTGACTTATGTCAGAAAATCGCCAAAAAACAGCAAATTTTGTCAAAAACATTGCGAAAAACGACAAATTTCGTCAAAAGATTGCGAAAAAACGGCAAATTTCGTCATAAACATTGCGAAAAACGGCAAATTTCGTCAAAAGATCATGAAAAAACGGCAAATTTTGTCAACAGATTGCGGGGAAAATGTGGCTTTCGTCAGAGAATCGCGTAAAAACTGCAAATTTCGTAAAATATTGCGAAAAATGGGAAATTTTGTCAAAAGATCGCGAAAAAACCACAAATTTTGTCAACAGATCGCGAAAAACGGCAAATTTCGTCAAAAAATAGCGAAAAAAACACAAATTTTATCAACAGATCTAAAAAAAAAACTGCAAATTTCGTCAAAAGATCGCGAAAAAAGCAAATTTTGTCAAAGGGACGCAAAAGAAAAAGTGGCGGGAGTGGACCCCCCCTCTGTTGTAACTTTTCAGAAAATTTGCTGTGAATTTCAGAATTTTTTTTTTTTACTCAATCACCCCTGCTTAGAATTAAACTTGAATATTCTTCAAAAAATGAAGAAATTTTCTGGTCGCCATATATTCATTGGACACTATATATGAAATTGTTGGACTAAATTTTCAGTTCAGTACTTTATGAATATTGTGCAATTTTTATGTTTTTCTCTTGTTTTTATCCCAAATGAGGTATTAGGCAGGGTGCACATTAGAGAATAAGGGCAATTTTGTTAAAAAGGGCCCATCATTTCACAAAAAGGGCACTGTTTAAATATCGGCATACACCAATATACCGACAGAGGGGGAAGCGGCAACTAACCGAAGCGCTAAAAAACTGCTACTAAAGCCCTCCTTGCTTATAACAATACAATAACATTTATAATTTACATAACTTCACTATGAAAGTATTAAAAATGGTAAAGGTAAAGGTAAAGAATTTTGGAAAATACAATGCAGTCAAGGCAGGATTGTACCCGGGAATATAAGGAGGGTAGGATTCTACCTGGAAAAAGGGCAAGTAGGGCAAAAATTTATCAGAAAAGGGCATGAGGGTGGGCTGCCCCTCTGAAACTCTCTGAGTGATCCCTGTATTAACAAGCTGGATAAGTGGGTTATACGAAGTAGTGACATACGTTTAAAAATATTGTATGTGTATCTGATAAAGGTAGTCGGGGGAAAAATCAGGGAACTTTTTTTTGCAATTTCTGTAGCCATTCTGAAAAACTTTTCTATTCTTACCAGCTTTTGAATAAGCTTACAATAAATCCAATCAGTGTTCTACTTCAGGAGAAATTTAGCCTTTTATTTGAAATACATCGCTGAAATCGTTTGGGATGGCATGTTAAATTTACACAATTGGCATAGATCCATTTGTAAGGAATGCATCCTTAAGTTATCAAATGGCTATCGAACATTGTATTATGTAGGATTTCAAAATAATTATATCTGTAACTAGATGATATTAAGAAGCATAATGCAAATATTTACATACAAATTGAGTTCAGCGAAGCAAAACTCTTTTGCAGTGACCCCAATGGTTTCTTCATAACTCTAAAACTCCTAAACTGTTCGGCCAATGACTGTTCAGCACAGTAGTAGTTTCTATGACCATCATGGTTTTTATTAAAAATAAATAAATCTGACAAAATTTATGTCCCCGAGGAATAATTCTAGATTAAAAAAAAAGAAAATGCCATAGCCTTTATGTTAAATCTTTTTTTTTTTCTTGCCACAAAAAAAAAAAAAAAAAAAGGCATATGAATAATATCTATTTTATACAGCAAAAACATGTCTGTGAGTAATGCTGACATCCTATTAATGATGCAATGGCAACCTGGATAATAAATTTTGCTTTTTTTCAAATTTATTAACTTCTAAACTTTGCACAATTTTAATTTTTACATTCTCGAATACGAAAAAGAAATTTATTTTCAGATGCTTTTTGTTTGAAAACTTCATCTCAATTTACTGATATTTTATTGGTTATAAAATTATTTTAAAGTATGAATTTTTTTTAAAATCTATCTCTTTCATGTGCAGTCCTCTTATGGATGATTGGCACGTTTGCACTTAAAATAATATTGAATAGTTCAGTATTTGTTTTCGGCTAATATTCCATAACAAAATTAAAACTTCATCAATAAATAAATAAATAAAAGGATAACATTAATAAAACACAAAGTTAACAGATATATAATCGAACTATGCGCTTAAACACTGAAATAATCAGAATCAAGAAGGTTTCTTTAAATAGTGATATCTTTAGCGATTTCTTAGGTTATTATCTCAAACGAGCAACTGTAAGCTTCTGAAAAATGTTACTTTCATGTAATCATTGTAGATTCAGTTTTTATAAGTGAAAATGTAAATTTTTATTTAAAAATAATGCCATACAAAGTAGAATTTCACTAAATGCTACGACATTTGGTTGAACTTTTTGTACTTTTTCTGGTGTTGTGAAAGAAATCGTACACATTTCTGTTACACAATTGTAAGAAACTATGCATTTTCATTTATAAAGATGGGAGATTTTACCATGATTGCATCAAAATAACATTGTCATTTCTGATTGTTGTTTTAATGATTTATGGGCACAGAGTTCAGTTATTGTGATTGCCGTATTTTTAGGATATTGCATTTTCATTTATTTTATCTGGAGAAACCCGTAGTTAAACAAAAGACACTATTTAAGAAACATCTTGACAAAGGAATTATGAAACAGATTACAGCAATACAAGTTTTAACAAAAATTCTAGTTTGCCTACTCTTGGTCATAGTTTTTGTTAACCAAGAACTTTAACAGAGCTGTTGCAGGTATATTGTTGCTGTCATTATCTTAATGTTCATTTCGTTTATAGAAATTATCAATTTCTGCTTGACAGCATTAAATTTCATTGCTCAGCTCAATTTTGTGCAGGTTTCGCATGCACACATGATGAATACTTAAAAATAATTATTAAAATTATGTCATTATGTATTTTAATCCTCACTCGCAAAACAAATATAGTAAATTCTGTATCTGCAAATCCCTTTAATGTTTCAAAATTTTCTATCCAATTAAATTTTGGTGTTAGTATCATTAACTGTTTACAATTTACTTAGTTATTTAAAAAGCTTCTTTCAGTTATTCAGTATTTAAAATATCTGTTAAAACTTTATAAATTATGTTGATCTTTTGATTTTAATATTTTTTTAGTTTTTTAAGAAGCGCAAAAGTATTGATTTAAAAAAAATCAGTTGATTAAAATCATTGACAGTTTGCTTGTAATTTAGATTCACTATCTTTGTCACTTATAATAGTGTTCAATGGTATTTTCAGTAGTTTAATTTTAATGCATTGTTTTGTTTTTTAGATTTATGGTGGTATGCGTGGTATGAAAGGTCTGGTCACAGAAACATCCCACCTTGACCCAGAAGAAGGCATCCGGTTTCGTGATCTCACCATTCCAGACTGTCAAGAGCAACTCCCCAAAGCACCGGGTGGTGAAGAACCACTTCCAGAAGCCATCTTTTGGCTTCTCTTAACAGGCGATGTTCCTACTGCTGAGCAGGTATTCGAAATGCATTCTATATAATTTTTTGTGGAATACACACTCATATACCTGCCAAATCTCCCTTTTTACACTCTTTTATTTAACTTGGTTTTTGTATGTAAAGATGTAATTTTGTAATATATTTTTCACTCGCTTCCTGATAGTCTAGAATTGTAAAACTTATGCATACAGGGGTGCTTTTGGTGATAATAAATACAACATTTTTGTGATTAGCGATAGCGTGTTGCACTGAGCTTCTACTTTGATATGAGCTCATGCAAAATTTTTATTTTCTAGACATATTTTTTGCTTTCTTCTATCTATAATAGAAGAAAGTATTGTAATCAAAATTGTTTTCGACGGATTTACACGTTTTAGGGATCAGATATTCCAAAAAACATGTTTTTATAAAATGTCTGTCTGTCCATGTGTATGTCCTCTTTGTATCGTTGAAAAGTATATGAATTTATGCTTCAAATTGAACCAAATTTCATTTATAAGTTTTTGGTTATGGACAGCAGATCCTACTTGAATTTGGGGATATGCCAACGAAAAAGGGTGCTATGATAGTGATTTTTGTTCTATTTTCACTATTGTATCATCGAAAAGTGTATGCAGTTATGCAGAGAATTGAACCAAATATTTTGTATATGTTTTTGACTATGGCCTGCAGGTCCCAGTTGAATTTGGGTATATTGCGCCTGGTGGGGGCACTGTGATAGGCATTTAAAGATTTCAAATTGAAAAAAAAAAAAGAAATCCTAAAATTTTTTTGCGTTAAATGTTCGGTCTGGATCCAAGAATTCCAGAGCATTTTTTGTTTTGCCTCTCTTTTAAAAAATGGCTGAGCTGTAGCAGTTTGAAATTATAAGGTGGCTGACATTTTTAAACAATACAGCAGGATTCTTCTATAAACGGGTTTAATTTATGAGTTTTACTGAACATAGTTTCGGCAAATTTTCTTTTATTGTTGCACCTATCGTTGAAACGCTTACATGTTTAACACTATATATTACATATTAGACAATGTCAAATTCTTGCCAAGCTTGTCAACAATTGGAGAAATAGCGACAAATTTGACGACAAAAATAAGTTACCATATATGAAGCCATCTTGGTTATGTCTGTCTAATTTGACAATATTCTCTTTCAAATTCAATATTGATGAGAACCGGGAATGACTTTTCTTTAATCAGGTTCCATGCATTTTAGCTTCGCGTTTTTCAGTAAAATTAGATAAAATCTTAAAACCAAGCAATAAGGAGGCTATCTTTTCCTGCCAGTATAGGCCAGAAGGACTTTTCGTAGTTTAGTATAATACATCGGCTGCTCGCATCCAGGTAACTCGACGATTCACAAGCAGCTGACGTACAACAGAATGACAAAAAATATTGATTTTTTTTTGGCGGTGTGATAACGAATTTTGAAGTATTAACATGACTGATATAGAAGAAAGTTTTGGGATTGGCATATCTGACTAATGTAAATATCGGGGGACGAAATTTTGGATTTTACAACAAAACATTTCTGAGTCTCTATTTTTAGATTGCAGTTCAATCTTCAAAAAATTATTTATCTGGATCCAAAGTTTTGTATGGGCTTGGAAATATCAGTGTAAGTCAATAAAAATATGGTGATTTTAATAAAAAATATTAAATAATAATTTAAAAGCAAAAAAATTAAACAAAAATTTAAAGTTATGTTTATTTTTTTCAATTTTTATCATGTTAAGAAAAGTGCTCTCCACAAAAAGGCAACTGAAAATGGATTTATTTTTGTAAATAACTGTTTATACTTCAGGCTTTTTAGTTATGCAATAAAATTGATATCTTTCTCATGGCTTATATAAAAGTTTTGCCCTACTTCAGGAAACTACTACTGCCAGTGATAAATCC
Source organism: Maratus michaelseni (assembly GCA_963931845.1). Taxonomy (NCBI): domain Eukaryota; kingdom Metazoa; phylum Arthropoda; class Arachnida; order Araneae; family Salticidae; genus Maratus; species Maratus michaelseni. The sequence goes on along the minus strand of OZ007590.1, from coordinate 405,968,530 downwards.
AGGGTTGTAAAAAACCCAGCCTGGGCGGATAGCTGGGCAGGTACCCGGGCAACTACCCACTACAATCCTTATGGTTGTAAAAAACCTAGCACGGACAGCTACCCACTACAACCCTGGATAAATTGCCAAATATTCTTTATGGTTACAATTGTATAAGAGTTACAACAACAATAGATTTTATGATGCACCAAACCACGCTCGCCAAAATTGGCCAACTGGCTGTGTGAATCTCAAACAATAAAATATTTTAAACACTAAAAAGTAGAAAATATAAATAAAAAAAGGGTGTAAAATATATATTTAAAAAAATATGCTTTAATCAATAATAGTTTCATATTAAAATTATAATTATATGTTGAGAAATTTATATAGAAATCCTGAAAAGAAAATGTTTCATTTTTTTTTCTTACCTGTTGCCATATTTTAAAAAAAGAAACAGCAAAAAAATATATTAGCTCATGCTTTCTACCAAGCATAATAAAAAGTAGTAAATTTTCTATAGTCGAGTTAGGTGCCTACGCCAAATGAATTTATTCTAACATAAATATTTGGGGAAAAAATATGAATTTAATCATGAAACTAAGCACAATTTTCAAGATAAAACCTTGAATACTTAGTTTTTTAAAAAACTATTTTTACCTTTATACATATTAATTTTAGACTCAAGCTGCTCTCTATACAAAGTTCATAAGACCGTCTTGTGAAGTTTATCTATAACTTTTGACTATGTTTTACTTTACAGTGTAACAATGTTTTTATTATAAAGTTACATCAGATAAAATTATGCTTTTATGAAGACCTGACCAATCATTTTGCGACCCATATTTTGAGAACTGTCGATCTATGTAATAAATGTCTGAAATGAATTTGTTGATTTACTGCTGTCAGAAGTTTCTTTTTATATATGTTACAGTGAAAACTCGCATTAACTAGGGAAAATGGGTTTTTCCTAGCGCTCTAAGTTAGGACATGTTCTAACTGGAATTAGTTAAAACGCCTTTTAATTGGAGCTCTCAGTTAGAAAGCGTTTTCCCTAGTTGCCGAAACGTCAGTGAAGGCTTACTGTGGAGACCCGAAAAGTTTTTGGTTTCTGTCTGTTTGTCTGTCCGTCTGTCTGTTCCGCGATAACTGCCGTAAAAATGATCCGATTAGTTTGATTTTTGGTAGGTATGTTGGTGAGATACCCGGAATTAGCTGTATAGTTTTTAGTTACATTTGGTTCATTCGTTCGGAAAATATAGAACATTTCTTTTTTGATCATAATAATGCTTTCCTATGGGAATTCAGACGATTTTGAAATTTTTCAGTCGTTGAAAATAAAATGTCGCATTTGATTAATGTATTTAAACGGTAAGTTATGAAGGCTAAAATTTATCAAGTCAGGTGTTAAATTATTTAAATTAATTTGAAATTTTGTTTATACATTCGTCAGATTTTTTAAATTAGGTGTATAATTTTTGGTGCAATTTTATACATCTGTTCTAATAATATAATACATTTATTTTATCACTTTTTGCAGATATTAAAATGCATTCATTTTTATTTTCCTTTTCAATTTAACAGTAACCTAGCAACCATATTTCAAAGAATATCAAAATGATAAAATTCAAGTAACTCAGACGATTTTGCTACAATATTTTATTCGCAAAATAAAATATTATTGGAAGATTTTAATATTTTATTGAAATAAATGAGAATTTATTTTGTACAAGTTACCTTTTAACTACTATAGAATGATAGCCGAAACATTTTTATATGAGATATTAGTAATTTTCTGGAAGAGATGTAGATTTTTCGTGGTTGAAAATTAGTATTATTTTAAAAATAGAATGTAATATCTCGTACAACGAGATAGTTAATCTAAAGAAATTAGCGTAGTAAAATGCATCCATACAGCCTGAAATAGCACAATTACTGGAAACTGAGATCATAAAATGCTATCACAAAAAATACATTATAGCGCCAAATCAAGGTTGCTATTTAGTGAATTGGCAGTGGGCACGATTATGAATGATTACACAATAGGTTCAAAAGTTTCCAAATAAGCCTATTTTGGGGAGATTTTAGTATGCTATTGCCATCGAATTAGATCAGGATGTACTTAGGTCAAATAAATATTGTACAATGACCATCAAAACTGTTTTTCCGAAACAAAAATTGTAATAACACTAGATTTCTAAAATAGATAAGTGAAATATATAGTAGATTCAGTTTATATTTCCATAAGTTACTTTTGTACACGAGATATTATTCAACGTATCAATCAGATACGAGTGTTTCGTGATTGGTAAATATTGCTATTTAGGTATTAGGATAACATGAAATTATTTTCAAAATTTTTGCTTATCGTAATAAAACCACTTGTGCAGAACGAAATGGAAGATATACTAGAATCATTCACACAAATAATAGGAAATCACAAATAAACATTTAATAAGATTACGGAGGGTTCAGTGGGGTTGAGCCCCCACCCCCTGAAGAAATGTATTTTTTTTAATCTAAAAAATAGAATAAGAAATTCATAAGAATGTCAGAATATTATTGCATAAACCGTGTTTAATTTAACGTTTAAGTTCTGAAACCTTCGAATTATTTTATATGCATATAAATATATATGTAGTAATTTAAATAATTTAATTTGCGGATTGTAAGATATTAAATATTATGAAAAGTGAGTTTAAAAAACATTGACTTTCAGAGCTGACGTTGAGGCTCCTGATCTGTAGATTTACTAGTTAATTCAGGTTTTGACTGTAACATATGTTACTAGTAGTCCTAGCGCTCTAAGTTGGAATGTGTTCTAACTGAAATAAATCAGTTAAAACACATTTTAACTAATTTATATCAATAATTTTTTATAGATATAAATAATATTGTGTAACAAATCAGTCAAAACCTGAAAAAAAAGATTTTTCCTAGCGCTTTAAGTTAGAACACATTCTAACTAGAATAAATCAGTTAAAACACGTTTTAACTGAAGCTCTCAGTGAGAACGCGTTTTCCCTAGTTAATTTGGGTTTTCACTGTAACATATATAAAATGTTGTAACTATTTGTTTTATTCTTTTCAGGTGAAACATTTATCGAAGCAATGGGCTGAATTGGCTGCTCTTCCATCTCATGTTGTAACAATGTTAAACAATTTCCCTTCTCACGTGCATCCAATGTCACAGTTCAGTGCAGCCATTACTGCTTGCAATACTGAAAGTAAATTTGCAAAAGCGTACAGCGACGGTATTTCAAAAACTAAATATTGGGAGGTGAGCTATTAAGTTATTTTCTTTTTAAGTTTTACTGATGTGATTTTTTTTCACCTGTTATTATAATTAATAAACCTGTAATAAATCTTTATAATTAATTGACATTGATAACATTTAAATGAAACAGGATTTAAGAATGTCAAAGGGAGAGGGGGGGGGAGGGCAATCTGAGTTTAGAGTAGTGTAATTTTAAGTATTGAGATTATTTCAGTGTAAAATAACTGTATAAAATTCATAAATGAAATGTAGTTGCAATTTTCAGTATTAATTTTGCATCCATGTGTAAATTATAGTTTTAAATTAAGGTTCCTACTCTAATCTAAATTGACTATGTTCTGTCAGAATAATAGTGAATAGCTACTTTATTTCTTTAGGAAGGACGCAGCTGTTTAGGTTTGTAAAATGTTTATACTTTCTGGTCTTTTCTAACTTTATGCATTATCAAAATTTAGCTGTTAGTGATTTTCTTTCTCAATGATTTTGTCATATGTAATGTCACATACTTTACATTTGAGGTGTTTGAAGACTGGGTGGGGTGAGTTACATTTTTTGTAAATGCTCAAAAACAAGGGTTTCCTGGACATGCTACAGTTTATTGGCCAATTTCATAGAACTATCCTTTATACTGATATTCCTATGTATAGTTAGATGATATATGGAGTTTTAGTATGGAATGTTTGCTATTGAAAATGTAGTGTGTAACATTTATAATTCGTTTACAGGGACACACAAAATAATTACATTACATTATGGTTTTTTGGGGGGGAAATTGTTTGATTTGCATTTTAATGATATACTTCAAACATTATGAAATTAAAAAGCCACACTGAAGTGTACTACATGTTTGCTGTAAATTATGAAGTGGATAGCATATATCATTTATTTACAGAGACTCAAAAGTTTTTGGTCACAGGACGGACTATGATCAGATAACTGCTGAAAGTACGTTTTCCGATATGGTTATGCTTATGTTTATGTGTGGTTCTGTTGTGTTTGTGTATAAATTCTATGAATCATACACTGGGCTGCACTACAGAATTCACATACATTCCTGCATATGGATAGCAGTTGATGAAAATGGATTTTTCTGAGTTATGTGTTATTCAAATTGCTTATTGAGAAATCTCATTTTATTGTATGAAAAATGAAATTTGCCAATAGTATTTTGGGTACTTCTCTATTATCCTGTCGACTACTTTTCATAACAAAAAACTATCGCCAAACTGTAAGATTAAACGCCAAAAATGCAGACCCATTTACTTGATGTCAGAAGCATTATACGTGTTTGTTATGTCATCAACTGGTTTTTAATTCGACATTTGCATGTATTTTTCATTATGTTTTACTGATTTATTAGTTATTTCATTAATTAAAATAACAATTGTGTCCTTAAATTCTTATATTTATTTTGATATTCCAATGGCAACGTTCTCCGGTTTTCCCATCTATTTGACAATAGTTTTGTGTTATGAAAAGTGGTCGACAGGATAATAGAGAAGTACCGTATTTTGTTACTGTTGGAAAGGAAAGCGTTCCATAATCTATACCTGATGCATGATTTTTTTTTTGTTCTTTTTTTAAAAATGCGAGAGATATAACAGTTAGCTTTTATTCTTCATTGCAAAAACTAAACTGGCTTATCCACAAAATTGACAAAAAATGTGAGGTCATACGTATGCATTATTGCCGATAAATCACATTGGCAACTAGATAGTACCTGCCAAGATTTTATGTTAAACAACTTGAAAATTCCATTAGAAATATGTTTTAATTTTGAATTAGTTGTATTTAACTTAAGTATTAAAAACTTGAGTTATTATACTGTGTAAGCAAATCCTATACATATAAAGCGATAGATGGCATTGTCAGTCTAACCTACACAACTAATGAAGTGTAGGGAGTTTAAGCTTGTAATTTATAACCAATTATGCTTGCTTTTTAGCCAGAGTTTAACTAAAAATATTAATTGAATGAGCAATCATTGTGGGCATTCGTTTTTATTTACTACAGTCTCAATGTTTTTTTTTTTTTTAAATTAATATTTAATGTTTTCTTTTTTTTTTTAAGTGTGTGAGCTTTAAAATTTTCATTACTTATATTTTTATCATCCTGACTCTAAAGCACCAATTTTACCCCAAAAATTTTTCTAAATAAAAATTTTACCCTGTTAAAAAATTACACTTAACAATAATACTTTACTAGATTACTTTATTGATATACAGTAATAGTAGCATTTTAAACATTATATACATCTAATGTAGTATATGTGTCACATTTAATGTCAAATTTTACATATCAATGTAGTATTTGACGTTTATGACAAGGTTTTTGACAAATGGTTTTTGACAAAAGGTTTTTGACGTGATTGTCTAAACTGTCAAAAACTGACACATGTCAAAAACCTGCCAACCCTGATATATATATATATATATATATATATATACACGTGTGTGTATGTATCACTGGCGCCCGGCTAACCGAAAAATACCAAACTACATTATGTGAATGACGGTAACACCCATGCAAAATACTTGATCATTCTCTAAATGTTGTAGTAAAGTTAAGAGTCTTTTTCTTCTTAGTTTAGTTGTATCAAGGTACCTGTTGATGTAGAAATATGGCAATTTATATCAGGGTTGTAGTGGGCAGCTGCCCGGGTACCCGCCCAGCTGCCCGCCCGGGCTGGGTTTTTTTTTTTAAAACCCGGGCTTTTAAAAAAATATATTTCTGGAAAGGAACAAATGATGTATTTGTTAACAGTTTATGGTTATTTTGTTTTATTTATTCTTTTCTTTGAATCTTAGAAAATATATTTGTACTAATTTACTTGCACTTTTAGATTGAGACACCTGTCATTTTAAAACGTTTTAGATTTTAATTTAAAATGTAAATTTAAGCTTTTCAGTTAGCTTGAAAAGTATTATATTTACTATAGTATATGCAAAGAAAATATTTTATTCATAGTTATAAAAATAAAATTTAGTTACAGAAAATATTTTATTCATATTTATAATAAAAAAAATTAGTTATAGAATTACCATTAAAAAATGTTTTATAATATATTGCAATGCCATTAACACCAATCAGAGAGCTATTTTGGAATTTTAAATACCGGGTGATCCAAAAGTCAGGACGAACTTTAAAAATGAATAATTCGAAAACGAATCAAGATACAAAGATACGGTTTGCACTAAACGGATGGAAAAGAAACCGGATTTTGTGTGGCAACGCAAAAAAATAGTTCTGTTGGCGACCAACAGATGGTGCTATAGTGTTTTATTGCATCAAAAGATGATTTACAAATGAAAAAATGTTGACAACTTACAAGTTAGTTTAATTGCAGTTAATTAGTACTACAGTAAATGTAAAATGTGCTGTCTATCATTCAGAAGTACAGCTGTAAGACGAGGCACTACACCGTTCACAGCGAATTGCTTGCATTATGGCAGACACATTTTGGTGGATGGCATCGTTCAGTGCTGCAAGTGATGCCGGCAGGTCGCGGTACACTTTTGACTTCAAGAATCTCCACAACCAAAAGTCGCAGGGTGTCAGATCGGGAGATCTTGGTGGCCATGTGTGATTAAAGTAGTGACTGATAATGCGATCCTCCCCAAATATTGAGCGTCGCAGGTGTTTGCACAGGCAAAGCAATATAAGGTGGTGCTCCATCTTGCATAAAGGTGACTGTTTGGAGTGCCTATCGCGCTTGCAGATCAGGAATAATGTTGTACTGTAACTGTGCTACATATCGCTGACCAGTGACAGAAAATATTTCGAAACCCGTCTGTGTGACTTCCTCGAGAAAAAATGGACCAATTATGAAATCAGCAGGGAAGCCACACCAGACTATTACTTTAAGCTGTTGCAAGGGTACCTCAACAAATGCATGTGGATTTTCTGTGGTCCACACTCGACAATTGTGGGTGTTAACAGCGCCAGAGAGTGTGTAATACGCTTCATCTGTCCAAAGCACAGTGTGAAGCCAGTCGTGCTGCTCTTTCATCTTATTGAATACCAAATTTGCAAAATCTCGGCGAGAGTCGAAGTCAGGAGGTTTCAGTTCTTGGTTGTGTTGCAACTTGTAGGAATACCGTTGCAAAGTTATTCGCAGTGCTCTCCAGACACTTCCGTACGACACTCCTGTCTGCCTCGAAACTTCTCGAGCATTGCACTCCCCATGTGCAGCATCCTCCGACATGGATTGCACCGTCTGCTCCACTGTCGTGGCAACAGCAGCGGCTGTTGAGGGACGTCCACTTCTTTGACGTTACGCCAAAGAACCTGTAGCTTCAAATTTCTTCATCATTTTGTTCAATGCAGAAGACGTTATTGGTCCTTTGCTATCTCGCATACCCTTCATGTAGCGATATGCTCGCAATGCCGAAATAGCACTTTCCGAATTCTTATAATACAGTTTAACTAAGAGGACTTTCTCAATTATGGGCAACATTTCGATCCATACAAGCTTCGACTACCGATACCTGCTACAGTTGCTCCTTTTTATATCGTTTGTTGCTTTGCATAATCCTACATCAGAAATCCGACAGCGCCATCTGTTGGTCGCCAACAGAACTATTTTTTATTTCGTTGCCACACAAAACCCAGTTTCTTTTCCATCCGTTTGGTGCAAACCGTATCTTTGTATCTTGATTCGTTTTCGAATTATTCATTTTTAAAGTTCGTCCTGACTTTTGGATCACCCGGTACAAGTAATAACAATGAGCAGTGATGATAATCGTTCTACAGATTGCATCATTTTTTAGTTGTTTTTTATTGAATAGTGAAGGCAAAATGTAAATGTTTAAAACTAAACTTAACAAATGATCATTTGCAATATTTAGTCTTATTGCATCAGCCTATTAAAAATTAAAGTAATCTACTTTGTGTTTGTGATATATATACATATATATATCTTATTTATAATTATTTATAATGGATATACTAATTTTTTTAAAAATTAAAATAAGAATAGCGTATTAAGGATAGTTGTGCACAACTACTGTTTTAATTCAAAAAGAAATGCTTTTAGGCTAAGGCAAAATGGAGGTCACATGGTATCATTAGGTGACGTTTTTGAATAGGAATAATTTCTTCTAAATTAGTTGTATTAAAAACTAAAAATTTAACCATATATGAATAGATTATACATACATATAAGAAAATTTTTTTTTTGTAAGGTATTTTCTTTTATCAACATTTGCTAATCTTATGATAATTTCAAAGGAGTAATTTTTTTAAAGTTATATTATATTATTAAATAACATGTAATTGATAGCTTTGCAATTTAAAATTTGTTTGTTATTTAAATTAAAGGGATCATGTATGTATTTTAAGAAATATAATGTGTATTTTAAGAAACATTTTAAGGAAAATATTGAGATCATTATGAAGACTATGAAGTCATTCCCATCTATTAGACTATGAAGTGTTCACAAAGATTGTATTTGAGATCAGGATTGCTACTTATTTCGACAATCAAATTCCTTCCGCTTTCCTGAGCAAAAAAATTAATTTGCCCTGAATAATTCCTCTGAGAATTTTCAAAATTTCAATGGATAAATTTTGTATATCAAAATTTAGTAAAATTCTTTGTTTTTTAATACTCATTTTTAAATTCCCTCAGTTTTTCCAGTTTCAGTCAGAAATATAATGTCTCACTCCAAGCAAAACTTCGATTTTTGTTTGTTACTTTAACAATAATGATGAAGATATTGTAACAATATTTTCAACAGACTTATTGTGCTTTCTTTGAAAACTGTTGACATTGCAAGAAAGAACTTGTTGAATTGCCACCATATGAACAGATTTGTATATATACATATGTTTTTTTACTTTAGTTCCTTCCTGACAAACACAATATGATTGTAAAATTTTACTTATAATTCCATTAAAATTTCTCTTCAATTAAAAAAATATATATTTCTTTTAGGATATGACATTTTTTATTCAAATATTTTAATGCCATGAGTTCCAATTATAAAAAAAAAAGTTTTAAAGACTGTGCTTTGAGTTATTAATTAAGAAGACAATTTTTTTTTTAAATGTAAAGTTTACTTGTAAGAAAGTGTTTTCCTCAAAATGGCAGAATTTGTGTTAAATAGGATGTAAATTTTTTTTTTAATTTCACTTTTGGATGCTTTAAAAGACTGTCATAATGTATTCCAAACATCTTTATGCATTATTTAAAAATGAAAGAAATTGTGAATGACTGAAGAATTATTTGATGGATTATTTAAAAATCCTCTTTTGTTTCTTGTTTTTTTTTTCAAGAATAATTCTTTTGCAGTATACGTTTGATGATGCGATGAGTCTTATTGCAAAACTTCCTCCTATTGCTGCTACTATTTACAGAAACTTGTATAGAGATGGTAGCAGTATTGGTGCCATAGATGTGCATAAGGACTGGTCACACAACTTTACTTCAATGCTCGGATATGAAGACCCACAGTTTACAGAACTCATGCGCCTCTACCTTACCATTCACAGGTTTAGATACATTCTTATTCAGTTTTAAGTTTTTTAAATGTATGTGAACATACCAAAACAAAAACAGAACCCTTTGTTTTTGTTGTCCATTTGTTTTTCTCTTTACTCGCAGTTTTAAGTCTAATCCAATGTTCTGTCTTTTTACGAATATGTATACTAAAAATAATTTAGAATTGCAGTACAGTCCCAATTATCTGCGGAATTGAGTGGCAAGGGCACCACAGATAATCCGAAAAAAGACTGAAAATGAGGTACAAACACGAAAAAAAATTTTTTTTTTTCAACATAAAAACTATGTTTTATTGTACAAAATCATAATAAAATTTTTAAAATACATATATATGTACAGTACAGCAGAAACCTTTGCTCTACATCTAAATCTCTAAAATAAAGAACAGTAAACAAAAAACAATGCCAAAATGTACAAAAAATGTTGAGTTACACCTTTTTAAGGAAATCAGTCACTCATTTTTGTTTCTTTCTTTGGAAACACCTTTTCTTTATTCTAAATTGTACTTTCCTTAACATGAGTTTTTTTGCCAGATGTGCATCGTCGTCTTGTTCTCTAAATATTGAAGCAATCAGTCTATGTACTGCAAAGCAGTTTCGTGTCTTTGCCCGTCTTTCAGAATAGAGTTCTGCACGGGTCAGGTACAATCTGACCAAACCCAAAAATTCCTTTTGAAGTCAAACTGACAAAATAATTTTTGCCAATTTGCAACCCAACCCAAAATGAAAGGAACAAGTAAATCATGTTTTGATTGAATTATGAAAAATAATCTACAATTATATCAGTAATAACTATTTTATCTTTTATATAGAAAAATGGATATATCTATATTCTTTAATATTCAAATATATTAAAACCTCTGAATAGCGGACACCTCAGGATCGTTGAATAAGAGTCCTGCATCATGTCTGGTTGTCCCTAATTTTCTTTTCGCTGGAGGGGTCACACTACAGTAATTCTTATGGGTCAGATTTGGGTTTTTGCAAATCGGGTTGTTGGGTTTTTCGCAAAATGTTTGAGCAGAACTATGTTTCAGGTGAAAATAAATACATATTTGAAGATGAATGAGTATACAGTTGAAGATCTTTATAACGCAATTCTATATAACACAATTCTCCATATAACGCACAATTTCTCAGATATAAACAATGAATTTTCAGTTAAGAAACACCAGAATTCCTACATTATAAATAGTTGCTATTCTCTAGAGGACTAAATTTGATACATAGTTCAACTTTATCTCCTTAATTCAGAGCTAATTACTGAAAAAATTGCTATGATTTGATACAGTTGTGTACAGGTATGTTTGGACAATGTTTATAAAGTAAATTTAACAATGTGTGGAATGATCTATATTATGCAAAAAATTATATAATTTATAATCTGCACAACTCCTGGTAATAAAGAATGCAATATAAAGATACTCTAATGTATTTTGGTATGTTTCACACACATTTGGCCATGTTTTACAAGCTAAATTTAATGATGTGTGAAATGTGATCTATATAATGCACAACCTCGTGTTTTTAGGTTTGTGTTATAAAGATCTTCTACTGTATAATTTGTTGCGTGAGAAATAAAACATGCATAAGAAATGCGATCACAGATTATTCTTTCTTTATGATACAGTTAAGAACCACTTTTTCTTCTCTTGGAATATGAAATACATTATTAAAATTTCGTTTTCAATACCCTACCTGATGCAGGACTCTATTTCAGAACCACTGCTTTTTGCTTTAATATTTGCAAGTTCCCCCTTACTATATTCTTCTGTCAGGGCTAGTTTTTCTGTTATGTGTCAGTGTATTAAATCATAATAATTTTAACTATTGTAATTTTATTTTGCTTATTACAATACATTTTCTTATTTCTGAATAAATTCTCTACTATTTACATCATTTTAACCCTTTCTGATATAGTTGAAAAGTGTGAATTAATTCAGTTTGTCTGTCTGTCTGGTCATTCTGTAACTCTCATAAATGTACTCAGGTTACCTTGTCATTTTTATGTTATTATGGTTTACTATAGAGTGTTCAGTATTGAAAATGGAAGTGTGTAGCATTTATAATTTGTTTACAGTGACACACAAAATAGTTCTGTTACATTCAGACATGAAAGAGTTCCTCTTAAAGGTGGAATTTCACCTTTTTGAAAGCAATTTTTGACATTCACTGAACTGATGCAAAAATGCCTCACCCCCCTCCCCCTCCCAAAAAAGGAAGCATATATTAAGGGGGGGGGAATTTAAACCCAAGACAGTATTGTCTACTCAAACCCTTGGAATTTGTTTCTGAACTCCTATGCAGAAGAGCTATCAAATCTAAGGTCAGCTTTTGTTAAGAGCTCAAACTGCCATCCATTCTCTTTGATTCAATGAACCTACACATTTATTGTTAGTTTAAATATTTTCTAAGTTAGGAAAAGAAAATAACAATCATACATACAATTATATTTTATTACATAAATATCTGTTAAAATGTATCAAATTATAAGAATTGGCTGCCATTGTATAGACAATTTTTTTTCTACTTTTCTATTTCCCACTTTCATACCTGTACATTATGGTCTAGGGTGGAAAATCATTTGTAGTGTAGTATAGAGGTCTGCACAGGCCGAAATTTCCAGGCCCGAGCCCGGCCCGACCCATACAAAAAAAAATTTGGCCCGGCCCGGCCCGATACAAAAATTAACGGCTCGGGCCCGAACAAAAAAAATATTGGCCCGGCCCGATTTAAAAGTTAAAAGTTCAGCCCAAACCCGGCCCGAGTAAATTTCTACAAAACATAATTTTTACGTCGATTTGGTTAAAAATTTGCCTCGTAGGAGGAGATCTAACCAAAAATTTCTATCTTAGCCTTTTTTTTTTTTCATGTTTATAATCTTCATTTTTATCGAGGTGCCGCAAGCTGGAATGTTTATTTTTTTAATAAATCTCTATTTGTTGTATGTATGTGTTTAAGTTATCATCAATTTTGTTAATCCATATTCCATTTATTGAAGTGTTAAAAATCAGAAAAATGCTATGCAGTAAAATCTTCTAAAATGGAATTGCATAGGGAAGAAAAAAATGAGTTATAGACAATTTGCCTTCTTATCAGGTGTAAATGTATTATATATTCTTTTCTTACGTATTAGTATATTCATTTTTAATGGATCAACACATTTTTCAATTTAAGACAGGATTCCGTCATAAGCAAGTTCTTTTTCACACGTTTTACTATATTTTAATTTAGCCATATTTTAATAAGTATATAAATCTACTATTCTTTAAAAAGAATAAATTTTAATGTTTAATTATAAAATAATGGCGATTTAAAAATGTATGCATGTTTTGCAATGATTTTTATGCCAGATCTTATTTTACTGACCTTCGAAAGGACCAGGCACGTCAAGATAATGACTTTCATACGGATCAAAACCAGGACTAAAAATTTTGAGGCGTGAAGACTAGGAAAAATGAAACCAGTCCCGGCTCTGTACGGAAAAAATAATTTAAGACACGGCCTTATACTTCAAGAAAAAAGTAAGGCCCGGCCCGTAAAGAGTAATCACTCGGCCTGGCCCGGCCCAAGTATTCAGAAAAAAATATAGCCCGGCCCGAGTGCCGTGAACAAAAATAGGCCCAAGCCCGGCCCGCGGGCCGGGCCGAGTACGGGCTTCGGGCCTTGGCCCGGCCCGTGCAGATCTCTAGTGTAGTACATTGTATGTCACAATATTTCAAACATAATGGGATTGATATACATCACTGAGGTGGACCACAACATGATTTCTCAGAAGTATAGAATAAAACATTTATTTATAGTTTAATGAAAGTTCTTAATAATGTTCTGTTAAGTATTGGAAAGTATTTCATAATCTATACCTGTTTCATGATTTTCCATTCTTGTTTATTTCTAAGAGAGAAATAGTTTTTCTCACTAAATTTTGTCAATCATTATTTTAACAGAATTAAAATGAATTGGTCATTTTTACGATTTTATGTTTAGGATCCTATTTAACAATGATTGATCTATTCTTATTGTTCTACAAGAATTTCAAGAATTTATTTTATTGAGAACCAATTTTAGGGTAACACATCTCAAAACTATTAAAAATTTATTTTAATAAAATACAAGTGTTTTGTTATTTATATTTCTGTTGACTTTCATTTTTTGAGACATTGTGTTAAATGTAACCTTTTGTGTTTTCCAATCTGATTCATGATCATATTGTGTTTTGTACTTTGTTTTGCATATTAAAAGTCTATTAAAATTGCATATTAAAAGTCTTTTTTTTTTTTTCTTCCCCTTAAATTACAGTGATCACGAAGGTGGCAATGTGAGTGCCCATACAGTCCATCTTGTAGGCAGTGTTTTGGCCGATCCTTACCTGTCTTTCGCTGCTGGAATGAATGGCCTAGCCGGACCATTGCATGGACTTGCCAATCAGGTATGTCTAATAATTTAGAAATATCAGCTCTTTTAAACCTCTATACTTAGAAGTTGAATAAGGAAATTGTATTTTCGTATTTCTGATATTTTAAATTACCATGACTTTCTTTTCTTTCTTTTTATTTTTTAAATTCAATATTTTGTTCTAAATGTTCTTATGCAAAAATGTGGGAAAGATCTTTACTTTTCCCCCTATATTAATCTTCATTACATATAACTTGTTATTACTGTATGAATTTGTATGACAAATTTTATTTTACTAAAATCTAACAGCTTGTGCTAAAATTGCACAGTATTCACAACGTGTTGCTTAATATTTCTGTAATTTAAATACAAGATTTCTACCCAACAATTTTATGCAGTGATCAAATGTTTATATAGAGCAGCGCTTCCCAATCTTTTTTCTTACCCGTACCCCTTGCTTAGGCTTTTAATTTCGGAGTACCCCCTTTTTATCCTTAACACCCACCACCCCCATCTTCCCCCACATATTATAAGAATCTTCATCTCCAATGAATGAAAATCCATTTCAAGAATTATGCATTATTATATTTCCTATTCATTAAGGGGAGCACTGTTGTTTTCAGTTTTATTTAAAGAATTAGGTTTATTAGTTATCAGAACAGGCCTTTTATAACAGCTACGCCCAGGTTCTCTTGCGTTTCTAAATAATCAGATTGTTTCGAATAACTTTTATTTCCCGTAATCATCAGGTTTAATTTCAATCACACTTGCAAAACTCTTAACAATTCTGGATTTCAACGAGTTATCCATTTTAAACGGAAAACCAAATCATTCAAATAATAAGTAAACATTCCAAGTTAAATTCTCATTCAAGGGAAGGAAGCTTTCAAATTAATATTGTTAATAATATAATTCCGCCTATTCGAAAATGAAAATAAAAGCCTGATTTTCAACACTTTTAAAATTAAAAATTAAAACCAACAGCTCTGGCGTAATTTAGGCTTTTTGCAATTATTATTAAAAAGAAACAATAAGAAAAAAGAGGTGGGAAAGGAACATTGTATAATGATCAATGGAAGTTTTTGCGAAGATTGGGGAAAATATATAAGTACTCATGCAATATGATTAGCAGTGGGCAAAGCTAATGACATTGAATTATCAATGAATTATTAGCATTTTGAGTGTAACATAGTTACACATGAGGCTAAACTTTGTTATTCAAAACTATCAACTTTCTTTGTGTTTTCAGTTAAACCATTTTTGTGATTACCGCCATTACCGATATTATTTTTACGTACCCCCTGCAGGCCCGCCACGTACCCCAGGTTGGGAACCGCTGATATAGAGGCTAGTCAAATCACTAATACTCATATGTTACACACACACATCAAGTAAATTTTATGGGTGTGGTTACACAACATACAGTAAAAAATTTAGTAGTTTTAGTATGTATAATTTCAGAATTAACTTTTCATATGTGTTGTATCAAATAGTGAGAATAGAAATCAATTATCATTGGCTTTTATTTTAAATTAACTTTTTTAATAATTGAAATTTTATAAGTAGAATTTTTTTAACCCTTTGTATCACTGTGTTGCATATCTGCAACATACCCAAAAGTCAATGTGTTACTTATACATTAGGCTTTAGTAAAAGATGATTTTATTTATTGCGGCTATATTCCAACACATCAGTTAGTATAAACTGCTCATAGAATTCGCAAGAGATGCGATACTGAGTTAATTTTTCATTCAAAAATTTTATTTATCATTTGAGCAGCTTCACATTGTTACTGCTAAAATAAACTTCGTAAATTTTGACAATCTAAAAAGTCTGCATGCACACCAAAATAGATTTTTTTTTATAAAGGTAAGTTCGTATATTTTACAATTCTAAAATTAGAAAATTGACAATATTTTTTAGATTGTTTCTTGCAGAAGTAAAAAGTACCTTTTAGTCAATTTTTTATTTTTATGTTCTAAAATGTTTTAAATTATTTTCCATATGCATAAAATGATGTATTCTAACATCTGAGTAAATATTTTTCAAATCTGAGTTGTTGAGTCACAAAGGGCAGAAGAAAAAAAATAATTGGATCATTTCTGGAACAGAAAAAACAAACTATTTAGGTTCAGTTCTATTTTTGTTTATCAGAAATATACTGCCCCCCCTTTTTTTTGGAAAGGTAGGGGGGGTGTCTGATTACAGCTAAACCCTGAAAAAACCAATTATATGATGTAGTCCTGTATTGGTCAAGTGTAACCCAACTTATGTTCCAAGTCCATTGTCACAAAAAGCAGGACAGTGGCTTCTAAATCGGGACATAAAAGTACAGTAAATCTTATGAAAACAGTGCCTGTCTATAACAGGATCTCGTCTAAAGCAGAAAATATTTGTGGTCCCACTGAAGAAATACCTTACAAATATACTTGCAAAGACTGAAACCTGTCTAAAACAGAATTTTTCTCTGGTCACTTTAGATTCCATCTTAGATTGTTTTACTGTAGTAAATAAACAAATAATCTTATACAGTAAAATATCTAAAAGCAGAATCCTAGGGATTGAAACAAAATTCAATCCTGTCTTAAATGGAAAAAAATTCAGTGTTTACAGAAAAAATACTATACAGGGTGATTCAAAACTTATCGTACAAATTTCGTGGAAAGGTAGGGAATATGTCAGGAATCCGATTTTACATAGGAAAGTATGTCTGCAAATTTACGCATGCGTATGTAGAGGGTGCTGTGTGTACCCGACCTTCCATTGCGTCCCAATCATTGTTTTGACTTTCCTAAAGCGATTATTATATTCCTAAAGCTTCCTATTTCTTCTCCTATTTCCACTTTTCATTTGGACTTCCACAAAGCCTTTTACATTTTTAAAAACTCCAAAAATCTCATTAATGACCTTTATTCAACGCCTTCATTATCTGATGCCTGGAAACCTCGTTTAATTTTGTTCTTTCCGTTTCTTTTAACCTTTTTTTTTTTTGGTTTATTTTTTACTTTTTGTTTTCATTTTTATTTTATTTATTTTTTGTTAGTTTATTTTATTCTTCGTTCATGAAATTTTAAATTTTGGTTTCACACCAGAATTCTTTAAAAATCTTTGTAATAGATATTTCTGCTGCAATTATCAACGGTTTTGTACATTTTGCAATGTTTACTGCCCTCGTGCTGACCAATTTTGTTCATTATTTCAATCTGAAACAATCATTGAGAGTTTCTGCATAGTCCTGTGTTTGCGTAAATGGTCGCAATTTTGAGCACCTACTGTGAGACTGCATTTCACCTTCTTGGAATAAAAGTCACATTCGTTACCACTTAACTGTACTGTTTCCTTGCATTCACTTTACCTGTTCATTTTGTTCATGTAGATGACGTTTGCAGGCATACTTTCCTATGTGAAATTGGTTTCCTGACTTATTCGTTACCTCCCCCACGAAATTTGAATGATAAGTTTTGAATCGCCCTGTATTAATTTACCTGCTAAAATAGAAACTTGTCTAACATGAAATTTGTCTTTTGTCTCTTGAGATTGTCTTAGAACGTTTTACTATATTAAATAAACACATTAATCTTATACAGTAAAATCTATGAAAGCATAATTGTTGGAGACCGATAAAAATGTTTGTTTTGGAGAGGTTTCGGAATGAGCAGTTATAAGTGTATGATATTGCTTCCGCAAGGACTGTGGAATTTTTAAGTTTCAGACAGGATATTGTTATAAACAGGAAATCTGCAGGATTTTGCCAAACAACAAAGTACAGTAAAACCTATAAAAACAGAATAGGTAGCTACTGGAAAAATATTCTGTTTTAGGAGGTAGATTTGTATGGTATTCCTTTAGGTAGAATCATAAAAATGTTCTGATATAGACAGATTTTGTTTTCATAGATTTTACTGCATTCAGTTCCATTTGATAATAAACAAATAACATGGCACTAAAAATAATTAATGCATCCATGAAAAATTGGGACATTTGGCATCCCATGGTAGGGTTCTGCAAGACGGGTCATAGAACGCCTGAAAATCGAGACACCTGGTAACAGGCAGATTGTGAGTTATTCAAATGGTGGTTCACAATAAATAAATTGCAAAAATAAAAGTGGCTAGTACCACTTAATGTACGTGTAATACATTTGCAAGAAAACTCATTTCAAAAGCTAAATGAAAACAATGCAACTAAAAGAAATAACAAGTGTTTACCAAAAGTGTGGCATTTTACTTTCTTTAAAGTAAATCATAAAATTAAACAAATAAACAAAAATTAGCTAACTGAATATAGGAAACCAATGGAGATTCCCAATAAACAACAATCAAGAAAAAGACGATGCACACTGAAGGTTGTGCAAACAAAGAAAGATATGAACAGTGCCTTTGCCTCACACTCCCCTTGCCACTTTCGTCCATATGAGCTGACCCTTCCTTCGATCGTATGCGTAATTCGCTATTAACAATCTATATATATATTTCTCTTACGTGGTGCGGAAATAAAGCTGGGTTTCTAGATTCATTATCATTTGGCAACAACCGTAGTTTCCAGCTCCAATATGGCGGCCATTGTGAGAGCAGCGAAACTCAAACTAGCAATTATTAAAAATAAAATAACATGTACGTAATCCAAATCGTTTGAGATGATTCCTCATTTTAATTATGAGTAATATCGTTAATTCCAAATGAATTCTGAACTCTTATTTAGAATTTATTTATGAATTTCACTCACACGGAAACCGGAGAGAATGAAATATCAACTGTTTAGATTGCATCTGCTGCCATCTGTTGCTGTCTTGATGAAGTAAAAAATAATTTCTTTTCAAAAATCTGTAATGAATTAGAACAGTAAAATGTCGAACGAAATATAAACAATGATTGATGATATATATAAACTATCTTCCTATCACGTACTGTTTTATTAAATGAATTTAAGCCGTGCTGTACAATATTGTAGGAGCAATGAGTTTTAAACTAATTGTTTTTCCATGATCCTTTTTTCATAGTATTTAAATGATTTATGTCCATTGATAGCACCAATATAAATGCATTTTTAATTGTGTTTTCAATGAACTTTTCAATTACATTTTTTACATTAAAAAAAATTGTCAATTTCATATGTTAAAATGATTTATGGTAGTACTCATTCCGGCTAGAATTGCTTGGGACCGTGTAGCGGTCTTAATGTGAATTGCTTCACAATTCACGGGGGTTGGTGAGCGTTAGCGAGAAGGGGGCTGAGCCCCCTAGTTTTGGAAATTTACATTATTACAGTAACATTTTGCCATGTATATTTAAAAGAGATGGCAGGGATGCCACTTTTCCGCAGAAACGCGGATTTCCGCTTTTTTGCTTATTTTCAAAATCCGCGGATTTCCGCTTTTTTTTTCTTATTTCTCGGACGCATTTCTCTTTAATGCATCAAGCGGAACCAACCAACCAACCAACCCATTTGACGGAAGAAGAACTGAACACTTTCTCCTCTGTGATTGGTGAGTACGTTTGACGTCACATCGTCAGTGGGAGTAGTCATGATTCAACTGACCAATGAGCACGAAGTGTCGTGGCTTTCGATAAGTAGTATAGATGAGCCGTGCCGTGTTTGTTTACTTTTTACCGACGCTGCGCGGATAGTAAAATTTGAAATCTCATGATGGATTAAGTGTTTAATCTCGTCATTTGTTTTTTGATTTATATTTAATTATTGCGCCGCAAAAGACAGATTTTGATAGTAATAAGTATTATGCGTGAAAAAAAGTCCGTATACTGAATGCACGGCACGTTGTTTTGATTTCCAATTTTGCCAGATATAGTAACGCCCGAAATCATATAGATAATCTACAACCCATCAAATTAATTGTTGATGGAATGGATCAAAGAATCATTAAAGCGGAATGTTTATTTTCGTCTTTTTTAGTTTTAGTGGATCATAGTTTGCCATTAAATGCTTTATAACATGCAGTATTCCTATTTAAAAAGATGTTCCTGAATGGTGCTGTAGTAAAAATAGTTATGCGCAAGGACAAAAAGAACCACAATTGTGAAAGAAATGGCCGATAAATTGTAAATATCTGCACATGATAGAGTTCTGCATTGAAGATATATCCAGCGACTATTTACTCTTGTATTACCTATTATGTTAAAAATAAATTTTTAGTGTTGTTAGAGAGCACGATTTAAAAAATGAAAAAGGTAAAAATTATGTTTTTAAAATCTTTTGTTTGTAGTATTTTCAGTTTCATTGCCTAAAAACTAATTTTATGTAGGAAAATATAGCTAGACCTTCATATAAATAATTTGCTACAACATTGATCTTCTCACCAAATACTTTTGTAGCTATGGCAGGTTAAACATTATCCATATGTATTAACTGATGTTTTGAGTGAAAGCATGTAGGTTTTTAAATGTATTTGCTTATAAAAATTTTAAAGAATAGTTTTACAATTTTGAGGAATTCTCATATTAATATTTGTCATTTATATCAGATAATTATTGAATAAAATTTTGAATTGGCCATTTTTGTTATATTTATTAGTGTTCTTATTTTTGTATTACATGTATATATGTTTCAATTTGAATTCAAATAATGACACAAATTTTATTTCGCGTATCATTTTCACTTTTTTTGCTCGATTTTTACCCCGCGCACAGGTTTAACTTTTTTGTTCAATTTTCACCTCACGCATCATTTCCTCTTTTTTGCTCTTTTCTCAGACTCATCCCTGAGATGGTGGGGGAGGGGGGGGGGGTATTTAAACTCATCCTGGAAATTGATAAAAACTTGAAAATGTGATTAATATTTTATTTAATTTGTAAATTTATTTTTTCGTTTTTCTTTGGTGGTTCACGTGCTTATGTGCTCCAATAGGGAAGTCACCACTGTCTGACAACAGTAACCCAGTTCAAGCCAAAAATTGTATTTGAAATAAAAAGAAAAATAATTTTGACCCCACAACCCTAACCCAACAAACTTCACTTTTCAGTCGTATTGATATATTTTTTAAACAGAAAGAATATTCTAGTCTTTCTTCTGAAAAATTAGAAAAGCCCAAACAAACAAAAATAAAAATAAATTAAAAAACCTAATCCATAGCAAAATTAGAATCAACCTGAGCTGATCCATGATTTTTATATATGGTACTTTAGAGATAGTTGCATCAAAAAATTAAATTTAACTTCTCATAATTATTCGCTCTTAAAAATATTTATTTTGTGCTAAAATTTCAGTGTGCAGGTAAAATTTGCATTAATTAATGGATGTTTTGAAAACAAAAAGTATCATTTTGCTTTTTTAATATTTATAGGAGGTTTTAGTTTGGTTGACTAAACTTCAAAAAGAATTGGCTGCAGATGTAACAGAAGAGCAACTGAAAGAATTTGTGTGGAAGACTTTAAAATCTGGACAGGTATGTTTTTTTTTTTTTTTTTTCATGCAACTATATATGTTGTTGACATAGCTGTAGTGAAGTTATGAAAACTATCATGTGCTGTAAAAAAAAAATATTTAAAGATTTTTTTTAGCTATTATTTGCAGCTGTTATACTAAAAGACATCAAGTTTGAAAAGAAAAATAAAGTAAAAGTTTTAAAAATCAGATATTGATTCTAATGAAAACAATTTTTAGCACATTTACTGAATTTAATTGTAGCACCGAATCTCTTAGATACGATGATGGTGTATATATTATAAAGCTCAACATGTCCGTGAGTAAAGCTGGTGTCATATCGTAGGTGAACTGAACAATCTAATTGACATTTTTTTAAAATTTGTTAATTTCGAACCATCACACAATTTCAATCTTTACACTGTTGAATGGGGAGGGGGGGAGGAATGTACTTTTAAATGCAATTTCTTTGAAAACTGCATCTCAATTTACTAATTTTTTATGGTTTTTACAATTTTCAAAAATATTTTTTAAATCTGTGCAACTCTCATATAGAACATTAACACATCTGCACTTAAAACAATGAAAATAATTCAGTATTTGTTTCCATGTAATATTCTGTAACTAAATTGTCAAACAGATTTAAAAATTCACTAATATATAACTAAATAAAACTCAAATTTAACAGATATATAACCAAACCACTCGCTTAAACACTGAAACAATCAAAATCAAAATGATTCATTGTGGTGGTTAATGTGTTAAACCAGGCAGTCCAAGTTGTATCGTTTGGTATTTATTCATGTTTAAAATAAATAAGTAGCTTTATTAATTTTATATTGTTAAATTCAAATTTCAGCATTCCAGTTCAAGTGTAATTCCAGTTAGTTCCTTTTGTATCTCAAAATTTTTTAACATATTTGTGGTATATTTGCTATTATTATTGATGATCATTTTCATTTATGAAATAAACTTGTTATATTTCATTCATTTTAAAAGTTCTTAAACTCTGATTAAGTATTATCATTCAAAACTTTGTTGAAATATTTTTTTTAGCACAAAAGGCTCAGTATCTGGATGTTCTGTATATCAGTGTTTTTCTCAGGTGATGCCCTGAACAATAACGCATGGAAGGGAATGTCAAGGAATGTAAAAATTGGGAGGGGAAAAAATTAGGCAAGGGTATGTTCAGACTTTTCTCAAAGGGCCATGTGCACCTGAGTCTCAGAATTTTAATATTTTAATAATTACATCGTTTCTAAAATGACATCTTTTAAATCAAAATGGCTAAAGAAACAGGTGCATTGGAGTTGCAAGCGGAAATGAACGGATTCGAAATTATTTTACTAATCAGTGAATTTTAAGAAAACTAATTGAGATATCAATTTGAAAATTTCTGAGCATATGTAAAAAAGAAATTCTGCATCTGACTGTGTGATTTTTGAAAAATTTGGTCGGTAGTTTTTCTTAATTTATGCAAAAATCTGCCGGCGCCAGTGAAAAAAATCTGAGAAAGTTTCAGACAGGGATCTGCTTTCATTAAAAACTGAACTACAAAGAGATCTGTTTCTCTGGCCGATCCCTCCATTTAGTTTGCAAAAAGAAAGGAAATAATTGCCAATTTTTACTAATGAACAAATATTTAGGTAACTAAGATATAGATTTGAAATTGAGGTCAGGAAGGGGTGTCATCTGCCGGCTATTTTAGCATAGTGTCTTCGTTATGTTCTAATTATCAGTAAAATGTAATTCTTTTTTTAATGAACGCGTAAATGTAGGTGACGTTGGTTTTCTTGAACAAATTATTCATTATATTTGCGGGTATGAGAAGGGAGGGAGGGGGTTAATGCCTTTCTCTGAGATTGTAATTATCTCGGACCCGGGCAACACCGTGCGGGTTAGCTAGTATATACTTAAAAGGTTAGATAACAGGTTCCTTGTTGGCTTCAACTGTTTTGTGACAGGTTAGATTTTGTTTTAAAATTATTAAATTTGTAAAAGGTCCGTTTTGGCGAAGGTCTACTTGTAAGATAAAGGATTTCGGGAAGGGTCCTGTTTTAAGGTGAAAATATTTGTGCAGGATCTTTTAAAGGACACAATTTTCTCCTAAGCTGATCCCTAATCAGCGCTCGACAAATGCAGTTGACCAAAATATTTTAACTGGTGATTGTTTTTGATACCTCAACATTTATAACAGTTTATAAGTGCAGTGACAGTAGCCATGTCAGAAAATATGTTTATTAAAGACTTATTTAATGTAAAATGTCTGAAAACTGACACTTTAAGGATAATATCTCCCAGTGTTTTTTGCCCAAGTAATTTTTTTTTCAAAGTAATTTTCTTTTAAAAACAGATTTTATTTAATAACAATTATTTTTCTTATGATATTTGTACTTATTGCACACTTTATTCATTCAAACTTTGTAATATGTATTTCATTTGTTTTATTTATAATTTATTTTTATATGTTTTGTTAAAATATCTTTTAAAATTATTTTATTAACTGAGTTAATGAGTTGAGACAATTAAAGATGTGTTATTACCATTCTTGTGATTATTCTTCCTCAATCAGTTCATAAAACAACTTTTGCGCTTTCTGAAAATCAAATTAAACTTAGTCGAACATCTATAACTTGAAGCAATTTGCTGTTAATTTTTAACAGTATCTATATTATAAAGGCCAAACGTGTCCGTACGTAACGCATACGTCATTTTGCGAATGTCAACAGCTGACGATGAAATTTCGGTTTTGTGATTTTTACTATTGCAATTTTTTTAAATTTCTAAACATAGCACATTTTCAATTTTTACACCGTTATAGAGGAAAAAAATTGACTTTCAAATGCAATTTGTTTGAAAACTATATCTTAATTGCCTGATATATTATGGCTTATAAAATAATTTTTAAGCATGAATTTTGAAACTCCCAATAAACAAATGGAAGAATGCTGCCATTATAAATTTTTAAATAGTTACAGGTAGTAAAATTAATGAATTTTGAAATAAAAACGTCACAAGAATAGGGTGCCTTTATATGAGAGTAGCGTTATACCGGATACAAAATTTGATTAGTTCAGACGATTTTGGAGAAAAGGAAGCTTTGTAATAATTTAAAAATTCAAAAGAAAATTATTTGTTTACACCATAAACAAACATCGGATATTTTAACAGATAATATAAACAGAAGATATTGTTTTAGATATTGCATTTTTATGAATAAAATATAAAAAAATTATTTCACGAATTTAATAAAAATGCATATAAAAAGTTAATATGAGCAATAAGAAACAACGTTTTAATTCATATTTCATCAGTATTACAAATAATGTTAACGGTCATTGCGAAGTTGGAAAAAACGAATATACATGAAATTCGTTAATATCGCGATCACTATACTGCATGCATAAGATGATGAATAATAAATAAACAAAACCTTTGAAATTCGTTAATGTCGCGATCACTATATCGCATGTATGAACGCTTGGTACAAAGAAAAAAAACTGGATGGATATCGCATGTATGAGCGTTTCACGCACAACAAAAGCAAAGAAACCAGTAAAAAAAAAAAAATCACCATATGCAGCAACTTTGACAAATAAAAATATGAAAAAAATTAGATTTATGAAAAAAAAATGGTTTTTGCCTGCGTTCTGTAACCCGGGAAGCCCGGGTTCGATTCCCTATCTTCTATATTATAAAGGCCAAACGTGTCTGTGTGTAACGCATACGTCAATTTGCGAATGGCAACAGCTGACGATGACATTTCGGTTTTGTGACTTTTAGTATTGCAATTTCTTTAATTTCTAAACATAGCACATTTTTAATTTTTACACCGTTATAGAGGAAAAAAAATTACTTTCAAATGCAATTTGTTTGAAAACTATATCTTAATTGCCTGATATATTATGGCTTATAAAATAAATTTTAAGCATAAAGAAATGGAAGAATGCTGCCATTATAAATTTTTAAATAGTTACAGGTAGTAAAATGAATGAATTTTGAAATAAAAACGTCACAAGAATAGGGTGCCTTTATATGAGAGTAGCGTTATACCGGATACAAAATTTGATTAGTTCAGACGATTTTGGAGAAAAGGAAACTTTGTAATAATTTAAAAATTCAAAAGAAAATTATTTGTTTACACCATAAACAAACATCGGGTAGTTTAACAGATAATATAAACAGAAGATATTGTTTTAGATATTGCATTTTTATGAATAAAATATAAAAAAATTATTTCACAAATTTAATAAAAATGCATATAAAAAGTTAATATCAGCAGTAAGAAGCAACGTTTTAATTCATATTTCATCAGTATTACAAATAATGTTAACGGTCATTGCGAAGTTGAAAAAAACTAATATACATGAAATTCGTTAATATCGCGATCACTATATCGCATGCATAAGATGATGAATAATAAATTAACAAAGAAGCATCACTGGATGCAGCCAAATCCCTGTATTAATAATACCAAAAAAATAAAAAATAAACAAAACCCTTGAAATTCGTTAATGTCGCGATCACTATATCGCATGTATGAACGCTTAGTACAAAAAA
Source organism: Maratus michaelseni (assembly GCA_963931845.1). Taxonomy (NCBI): domain Eukaryota; kingdom Metazoa; phylum Arthropoda; class Arachnida; order Araneae; family Salticidae; genus Maratus; species Maratus michaelseni. The sequence continues at coordinate 405,942,441 of OZ007590.1, read as the reverse complement.
AAAACAAAACTGGATGGATATCGCATGTATGAGCGCTTCACGCACAAGAAATGCAAAGAAACCAGTAAAAAAGAATCACCATATGCAGCAACTTTGACAAATAAAAATATGAAAAAAATTAGATTTAGGGAAAAAAGTGGTTTTTGCCTGCGTTCTGTAACCCGGGAAGCCCGGGTTCGATTCCCTAGTATGAATAATAGCAAAAGGTAACTTTGTTTTTGAACAAAGTCTGATATATTTAGAGTGGGAGAATATGACACAGTTGTGTAGTAAAATTACATTAACTCAACCAATGTGTGTAAATGCCTGTCCTAGGATGGTGGGTAGAAATCATTGTTTTTAATTTAAATTTGAAGTAATTCATATACTCATACTAGTCATCGACAGTAAGGAAAGATTTATATTAGAAGATCTAGCATGCTCCTGCTATTCACGTTCAAACTCACTAAGCATTTTATAAGCTTGTGCAAAAGGATTCTCTCATAATTTCATCTAATTCACATAAAATTAGCGGTAAACAATTTTTGGTACTTTTCCGTTGTACCAACACCATTGTTGCCAAGCATAATTGTTGGCACAAGATGAAATTCACGTGAAATAAATCATTTGAAAAATAGCATTGTTGGCACGGTAAAAGTATAACATTCGAAAATTACAGACTTTCACGAACTATTTTACTTAATCAATGCAAATATATACTTAAAATAAAATAACAAATAAATATTAATACAATAAAATAATAAAATTAAAACTCATTTAAGCTGGGGGTATAAAATTATAAATGTCTCTTAGTACCGCTGTTCATGGGTTTTTTGGTACTTTTCCATCATACCAACACCATGCCAAAATATATGCTAAAATGCACCATTCATTTGAACCCTAACCAAGCAAAGGTTTTCTTCTGAAAACCGTGCCAAGCATTTTGATATGTTATTTATTGAATGTAAATCATTTTATTATTTAATAATAACCTTGCAAAACATCTTGATTTGCTATTTTTCGAATTGAAAATATTTTTTTATTAAGTTATAATTTGCAATTTTCGATGGCGATGCGATGAATTTTACCATTTGTTAGTTACCGGATTATAAGGAAGCTGCAATAAAATTGTTGCAAGACTTTGACACATAAAAAAAGTTTTTATTTAAAAAAAAACAAAAAAAGACATGAAATGCATCAGACATTTATGATTTTATGCTCACATCTTAAATTGAGTTTTATTTTATTATTTATTGTACAATTATTTGTTCTTTTATTTTAAGTATATATTTGCATTGATTAAATATAACAGTTCATGAAAGTCTTTAATTTTCAAATGTTTATGCTTTTAAATGCTCAATTTCGTGCCAACAATGTTATTTTTCAAATGATTTATTTCACGGGGTTTTCATTTTCTGCCAAGTATTATGCTTGGCGACAATTGTGTTGGCATAATGGTAAAGTACCAATATGTTCTCTGTTGACTTTTTCTGGATGCAAATGCAAAGTGAGATGTTAAAATTGTCCTTGTATTCTAAAACAATAAGGTCGATATCTTGGGGAATTTTCAGCAAGTTCAGCTCCCATTGAAGCAAAAGAAATTGAATTGTTACATTGGCGGATGCTTTCTTTAAATTTTTATAATCTGGATCATTTGGATTACTCATTTTGCTTTGTAAAGTGCCAGGGAATAATTATCTAGGCATTAATTTCTCACGTCCTTTATGACAACAAAAGTTAAACGTACCATCTATCTGATGGTTTTTTAACCTCAAAATTGAATGCTTTGCAAAACTGACAATTTTATATTCATAGGGCCAGAGTAGTGAGACTCAACATTATGTGCAATGGCATGTCCATTCGCAGCAGCTATTTGTTGCCTAGTGGTATGCAGGCTTTTATCTCTCACTCTATTTCTCTGACATCGCATGCTGTTTCTATTTAAATGGCGTCTCCTTTCAAGAGGTGTCTCAACATCTTCCATGTATTCATAAAAATATTTATGCAAAAAGTAAAATTTCTCTGTATGCTAAAAGCAACAAAATTTTAGTTAAAACACATAAAACATCAAAAAATATTTAAAAAAAAAGAAAAAAAACTAATCAATCGTTGTTGTTGCTAGATCACCTCAAACAAAGTTTTAAGTTATCTAAAAAATGAATGACTTATCACACAACTCATAATTAGATTTGATATGAACTATTAAAATTGTCAAAAAATAAATATTAATACTACTGGAGTAAAAATATTCAATGTGCGAAAGTTAAACATGAATCACTCACCACACAGCTCATTGTTTGTTAACATTTGATTACATTAACAAAATTAAACACAATTATTTGAATATGAACTATTAAAATACACAAAATTTAAATATTTTAATACTACATACAGGAGTTTAAAATGTTAAATGCACGAAATATTTAAATTTTTTATCAATGAATTGCAAAAATTTAATGACACGCTACACAGAGCTCATTGTTTACATAAATAAAATTAAACACTATTTCTGAAATGGTTTGTCGGTTGCGCAAATCATTGACATTTTGTTAATTTAAACCCAATAGACAATATTCTTGTGATGTCACTGTAAATATGAATTTTTATTCACTTATAAAAATGCGCAGAAACCTAAAAATTAAAAAAATATACGTCCAAAAAAGTCACGTGTATACTTTTCATTATTTCTTTTTTTCTTTGCAAAAATGGAAGGTACTAATCCACTTTGTAATATGGATGCGTTCACCGGAATTGTTATCTGGAAACTATATTCCACATCACAATTTATGTGCAAAGTGTAATGAATGTTTATAAAAAGTTATTAATTTATTTATTTGTATTATACCAGTAAATTTGGTAAAATGTTTGTTCTTGATATCTCAGGTTGTGCCCGGTTATGGTCATGCCGTGTTGAGAAAAACAGATCCTCGCTACGTTGCTCAGCGTGAGTTTGCTCTGAAACATCTTCCACAAGATCCCCTGTTCAAATTAGTTTCCAGTCTCTACAAAGTAGTCCCACCCATTTTGTTAGAGCTCGGAAAAGTGAAAAACCCATGGCCAAATGTGGATGCTCACAGTGGTGTCTTATTACAGGTAAAATTCTTCCTTAGCCTTTTGATTATTGTAGTGAGGTTCTTTCAGTTATTTACATTAATCTGAAGATGAAAATATCTTTTTGATTCTTAAGTTAATAAAGTATGTTTGCTGATGTATTATTTTATCAAAATTAATTGTGCATTTAAACTGAATTGGTGTTTATTTCTATTACATTGAAACTTTATCTATTTTATGTTTGTCTATCTTCTATTGGCAATTTTTCAGAACAGTGACTAATTTTCAAAAATAAAATAAAATAGTGACATTTTACAATGTTTAAAGGACCAAATAATAATTATAAAATAATTTCATTTCACTTTTACAAAAAAAAAAGTAGTAATTAGTTTGTTTTTGTTACAGCAAGATACATAAATTTCTCTTTATAATTCTGACAAATGTAGGCTGCAAGAGTTTAAATTATTATTAGCTAACATAATATGAAATATAAAGTCAAATTATCCATGCAAGAGTGTAAAAAAACTTTAGGGTGCTCTCTGGAGTAAGTAAAATCAACAATGTCATGATCAAAATATAGACATCGTAAATTTTACAGTTGTTTTACATTACTATTTTTATTTTAAATAATAAAATTTCATTTATAACTGGTATGAAAACACAATGAACAACTTAAACCAGATAAGGGTTAGGAGAGAGGCCAAAAAGGTAATTGATAACTTCAATGTTGATACAATTCCAATACAATTGATACAATACCAATGTTGATAGCTTACAAGCATTTTTTTTTTTTTTAAGTTTTATTTTTCAGCATATATCTGACAGCATTCTATAACTGAGAGAAAATATTACATATCTCAGAAGTTTTACATTATTTTGCATTAAGTGCTATTAGGACCTGTTGAAATTGGTATATAACTGAGAGAGTCCTAATAAAAAAGAGCATATTAAAAATAATAATAATAAAAAAATTTTACTTAGTATGAGGGCATAATTTTCCTAATTTTTTGCTTTTCAAAAAAGCTGGTTTCGGGGTACAAATTAGAATGTTGCACAAGTCTGATTCGAGTTGCATCTGACCCAAACCCGAAAATTCTGCTTAAAGTCAACCTAACGTAAAATGTTTCGTCAACCTGAAATATTCAAACCCTACCTGAAGTGAAAGAAAATTAATCCATATTTTAATAAAATTATGAAAAAGTCTACAATTATCTCTTTAATATTAATTTAATCTTTTTTTGTATAAAAATAAACACATATACTCATTAATGTTCCAATATATAATTTTTTTTCCTTTCGAAAAATTGAGCCAACCTGACCTGAAAGAGTCAAAGCCCTACTCGAATATGTTAGTGTCAACCTGGCCTGTGGGCCTGACTCTATGCTGGACTAGGAAAAGTGTATTATTTTAATTGTTAAGAGAAATTATTTTTTATGCTTATTTGCCTTTGTTTCAATGTTTAATCCTCCGTCATCCTTTTTTTCTTTCCAGTATTATGGCATGACTGAAATGCAGTTCTATACAGTGCTGTTTGGAGTGTCTCGAGCTTTGGGTGTGATGGCATCTCTGGTCTGGGACCGTGGCATGGGCTTGCCACTGGAGCGTCCCAAATCAATGACCACAGACGGACTTATGAAGCTTGTTGGAGCTGCATAAGCTGCTTTCTGGCAAGTTTAGGCTTGCTTATGCACATCACCTCCAGAAATAGCAGCATTTTTCCATAACGGCATATGAGTTGTGATGTTTGCCTAACTTAGAAGGCAGACAGCTTGTGATAGATGATGTTGGTTAGGTGTCAGTGTCTGTTAAAAAATAACATTTTCATTGAAAATATATTATTCTGCTGCATCATCATAACCAAGTTCCATCTCAGAAAAGTTCAGTGCTGATAAACAGCATTGTCCAGCAATAGACATTTAGAAAAATTCATTTGCTCATTTAATAAGTTTCTTTGTACACTTTTATTGTAATCAGACCTTGGCACTACCAGCTATTTTTTTTTCCATGTGTATGTGTGTATGTATGACATTTTGTAGAGTGACTTGTTTTGGATGATAAACGGTATGGAGACATTTATTGTATAGAGCATCTGTATGTGTGTCCATCTAAATTGAAAAAAGTACAAAGAGTTTTAATTTGGTGTAAAGGGGGAGGGGAATTTGCATTTCAATAGTACCTGATTGTACAATAGTACACAATCGGTTGCTTGTATCCAGGGGTATTTATACATGAAAATCTCTCCTGATTTTCAAGAATCTTTTGAATTAATTTTTAACAAAAAATTATTGTACAATGGAAATTTCACAATAGCAAATTTATAAAATTTCTTTAGTAATTGATAGTATTTTTAATATCTTACAAGAACTTTTAGCATATTTTAACGACAATTATAACTAACTAATCGTAAAAATATTAATCATACCTACATATGTTTTCGAGATTAGTAGGGTCGCAAACACCCCTGTGTATCAAAATAAAAATATACAATACTAATGAAGTGAGCAGTAGAACATTTATCTAATCAATATTCTGTAATTGCAAAGTGTTTATATATCTACTCAAGGATTTTAGTTCCAGTTTAAACTCAAATCTCTCAAGTTCATGCTTGATGTTAGTTTAAAAAGTGTAGTACTTTAACTAATTTAATTAAAAAAAAATAGTTCTTTTTATATGTAACTCTTTATATAAAATTACATGGAATATGAATAAGTAATGAGGTCTGTGTTAGTTCTTTGATACTGTATTAGTTATTTAGCAGCATCTAATAAATTAAAGTTTATAGTAATTTATTTGTACCCCTCCTGTAATAAAGATTAGTGTCCACTACTCAACCTACACCCTATCCTCCATAAGTTGATATATGTATTTTAAGTAAATAATAAAAAAAATTCTTATATTTTGTATTCCTTATTTGTCGCCTGTTTCCCATCAATTTGTAAATTTGGCTGTTACTATTTTTTAAATTAGGGGTGCACAACCTTTTTTTTTGGGGGGGGGGGGGGGGAGAAAGGCACTCGCAAAAATGACTGGCTTATCGAGGACCACCATCCAACCCGTTTGACGAAATTTGTGATTTTTATGCACCTGATCAACTAAATTCATGATGTTTTTCTCTGGCCTATGGACAAAATTTTCAATTTCTTTTGCGAAATTTGCAATTTCTGGAGATGTCGGCATTTAGGGTCTCTGCGGGTCACCTGTTAACACATTGCAGTCTACAGGTTGTGCATCCCTATTTTAAATAGTTTATATTTTGTAAATATTCAATAAGTAATCTTAATAGCACAAGAGGCAGCAACATTTTTTTAAGTAGTATCTTACAATCAGGGTTGCTACACTACCTGGAAAAGTAAGGGAATTTGGAAATTGGCCTAAAAAAGTCAGGGAATATATTTTACCTAAAATTATTAAAATTTCATGGTAGTTGTCAAATAAGTATGAGCTTTGTGCCATGATAGGTGAGTAAAATCTTCTGTTTTCGTAGATTCCAGTTTTTGTTTTCTTTAGAAATTTCATCTAAATCATCCTGCTCATCAAAATTTCCACTTCCTACTCTTATCACCCCCACACACAGATTGAGATTTTAAAAACTCATTAATGCATTTAAAAAAAATTTTATGCAGTATTTTTTTTAAGTGGCAATTAATATAACTAATATATCATTTCCCCTCAATCCCCACCCTCAAATGCCTTCTTCCCCTTCCCTCTTTGTCTAAAATTGGACTTAAGTGAGTGTTTAATAGCTGCCGAAGTGAACTACGGTTCAATACAAAAATAATGTATTGCTTTTTTCCCCCCCTTTCAGTTTGGAGAAAACTTTATTTGAAAGTTTTGTAACTATCATAATTTATTCAGGAAATCAACTCCTATTATAGTCCTAGAATTAAGTTTTTCTGAGGGAGGAATGCATTGGTGAAACTTTCAATCAATATATGTTGTTGGAAACATTTGGTATTTTCAGGTGACAAAATAATTATTTCATTTTCGGCGTGTACAGAGCACACTACACTGCTAGACTGAATTTTTCTTGGAATACACCTGGAAAAGTCTGGGAATTTCATTCTCTTATAGCAGTAGCAACCCTGTAACAAATTGATTTTAAAATGTGTTATTTTCACACAGTTGAAATGAAATGTATGGTATCCACAGGGCCTAACTAATCCAGGGGCATGTGGGGCAGCTGTCCTGTGTCCCCTTTTTGACGGTCCCCCATGAGTGTAATCAGGATTTGCGTTAAAATGGCATAAAATAGTGCAAATTGGCCAAAAGTGACCAAAATTATAACATTTTCCAAGATTTACGAAGGTAGTTTTGCCCTCCCTTTACCCACTCTTCTTGCCATACCCAAGAGTGACTGAAAGACCTGTATTTACATTTAAAAAGGCTTGCATGAGTTCCTACACAAAAAATAGTGTATTTTCTTAAAGCCGTAACCATCTCTCTTGTGCAGGGGTCACAGACCTGCTCCAATTGCACCAAACTGCTACAAATGCATTTTTTTTACTATTTTTGCTCCAAAACGAGCATTTTGCTCTATCTTTTCTACGATGAAATCGGATTCCTTTGTGCCATTTTCTTCCCAGAAATGCCATTTTTCCGCCAAACGGCAGATTTCCCCTTTTTTAATTTTAAAAAATCAAATCCACGATCTGAAATCAAGATTTTCTTCAAGGGATCACAGAAAAAAACGGCAATTTTCATCGGACTCTCACAAAATAAAACCTCGATTTTCGGCAAGCGAACTTGAAGTAAAATCTGATTTTCGGCAAGTGACCAAGAAATAATATTCAATTTTCATCAAACGATCGCAAATTGAAACTGCAATTTTCGTCAGACGATCATGAAATAAAACCTTGATTTTCGGCAAGTAACCGCGATATATGACTGCGATTTTCAGCAATTGACTGTGAAGTAAGACTGCTATTTTTGTCAAACGATCACGAAATAAAACCGTGATTTTCGTCAAACGACTGCGAAATAAAACTGCAATTTTCATCAATGATCACGAAATAAAACCTCGATTTGCTGCGTTTTTCATGATTTGTGCAATAACTATATCTCAAGAACTAATGCACAGAATTTCATGAAATTTCAGACTCTGTTAGACCTTGACCTAAATAGATCCTTATTTATTTTGAGTGCATATTGCCCGACAAGTGTCGCTGCTATGTTTTGTTTTCATGATTTTTGCGATAGCTATATATCAAGCTCGAATACATTGGCATTTAATTTTTGTTGCAGAGGATTTGATATATATAGAAGAATATTTTGTGATGGCCACATCATACTATAGTCTGTTCAGGGAAAGGAGATAACGAAAGTAAACAAACAGGTTGCAGAAAAATCGCCAAGGAGCCACATATTTGGCACAAATCCCTAGGTTGGCAAATTTTATTTTTTTTATTTCGATTTGAAAAAGCAGAAGCTCAAACACTTCAAACAGTCTGTTTGGCGCTTCTGGCACAGCACCAAGTTTAAGCATCGCCAATCCGCATGTGCATTTGTTTACTTCTGTTATCTTCTTTCAGCGAACGGAGTATAGTTAGTATTGCTAATGCATCCCTAATATAAATATTTCATGGAGTAAGGGAGGGGTTAAATTAGTTTTCATTTCTTTGTTTTTTATGGCAAATGATCCGAAATTTGGAATCTCTGAGGTCCGGAGTATAGATTTTGTACTGTATGAGATTTCAACATATGTGTTGGGTACAATGGTGATACTGAATTTATTTTCAAAAGAAGAGCTTTTGCTGATCCAAAAACTCATTTTCCTGCTCCAAAAACTCACTTTCCTGCTCCAAAAGCCGTTTTTGACTGCTCCAAAACCTGCCCCAATTCTTCCTGAGTGAATGTGACCCTTGCTTGTGATATCCTGTATACAGATGTGAATAGTACCTGGTTTGAAATTTATGTATGCATACAATGCATATGAAGATTGATATTAGTAACTAGCCACCACTGGCGACCAGTTTGGTCGCCCTTAAATGTATATTAAGCATTGGAACAAATTATTTTTATTCATAATTTATTTTTTTTCCTTAATCCTTCGCCAAACCGGAAAAATTTAATAGACAAATCAAGAACTTTTGCGATCGTGGTAGCATTTCGCATATTTTTTGTTATGTATTTCATCTTTCTTGACAAAAACCGCTTAATCCACTTTATAATAAATTAATCATTGTGTGTGTTTTATAATAAGATTGTGTGTTTTTTAATATAAAATAAACTATTTCATAATAAAATAAAAGTACATGCTGTTTTAGTAATCTCTAATAGGTACCTGAAAATGGGATTTTCTCGCCAAAATGGCACAAAACAAAAATCGCGCCAACCCCGGTGCGTCCGTGACAGCTGTTCCAATTTAAAATACATGACGTTCACATTTTTCTTTAAAATAGAAAATAGACAAATAAGAAAAAATATCATAAATCAAAACATTTGATTTCAAAATTAAAGTATCGTTTCTAATTTGTACGCGCGAAAAATAAAAGCTGATAATTCGTTTCAAAATTTGATCCATTCAATATTATTACATGAGTTCAACTTATGTCAAGAAAACATCCGGAAAGAAGTTGAGTTGTACAGAACAGAATTATGGAAACACTGACTGTCTCACTGGTGCGGATTATTTTTTTTACACCAGGCAGCGGTCCAAAAATTCATGGTTTAATATTTTAAACATTCACAACGAATGAATCTTTTTTTTTCTGTTCACTTTCATGGATAGAGAATTTGAACTGCGAACCTAATTTAAACTACAGTTATTGCAGAATGTATACATAATTGAACCTAAATCATCTCTCAAATATTAATTTTTTTTGAACGATTCTTCTAAAAATGTAACTTTTATGCAGTTTTATTTCAAAAAATACTTTGAATAAAAATGGCCGCCTGGCATATGAAAAAGTGAAGCGGGCATCCCGGAACTGTTGATGACAGTCACATGACTTACGGTTTTATTATAGAGATTTCAGCATAATTCATGAACAATTTCTATGGCTAGATAGTAGGGGGGGGGGGGCAAAATGATGCTTGTCCCGTAGCCCTAGATATAGTCCAAGTCGTGCCCTGGGTATCCAGAGTATGGATGTTGTCATATCCCATTCAGTTTGCTTTGGCTGTTTGGGCTGTCCTAAATATACCATTGTCATTACAGCTAACAGCAGTTTTGATGATTCATTAAGTAAGATTAATCATATATCTGAAAATCAGCTTTTGTGTGATATCACTTTTCTAGGGTTTCGTTCATCTTACGAAACCCTATTACTCCCGCTTTGTTGTCTGTCCGTCACAGAGCGGGTTCTCAGAAACTGTACAACTTAGTCATGAAATTTTGTGTATGTATAGCTAAATACTTATTATGAAGCTTAAAATAATAAAATTTGAAAAAATCATATTATTTTAATGTAGAGATAAAAAACAAAAAAATCTAACAGCCTTTTCCTATTAAATTTAAACTTTTTTTGTTATAGCAGTTGCCAACAATTAAAAATCTGCAATAAAATTCTTTCTACAATAATTAATTTTCTATTGAAAGATTTCCACGTGAAAAATAAACATGAAATAAAAAGTTTTACCAATTGAAAAAAAGATTAATAGGACGTCATACTGGTAATAAAACGGAAATTTTCAAATATTTCTCAATAGTATAAAAAGTATGAGTGTGTGTAAATACAGAAAGCAGCTTAATAGGACGTCATTAGAGAATTAAAAAGAAAATTAATCTGACGTCTAACATTTTGAAGGTCTCTATACAAGATGCTTAATTTTGAAATTCATTTTTTTTTTAATATCGCATTTAGTCCACATGACAGATATTATTATGACAGAGTATAATAGCGGACCGGTTCAGATTTGCTAAAAAACGACAAAAATAGACCTTTAAATTTTTACTTTATAAAAAACATGACTTTTTTTTTTTTTTTTTTTTTGGAAAATGAAATTTATTTGGATTTATTAAAGGAAGGATAAAGTGTTTTGAAAGTAATATTAAACGAAACCCTTTGTGCAAGCTTCGATCACACTTACCCATTTGTTTAAAAAATTGTCATTGCTTCACTGTAAGAAGCATCTGTAATGTTCAGTTTATTTTTCAGAATGTAACTGAAAAATGTTTTATTCCAAATGTTTAATTCCATTTTATTATTTTCTTTTCATATATAAAGCAGAGTAAGTTAGCAGACATTTGCAAGTTTCAACTGCTTTTAATAAAATTGTTAAAAACACTATGAACTACAGAAAGATAGCTGTTTTAAAATTTGCTGTTTCACTTTTGAATGGTACAATAAAGTATTACAATGTTTGAACGATTTTTAGGTAGCTTTCAATAAAAAAGTAAAAAGCTACCTATTGCAGCTGTTTAGAGGAAAGAAATTCCATAAATTTTCCATATTTTCACCGATCATGACCCCCAAACCCCAAAACCACCCTCCATTCAAATCTTATATATATAATATATCTGATCTTTGTCATACAATAGTACTCGTATTTATAAACCGATTTGGATGAAACTAAGTGTGTGTATTAAGCTCATCAGTGTCTCGGCTGAATTTGTTAGCCAACTTGGTCTGCCATTTTGCTTCAAAATAACAGCCACTAAAAGATTTAAAAGTAAAAAATATATACAAAAAAGAAATTCAAACTTATTTTTTGTTTAAGTGTTAGGCCTTGATACGAGGATTCCAGGGAATTTTTGTTTTGCCTCTATCTTAAAAAATGGCTGAGATATAGCAGTTTGAAATTATAGGGTGGCTGACATTTTGAAACAAGACAACAGATTACAAACAGGGATTCATTTTTATGTGTTTTAGTGAATGTGATTTCTCACAAATTATTATCTTTCATTGTTGTAACAATTTTCCCAATTATACGCATAAAACTACATATATTCATATTCGTTAGTGTAAAATTCTTGCCCAGCTTCGCGACACTTGGCGAAATATTGCCAAATTTGGCAACTAAAATAAGCCTTCATAAATGAAGACAACTTGGCTATAGCTGGCAAATTTCTTATTCAAATTCAGTTTTAAAGAATCTTCTGTAATCGGGTTCTTCACATTTTAGCTTGATGTTTTCAAGTAACATAGCTAAAATTTTAAAATGAAATAAGAAAGCTACCTTTTCCTCCTGGTACAGGCTGGAAGGGCTTTTTAAAGTGCTTTTTTCAAAACAAGTTTGGGTAAAAATTATGATTTTTAAAGACCGTCTACAGATGTCCTTAATTTTGTTTTCCTTTTATCTTTCTGTGTAAAATTTGTAATAGAAAGCTTGCCATAGTTTCACACCAGGAAAATGGCAGGAGAGTTGACTGTAAACTAAAATATTCTGACTCGATCACTCTTAAAGTACGTATAAAATAAATCCTTACATGAAATATATCAAAACTAATTACCGTATATTCCGATGTATAATGTGCACTTTTAAAACAAGGAAATATATAAAAAATTTACAGCTGCGCATTTATATGCCAGGAATAAAAATAGAATAAAAGTTAGAAAAGATAAGCATAATAATTCATATTTCGATGCGAATGGGCCCAAAAGAAACGACTAGTTGAATGAACCAGAGTATGATTCGAAATGCTGTTTGGGGGATTCAGATACACCAGCCATACTCAACCTGTAGTTCATTGACCTTTCAGGGGTCAATTCAGGAAAAATTTGGGGCCTATTTAGGGACCCTTCACAAAAATCAATTTGATAAAATGGACCCCTTCACAAAAATCAATTTGATAAAATGGGACACCTTCACAAAATTCTATTCCATAAAAATTTACTATTTATTATTTATTTATTATTTTGTGATGTTTTAAAATGTGTAATTTGTAAACAAACAATATCACCAGAGAGGAAAATTTCAGCAAAAACTGATTAAAAAAAGTTTTTGTTTATAAATGCTTGGTTCGAATTTGATTAACTGGATTTCAACTTTTGTTACAAAATGTTATTTTTCACAAAAATAACCTTTACCTTTCACAAGAATAAAAACCTGCATCGACCCCTGCCTTTAACAGGTTGAGTGCCATGTGTACCGCCGGCGGTCATATTTAAATCTAAATTTAAAACATTAATTTGGATGGCATTCCAGTAACATGCATTACTGATGCTTTATGGTACCTAGATACAGCATTTTTTAATATTCATTTCCAATCTTATATTTTGGATGAGTCATAGAAGGAATAAAAAACATATTTTGGTTATAACTCAAAATTTTATTTCTTCACTTACACCAGTCTTTTTACGTTTTCCATTAAAAAAAAAAAAAAAAAAAAAAAAAAAAAAAACTTTGATCCATTTTTATTGCTAATTCTGGTTATTACTAAAGTAAAAACAATATTGGTAGCATTATAAATTGAAACAAGAACAAAAAATCATGCGTCAAGCATAGATTATGAAATACTTCCAGAATGCTTCGACAAAACTTTCCCGTTTTAATAAAGTGAAATATGATGTCTAACTAAACAATTTGGAAAACTTAACACATTTGAAAACCCAATGCTAGTAATTACTGTCAATAGATGGAAAAATATCCGAATTCTTTTTTGCATCCCTGTATATGATATATTAATTTGTATATATACTACAGAGTATGCTATAATTTAGTTCAGTTACTAGGAAACACATAGTGCAGTTGTAAATTTTCCTTCAGCAGTTTACATTAATAAACGGAAATGTATTTGAGATCTTTTGGGCTGTTCTGTATATTATCTACAGAATTTGTGCACTCCAAATAATAGGCAAAAACTTAGTTTAATTTAAAAACACTCATCGGAACTTAAAACACACCTCCAGTAATCATTCTTCTTAAACTGTATTGTAACCAAATTCTTTTGTGCCTCCCTGTAAATGAACGATGAATGCTATGCATACCACATTTTATAATAAGCCTCTTTTAGTGCACCTGAGTGATATATATCAATTTAAATATGCTTGAAATAGTATAACAGCATTAAAATATACTGCAAATGATTTTTCCCTATAGACTGTAATGAAACTGATTTTTTTTTTTATTGTCCCCGTAAATTAAGTATAAATGCTACATACTTCATTTGCAATACCGACTATGCTGTAGTAAACACTATTAACATATATCAATTACATGGCGATCAGACTATGAGTTAGAGCACGGACAAACAAACCAAATTCCTAAACACTTTTCAACTAGGTTGGAAAGTATTAAAAAGAGAAAAATTACTTGTGTGACAGACAGTGGTACATAAAACACTTTTTATAAATTCTTACATTTGTAATAAATATCACTAAAGTTATTTGTTTACTGCTAAATGTAATAACATGGTGGCTACAGATCACAGAAAAACATAATTGGGAAAAAAAGGAATGTACCAGTATTTTCTTATAAAAAAATTCAGCTTATTTATTGTTCAAATAAACAATATGAATTTTTCCATAAGAATATACTGCCATATACTAGGCATGCACCGAATAGTGATTTTGGCTGAATACTGAATATTCGGCTGGCCGAATATTTTTATATTTCAGAAATTAAAAGTTAAATTATAAAGCAATTTTACGTAATATTTAACATAGCTACTACCAGTTTATGAACTAGACCTTTTTACAAGAAACCTGTACACACACACACACAAAAAAAAAAACTGTGCTTTGAGTTATAACTTAAATTTAAAAAGAGGATAGTCTTAAAACTTCTTTAATTAATAAAGCTTTAAACTTTGTGGTTTCATCTGTGAATTAAAATAAACTTATAAAATGTTCTTATACTCTAAAACAAATACTTTAAAATCAAAGAAAATTTTTAATGAATTAGAAGAAGCATTCCACGGTGATGTAGTGTTTATTTGTCAGGACGGGACTAAAGTAAAACAATAAAATGCATTAAAATGGTGGCAAATCAGGAAGAATAATTTTCCTGCTCCTTTTGGTTTGGCAAGGAAGTTTAAAAGTGAACCAGAGAGCAGGTGTCTGGAATAGGCGATCATATTCAGAGGTTGTAAACATACAGGGTGTTCATACATCCAGGGCCGTGCTTAGGACTTTGGCGGCCCTTTTTTCAGATTTTTTTAAAACTGATATGAAATGTTAAATACAGTACAGATTGTACAAAACATGTCACAAGGGTGAATTGGTGAATTAGCACGCACTCTTTAACACAAAAAGCTGTAGAAAATACATCATAAAATTTTTTATACTTAAAATAAAAAAAATCAAATTCCCCATGCACATCAGTATGCATAATAATCATAATGGTTTACTTTCATATCCCATGAAATATTCAGAATAAATATGAGTTCACCTAAATATCTAGGTTTTAGTATAATTAATAGTAAGTAAAATAATATAATACATTTATTTTAAACCATTTTCAATATCCCGATGATGGTATGAGATTTTTTTGCCACACACATAGTAAGATAATCTATAAACTAAACTTAGTTTCCGCAATAGCACCCGCCCGAACAGTCAAAATAAATTCATAAATAAAGTAATTACAAAGCAGAATTTGTAAAGCACCTTTAATTAATGAAACAGATGGAATGTACTAAATAAGCTATTTATTCAGCATAAAGCAATTTTTCTTGTCCTTTTTGGCAGCAATGTTATCTATTGGTTCTGAAAATTTTATATATTTGGCCAAATCGTTTTGAATCAGAATAAGAGCGAAAGCAGGTGAGATGTTCATCAAGCATAGTTGATCTTAAATAAGTATTTTTAAGTTTTAACTTTGAAAAAGAGCGTTCTTCTGAAGCAACGATTACAGTAAAAGCAGGGGTAGTACTAGCCCTAGATGATATTTCAGGACATACTTTTTTCGATATTTCAGGACAATTTCAGGACACATTTGCTTGGCATACTATCCGAAAAAAAACCCTTAACTCCCTCTTCAATACATTTTATTATCATAAATAGTACACTACATACACAGTTTTTTTGTTGTAAAACTATACATTTAAAAGAAAAGTAATTTTACCAGAAACCTTTGACCAAGCTGTAAAAAAATTGCAATTTTTGTATTACTGAAGGACGAAAATCTCTATTTTTTCTTCACTGATCAACGAAAATTGCAAAAGATTTTCTTTTTTATAACCGATTGGTAAAAATTGGGATTTTTTTTTTTTTTTTTGTGCCTAAGAGACGAAAACAGCAAAATTTTTAAATGACTAATCAATAAAAATTGCGAATTTCGGTAACTAATCAACAAAAATTGAGATTTTTTTTCTTTTTTTGTGCAAATTGATGAAAATTACTATTTTTAACAACAGATTGAAGAAAATTGTGACTTTCGTGATCGTTTTGCATCAGTAAAAAGGTACACCTACCCCCTATTTGATGATTTCAAATGTCGATATAGCACAAAACTCGCAAAATTTCAGGAATATTTGGACAGACTACCATATTTCAGGACATTTCAGGACGTTTTTATTTTTTTTCAGGAATTTCAGGACAAGTACTACCCCTGTAAAAGTGAGTAAAATTCTCAATGCAATTACAATATTCGACTGAAATCTATGGCTGAACAATTATTATAATGTTTCTAATGAAGAATTTACATCACTTGGAATTGTGCGACATAAACTTTTCTATTCTGTGAATAATTCTAAAGAATTTACGTCATCCATCAAAATTTGTAGGTCATTGCACTTATTTACTTTCGTCTATCTATAATAGAAGAAAGTATTGTAATCGAAAAAAAATTTCGACGGATTTACACATTTTAGGGGTCAGTGCTCCCGAAAAATATGTTTTTACAAAATTTCTGTATGTCTGTGTGTTTGTGTGTCCTCTTCGTATGATCGAAAAGTGTATGAAGTTATGCATAGAAATGAACCAAATTTCATTTATATGTTTTTGGATATGGCCAGCAGGTCCCAGATGGATTTCGGGATATTCCACCGGAAGAGAGCTTTGTGATAAGAATTTTTGTTCCATTTTCATTATTGCATCTTCTAAAATTATGAACAGAATTGAACCAAATTCCATTTGTATGTTTTTGGCTACGGCCAACAGGTTCTAGTTGAATTTGGGAATATTCCGCCAGAAGGGGGAGCTGTGATAGCGATTTTTATGCTATTTTCTCGATTTTCGCAGTTGTGTTGTTAATCGGTTGCTCGTACAGCGAAAGGTGCTTGGTATCCAAGTAATCGGATGATTTGCAAGCAGCTGGCGTACAACAGAATGGCGAAAAATATTGATTTTATTGGCACTGTGATAGCGAACTTTGAAGTATTAACATGTATCAGACAGAATAATGTTTTGGAATTGGCCCATCCGACTAGTTAATAAATCAGCATCAGGCATATTATGGATCTGCTTTAGGTCGAAAAGAAAATCAAATGTTAAATTAAATGTTTTCATTTGATAACACTCCTTTGTCGACAATGTGACTTGATTAAAGAGGACATTAAAAAACTCTGTTTGAAATTTCTTTTCCGGATCATGAATTGGTTCATCTTCAGCTTCATATGAAAATTGATTTCTTACATTTTTTCTGAGAATTGATGATACAGGTGAAAAAGTCATTGCTCCAGGCAAGCGTTATTTCTTTGATATTTGAGCATTAGAAAAACCATTTTCTTTATAATCTGTTAAAAATTGAAGCATATTCTCTATTAATTGCAAGGCATGGGTCGTTTTTCATGACAGAACGTTGCATTATTTTGCTAACAAGATTGAATTCCTCCAAAATGTCTTCCTAGATACACAGTATCATAAGGAATTGAAAGCTTTTCATTTCTTTTGCCAATGCAGTTGCTTCTGTCCTACTTTTCATGTAATTTGACGTTCTAGAAACTGCTACTAACGTATCATAAACATTCCCAATTTGGAAGCGAATAAGCCTTAATGCTGTCTACTCGACATTCCCACCTCGCATCAGACAGCGGTTTAACCGTTAATGTACCGTTACATGTTTTTTAAATATGCACCATCTTTCAGTAGAAGCAGAAAAAAAGAACGCTTCTTTGTTGAATAATTCTGAAGAATGATTTTGCAATAATAGATGATCTGGCCATATCTCCTAATACTAAACTCCAGTAGTATAACATCCACATGGAACTAACAATGCTTTTGAATTTATTTCTAATATTTTAGCTTGAACGCCCTTTTACCACGCATATTTACTCTATTATCATAGCCCGGTTCACGACAATTTTCAATTGGCAGACATAACTCAGATAAGTTTGTTATAAAAACTTCCGTTAAACTTAGACCTGTGATATCATCCACTGCCAAGAAAAAAAATAAATCTTTCAACGACTTCAGTATTGTTTTCAGAAGTTAACTGATCGAAGACATATTGTCATTTAGTCTTGCTGATCAATATCCGGAGTACATTTCAAACTTAGTGAAAAACATTTTGATATTTTAACTGAAGAGCAAATAGCCTCCAAAATATTTTCACTTATCTGAATGAATTCATTATGAATACTTTTTCCAAGGTCTTTCAATCTTTAATTTAATTCTTGGAAATACGACGCGAATGTTCAAGCTGTACTGGGTTGAAATCAATTCAACCAGCCCAGAAAGTTACCATTTTGCGAATAATAAAGTTATTCATTTGAACCAAGGAAAGGCAAATTTCTCTGAGATAGAAACTGAACTATCAATAACAGTCTTTCAGAAACTGTACGCCAATGTTCTTTTTAAATATTCATAGCTTTTTCAGCAGCAAAATTGATGGTTCAAGAAGTTCGTGACTTATTTGCCAGTTCAATCCAAGATTGAAAGCTCCCGAAATGCTTTGTTGAAGTTTCATGAGTCGTAAACGGACTCTGGTAAGTGTTTCTAATTGTTTTATCCACGTTTGCAAAGCTTAATATCTGATTTGCTGAATAATATTAAACAAAAGCAGAATACGGCGTCCAAACCTTTTGAATACTAGTGATCGTTAGCCAACGACAATCAATAGCTTCTTGATTTGGCATTTTTCGCGTGCATAAATTATCCGAAAAATGACGCATTCCCTTATTTAATGGAAAGTTAAATGATGAGGATTTCACACGAACAGGAGAATATTGTATTATAAATTTTCTCTGTTTATAATTATGATCTGGCTCCCATAATCCTACATATATTACTTGGATCGAATTTTGTTTTTTTAACGGAAGCAAAAATTGTTGAATTTTTTTGAAGTGGTGATTTCTTAGCGAAATCGTCAAAATTTGAAAGACCTGACTATGAAACTCGACTGAAAGTTGAAGTTGATCTCACTGTAAGGCATGACTAAAAGTTTAAGGCTCTTACTGTAAAGTTTTTTCCGTTTCTGACTCTAATTCTGGATTATCTGTAACAGAATTCACGTGAAAGTGTTTCAACAAAGTCTCTTGCTGTGATTTGATAAATTCTTCTCCCTGTTGCTTTCTTTTCCGTTTTCAATAATCGTATTAATTTTTATTACCACTTCCTACTTTTGACATGATTAAAACTTGAAAGAGAAACTGGATCGAAAAATGTACGTCGATCTGATAAAATGGGCGAACAAATAACCCGTTCAGGTCAATGTGATGATGAGAAAATATTGTCTACAATCCGCAGCATGCCCACGTTAAGAAATCCATGCTCGCGCAGATTTAATTTAGCATTCATATCTTCCTGCTAACTTGTATATACTTACGTCTGCATCAGTGGTTCCCAAAGTTTTAAATATTAACTCTTGTTCACTGACTATCTTAAAATCAGGCCTTCTTAAAGACTTTTTAATCACATTGGGAACACTGACAGTTTTTCCAAGAAAAAATTAAAAATATATTTTTTAAATACAAAGAATATTTGCTGTTTTCGAGAAATTACGCCACGAAACACGCCACGTGTTTTATGCCGTTATGTCGGGAAATAAATGTTAGCCTAAAGATAAGATAAGGGTTAACAGTGTACAAATCTTATTAAAACTTTTTTTGGGGAGCATTAAGAAAAATTTCTATTCAGCAATTCCAAGCTCTTTAGAGTGGTAGTTCATATCTTAATAAAAATTGAATTCGGTAGGTTACGTTTGGTTGATTTTTTAACTCAAATTATCTATGCGAAGGATAAAGGTCTAATGGGAGGCATTCCATGAGTGGAGGTCTTCAAAAAGTAAGGGGGATTGCGAGAGGTCTGGCATGGTTCGTATTTACGTTACTTTCGAAAGAAACATTCATAATTTCGGATATACAGCTGGACTGCGTGAAATCGACAGATTACAAATTTAAATACCAAAGCTTTCGATATACTAATAGTAGAATTAGTAGACTTCAATAACTTAGATTTCAGTAATGGGCAGTACCATAAAGTATCCGATAAGCAAAAGTTAGAGAAATTACAGAATACGTAATTTTTTTAAATCGGCAAACTACCGTCTCAAGAAACATGCATGTTTCGAAAATTTACAAATTAGTGGCTCGTAAAACATTTATGAATATATAACTTAAAATGAACAGATGAGAATGTAAAAGTATAAAGCAACATAAAATTTTTGGCGGCCCTCAAATTTTGGCGGCCCTGGGCAAATGTCCGGCTCGCCCCCCCGTAAGCACGGCCCTGCATACATCTTGGAACAAACTTGCTGTGTAGATATTGTGGTCAAGGCAAACATTTTTTGAGCAACAAACATTATCTCAATCCACTTATTCCATCAAAAATACAATACATTCAATCAAAAACACAGAGAGTGTCACCACAAGCTGAAACTGAATTTTCGTTTGCAACAATGAAGGAATATATTTTAGCGAGATTTGCATGATATTCATTTTGCTTGTAGCAAATATGATATTATTGGAAGTGGCTGAATTTTGGCCAGTGACACAGTATAAGTTGCTCTGTTAGCTGCACTCTAAATGAAGGAATATCTACTAGATCAATGTTGTTTAGATTTGAATATTGGCAATTTCAAGTACTTCTCGTGATTCACAGAAATCAAAAGTAGCCATGTTGAAAATATAGTTAACAATATTTTCAATATTATTAAAGTAACAAACAAAAATTCAAATCTGACCTGGAGTGAGATGAACTTTTGATTGAATAAGTGTGTTACGATCTTGGTTTTCTGGAATTTTTTTTTTTTTTTGTCTTGATGTCTATTATTACCTGTGAAAGTTTTTTTCCATTTTGTTTAGAAACATGATGTTTGCAAAGAAGCAAGAAATGGATTATTTACTAGATACATGTTCATATCTGTTTCAGGGAAGCAAGGAAAAAAATATTTTTAAAGGTTTTTAACCTTCATGAAATATTTAAGTAAATTTCTTCACCATTTCTCGTTCTATAATATATTAGTCACTCAATTCCCTAACATTAAAATAGTTTAAGAAAGTGTATGTGATATTTGTAGCGTATTGTGAAGCATTATTCTAAGCGATTGTTTGTGTTTTGTACCGAGATCATAAACAATACGGTGCATTAAAATAAATCACACAGACAAATAGCATTAATAGAAATATTTATTATCTAAAAGTATGTCATTACACCAGTATTATAAATACAATTATAAGTTCTTTTAACACTCAAATAAAATTATACTCTGTTTAAAGCCGCCTATTCCAACACATTCTTTCGCTTAACAAATACCCACCATGCCACCACGAAACACCGCAAATAAGGAACTACTTTTCAAAGCACACAACTTTAAATATATGTCCCTTAGTATGTTAACCATTAGTACGTATTTCGTAATTGAAAATGGGAAGAAGTTATGCGATTATTTGAGAAGCCAGAAGTCGACTAGAACCAATGCCAGAAATCCACGTTTTTCGCCAGATGTTATGTCAAGAACTTCGTAGAAACCAATGATATTTTGCAAGATGTTATGTATAATCCAATGCTAAAAAGCTATACCTATTTTGTGAGATGTTACGCCAAGGACTATGAGGAAGCCAATGCTCGAAAGCCATATTTATTTGATAAGATGTTATTCAAAAATTGGGAGCCAGTGTCAGATGGGGTACCCCAGTGCCAGAACCATTGCCAGTAGATGCGCTCTTTTTCTATCTTACACATGCCAGATGATGCCTTTTATTTATACCACTGCCTTACTTTTTTATTTATTTTTTTTCTGAGACCATATATTGTTGATTTGTCTGGTGTTTGTTTAAATATGGAATGAGCCATTCGATGATGATTAAGGTATTTTAGGGTCCGTACTTATTGTATGAAGAAGTGACAAATGGTAGAGTGACTATATGAGAAAATGACTATTTAATGAATATCTAAAAGTACGAAAATGTTAATTAAGAAGTTATTCCATCTGATTGGTAACTTAATCTGATCTCATAAAAATCGTTAACAAACAGCTGAAGCCTTTTTTAAGCTTAAGAAAAATGGGAAAGACGGCGACAAAAATGTTTCTAGTTTGACATTTTCTGAACTTTATTATTTTTTTTACCAGTTAGATTATAAAAAAGTATGAAGGCTGTTAAAAAAATTGCACATTAAAAAAACGGTTGATATTTTTCTGTAAAGATTTATGATATTGACACAATCGCAGTAAAGTAATTTAGTAGAAAACCTATCTTTTCTTTAGAGAGAGAGAGAATGACGTCATTTTCCCCACTAAAATCATTTCATGCTCCAGAGATTATTGCATCATTTACCGTGATCAATTTAAATTGCTTGAGTTTTATTGAGTCCTTATTATAAATATAAATATGGAAATGACGTAATTTTCAGAAAGCATCAGAATACCAGATATATTTAAATAAATAGCGAGGGGGTACTATCTATTAAAAAAATATAGCAATATAACCAAAACCCCCTTTATCATAATAACATATGATAAAGGGGTCAGTAGTTTCTATATCTAAAGCTTTACTTGTAGAAGTAAAGTTTAGTGAATATGACATCCTACTGGCACAATTATAGTAAAATATTTTACTTTCTTAGGTGAAAATGATGTTATTTTCGCAATCGGAACCATTCTACTGTTCCGAGATCTGGTCATTTAACATTTTCCGGGGCAAGTAATTTTGTTTTTGTAATGTTAAATTCATACCAGTATTTTTGAAAAATCTACAGAACCTCTTCTTTTTTTTTTGTTCTAAACTTGGCAATTGTACTTTCTTTCTTTCATTTTCATCATATTATTGCTACCTGTGGCTGTGGACCCAATGATACAAAATCAAATGTTCCACTACTGGAAAAATTATGAGTGCACTCCTCTCCGCTTCAACGTAAAATCTGAAACCAGCCCTGCTTTTTAAAAATATCAAAACAAATAGTTTAACAGAACTACAAAAATTAACATTTAAAAAAATATATCCAGCGAGAAAATGAAGAATTAGTAATCCTATATGTTATTTCTCCTGTCAACATCCCTTTTTCTAAGCAAATAAAAAACGCAGAACGATAAATGAGATACCGTATGAAAGGATTTTGAAGCGGCTTCTGACATAGTACACTCACATTTCGTTAAAACATGTATTTTGATTAAAAATTGCAAGTAATTAAAAATAATATCGGCATTGTTTTAATAAATGAAATGAAAGGTTTTCCTCAGATGAGTGTTGCCACAAAAATAAAATATCCCAACAATGATTATAAAAATAAAATGTTCAATAAAGATAAAGTGGCCCATAGTTGTTGCACGGGTTTATTTTATGTATATGATTAAAAAGCAAATTTTAAATTCAGGTGCTCATTTTATTTTTTTTTCCCCAAAACCGATGATGTCACCCTCTAATGCAGTTAAAATACGATTGATATATATATTACATTTCCTATCTTCGGTCAGTTTTTACTGTAACTTTGATGGAATAAATGAGATGATATTCTGGCTTGACTAATGTTGTTTGTAGATATTTTTAGTCCTTAATATTTTTTAGAAGTTTAAACCTGCATCTAAAAAATATTAGATTTTGCTAAAAAAATATTAGATTGCAGTGCGAAATCTTCGCACGGGTCCACTGGTGTATTTATAATTCTCTTCAACAAAACCTGTCTTTCCCCTTTATTTTTAGTGCTGTCATCTCGTATCGTAAATATGAACTATTAATTCCAATCTATGATTGTGCGTATCTGTCACGAAATGTAGTGCTGACATCTAGTGACGAACTTGTGAAAACATATAAATTGCATTCATTCTTCTCTTATTTTTCCTTCAACGACAGAAGATATAAAATAGAACAAATACCGTTGCAGAATTTTATGATTTACCTTCAATGAGCAGCTGAACTATGATGTGAAGCGAGAAGAGATGTTGATCGGCAGGCGTTAAAAAACGTAGAAATGGTCGAAGTGATTAAGGCATTGGCACACCAAGACACAGGCTCAGGGCCACCACATTTAGGGATCTTCAAATATGTACATAAAGTTTTTAAATATTGTTGTACATTTTCATTGTTTGACTTAGTTTTATGTTATACTGTAAGAAGATGTGAATACTAGTACTAGATCATGAAAATAATTTTCTTTTAACACTAGTACGTCCGGAAATTTTACTCAAAGCTTTATAAAAAAATTTACACCACATTTTTTATTTAAAACTATTTAACTTTTTTCTGTGTGGTATATATTTAAGTTATTTTACGAAGAAATTTTTGATTAGAATCGGCATTTAACCATTTGGTCGGAGTCGAATTGATTCCTGCTGGGCGTTCTAGTGTTAACTTCAAATTTATTATCATTTTTTAGAAACCTTCAGCTTATCCAGACTTAATGTTACTGCGCAATTCTAATCCTTTTCCCGGTAAAACCTAAAGTGCATTTAATCCGGTTCCAATTTTGCTGTTAATGTATCCTGTCACCGCGTACTTGTACTTGTGCTGTCATTGATAAATTGGATATTATGTTGTTTAAAAATGGGTCTGGTTTCTGGCATTAAAAAGTCTCATTAGTATTCCATTGAAAAGTTGTATAAGAGGTATATGCCCGAATATTCTTTCACCGAACAGCATATTATATACACGGGGCACCGCGTAGAGTCTGTGCCACTGACCTCAAGAATCGTCGGATTATGGAGGTGATCAGTGGCGCCAATTTTTTAAAAATATTGGATGGGTCTGATCATTCTGTTTTTGTTAAAAGTATGTTCAAAAATGTCTTTTAAGCTATGATAAGTCAAGTTAGAATTTTTTAGAGTAGAATATAAAATCATGATTTTATTAAATTATATTCGGTACTTTCGTGTTATAACGGCCCCCACACAGGACCCGACTAGCAAGTTTTTGTGCCTAGGGCACTTTCAATTTTTCGTGCCCCTATAGATTGGTTGGTTTACTGATACTACTTTTTTGTCTACTTATTCGAAAAGTGTCAACTAAAAAAATTAAGTTTTCTGGGAAATTGAAACAGTTCCAGGAATAAAAATATTTTTTTATTTATTAAAATGTGCTTTTAACCATAGATATATTTTTGTCATTTCATCGTTTTAATATCTCAAACATCACATATTTTCAGTTGTGTCACTTTTGAAATAAATGTGCAAAATGATACAATTGAATGACTTGATAAATACAGTAGATCATTTACTAGGAAATAATGATAGGAAGTCTACCTATTAATGATGTTAAATGATAAAACCAAACTGATACTGAGTGCAAACAAAAATCCTAAAAGTACTTTTAGGATTTTTGTTTGCACTCAATCAATTAAAATAACTTCTATTTTAAATTTTAATTTTAATTTCGTGCCCCTCAGAATTTTTGTGTCCAGGGCATGGGCCCTGGGTGCCCGTGCGATAGTCAGGGCCTGCCCCCCCCCCCCCAATTATGATTATGCCAAGATTGTAGTTATGATTTTACCAAGATCATAGCAAAGCCTAAATATACCTCATATATACGCATATATATATACTTCTAATGCTCATGTATGTGTCATATACGACATTGTGTACTTCTAATGCTCATTGTATGTGTCATATACATTATACACATTATTTACCTCTTATATGCCATATATATGTTACGGTCGTGTTATAGCGGCCTTACATTCTCGTGGCGTCTTTATTTTATGGATTCTAATATTTACTATTATAACATTGATATGACTAATAATTAAAACGCAAAATGCTAAAAAGCAATAAAATGGGCATTTAATGCAAGTACATACACTGAAATGCTTGTATTAATAATACTTTTTACTTAAACTGATACTGGTGATTCAAAATGGATTTAATGGCGACTATCTCCTTAACCGCTGAAAATTACAGAAACATACTTCAATTACAAAAAATATACTATTATCATTTTCCTACTACACTGCTCAAAACAATTAAAGGATATTTGAAGTTTTATATAAAATAAAGATATAAACGAAATTTTTTTTGCCGAAAATAGAAGAAGAGAATCACAAATGCAAATTTTTCTGGTTTTCAAACTGTGGAGTATGCAAATTTTGAGTTCGACGTCAAAAACGTCGCTTCAGCGGCAGCGAATGAAATTTGACTTTCAACTGGATAAAAAGGAATGAAGACAAGGATGATCGGCATTCAGTGATTGCTTTGTTTCGATGAGTACGATGTCTCAGCGAAGTCATTTGACAGATTCAGAAGCTTGGAGAATTGTTGGTAGGTTAGAAGGGGGCCAAACTCAAGCCGAAGTAGCGCAAGCCATTGGAGTGTCACAAAGTGTCATTTCCAGGATCTGGAACCGTTTTTTGGAGAGTGGATGTGCAGGCCGAAGACCAGGGCAAAGTCGTAGACGGGCAACAACGCCCAATGAAGATCGGTATTTAGCGTTAACAGCTCGGAGACACCGAAACATGAACGCTACTCTTCTCCAACAACACCTTCGCTCGGCTACGGCACCACGATTTCAACTCAGACTGTCCGAAACCGGCTCATTGCTGTAGGTCTGTATGCTCGCCGACCGATGGTATGTGTTAGATTAACATCAAGGCATCGTCGCGACCGCAGGGAGTGGGCAACCGAGCATGTCAACTGGAGGAGAAATGAATGGAGCAATATTCTGTTTTCTGACGAGTCCCGTTTTTCTGTGCATCCGGATAATAGGCATATTTTCATCTGGAGGGACCGTGGCAGTAGGAATAATCCTGCGTTCGTGCACGAAAGTGTCAGATTTGGCGGTGGAGGAGTGTTGGTGTATGGTGGCATCTCCATTGACGGGCTCACTGACCTCTACATCATTCGAGATGGAGCTCTGACTGGTCGCCGATATAGGGATGAGATACTCAGACCTATAGTAGTCCCTTACGCTGCAGCAATCGGAGATAACTTCATTTTAATGGACGATAACTGCAGGCCACATCGTGCAAACCTGGTGGAGGATTTCCTTTTCGAGGAAGGAATCGTTCGAATGGAATGGCCAGCGTGTTCTCCAGACATGAATCCAATCGAACACGTTTGGGACGCTCTAGGAAGACGAGTTTCTGGCCGCCAACAACCCCCACAAACTCTCCAAGAACTGGAAAGAGCTCTTCTGGAAGAGTGGGGCAGAATACCCCAACTCGTCATTAATAGCCTCATTGAGTCCATGCCTCAAAGGTGTTCAACGTTGCTGGCCGCCCGTGGAAACCATACCACCTACTGCAAATGATTTTCTTTGAAGAAAACACCTTTTCTTATTCTTTTTTTCTCATATGCACAAATTGTGTTTTTTTCCTTTTGTACTCAAATGCGCAATAAAATGCATTTTTTTCTGCCAAACATGTGTAATTTATTCTCATATAACCTACTATGTCTGTCGACCATGTATCAATCAGCTAAAATGTTTCCCAGATACAAAATCCACCTAAAACTGCAATATCCTTTAATTGTTTTGAGCAGTGTATTTCAGTAAAAGATGTATATACAAACCTAAAAAACACGAGAGCGCAGTCCAAAGATAAGGAAATTCTCCTTCCTTTATTTAGCCATGTATAAAAAGCGTGCCACGGAGGAAGATACATTCGCGCCTTCTATATTTCTCCGGACCTTACCCACGAGTGGCAACAAAACAACCCCACCTCTGAGGGTAATTTCCATGGAGATAGAAATAATCTCTCTATCTCCATGGTAATTTCCTTCGGAAAAAGACTGTTTATTAAAGATTGTTATTAAAGATGTTTATTAAAGACTGTGACGAAGGGGAAGCTGTGTTAAAATGTTCTTCACGCCTATTGGTGTTTTTCTTCTCTTTATCCACAGCTGACGTGATATGGGTAAAGTCAACGCCCCCTAGAGATATCTCTAGGGGGGCGTTGGTAAAGTCCTAGTATATTTGAATAATTGCCCTAAAGTATATTTGAATAAAGTGATTTTGACTTTTTGCTGCGTGACAGAAACGGCAGGTGTCAATGTCAACTCGTGTCAACAACGCGGGAAATAAAGAAATGAAGATAAGACCGTAAAGACTCTTCTAGTTTGTTTTTGTTTTTTACTGCCCGTGCAGGGCCCGTTTAAGACTTAGAAGTAAGGGAAGCCCGACGTCACACAGCCCCCCCCCCCCCCAGTGGCGTATCCAGGATTTAATTTCGGGAGGGGCTGACTTAAATTTCGATAATGTTCTGAGTCTTACGAAACATGTTGAACTGCGTTATAAACAGAAATCATGTTTGACAATAAGGCCGTAGGCAGAGAAAAAAAAAAGGGGGGGGGGTAGGTACGGGGCCGAACCCGAGCACCACCGCCCCTCCCACCGCCGAAATAACTTGAAAAGTAATAATGGATTGTTTCATATACTCTCATTTAAAAGAAATTCATTGTAGCTTATAATCTATAAAGTTGTCTCCGCCCCTAACTTCTGGCTACGATTGTTGCTTGACAATAAATTAATTTTGCTTGGGACAATCTCAAACAAATTTTTTTTTCATAATTTATTTTCTATTTTAGGATCAATTCCCTATTACTGCCAAGGCACGTGAGGTACTTTCCCAGAAACCACATATTTAAGGGGCATAAAAATTTATGGTGTTTCAAATCAATTTTATTGTAAACAATCTTAATAGAATAAGAAATTAAAATTTCTAGATTCATTACACAACTTATGTAAGCTAAAATTGTCAGTGAAATCATAAGTATATTTATAATTTTTCTTCTCATTTGGAGATTTAAGTTTCTCATAGTGCGCCCAATTTATTTCAGCTTCTTCATATGTGTTTTAAACTTGCTTAAAAATGTTTTAATTTTATGACTATCTTATTTATAAAAGATCATTTTCTTTGGTTTGCGTATGTTTTTAAAGTTCGTGCAACATTAGTTCATGTTTATTTAACATGATATTTGAGTCTGTCAAGTTAATTTTTACGAAGAAATTTCAATAATAATAATAATAATCCAACTTCAGTTCACATTTATTCTCAGTCTTTCATTTAAATGGATGTATTACATAGTTATATTCATACACTTCTCATTCACAATATTTGTAAAAATGTGATAATCTACGATTAGGGCCAAAAATATTTTCTGTTGCCATGGCCCAAAATTTTGATGGTCAGGGTCTGTTCAGGATAAACAAACTTTTTTTTGCAAAATCTCTTTTTTAATACCAACAAAAATTTAATTCAAAATCTTAGGGGTAGCAAGAACTACTTCTAGATCTTGCCAATTGAGCACATTATACGTATTCAAATATCCACTAAAACATGTATGGAACTGTTTTTCAGTCATTTGAAAATAGATTTTGTGATCTCAAGTAATTTTGATCGCAGTCACTGAGAGGCATATGGGGCTAACGAGAAAACAAATTCATTGCGTGCCAGAAAATAAAACAAATTTATCTCAAGAAAAAAAAAAAAAAAAAAAAAAAAAGTCAGCTTTTTTTTTCACTGCGACCACTTCGGAAGGGGAAGGGAGCTGTCACCCCATAACCCCCACCTCTTGTGTATTAATGTGGGACTAAAGAAAATAGAGTGGGTTGTCCATTGCATGACAGAAAAAATAATTCTAATTTTATCTCAAACATAAAGAGAAAAATCAGCACTTTTTTCATTCCATTTTGGGAGGTGGGGCTGTGTCCCATCAGCCCCTTCCCCCTCTTTGGATATGCTGTGGTGTTACTCTGTACTAATATAGGAGTAAAGGGAAGAAAGTGGGTAGTCGGTTGTATAACAAAAAAAATACAAATTTATCTCAAAGAAGAAAAAAACAGCATTATTTTCATGAGATGTTCGACTATTTCGGGAAGAGGGGGCCCTTTGTAACCCCATCAGCCCCCTTCCCCTTTTTAGATACGCTTTGATGTCAATGTGAACTAATATAGGGCTAAAAAGAAGAGAGTGGGTGGTATGTTGTATAACCAAAACAAATTACAAATTCATCTCAAAGAAGAAGAAAACAGCACTTTTTTCCTGAGATTTTCGAATATTTCGAGAGGGGGGAGGGTGTAACCCCATCAGCTACCTTTTCCTTTTTAGGTATGCTCTGATGTCAATGTGGACTAATATGGGACTAAAAAGAAGAGAGTAGATAGTCTGTTCTATGACCCCAAAAAAAAAAAAATACAAATTTATCTCAAAGAAGAAAAAAAACAGCACTATTTTCATGAGATGTTCAACTATTTGGGGGGGGGGGGGGGGGGGCTGTAACCCCATCAGCTTCCCATTTCCTTTTTAGGTATGCTCTGATGGCAATGTGGACTAATATGGGGCTAAAAAGAAGAGAGTGGATAGTCTGTTCTATGACAAAAAAAAAAAAAAAAAAATACAAATTTATCTCGAAGAAGAAAAAAAAACAGCACTATTTTCATGAGATATTCAACTATTTGGGGAGGGGGGGGGGCTGTAACCCCATCAGTCCCCCATTTCCTTTTTAGGTATGCTCTGATGGCAATGTGGACTAATATGGGGCTAAAAAGAAGAGAGTGGATAGTCTGTTCTCTGACAACAACAACAAAAAAAATACAAATTTATCTCAAAGAAGAAAAAAACAGCACTATTTTAATGAGATGTTCGACTATTTCGGGAAGGGGGCTGTAACACAAGCAGCCCCCTTCCCCTTTTTAGGTATGCTCTGATGTCAATGTGGACTAATATGGGACTAAAAAGAAGAGTGTGGATAGTCTGTTGTATAACAAAAAGAAAAAAAAAAAATACAAATTTATCTCAAAGAAGAAAAATCCACTATTTTCATGAGATGTTCCACTATTTCGGGTAAAGGGGGCTGTAACCCCATCAAGAAAAAAAGCACTATTTTCATGAGACGTTCGACTATTTCGGGAAGAGGGGGGCTGTAACCCCATCAGCCCCCTTCTCCTTTTTAGGTATGCTCTGATGTCAATGTGGCCTAATATGGGTTTTAAAAAAAGAGAGTGGGTAGTATATTGTATGACAAAAAATATATAGATACAAATTTATCTTAAAGAAGGAAAAAAAGCACTTTTACCATGAGATATTCGACTATTTCGGGAAGGGGGCGGGGCTGTAAACCCATCAGCCCCCTTCCTCTTTTTAGATATGCTCTGATGTCAATGTGAACTAATATGGGGCTAAAAAGAAGAGAGTGGGCAGTCTGTTGTATAACCAAAAAAAATTACAAATTTATCTGAAAAAAGAAGAAAACAGCCTTTTTTTCATGAAATTTTTGACTATTTCGGACGGGGGGGGGGGGGGGGGGCTATATTCCCATCAGCCCCCTTATCCTGTTTATGCTGTGATATCAATGCGGACTAATATGGACTAACGAGAATGCCTAATCCACCGTATAACAGAAAAAATATATTAGAAATTTATCTTAAAAAAAAAAAGCACTTTTTTCATTTTACTCTTGACAATTTCGGGGGGGGGGGGGCTGTAGCCCCATCAGCCCACCCCCTGGATACGCCATACGCCACTGCCCCCCTCCCTTTAATCTGCCAATTATACTTCAACAATTTGAAATTTTACCATAAAAATTTTGAGTAAACAACACTTTTAATATTAAACTAAAACTAACTACCTATATACATATAAAAATATTTTATTATATACATAATTATGTATAACAAATTAATTTTGTAAATGAATTTACAAATAAGGAACAGGTGCGAATATTTGAACTTCAAAATATATTTTATGCTTTGCAAATTGCAGGATTTGCTAATGCTAAGAACAAGGCAGGGACAACAAATATTTGACGTAAATTTATGCTTGGCTGCAACGCATTATTGCTTCTATTTTATAAACAGAAATTTGGTATCACTGAATGCTAATTACTTCCCCCTTTATTTAAATAACCTATTATCCATATTTTATATCATTTCTCCACTCTTTATGAATATAAACAATATATAATTTCTAGCAAAACCCGCTGCTTTGCTCGCGTAATTGCTGAAAATTGCGCAAGTGGTATTCGTGGGTCTATTTTCATTAAAGGAAATTTCACTGCGACAGATAATTAAAAAATTACTAATTAAAGCACATATTAAGTAAACTTCATTCGTATACTGCACTAGGCGAACATGAGACTTAAATGAATGAGAAGATCTAAAATTAATTTCAAATAAATGGCAATTTAGAACATATTTTGAAGGTTTTTCGGAACAGTTGTAATCAAGTATTTACATCTTAAAAATAAGCATCATGCCAAATTTCAATCTTCTAGTTAAGCAAATTTCTGTAATAACTATATCACAGAAATTGCATTTTTTAGAACTTTTTTGTTTCTGCACACAATAAAATTTCTAAAAACTGTTCTGTGGATGAATTTGTGTCTCTAACGTGACAGCCATGTAAAATTTTAAGTTTCTATCCCTAAAAATTTTAGATAAATCATAGTTTAGAAGGTTTTTAGAACTTTTCCAGCTCATTTCACTCTTTTAAATTTCGAATATTTTAGAAACCGTTCTTAGCGAGTAGTGAAATCTTAAAAATAGCCACCATGCCAAATTTCAACTTTCTGGACCAGCAGCAATCAATAAAATTGCAATTTTAGAAAGTGTTTTTGCTTCTACATCTTTTTAAATTTTGAATTTTGTAAAAAATGTTCTGTGGTCATTTACGTCTAAAAAATAGCAGGCATGTCAAATTTTAAGTTTCTATCCCTAACAATTTAGAATAAAATATAATTTATAACATTTTCCAGCTCATTTTACACCTTTAAATTTCGAATTTTTAATAAATTGTTTATATCGAGCGTTTGCATCTTAAATGTTGCCACTATAGTAATTTTTAAGTTTGAAACCCGGATAAATCCAGTTAAATCATAATACTGTTGAAAAAATTTTAGAACGTTTTCCGCTCATTTCAGCCTGTTAAATTTCGAATTTATTTTAAACCGGTCTTAGCGAGCATTTGAATTTTAAGAATTACCACCATGCCAAATACGAAGCTTCTATACCAGCCGTACCACATAAATTACAATTTTAAAACATTTTTTTTTCTCCTACCCTTTAAAATTTCGCATTTTTAGGAAACAGTTCTGCGTTATCATTTTACTCAGTAACTGCCACGCGAAATTTCAAGTTTCCAGCTCCAAATTAAACGTAATTTAGAACGCTTTTCGCGCTTTCACACTTTTAAATTTCAATTTTTTAAAACACTCTATTGTGCGACCAGTTACGTCTTAAAAGCAACAGCCATGTCAATCTTCAAGTTTCTAACCCTTAAAAATTCCATAGAAGTCGGAATTTAGAACCTTTTTAGAACACTTTTCGCGCATTTCACTCTTTTAAATTTCGATTTTTTTTCCAAATTGTTCTGTGCGACCATTTAGGTCTTAAAAGCTACAGCCATGTCAAATTTCAAGTTTCTATCCCTAACAATTCATTAGAAATCATAATTTAGAACGCTTTTAAAACGCTTTCCGCTCATTTCACCCTTTGAAATTTTAAATTTCTTTAGAAACCATTGTTAGCGAGCATTTGTAATCTTAAAATTAACCGCCCTTAAACTGTTCTGTGTGTTCACTTAAAAAGTTTCAGCCATGTCAAATTTCAAGGTTCTGTCCTCAACATTTCCATAGAAATCGTAATTTAGAACGTTTTTAGAACACTTTTCCCTCATATCACCCTTTTATATTTCAAATTTTTTAGAAACTGTTCTTAGAAAGCATATATATATCTTATAAGTAACTACCTTGCCCAATTTCAATTTTCTAATACCTTCAATATCACAAACAATACAATTTTAGAACGTTTTTCTCTCCTGCAACACCCTGACGGTAGTGGCACTGACATAAAATATAGCCTATGTTAGAGCAGAGACTGTCACCATTAAATTTGCGACCATTACATTTAAAATCGGTACGGTAGTTTCAGAGATTCCATAGAAGTTGCAATTTAGAATGTTTTTAGAAAGCGTTTAGCTCATTTCACACTTTTAAATTTCGAATTTTTTAGAAACTGTTCTTAGAGAGCATTTACATCTTATAAGTAACTACCATGCCAAATTTCAAATTTCTAGCCCCTTCAGTATTACAAAAATTTCAATTTTAGAAAGTTTTTAACTACCACACCCCTCTGGGATAGTGACACCGACATAAAATGTAGCTTATGTTAGAGCAGGGACTGTCACCATCAATTTGCCACCATTACGTTTGAAATTGATTCAGTACTTCCAGAAATTCAATAGAAATTGTAATTTAGAATGTTTTTAGAACGATTTTCGACCATTTCAGCGTTTTAAATTTCGATTTTTTTTTTTTTTTTAATTTGTTCTTAGAAAGGATTTACATCTTATAAGTAACTACCATGCCAAATTTCAAGTTTTTAGCTACTTCAGTATCACAAAATCGCAATTTTAGAGCGTTTTTTACTCCTGCACCCCCTGGGAGTAGTGGCATCGACATAAAATATATCCAATGTTAGAGCAGAGACTGACACCATCAATTTGCTATCATCACTTTTGAAAACGGTTCTGTAGTTCCAGAGATTCTATAGAAATTGTAATTTAGAATATTTTTAGGAAGCTTTTCGCACATTTCACCATTTTAAATTTCGATTTTTTTTTAAGAATTTGTTCTTAGAGAGCATTTACATCTTATAAGTAATTACCATAATAAATTTCAAGTTTATAGCTTCTTCAGTATAAAAAAAATTCGGAATTTTACAACGTTTTTCGTTCTGCACCCCCCTGGGGGTAATGGCACCGACATAAAATATAGCCTATGTTGGAGCAGGGATTGTCACCATCAATTTGCCACCATCACATTTGAAATCGTTTCGGTAGTTCCAGAGAGAATCTAGGAAAAAAAGTAATCGGAAAAAAAGTAAACGGAAAAAAAGTAACTGAGTCAACGAAAGCGGAAAAAAAGTAATCGGAAAAAAAGTAATCGGAAAAAAAGTAACAAGGTATTGATAAATATTGAACTTATTGATAAATAAGTGTTAAAAGATAACAAAGTAACATATGCCTGATTTATATAATTCCCGTAGGCGGATATTTGCGAATGCTATTATGCGATGATATTAGGAATTGAGTAAAATCACCCTCGAAAAAAAAGCACCATCGGTAAAAAGCTCCCTGATAAAAAAGGGGTGGGGAGTGGGGGGGTGAAAAACTTCACGTTAAGATGGGAAAATACCACACATTTATGAATAACACGTGTTTGAATAAGCCAATTATAATTTCGGGTAAAGCACGTGGCACCACGTGTATTTACTAACCACGTGTACTAGGAACATCAAAGTATTATATACATCATATATTCCAATACGAGATCAAATCTTGTATGTGTGTGTGTGTGTGTGTGTGGGGGGGGGGTTATATATACATGCAAATTTTATTTTAAAAACGGCTCTAACGATTTTGACGAAATTTTGTATCCTACAGTTTTGAGGCACCAGAAAACTGTTGGGCTGGGTCACATGTTTGAAGAAATTCGATTAGTGGGTCATTTGGGTCACCATCGGTCAGGATCAAGCTAATTGTATCTAAAATACGGTTCAAACGATTTTGACTAAACTTTTATTACCATTTTTGGGCACGAGAAGACTATTGGGCTGGGTCACATATTCGAGAACTTTCTATTAGTGGGTCATTTCTGGGTCAACGCGGGTCAAGTTAATTTTATCTAAAAAACGATCTAACGATTTTGATTAAATTTTGTATCCGACGAGTTTCGGGCACTAAAAAATCATTGCACTAGGTCACATGTCGAAGAAAATTCAATTAGTGGGTCATTTTTGGGTCACTGTGTGTCAGGGTAAAGCTAATTATATCTAAAAAAAGGTTCAAACAATTTTGACTAAACTTTGTAGCCTACCATTCTCGGGCACAAGAAGATTGTTGGGCTAGGTCACATGTTCGGGAAAATTCAATTAGTGGGTCATTTTGGTCATGGGTCATTGTGGGTCAAGCTATTTTATCTTAAAAACAGCTCAGACTATTTACACTAAATTTTGCATCCTATGGGTTTTGGACACGAGAAGACTGTTGGGCTAGGTCACATGTTCGAGAAAATTCAATTAGTGGGTCATTTTGGGTCAACGCGGGTCAAGTTAATTTTATCTAAAAAACGATCTAACGATTTTGATTAAATTTTGTATCCGACGAGTTTCGGGCACTAAAAAATCATTGCACTAGG
Organism: Maratus michaelseni; assembly: GCA_963931845.1. Taxonomy (NCBI): domain Eukaryota; kingdom Metazoa; phylum Arthropoda; class Arachnida; order Araneae; family Salticidae; genus Maratus; species Maratus michaelseni. The sequence goes on along the minus strand of OZ007590.1, from coordinate 405,906,095 downwards.
TCACATGTCGAAGAAAATTCAATTAGTGGGTCATTTTTGGGTCACTGTGTGTCAGGGTAAAGCTAATTATATCTAAAAAAAGGTTCAAACAATTTTGACTAAACTTTGTAGCCTACCATTCTCGGGCACAAGAAGATTGTTGGGCTAGGTCACATGTTCGGGAAAATTCAATTAGTGGGTCATTTTGGTCATGGGTCATTGTGGGTCAAGCTATTTTATCTTAAAAACAGCTCAGACTATTTACACTAAATTTTGCATCCTATGGGTTTTGGACACGAGAAGACTGTTGGGCTAGGTCACATGTTCGAGAAAATTCAATTAGTGGGTCATTTTGGGTCAACGCGGGTGAAGTTAATTTTATCATGAATCATGATTCTCAAATCTTACATTGTATTTCAAAACACCGGGATAATTTTAAGTATTATTAAAAATAATTTTTTACCAGGTATAAAGTTGTTAAAACTGCACTGTAAACTGAAATGTCTGAAATTCAGACACTTAAGTGTCTGAAACGGATGGTTCAAAAAGGAGACACTTTAAAGTGTCTTAATTTTTTAAGACACTTATTTGTGTCTGAATTTAAGACATTTGAAACGCCTGAATTGCGGCCATTTTCGTGCTCTGATCTGTCGGCAATAAGTAGCCATTTCTGACCACATTTTTTTAAAGCAGTAAATGCAGCCATATTTGACCACATTGCATCCTCAATAAATGGGACTATATATGACCACAAAGCAGGGCTGGTAATTTTTTAAGAAGAAGAACCTGATTAAAGCATGGACAAACTAGCCCATGGCTCTACCTCCCCCCCCCCCCCTCCGATTTTATGAGGCTCAAAATTTAGAATGCAATTTTCGTAAAGCTGATCTTTTAAATCTCTTTCGACAGTGTACTGATTATATTCAATGTATTGAGCTTTTACAGTAAGATAAGATTGAAAACAAAAATTATATTTATCTAAAAACAGTAAAATCTCTCAATAGTGGATACTTTGGGACCACAGAATTTTTAAGTGTTCGGTTTTAGAGGTAAAAGCGAATACCTCTATTTAGCGAAAATCCACCTTTTCAATCCACAACACAGACATGTTTGAATATTTTTACATCAGAAATGTGGAAACCTCCGAATAGTAGACAAATTTTTTTGTCTCGAAATGTCCGCTATTGAACAGTTTTACTGTTTTTAGCTAAATATATTTTTTTGTTTTTAATCTTATCCTACTCTATAAGTTTAAAATATTGAAAGAAATGTCAAATTTGGGAGGCATCTAAAATCAGAGGGGAGGGGGTCAAAGCCATGGAAAAGTTTGCCCGTGCAATAATCAGGTCCTGCTTCTGTAAGCAACCCAAACCTGATTTATAGTTCGCTAAATGGAGGTATATAGAGAACAAACCCAGCAGTCCTGAGGTATCCGCTATTGAAAATTTTAACTGCATAAATTCATTTTGCAGTTCATTTTCTTAGTAGGAAGTACAAGTTTCTATCATTTAAGTATGCTTTAAATTATTTTAATATTTGAATAGAATAGCTCAATAATAATAATAATAATAAATTAAGTTTTCATTCTTTTTTTGAATGTTTTATATTTTTATTCAAATATTGACATCCATAAAAACCATGCTGGTGTTATGAGACCTTCTTATTAAAATAAATAAATAGATAAGAAAGATTTTTTTTTTTTTTTTTTTTGTAAAAATGTTAAGAGTATATTAAAATTTGCTAAACAACTTTTATTTTTATCTTGTACATAGCATACTTAAATAGTTATACAAAAAGAATTTAATCCTAAATTTTATTACAAAAATGAAAACAAAATATTTGTCTCTGCCATGGGCCAAACATGGTTCTTATATACCCAATCCCCCCCCCCCCCCCCCACATACACACAACACCACCACCACTCTTTTTTTTCTTTTTTCAATTATATTTATTTAGTTCCACATTATTTTGATTCTTTATTTAGAATATTATTCAATAAGACTTTTTTAATTTTCCCAATTCATATATGATTAAGTAAACCGATTTGGATTCTTTGTTTGTGTTATATTTTGAAAATGGCTGTGTGTCCTGAAATTTAAATATGTTATTTAGATGGAACACAGTAAATACATATAAATACAGTTTTTGTATTTTGAACAAGTTTTCATGAGGAAATACTTAGAAAAAATCCATTCCCATACGAAATATTGAAAATCATTTATAAAATATTCAGAATTTCGCAACAATTTGATTCGGATGCTCATGTGATTCGTTTTCTTGTTCTATATTCCTTTATAAGTAACAATGTTTTTAACAGTTTCCGAGCATAAATTTAATTTTGCTTAACATGAAAACATTGACTTCGAAAATATAATCTGTAAGAGAATTAACGGATCTGTCACTAAAATTAAAAATTCATATACAAAAATATATCATTAATTCAAAGTAACTGTGTGGAAAGAACTTAATAACTCAATATCATTTAAAAATTATATATATATATATATATATATTATTAAAATGATCATATGGGCATTTTTTTTTATATAAATAAGATGATAATTGTAAGAGCTAGTTAATAGAAAGTGTTAGCTCTCCTTAAAAAATATATCTATTCTTTTTTAATAAAACTAGGAAAAATTCATTCAAGTTTCAAAACTAATTAGGTGTTAAATATACATCTTAACTGTATGTAAGTAAATATATTAAATTGTACCTTTTTTCTGATTTCCATTTTTTATTTCAAATAACTTTTTTATTTAAAAAAAAAGAATAAAAAATCAAAATTAAAATTAATTTACATTTTCTCCAGTTTTTATAGCGTAAAGCTTTCAAAATGAATTTGTGTCTTGAAATCTAAATATGTTATACAGATGGAACATAGGATCTAATTGTAGTTTTTATTTTTTGAGCAAGTTTTCCGATTTAAAAAAAAATCCTGCAACTAAATATAATAGTAATTTAATTTTTTTTAATTAAAATTTATTTATAAAATATTCAGAATTTTATGATAACTTCATTCGGATGCTTTTATGATTATTTTTCAAGTTTTATGTCCCCCGTCTGAAGCTAAAATGTCCATAACATTTCCCATATATATATTTCATTTTGTTAACATGAAAACACTAACTTCAAAATTATAATGTGTAAGAGAATTAAATGATTTGTCATTAAAAATAAAAATTCATATGCGAAATCATACCAGTAATACCTGTAACTGAAAATTACAATTAAAAAACATATTAATACAATATCATTTAATAACTTCATACTTTTAATTATATTGTCATGTTAGTAATTTCTCTTATATACATCAGATGGTAATACCAGAGTTACTAAATTGTCATTAGAAAATTATATATATTTTTTTCCATAACATGCAGGAGAAATATTTTCTAGCTTCAAGATCATTTTTCTTTATATATAGTACATTTTATCATGTCCAATTGTCCGCAGAACGAAAAAGGAGAAAAACGTGTCGTACGTAACACGAATCGCTTATAATTAGAAATTTATTTATCGAAAAATGGAAATTCATTTCGATTCCAAATCGCGTCAATAGTTAGGCCTGTCAATTTTATGACTCTGCGTTTAAAAATGAGTCTGAATTTGTGTCAGAAAGTTTTGCGTTGTTGTGCTGAGAACCACCTTAAAAATAAAATAGTGGGAATTCGAACTCCGTGAATGCATGTAGGGGTTTTATATAAGCATTCATTTTGATGCCTGATATTATTTTCGACTTTCGAAAATGCATTAAATAAAAATATATATAAATATCAGTGGCGCAGTCAGAATTCGGCTCTGAACTAGGCGGTGATTATTTCTAAACGAATGTAGTTGAAATTCTATACGATGTCACTGACTGAATTACTATGCATTTTCAGCATTTTTCGTATTTCGCATAAAGAAAGGGAAGTATATTGAAAATTTCGTTAAACTATCGCCATTATTGTTAAATGTCTGCATAAATATAAGAGTTCCGCTTGAAGTAGATTGCGTGTTTTGGTTGAATAAATGGACTGCGACTCTCGTTGACTATGCAAAAGTTGTTATTTGTAAGTGTGCTCTGCTATATATCTTAGAGTTTGTTTTGACTTTTTTTTTAACAATCTGTATTCACGAATTTTTTTTAAAAAGTCAATTAAATATTTGCTGAAGTTTCCACACATATGTCATATGAACTCTCTGGAAATTCTAAAGAGTGTAAGTAGCTTATGAATGAAATCAGGCAGCAGATCTTTTTTCAATAATCGAGTTTAATTTATGAGTTTTAACAAACGTAGTTTCTTGCAAATTTACTTTCATTGTTGTAATTATTGTTGCTACAATCATACACTAAAAACTACATGGTCATACCTGCTAACGTTAAATTATCGCCAAGCTTGGCGATATTTAATTAAATATCTTGGCCGTAAAATTAAATCGCCGTAAAAGAAGCCAACTTGTCGATATCTGACTAATTTTTCGAAATTCCTATGCAAATTCAGTATTGAAGAAAACTAGTAATCTTCAATAATGGGTTCCATGCATGCATTTTAGCTTCGTGTGTTTCAGCAAAATTAGCTGAATTCTTAAAACAAAGGAAGCGGGAAGCTACCTTTCCCTTCCCCCCCCCCCGCCTTTTTTTTTTTTTTTTTGTCTTGAACAAAAACAATGTGGTTATTATTTTTTTAGGAGGTAGGGCGTGGGGGGGCGCAGAATTCCTTCCTGTCCCGGGCGCCAATAAAAGTAGCTACGCCATTGGTGGGACAATACTTACTTAGAACTGCCACTGAAAGGTGGACTGTCTCATGTAGAAAACCAGCTTTTCCCATCTTCATTAGAAAAAATCTTTTCTGTTTTGGTTTAGCTTATTTTAAACCCAAGGAATGAAAAAGGTTAATAAATGTTAATGAAAATGAAAAAGCATTCAAGATTACAATTATGTTCAAAATAATTTTCTTCTGTAAAATATAAAATTTTCTGGATACTTGATACTAAATCTTATAATACAAAAATCCAAAATAATCCAAAAAACCAAATTGTTAATGAATTAATTTTGTTGAAAATATTTATAATAAGTTTTATGTTGACTAGTTTGAAAATATCGGATATATATGTAAAATATCTAATAAATATACAAATATCGGATATTTTTGATATTTTCGAAAATATGATATTTACCCTTCTTGGGACGTGTACTAGCGCATCCCCCCCCCCCCCCCCCCCCGGTGTTACTGACTTTCGTTACTGTATTTATCTGTATAAAAATAAAACATTAGAAAATATATGATTTGTTAAAACAAATGTGAAAAAAGCGGGAATGGTAGTATTTTTCTTTTGCTTTACGTTTGTTTTAACCCCCGTTTTATTTGGAGGGCCTATTTTCAATGCGACTCTTCAAGCAAGTTCATGTTCTGCTTCTTTGCTTTCGATTTCTTTTTTACTAAATTCAGACATCGTGGTGGTCAAAGTGATAGGGAAAATGCCTTTTTAAAAATGATTTAACCAAATGTTATTTTGAAACTCATAAGCATTTTGTCATTTAGTTTTAAAACTTATGCCTGACTTTTGCTTATACAGTCGAACCTCGCTAACGCAAACACTCAAGTGGAAACATTTTTTTGTTCGTGTTATCCGAACTTAAATACATTACATACAGGACGGGGCAATCGGAAACAGTTCGTGCTAAAAGTAATATTCGCGTTAAGCGTGTTCGTGTTAACGAGGTTTGACTGTATTATTCGCTAATGAAAAAACGTCATCTTTGCTAGCAAAGTCAGCAAAAATTTTCTGGAAATTGCGAAAAAATTGAATGAGTTTGAGTTGTAATTTTCGCTCTAACTCGCGGATTTTTTGAGTTCAGCTCAACTCATCGCTTGTTTTTCAAAAAGTGAGTCAAACTTAGCTCAAAGCTCACAGAAAGTGAGCGAAATTCGTGAGTATCCGCTGTATGATCGCGCTCAGTTACAACACTGGTCACTTTTATGCCTTTACGTTTAAACATGAGTCAGAAAGTTGCTCATTACTAAGCAGGGAATTTGATAACCACCTTAACTAAATCCTTAATAAATTGCAGAGAAATATTTTCCAAAATATACTTTTTTTCCCTTTATAAAGTATTAAAATTATGATTTTCTTTAACCCTTTTTTTTCATTTTAAACTACACAAATTTTTCAATGAGTGTTCATTTTATTGTCTCTAAGTAATCATTAGTATTGTTATTCCGTATTCCATAAATTGTGGACATATAATCTGCTGTACCTAAAAAAGTTTACATAAAAATGTAAGCAATATATTTTTTAAAGAATTTTAATGTTGGTTAAGAACTATTGACATGTTTTTCAGAAACTGCGTCTGGCTGAATTCATAAACTACGCAAAAAAGAAACTGCCCGAGTTGATATTTTAGCTTTTATAACAGGCCGAGCACCGCCAATAAAGCTTCCGTAAAGTTTCGGTTTGACTTTTTAGCTTTTATTACAAGCTGGGCCGAGTCGAGCCCGAGGATATAAATTTAGGTTCGTACGGTAGATCCTCTTCCTCTACCAACCAAGAAAATTTAGTGTTTATTCTGGGAAGACAAATAAAAACAGCAACATGGCAAAATTGGAAATACCACAGAAAAATAGTATTGTGAAATCATAAAATGGCACAATGAAAAAAGCAACAAAGTATGATTAACTTGATTATAATGGATATGGACAGGAGGTGAACTAACGCTAAGAAGCAGTATTATCATAGACTTTCTAATAATACTATCTTTCCTTTGAGTGTATTATTTACAGTATTTCTCAAGGCGAAATTTTCAATATTCTGACGAATACATGTTAATCTTCTTACAAACTAAATAAAGAGAAGAATGAAATGAAGGCAGTTTCACAGCACATACGTGCACAATACACGTCAACAACATAATATTTATAAATCTATGTTGTTGACGTTGATGTGTGAAATTCTGAGAATCGGGAAATGCCAGGGAGTGAATACTGACTGGTTTTCAAAAGTTTGGAATTAGTGTCTAACAAAAGGGTGGAAGGCTTTTGTCCATTCGAAGGTAAAATCTCTTGGAAGGTTAGATCTCTACCCCAACTGGATTAGTAAATGTTGCAAATACAGATTGCAATAAGAAAAAGAAAACTAACTTTTAGTATAAATGTCAGCCATTTTACTAAACTATAAATTTTTATTCTTAGACAATGAAATTGGCAAGAGCTTTGTTATTCAGAAACTATGATATAGAATAGCGTTTTCCATTTTTTATTTTACGTGCCATCATATCTTTCTTAATTTTCGATTTATGCAATTACATAACATATCACCCACGAAAACGAAACATGTGAAATACTTTAAAAAATTATATGAAGTACAAGAAATAAACCTGTAAGTTACCATTTTTCGAGTGCAACGTGTCGTTTTTAATGTACGTCGCCTGGAATTTATTCCACAAACAAACTCTAATAATGTTACGCCCTTGCGATAATAAATCACTGTCTGATATGGAGGTTTTACTTTTAAACGATACGAGCAAGGAAGACAGAGCTGTGCTCTGTCAAAACTAGCTTTGAGTTCAAATATCATGACCCATGACCAAAATGACCCACAAATCAAATTTTCTCGAACATATGCGACCAAGCCCAGTTGTGTCCTCGTGCCCGAAACCCGTAGGGTATAAAATTTAGTCAAAATAGTCTGTCACGTTTTTTAGATAACAATAGCTTGACCCATAGTGACCCAAAAATGACCCACTAATCGAATTTTCTCGGACGTATGACCTAGCGCAATGATTTCCTCGTGACCGAAACTCGTAAGATACAAAATTTAATCAAAATCGTTAGAGCCTTTTTTAGATAAAATAACTTGACCCGCGTTGACCGAAAATGACGCACTGATCAAAAGTTCTCGAACATGTGACCCAGCCCAATAGTCTTCTCGTGCCCGACAATGGTAGGATATAAAGTTTAGTCAAAATCGTTTGAACCGTTTTTTAGGTGCAATTAGCTTGACCCTGACTCATGGTGAACCAAAATGTAATAAAATGTAATAAATGTATAAATAAAATGTAATAAAATATAATTTGTATATATAACCCCCCCCCCCCCACACACACACACAAGATTTGCTCTCGTATTAGAATATATGATGTATATAATCAGGGATCTGTTTAGGAAAAAATTGGGTCCTTTAAAGGACAGTTCACAAAATTTATCATTTAAAAAAAGGAACCTTCACAAAATTTTTCATTTAAAAAAAGACCCTTCACAAAATTTTTCATTTAAAAAAAGGACCTTTCACAAAATTTTTCATTTAAAAAAAGGACCCTTCACAAAATTTTTCATTCGTTTTCTAATCGAATTTTCTCGAACATGTGACCTAGCCCAATAGTCTTCTTGTTCCTTAAAACTGTAGAATACTAAATTTAGTTGAAATCTTCTGCGCCGTTTTTAAGATAAGAATAGCTTGACCCATAATGACTCATGACCAAAATCACCCATTAATCGAATTTTATGGAACATGTGACCTAGCCCAACTGTCTTCTCGTGCCCGAAAACCACAGGATGCAAAATTTAGTCAAAATCGTTTGAACCGTATTTTAGATACAATTAGCTTGACCCTGACCCACAGTGACCCAAAAATGACCCACTAATTGAATTTTCTGCGACATGTGACCTAGCGCAATGATTTTTTCGTGCCCGGAACTCGTAAGATACAAAATTTAATCAAAATCGTTAGATCCGTTTTTTAGATAAAATTAACTTGACCCGCGTTGACTCAAAAATGACCCACTAATAGTAAGTTCTGGATTATGTTACCCAGTCCAATAGTCTTCTCGTGCCCGAAAATGGTAGCAAAAGTTTAGTCAAAATAGTTTGAACCGTTTTTAAATACAATTAGCTTGACCCAGACCGATGGTGACCCAAAATAACCCACTAATCGATTTTTTTCGAACATGTGACCCAACCAATGATTTTCTGGTGCCTCAAAACGGTAGGATACAAAATTTCGTCAAAATCGTTAGAGCTGTTTTTAAAATATAATTTGTATATATAACCCCCCCCCCCCCCCCACACACACACAAGATTTGCTCTCGTATTAGAATATATGATGTATATAATCAGGGATCTGTTTAGGAAAAAATTGGGTCCTTTAAAGGACAGTTCACAAAATTTATCATTTAAAAAAAGGAACCTTCACAAAATTTTTCATTTAAAAAAAGACCCTTCACAAAATTTTTCATTTAAAAAAAGGACCTTTCACAAAATTTTTTATTTAAAAAAAGGATTCTTCACAAAATTTTTCATTTCAAAAAAGGACCTTTCACAAAATTATTTTCCCTAAAACAGGACCCTTCACAAAATTCTTTGTCTTAAAAATAGGTTTTTCACAAAATTTTTCCATCTTTTAAACCAAACATTTCACAAATTAATCATTTAAAAGTAAAATCTGACCTGTCCCTTTTACATATATAAAGAAAATATATGTATTTTATATCCATATATCTTCTTAAAAATGCATAAACAAGAACCTGAATATAACAACCATTTCAAATTCACAAAATTATGATTAGATTTTTCACAAATATAAAAAGCTGTTCACAATTTCACAAAAACAGGACCCTGTGAAAAAAGTCTGGACAGACCCCTGATAATGCTCTGATTGTTCCTAGTACACGTGGTTAGTAAATACACGTAGTGCCACGTGCTTTACCCGAAATTATAATTGGCTTATTCAAACACGTGTTATTCATAAATGTGTGGTATTTTCCCATCTTAACGTGAAGTCTTCCCCCCCCCTACCCCCCCTTTTTTTTATCAGGGAGCTTTTTACCGATGGTGCTTTTTTTTTCCGGGGGTGATTTTACTCAATTCCTAATATCATCGCATAATAGCATTCGCAAATATCCGCCTACGGGAATTATATAAATCAGACATATGTTACTTTGTTATCTTTTAACACTTATTTATCAATAAGTTCAATATTTATCAATACCTTGTTACTTTTTTTCCGTTTACTTTTTTTCCGTTTACTTTTTTTCCGATTACTTTTTTTCCGATTACTTTTTTTCCGCTTTCGTTGACTCAGTTACTTTTTTTCCGTTTACTTTTTTTCCGATTACTTTTTTTCCTGTTACCTCCAGAGATTACCCCTTACAAACAAACGTTACTTCTTTATAATATTAGTATAGATACAGATTAAATTTTCTGTTATATTTAGTACGTTTGAAGTTAAAATGTAAAACATAAAAAAAATGAAAATAAGTTGCATTTAATCACTGTTTTCATACCATTTATTATATCAACATAAAAAAAAAAAAGATAATAAGAGTATAAATGTGTCAGTAATAGCCTAAGGGAAAATTTAGTAGCCATAATTAAGGAAAAAAAACACATTTTTTACCCTGACTGAAAAAAAAATTTCCCCTAAAAATTAGTTTTGAAAAGTAAATTTGGGGGCCCCTTTGTATTTCAGTGGGTAAGCTCGGGGGCCTATTCGGTAAACGTGTCCGTGTTTCAACGTTTTTTCAGGCTTTTTTGTTCTTTCTATAAAACTGAGCGTTGATTCAATTGAAGTGCGAGTCAATTTGAAAAATAAAATTTCTTATTTATTCTGTCATTAAATAAGATGAATATTTCTCTTCAGCATTCTGAATTTAAAAAATCCCACTCATCGGACAACAATGATGTGTATAGAGAGATGTAACTCAATTTTTAATTTTAGCAAAAAAGAGTTGTGAATGTTGTGTGTGTTGATATAACTAATCGGAACGTACCAAAACGTGAGATCTTGAGTCTGCAAATTTAAAGATACAACATATATATAACTTATTTTTTTGCATAAAATTAGCTCCAAATTACTAGCTTTAGAAAATGTGACGGCACAACAGGAGAAGGGTACAAAAAAGACAAACTTGGTGTTGCGTAATTAGTGGATGATGCTTTTAATGGTAAAAAAAAATATATATTAAGACTTGGACTATGTTAAAGAAAAAAGTTACATATCAGATTTATAAAGTACCTAAATTCCATCGTATTCAACATCTCTTACTTGATAACTTGTTCTGTTCTTGATGATGGTATTTTGCATCACTAAAAGTTATTGTTTCAATGAAATAATAAATATATACATTCAAATCTAGTTATTCTATTTATGAAATTCTACTGAATTCTTTAATCATTTTTTATAGTAAATGTATGAAAACAGTATTAAAATACTTTTGCAACATATTTTTCATAAAATACTCAATGAACATCTTAAATTGAATCTATTTACTTCTCCTATTCCAATATGGATGTAATATTTTTAAATAATTACACAATTATATTATTCACTACTTTAGAATAATTTAAGTTTTAAACAATAAAATTCAGCTTCTAAAGCATATACATTTTGAAAAATTGTTAGAAAAACAAAACCCACATTACTGCAAAATAACAACACCAACAAATACATTTAATATTTAAAAAACTTTAATTTACATTTTTAAACTTTTTTACAAAACATTTATATTTTTTGCATGGCATTAACTGTCTTTAAAACTTCTTCAATGTGTGCACTTGATATATTATTTTCTTTCTCAACAGCATCTGCAACAAATAATTTGTAAAACCTGATTGAAATTCAGAGTAAAATATCATTATGAATGCAGGAATTCAAAGAAAATAAGAAAAATTTTTACAATCTTTTTACATAAATAAAAATATGTATAAAAAGTTACTTGAATGTTAAGTAACAAAATTTGAATTGCATAAACATATTCAAGCTTCGCATAATCAAATTTATGCAAGACTAGTGAGAAAAATTATAGAGGTTCAGGTTAAGAGCTTACAGTCATGTGAAAACACTTGCACGCTAATGTTAAACCTATGGGAGCGTTCTTTTGACACATTTCTTGCTAGCATTTTAATATTTAATTTTTTATTTATTTATTTATTTTTTTCTGGGGGAGGGGGGAGGGGAGAGGGTGCATAGGATAGTTGAAATCGATCTCTAACTTGGCTGTTTGTTTTGTTTTGTTTTAAATTTTGGTTGAAGATTTTTTTAATAAAGTTACTTGCACTTTCAAAACCGGTTCATAAAAAAAACTGCAATTAAAATAAAAAAAGTGAAAATACCCTGGTTAGAAATCGAACTCAGCTATCCTATGCAAAAAAAAAAAAAAAAAAAAAAAAATTAAAAATGGAAGAGAGAAATTTGAAAAGAATGCTTCCATAGGTTTAACATTGACGTGTCAGTTTTTCGTGTATCCAGTGTTGACTCTTAATGTACCTTTCCTACATTTAATTATCCCCATCATTTTTATTTTCTGAACACAGACGAGGTATGTAAATATCAAATTTTCGAAACTATAAAGAATATCTGATGTATACAAAATAGTCAATTTATTCATGATTATAAATATTTTCAGACTTAATATAATAATTAAAAACTAAAACATATTGCATTTAGCATGAAAATTTAATAAAACAATATTCTAAAAATCTTTTTTCCTCCTTGTAAAAAACTGAAGATCAACTAACTGAAAATAGAAACAATCAAAATACAAAACTACAGAAAAATTTATGTTCTATACAACAAAATATTAATTTCTTTTTGATGAAAATTACAGTTCACACTCAATAGCACCATCTGTCGGTGATTATTGCAATTATTTTTTTATCGTTCCATTCTTCTTCCCCCTTCTCGAATAATAAGTGTACCGATTTTGGTTTCATCCGGGTTATTTTTTCAAACTACAGACAGCTCCAAATAGCGATACTTATATTATAACCACCCTGTAGATAGATAGATAGATAGATAGTTTTGAACTGGGGGTGGTTTTGGGTTCTGGGAGTCATGATCGGCGTAGATCGGCAAAAATTTTCCAGAAATTCCAACATAGCGGAGAATGTAATAGGTAGTATTTCTTACGAAATCTACCTAAAAATCAGTGCTGTTGATGGTTTTATTGAAATAAATGGTAACTATTATTCAATGATTATTTGTAATGTATGTGTGAGTGTGGAGGGGAGGATTAAATAGTTTGTAAGGAAAGGGCCTTGCAAAAAGTCTTGCACCAGGCCTCGCTTTCACTATGGGCGGCTCTGGTTGTTTGCATTGCAACTAAACCACAAGAAAGATTTTCAATTCTGCCTGTAAACAAATTTCCCACGACATCTGCCCCTAACAGAGCATGAATTTCCTTTGCATCTCTTTCATACAAACAATTTCTATTTTCAGGACAGATATCGCTCAAAAAGATACACTTTTCCCTTTCAATTCCGAAATACAATTGAGCTTAGGAACAGTAGCACAAATTCTGTTCCATGACCTCAATTTCAACATTTTTACCTTCTCTTAAACCCCTTAAATCGATAGAATAACAATTATGATCCACCGTTGTTTCGTTACCTCCAAAAAGCCCATGAGTGATTTTAACTTTTCGTAAACTTTTTAATTCCACCATACTGGTTACGAATTTTAAAATATAAGATTTTCAAGACGCGGTATCTAAAATGGTGCAAAAGGGCAGTATCCGACATTTCTGTCTTTTCTTTCGTTTTCTTATTTGTTTTTGCTTTATAAAAAACAAAATAATAAATTATGATTTCCCTTACAATAATGGCAAATTATTTTTCTTTTACAAAAACGCGATGTTTTCTTTTTCATTAGGATATTTTTTCTTTCTCCAATAGATAGTCCAGATGCAATCTCACAGTCAACAGATAAATGTTTAAATGAGTTACAGAAAACACAACCGAATCCTCCGCGTTTGTTGATATTAAAATCATTCGCCGTGGAATAGATTATCGGCTTATTAGCGCGAAAGGTGTGAATGTTTTGCTTATCAGGAGAAGTACGGAGTTTTCCTGCTAGCGACAGTAGCGTAGCTTTTTCGCTTGCTTTTAGCTGATAAAAAATTTCATCAATCCTTTATTACATAATAGCCTTTTCCATTTTCTGATTTGTTTAGTTCGATCAAAAGATCTTGTGGAATTGTTTTTAATATCGTAGTACACAGTAAACTCAGGTCTATTTATGCACCGAGGCTTTCTAAACTTCTAAATTAAATGGATAATATGTCAAAATAGTTCCGAAAGACATAAAAAATCCCTGACGGCTCGGCCTACAGGCACAGGTAGATTTCGAAGACGCAGACCGTGGGGCGCATGTTTGTTGGGAATTGCGGAAGAAATGACCTTTTTGCCATGATGCGGCAGTTGGCCAGCAGTTACTTCAAAACCTAACTTGTTTGCAGGCGGAGCCGGCAGGGATTTTGTTTTTATTTTATTTTTTTTTCTATAAGGGTTGGTCCTATAAAAAACTTGTCACTATAAAAGTTTTAGATAATATTAAAAGGATTTATAATACATTTAAGCGGATTTTATATCTTGTGGATGGACGAAGTTATGAATTTTTTTCTTCTAACCCCCCCCCCCCCCCTTCCTTTGGGGCCATTTTTAATGATATCAAAAATCTGTCCTACATAAATTTTCGGCCCTTTTCCAAGAAGTAATAATCACTTTAAACGGATTCTATACGTATCATAATTAAGAAGTTATGGGTTTTTTTCTGTTTTCACAAAAAGCCCCCCATTTGAGTGAGACCCTGTTAACATGGAGTGAGACCCTGTTGAGTAGACCTGTAACTTTGATTTAAGAAATGGATTTCTGATTCCTATACAGTAAATGATTGTTAGAGTGTCGTGTACTAACCCTTAAAATTTGTCCCATGAATTCGGGATCACCCTGTATATAAGATTTGTAAAATTTCACAGAGGGTTTGAACCCCCCCCCCCCCCCCCCCTTGGTTACGGGCTTGTAAACAAATGCTGTAAAAATTCCAAAAGTATTCAAAAAAATATTTTTGCAGACATGATTTCTTGTATACAATTCTTTATTTCATTGACAGTTGTTTTGAAATTTTACTTAAACAATTACTCAATTTTTTGTTCGTTTAACCCCTTCAGGGGCAAAGTACTCTTGTAGCTAAAATATTGAAATGATTGATTGACACCAGGATTCACGAACGAATTTAGTTTAAAATAAGTAAAAGTTTTTCCTCATGTACCTTATACATTCAAAATTTGAGTATAAAATTCTGGTGTCATTGTGGCATTTTGGGATTAAAATTAAGTGGTATATATGTATATAATATACCGGTGCCCTTCAAGGGGTTAATGTAAAGGGGAACGTAATTCGTGATTATGTACGAATTTGAAGCGATGTGATAATTTGTGATCATGCACGAATTTTCATAATTTAGCTTCTAGGCCTTCTTGAGAGAGAGTTCAATATCCAGTGAAAGCAACAGATAAACGTTACTCTCTAATCACAAGATTCCCGCACCTTTACCTACTCACTCTCTATTTGCAGGGTTTCCGGTTTCTCCCCACCTCCTCTCTCTCTCTCTCTCTCTCTCAACGCGTGATAAAAATGTCTGTCTAAAGGGAATCAGGTGACCTTGAAATAGAATGTGAATAACTTCATATATTTGGAATGGTAAATTAAAATTTAAGTTATGACAGTTAAGTTACAGTATATAACAACTATCTTTGCAGTAATTAATTAGTGATCGATTATTGTAGTGGTTATTGATTTAATGTGATTTGGTTTTATGTTTTATTATTATTATTATTATTATTATTATTATTATAATACGTAAATAACAAGAAAGAAAAATCATGCGTCAAGCATAGATTATGAAACACGTTCTAACACATTCAGAACATTGCAATAAAACTCCGCTTAATAAGGTGAAAGATGATATCTAAATAAACAAATTGGAAATTGTACGTCAAACGTGACAAATGAGGTGCGTTCGTACTTAACTAATTACAGGGGCGCGCAAGCAGTATCCGGCGCCTGTGTTCAAAACTTCAGTTGGCGCCCTGTGTCCCCCTCACTCCACGCACGATATTTTTTTCCCTATTTAGTATAAATGCATAGCTGCCAATCTTCCGGGGTTTTTTTCTCAGGTCAAGTAAACATTTTTCAAACTAGAAAATTTATTTTATAAAATGTGTCTTGTTTCTATATGGTTCTTATTTGATTACATTTATTAACCCATAACGCACCATTTCAATAAATATTTTTTTATTAACACTGTGACGTATATTTTTCGCTAATTTTATTTTCATGCTGTTTTTAAGGGTCCAGAACCCTTAAAAACATCTATAAAATATTAGTAATTCAACTGAAGTAATCACTTTCTGTTGAGAAATTTTCAAAATACGCTGGTTTTTTACTTGAAACGGTTATTGACAAATTCGACTTTTTGAAAATGTATAATTATTCCACTTGAGATTAATCATATGGTTTAGGTAGCTTTCAATACAAAAACGTATAAAGCTACCTATTGCAGCCGTTCGGAGGGAAGCAATTCCGGAAAATTTCGATATATTTTCACCGATCATGCCCCAGACCTCAAAACCACCCTCCGTTCAAATGTTGATATATATCTGTTCTATGTCATACGATAACGCTCGTATTTATAAATTAATTTTGATGAAACTAATTGTGTGTATTAAGCTCACCAATGCCTCGACTGAGTTCGTTGGCCAGCTTGGTCCGCCATCTTGTTTCAAGATGGCGGCTACTCAAAATTTTAAAACTAAAATAAATATGCAAAAAAGTTAAAATTCAAACTTATTTTTAATTAAGTGATAGGTCTTGATACAAGGATTCCAGAGCATTTTTTGTTTTACCTCTATCTTAAAAAATGGCTGAGATAGAGCAGTTTGAAATTCTAGGATGGCTGACATTTTGAAACAAGACAGCTCATTACAAAAAACCAACGATTAATTTATGAGTGTTAGTGAACGCGATTTCTCGCAAATTATTTTCTTTCATTGTTGTAATCATTTTCCTAATCATACGCATAAAACTATATATTCATATCCGTTATCGTCAAATTCTCGCCAAACTGGGCGACATTTGGCGACCAAAATATGTTTTCATAAATGGAGCCAACTTGGCTATAGCTCATAGCGAATAATTTAGCGAATTTCTTATTCAAATTCTGTATTAACGAATCTTTTGTAAACGGTTTATTTGTATTTTAGCTTGCTGTTTTCGAGTAACATTAGCTAAAATTTTAAAACGAAGATATAGGAAAGCTACCTTTTCCTCCCGGTACAGGCCGGAAGGACTTTTTATAATGGAGTAAAGTGGCAAGTTCTGTAAATAAAATTAAAATAAAACAAACGCCATAAGAAAACTAATAAATGTCATAAAAAAACTGCCATAATGGAAACTAAGTTACCATTAAATTTTTTTATTTAAATTTAATGGTAAATTATTAATAATAAATTAATAATGGAACGTCAAATTAAATAAAATATTATTTTTCATGCACGAAACTTTTTTGATGTCTTAATGAATGTAATTTAAGCAAATTTCAATGCAAATAATACCACATTTTGTAAAATTTCTATGCTTGGCCTAAAATGGGTTAAATAAAATTTCTGGTTAAAACTATGATTATTTAACTTGAAAAATAAGTAAGGTTGGCAGCTATGAAAATAAAATTTGAAATACAGTAAAACCTTTGAAAATGGAACCTTTCTGTATTGGGATACTGCATTAATCGAAAACGTCTAACATTTTGAAGGTCTCCATACAGCATGTTTAATTTTGAAATTTATTTTTTTGCACGATGATTTTTGATGATTTGGCCGCGGGGATTTTGTCCGGGGGAAAGTGTTCGCGGGTTTTTTTTTGTCCTACACTCAGTTCGTTGATTTTGATTAGGGCGAAAGCGAAAATAAAGGTAATTTTTGTGATGTAATTCAGCTAATGGTGTTATATTCGTTAAAGAGAAAATGTTCTTGCGAGATCATTAATACATTAAAATATATATATATCATAAATCCAGTGTATATTGGGACTTAAAACGGTCTATAGAGGCGCTGACCGCAGCTGTCGGTACAGGAAAATTGTCCCTTTAACTAATGCTAAAGTGCCATTGAAACCATTATTTATCGTAAACGGGTTCGAAAGTGTTAGATATTCAAATTTGGATAATTTTTACCTTGTCATATAAACACAGAACACAAATAGCACATGAAATCTGAAATTGTGCAAAAAAATAATCATTATGAACAAATCAAAAATGCATGTAATTCAATGAGATGGATAGGGATTTTCCTGAGGCGACAAGTTATATATTTTCTCCACCAGATGGCGTAGTTTGTTTCTTGTTGTTATAAGGAGGAATTTCTTGGAGTTAGATAACGATTTGCGCCCAATGACCTTACAATTATAAAAATCTATTGATAAAAAAAGATTTGGTGTTACACTCAATTTTTTTCTTTTCTTTTTTTTTTTCCTTTAGATAAAATAAAACAGAAAAATCGACCTAATAAATGCGGTGAATACACGAGATGATGCATGAGCTGGGAGATAAAAGTTTCACGGTCGCACAAAACTGTCTCTGTTAATCGGCCGATGTGAAAGGCGTATTTCGCGTCAGCACCCTTCCCCCCCCCCCTCCCCACAATCTCAATATTTTTCGAAAATATATCCAGTCGTTTATACCTAGTTTGTACCGAAAATTGTTTCGTTTGTACTTCATTTTTACGACAGTAATAAAAGTTTTTAGTGGAGGGGGGGCTGGAGAAAAAGACAGTCCTTCCCCCCACCTCAATGTTTTAAAAAATGGACATCACCAAATCGTTTTTACGCGTTTCTGCACACAATCTTTTCGTTTGTACCTCATTTGTACTTGAGTAATAAAAGATTTTTAGTGGTGGATATCCCACTTTGCTGGAGAAACGGGCAGACTCCACTTCATTGTTTTAAAAAATGGATAGCTCCAATCGTTTACACCTCATTTGTACTCAGGCCTTAATTTCTAAGAAAAAAATCCCTGACGGCTCGGCCTACGGGCACAGGTAGATTTCGAAAGCGCAGACCGTGGGGCGCCTGTTTGTCGGGAATTGCGGAAGAAATGACCTTTTTGCCATGATGCGGCAGTTGGAACCGCCTACTTTGAAACCTAACTTGTTTGCAAGCGGAGCCAGCAGGGATTTTTTTTTTTTTTTTTTTTGCTATAAGAGTTGGTCCTATAAAAAATTTGTCAATATAAAAGTTTTAGATAATATTAAGAGGATTTATAATAAATTTAAGCGGATTTGAAATCTTGTGAATTGACGGAGTTATGAATTTTTTTCTTCTAAATCCCCCCTTCCCCCCACCCTTGGGGCCATTTTTAATGATATCAAAAATCTGTCATACATAAATTTTCGGCCCTTTTCCAAGAAGTAATAATCACTTTAAACGGATTCTATACGTATCATAATTAAGAAGTTACTGTGGAACCACTTTTAAAAGACGGACCTTGGCATACTGCCAAAAAAATAGACCCTTCCAAGGGGAGGAAAGCATTGGATTAGGAGGAGACAAAATTCAGGTTTCGGTTAACCCGCCTGACCGCTTGTCATTTCTTCACTGGCTGTTCTTGCACTATTAGCGTTATTTTTCTCTCTCCCTATTTCGTTTGATATTTTCTCTAAAGAAGTGTGTTTTATATTCATTTTGTATTTTTTCTACTTCTATAAAATGGATTTAAAAGAATCTATAAGCTCTCAAGGCAAACTTTTTCACAGTGCAGTGAAAATATTTTAAGCTATGTTGTAAAATATTGTGATAATGAAGTAAATAAAGTCTGCCTAACTATTCCATTAGCACGTGCAACAAAAAGAGTTAGCGCAATTGTCTGTGTTTCTGATAGAACCATAAGAAGAATTCGGAAAGAAGCTGTTAATAATGCAAATAATTTCGCTTTTTCTAAAAAGAAAAAGGAGAAAACAACCATAGAGAATGTCAACTTGGATAATTTTAACTTGAATGTAATTCGAAGAACTATCCAGGAATTCTACACTATAGATAAAAGAGTGCCTACTGTTCCGAAATTGCTAGCTAAGTTGAAAGAAAACATACAATTTTCAAAAGAAAAATAAACGTTGCGTAAAATTTTTCATGAAATGGGATTCCTCTGGAAAAAATGTCAAAATGAGATTAAACTACTTTTGGAACTAAATGATATTGTTCTGTCTTGCACGAAATATTTAAAGGACTATTCACTAGTTCCGAAAAGGTTAGAAGACCCAGGGCCTGATTACCAACAGGCTAAACTTCCACCAGTAAATTTTAATAGAAATTTTTGTCTTATTTAAACGCCGTATTCATGTAAAATTAGTGTCATGAATAAGTCAAAAATTCCTATTCCTTTTTACTTGTGGAAGTTTGCCCCGTTGGTAATCAGGCCCTGAGAAAAGCTATAATTTTTGTTGCCGAAAGATGGATTGACAGCAATTTAACTGTCGGGAAATGCTAGCAGTCGGAAGAGACATATATTTTAGCATATATTTTTTATTTTCTTTCAATTTGGCAATAATTTCATTTTTATTCATATTTGCCTGAATTTTTTAAAAATATAACATTCAAGTACTTAAAAATCGAACAGCGTCTTTAATTTTTCTATAAATTCGGTACATTGGGAGTTACAATTAAATAGATTCCTATGACTATCATTTTTACATGAACTTATCCGAAAAATAGGTATAGAGCGCGACCTTCGACGACATTTTCCGTAAGATTAGTTGCTTTTATAATAAAACGAAAAACGCTGTTCGATATCCTGATATCTGAATAAGAAGGTCTGAAACTTTTGCGCATTTATGAATAAAACCGACTTAGTAAAGGTATCAGAAAATTTAATTTGAATTCGAGAACATTTTTTTTTAACAATTTTAGTGTAAAACATATTTTTCATCCTTTAGTGTGACTCTGTACTCTTTCCACTATTTTCTTTTATTATTAATTGAGTATTTTGTTATACATTTTCGACATATTATTAAATGATTTCAAGTAGGAAAATGAACATGGGAAATCACGAAAAAATGGAATTATTGCGGTAAAATTAAAATATATTTATATTAATAATCACAATAATAAAAGAACATTTTAAAACCACACTTCTCCTACAATTACATAAGTGTGCCCTATAACTGTAAAGAACAGATATTTAAAATAGTAATTTATTTGAGAAAACAGTAAATTGCAATGCCATGTGTAAAAATACAATAAAAAACAGTATTTATTTACTTAACATGCTTATATCCGATAATTAAATAATCTAAATTATCATAACATGTTTCTTTAGATTGAAGATATCCCCTTCCTCGAAGACAAAACTACAATTTTTATGTGCTATTATTACATAAGAACAAAAATCCTTTTTATAATCCTGAAGCAAGTAAATACGAAACTATCGGAAATCAACCATCCCCCACGAAAGCAAAACTAGGGGAGACTATCTTTCATTACCCCGATCCCTATTATGAAGAATAGACCGGTCATATTCGGACCTGTTACTCACGTGACCAGTCTTTAAAGCTTGGCTGAGCAGTATGCGTTTTTTCTGTTTTCACAAAAAGCTCTTCCCCCCATCCCCCCCCCCCCTGGTTCGATTTTGCCCATTAACGAACTTGACCGAGATTTTATGCCCCTTGATTTTATGTATCAGTTTCGAAGAGATTTGTGCAGAATTATTGACGTTATCGTGTCCATAAAAAAGTGACATAGATAGATAGATAGATATAAAGTTTTGAACTGGGGGGGTGGTTTTGGGTTCTGGGAGTCATAATCGGCGTAGATCTGCAAAATTTTTTCAAAAATTCCAACTTAGGTGAGAATGTAATAGGTAGTATTTCTTACGAAATCTACCTAAAAGTACCAGATCCCTAATATTCTGCAGTACTAACACCAGGGCTGTAGCTAGAAGTAAACAATTGGGGGTGCTCAAGAAAATATAGGGGGGGGGGGAGTTTTCTTTCTTATTAATTTCTCTTTCTCTCACACATGCACGCACAAACACAGATATGTATGATCAAAGTATTATATAGAAAGGTAAATCTCATCAAAAAGTCACCTGTAAAAAATGCAGCCAAGTCTCGTAACTCATTTACCGTAAAAAGTACTGAGATCGTATAAAGCCAAGTTTAACTATCTTATTAACTCTGAAATTTTCATTCACAAATCACTGCTAGTCTCTAGATCTTTAGTTAATTATTATTTTGTGTCTTGTGGCAATTACGTAGCACGAGAATGTGATGTATATAGTTAGTCTTAATCAAATAATACTATAACATATTAAAGTGTAATAACTTCCCTGTGCGTATATAATTTGCCTTAATTAAATTATCCCATCCCATCCCATCACATAGTAAGGTGTAATAACTTCCCTGTGCTGCGTAATTGCCAAGTCACAAAATAATAATTAACTAAAGATGTAGATACTAGGAGTGATTTGTGAATGAAAATTTCATAGTTAATAAGATAGTTAAACTTGGCTTTATACGATCTCAGTACTGTTTACGGTAAATCAGTTACGAGACTTGGCTGCATTTTTTACAGGTGACTTTTTGATGAGATTTCACTTCTTTTTGTAAGTAATCCTCCTTTTCTTGATTTTGGGTTCTTTGTGGAGATCATCCACTGATTTTCGCTAAGCCCACACTCTGTCCCTATTATTTACAGGTATCAAAAATTTGAAGCTTTAGTTTCGTTTGCAAAGTACTGTAGATAAAAAGAGATTTCAGGTTCCTAGGCAAGCACTAAGTTATGGGAGGGGGAGTGTCAAAAGTACTCTCAATTGCTTCCTGGATAGGTGCTATCCATCTGAGATATTATTCGCAGCCCTAGATACTTGATATTTAACATAAAAGAACTTTTTAGTATAAAAAGAAAGCCAAAATTAAAATTTCCGGAAATTTCCAATAAATCAAACTATATTCCTTTTTTCGGTGTTTTTTTTTTTTTTTTTTTTTTTCGTCTTTTTTTTATTATTTACGGATTTTTTAATTTTTCCTTACTTTGTGTACTAAACCAGCCTTTCTGCCAAATGTCAAGCTTCTAGGACTACAAAATCGAATTATTTTCAAATTTTCGACTTTTTATAAATTTATTTATTTTTTCGATTTTAATTCTAAGTTACCTGATTGTCATGCCAATATAGTAATTATTTGATCCGTCTTCTTAGGATCATTTAGGTTCAATTTAGAGATAAATCAAGTGAATCTTAGAGTCACCACGATTTTATTTAGAAAGGACTATCAAGCCATAACCAGCCAGTAATGTCGGGAGGGTAGGGGGAGCTGTGAAAATTTTTGTGGGGCTAACATCATTTAACAATCCATATTTCATATGTGAAGTAAATAGAGTACAACCTGTGAAAGAAAACAAATATGTCTTTAAAGAAATCGCCTATATCGTAGCCAGTCTACAGCGGAACTTTTCTATAACGAAATTCGTAAACGAAAGAAAAGAAAACCATAATCCGGGGAAAATAACATAAAACAATTAGGGGCGTTGTACTAGCTAATAGGACAATTATCTTAAAACTAATGTTTCTAGCAGTACAGAATCAAATTGTTTTCGAATTTTCGATTTCTTAAAGATATTTCGATATTTCGATTTTATTTTCGAATTTAACGAATATTTTAATTGTTCCTTTTATTGAATAGTAAATACTACCTTTACACCAAGTTTTAAGTTTCTAAGACTACAAGATAAAATTATTTTCAATTTTTGATTTTTTTTTATAATTTTCTGGATTTTTTAATTTTTTCTTATTTTCTATCCTTTATTACAAATTTCAAGTTTCTAGCGCTACAAAATCAAATTATTTTGAAATTTCCGATCTTTTTCGAGTTTTTTATTCTATTTTCGAATTTATTGTGTCTTAATTTTTCCTTTTTCTGTATCCGAAACAATAAGTTTACGCCGAATTTTAAGTTCTAAAGCTACAAAATCGAATTTGTTTCAATTTTTCGAATTTTTTTTCGAATTTTACAGATATTTTATTTATTTCTTGTTTTGTATCCTAAATACTACCTTTATTCCAAATTTTAAGTTTCTAGCTTTACAAAATCGAATTATTTTCAAATTTTGTTTTTTTTTATTTTATTTTCGATTTTTGTTGTGTTTTTAATTTTTTCTTTTTCTGAATCCTAAACACTACCTTTACACCAAATTTTCAGTTTCTAAGACTACGAGATCATATTATTTTCAATTTCTCTCTTTTTCTTTCTTTCTTTTCTTTTTTTTTTTTTTTTTTTTTTTTTTTTTTTGAATTATCCATATTTTTTAATGTTTCCTTATTTAGTATCTTAAATATTACCTTTATTCCAAATTTCAACTTTCTAGCGCTATGAAATCGAATTATTTTAAATTTCCTTATTTTTCGATTTTTTTATTTTATTTTCGAACTTTATTGCGTTTTTATTTTAACTTATTCTGAATCCTAAACACTATCTTTACCGCGAATATTAAGTTTCTAAGGCCAAAAGATCAAATTATTTTAATTTTTTTCAATTTTTTTTCGAATTTTTGATTTTTTATTTCGAATTTTCTGGATTTTTTAATTTTTCCTTATTTTGCATCCTATATACTACCTTTATTCCGAATTCCATGATTCCAAGCGCAACAAAATTGGATTATTTGAAATTTTTTCGATTTTTTTCGATTTTATTTTCAATTTTTTTTGTGTTTTTGATGTTTTCTTTTTCTGAATTCTAAACACTACCTTCACACCAAATTTTAAGTTTTTAAGACTACAAGATCGTGTTATTTTCAATTTTCAATTTTGTTCGATTTTTTTGAATTTTCAATTTTTTTTTTTTTTTAATTTTCCGGATTTTATAATTTTTTCTTTCATTGTATCCAAAACACTAGCTTTATTCCAAATTTTAAGTTTCTGTGGCTGCGGGATTTACCCAATCTTTTTGATGACGTGAGAGTGAGTGAGTGACAAAAAATCGAAATTTTGAGTTCATATATCGTCTGCACTAATTTATGGGTATTTTTTGAATTATCCATATTTTTTATTTTTTCCTTATTTAGTATCTTAAATATTACCTTTATTCCAAATTTCAAGTTTCTAGCGCTATAAAATCGAATTATTTTCAAATTTTCCTTATTTTTCGATTTTTTGATTTATTTTTTCAATTTTTTTCGAATTTTTGAATTTTTTTTTTCGAATTTTCCTGAATTTTTAATTTTACCTTATTTTGCATCCTAAATACTACCTTTATTCCGAATTCCAAGTTTCTAGCGCAACAAAATCGGATTATTTGAAATTTTTCGATTTTTTTCGATATTTAGATTTTTTCAATTTTGCTTCCGATTTTTTTGGTGTTTTTGATGTTTTCTTTTTCTGGATACTAAACACTACCTTCACACCGAATCTTAAGTTTCTAAGACTACAAGATCGTATTATTTTCAATTTTCAATTTTGATGGAATTTGTTGAATTTTCGAATGTTTTTTTTTTTCGAATTTTCCGGATTTTATAATTTTTCCTTTCTTTATATCCTAAACACTACCCTTTTTCCAAATGTCAAGTTTCTAGGGCTACGGGATCTACCTAATCTTTTTGATGACGCGTGAACGAGTGAGTGACAAAAAATCGAATGTTTGAGTTCATATATCGTCTGAACTAGAAAAGACAGAAAGTTGTAATTTTAAATTTTGGTCCTGTGTGCAAAATACTCTAGAAAAACGAAGTTTCAAATTTTTGGGATACTCCAGCGCGGAGATATGGAGGGGGGGGGGGGGGGTGTCAAAAGTGCCCTGAGTTGCTTCCAGAAAAGTATGCCTACGGCTGTCCTCTCTCGACTTGGTGGAGGCACTACCGTGCCTCCAGATTAGTGCATATTCATAGTGTAGGCACTATGTTCCTTATTAAATTGTTTATAATAACTTTATTTGATGCTAAGAAAAGTAAAAGCTGCAGACAGGGATGTAATACCTTCTGGATTATTTTAAGGAATACCGTATAGCCTCTTCTCAAAAACACTATAGCATATACTTTTTAGGGTATACCCTCTGGCCTCTGCCTAAAGCGTATGCCCTCTGGTTTTTTTTACTACTACATCACTGGCTGCAGAATGAAAATTTTCAGTGAATAATTATACTAGTGAAATAATAAGTGATGATGTGAAAAAAGCCATCCCCCTCCTCAATGTTTTAAAAAAATGGATAGAGCCAATCGTTAAAACCTCGTTTGTACCAACGATTTTTTCGTTTGCACCTCATTTGTACTAGAGTATTAAAAGGTTTTTAGTGCGCGGACTGGAGAATATAAATTCATAACTTCGTCCATTCACATGATATCAAATCCGCTTAAATTTATTATAAATCCTCTTAATATTATCTAAAACTTTTATACTGACAAGTTTTTTATAGAACCAACCCTTATAGCATTAAAAAAAAAAAAAAAAAATCCCTGCCGGCTCCGCCTGCAAACGCGTTAGGTTTCGAAGTTGGCGGTTTCAACTACCGCATCATGGCAAAAAGGTCATTTCTTCCGCAATTCCCAACAAACAGACGCCCCATGGTCTGCGTCTTCGAAACCTACCTGTGCTGTAGGCCGAGCCGTCAGGGATTTTTTTAAAACATTGAGGTGAGGCCGCCAATTGCCCCAACTCCCCTACACACACTAAAAATCTTTTATCACTGAAGTACAAATGAGGTACAAACGGTTGGCACTATTCATGTTTTAAAACATTAAGGCGGGGGGGGGGGGGGCTATCCATTTTCTCCACCCCTCCTCTCCACTAAAAACCTCTTATTACTCAAGTACAGTGTACAAATGAGGTACAAACGAAAATATTGTTGGCATAAACGATTGGTAATATTTTCGAAATAAAGTGAGGTCGTGGGGGGGAGGGGGGGGGGGGCTGGCGAAATGCACCTCAATGAGAGAGAGGTTCTGTTGTGTGGCTGTTTCCAAGCAACTGTGATTCAGCACACAAAACGAAGTTCATTTCGACTGATGACAGGGGCGGCTCATCAAAGGAGGCAAGGGAGGTTCAGCCACCCTTAGTAAAATGTTTTAAAATTAATAAAAGACTGAAATAAAGTATTTCTAATAAAAATGAAATTTAAAATCATAGTATGAAATTGTGTATTGAATCATTAAAAAAAAATCTATCAAAAGCCGTGAGAAACAACAGAACTGTAAATATTTATTTTTTGGAAACAGTAGACAGAGGCTAGGAATGCGTTTGCCTCTAGTACCACTTCTTAAATACACAATAAAAATTAGCTAATGCAACGCGTTTCAAAAAGCTTTCTTCATCAGTCATGAAAAGGCCGTCGTATGAACCAGTACGAGAGCAGTCGAAATATTTTTTTTTTCCTTTGTCGTAGTGGTAGTATATAATACAAGTAGGATGTACATCATAACAACCAGGGGTCGGAAAAACTACTTTTTTATTGTAGCGAACTACAACTACAGCTACTTTGTTGAAAATGTAGTTAACTACAACTACTTGTTTTAAAAAGTAGCGAGTACAAGCTACTTTTTAAAAGTAGTCACTGCTTCGCTATTTTCAAATTTTGTCAAAGTGTTCAATTTACACTAGAAATTGAAGACACGGATTAAATAATAAAGTGACCCCTCGTTATATATCGCGTCTGCCAGGTACAATTAAATAAATGCGACATAATCGAGGACATTAAAAAATTAAGAAAGCTACAATACAAGGAAATGTTTTGTGTTCGTCTCAAAAACGTTAGTTTATACACACTTAACAAATTTCGTAGCAAAATTAAGAGAGATATTATAATCTAGAAAATTACAGAAAAACAACCCTAAATGCAAAAAAAAACAACAACAATAAATAAATCTGTAAATAAAGCAATTCCGAATAATAAGAAACCCGGTGTTGAAACATGAAGACCTAATAACAAGTAAATAGACACGTCTTGCCACCAAGAAACTTAATTCCTTTGGTGGGTTAGTACTTATTTCAGCAGCAAGTGTCAATGGAAAAAATCTATGACTTCATGCGATGCGTTGCTATACACTGCAGCTGAGATTTGCCACTGCGATTCGGAAATTTTGAGTAGACCAAATTCTGCACAAAAGAAACGAGTTTCGATCACGTGATTTGTAAAATCGCACTTTTTTTCCCCTCCTGAAGTAGCGTTAAAAGTAGCGTCGGTTCTCGTTACAAACTACTGGTTTTTTGTATCGCGCTACTCGCTACACTACATTGTTCAAAATGTAGCGCGTTACACTACAAACTACTGTAAAATGTAGCGACTACAGTAGTTTCGCTACTTCCGACCCCTGATAACAACTGTAGCAGTTTGTAAGGGGAATCAACTATTTACTGGAAAAACAGGAAAATGACGTTGTAAATGCTCCGACAGCAGGCGAAAAAATCGGGTGCAACTCAAACGTGAAAGGTTCCATTCTCCCATTGGTTGACAAAAAAACCGGAAGTCACTTGATTTTTATATTTTCGTACAAGTTTGCTTAAAGCACAATCTGTCTGTGAACAATATAGCGCGGTGGTTAAAGCCCCGGACTTGTAAACTGAAGGTTTTATAAGTTTTGTCCTCTCTGATTTAAAAGAAAAAAAAATCCTTTTTTAGAGTTTTGTTTTGGTCTTTACGGAATTAATTAATAGAGATTATTTACTTGACTTAAAGATCAGTATAATTTTTTTTAATTATTATGTAAATATATAATAAATCTTAATTAATATTATATTTAAATATATATAGTTAATGTTAGTAATTAGTATTATACTTAAATATATATAATTAATAATATTTAATAGTTTATTTAAATATGTGTGTGTGGGTATATACATATATAATTAATATTTATTATTATTACTTAAATATATAATTAATATTAATAAATATTATTATTTAAATGCATATAATTAATATTTTCACTCAGTGGTTTGTAATACATTCTCTTCCATTTCCAGCAAATAATTAATAAGACATTTAAGAAAATAGGCCAATATATCTTAAAGAAAAACTTGGGATTTTATTAAATGTAACTCAAACAATGAATTTTAGTTTTGGATGATACACTTTGTAGAAGACCAAACATTACATGTACGTATGTTTAGGATTAAACTAAACTTTTTTTTATAAATATTATCTGATATTAAAAATACATAATAGAAACGTATGCTTCTTGGTTCTTATTAGAATCCAGAAGTATTGACTTTTTTTTTTTTTTTCATTTATTGTATATGCCTACATCAATAATATAATAAAATATCATTGTGATCTCAATAAATTTTTGAAAACTGGAGTAGCAAATAATATCTAAATCATATAAAATCTTCGACTATGTTAGAAACACAGACTTACATATGTAAAAATTTTGCAGACATGTATGCATGTATATATTCATATAATTATATATTACATATATTTATATACATATATATGTAGATATAAATATAAATATACAGACGTATATAAATATATATATTCGTATAATTATATACATATATATATTCATACGTATATCATACATGCATATGTGTATTGTATATGTTTTCACTTTTACGAGAAAAAATTGTCAGATTTATTGGATTGCAGTGTAAGAGTAAGAAAATGTTAAAACTACAGCAATAATACATCAATATTATACTGATTATAAAAAAACATTAATTGATTAATCTTTGTATATTACTATACTGTCATACTGGAAAGAAACAACAAAAGTTTGATCTAGGGGCCCTGTATAAAATCTATATTTTCTTAATAAAAATTTTAATTGATATTTAATAAGTAAAAATGTATTAAACAAAATATAATTTATTTTTAGGTGTCACTTTATAAACTAATCGAATACAATAACATCTCTTTAATTTTTCTTCTTTTTTAATTAATTTTATTATTATTATTATAATTTACCATGTCATGATTTCATGACCAAGAATAAAAATATCACTATGGGAAATATTATTTTTATAAATATTTAATTTAAATTATTTACAAAAATTATAATATAAGAAATGCAAAGAAATATGTGTTAAATTTTACAAATTAATATTATACAATTTGTTAAAACAATTCTCGTACATAATTAATTAGTATTTCTAATAATCAAATATCAATTAATTAAAAATATCCCATTAAATACATTTTAATTTACATAAAATGTATTTAATGGAAATTAAATATATTTTATGTATACATTAAATGTACTTAGTTATTTGTATAATAAATTTATATTATCCCAAAATTTATTTTGTAAAAGACAGTTTAATTTACAAGTTAATTTACACAGTTTAATTTTTTAGTACGAAGTATTAAGGCATAATTGTGTTTTATTATCCTGCCCACAGAGGGCAGCAGCACAAAACGATGTTATGTTAGCTAAAATGTATACCGTTTTTTTTCAACCAATGGGAGAATGGAACCTTTCACGTTTGAGTCGCACCCAAAAAATCAGACTATACCTGTACCTAGAGCTCACCTGTACCGAGCTCTATGGAGAAATGAGTAGGAATACTGGGATACATTAACACTTCGTGGTCCGCATGCTCGTAAAAATACTATTCGTAAAATGTTGAAATGATTGATTGACACCAGAATTTAGAAAAAAAAAATTAAAAATAAGTTAAATATTTTCTTCATGTACTTGATAAAAGGGAATTCTTCATTCTGAAATTCTGTTGCCAATGTAGCATTGAAGGATTAAAATTAAGTTACTTATGTACCACACCACTGTGGTGTCGCCGGACGGCTAAGTGTTAATGTGCATAAAATAACCAATAAGGCACGTTAACTCTTTAGAAAGCAATAGTGAGAAATTAACCTATGTTGGGAAACTATTATCCCAAAGAACTATAAAGGGTTAAAAACATAAAAGATAATAAGTTTATATTACAAATTATGACAGTTAGTGAAGAAGCTCATTAACTACAGAGAAAATTTTCAGATGATGTGTTTTGGATTCATATTGGAAATAGTGGTCTCCAGTTTAAAACCAGTTGTAGAATTAATTGAGTCCCTTTCAATCAAATAAACCTCAGATTCATTTAGTATATACAAAAACTTAACAATATAGTATATTGTATAAACAACTATTTCCCGTATCTATATTGCAAATAATAATAATAAAGAAAAACTTATTTAAAAAAAATAATAATCTGGCGTTAATCCCTTCTATCTTGCAATATATAACATTAAATCTGCTGATGCAAAGAGGTATAGTTGGCCAAAAAAACAAAAACATTTTTATGTCCAAAATTGTCAGAGAAAAAAACGGAAATAGCCATTTGACTGGAATTTATGACGTTTTCAATTTATGTTTAAAAAAAAAAAAAATTAAGGGTTTCATACTGAAATTGTACCAAATTCTGAAATTTCCAATACAAACAACTAGTTTTGACGTCATATTTATTTGGCCTTTTGTGTAAATTTTACTTTAGGATACCAAATGCGAACGGGAAGTCATTCGGTCAAGAAATTTAGGATTTATGAAGGTTTAAAATTTGGAACTCCTAATGATCAATTCATTTGTAAATAGATCATTTCAAAAACCACATAAGCCACAGAATCAGAACTTTTCAGAAATAAAAAAAAAATAGAAACTGTATTATTCACAAGTAAACGAATTTTTATGGGGGTTTTGGGGCTGATTATAGATTTTGGACTTCAAAGTTTGTAAATATCGAATAATTTTTTTATAATTTATGACTAAAAAAAAGAAGAACAAGAGAAAAACTGTTCCTGACTTACGCTGTTTTAGCAAGAAACAAAGTTATTAGGTGGTATTTAATTTGAACAAAACAGGATCTTCTTATAAACAGAACACTTTTTGAACAAAGGATGAGAATATACACGTTTTAAATTTATTGTCAATCCTTGTTAAGTATGTTTTTTTCTTTTTAATTTTTAAAAAAGTCGTTATTTGTGTGTGTGTGTGTGTGTGTGCATTCAAGATTACGTCCGGTAACCAAATGTAATTCTTTCCACGGTGATAATGTTTCATACTCTGTGTTAATGTATAACGTAAGTTCGTTTTTTAAAATCATGACATTCATGGTGTTTTTTATACAAAGTGTATGAGCATTACGTTGAAGATTTGTTTTAAATCTTCACAAAAGATCATTGTCCACAAACCGTGTTTTGGCCCATGAAATATGACTAAAATTCGATTTTGTTATACTGACTTAATTATTTCACTTTTTAATATTAGAAGGTTTATCCTGTACGATTTCAACAATAGTTTTTACATTTTGTTCCGATTTATATGACTTACACAAGCTCAAAGTTCGTATTGTTCGTAGTTTTTTTTTATGAAAAACACGCAATTTCTCCTAATTTTACCTCAATTATTATTTACAGGAGCGAAATCGTGCAACACTTTATTCTTTACATATATTATAAAATACATCAAAATGTACAGTATATATAAAATTAAAAGTGTTGCAAAGCTAGCTGCGCTCATAGTAAAATATTAAAAATAGGGATTTAAGTAACTGCATTCCCTCACGTCAGTAGGGTTAAGAGACTTTAGGATGCAGCAAGGTGTTTAAACGTGCTAAAATGAACGTAACTATTGCTAATAACTGCATTTCTTCACATTAGTTACGTTTATTTTAGCACATTTAAACACCTTGCTGCATGCTAAAGTCTCTTACTGACGTGAGGGAATGCAGTTACTTAACTCTCTATTTTTAATATTTTACTATGAGTGCAGCTTTGCAACACTTATTTTTACATATTATATTGTACATTTTGATGTATTTTATAATATATGTAAAGAAGAAAGTGTTACACGATTGCGCTCCTATAAATAATTGAGGTAAAATTAGGAGAAATTGCGTGTTTTTCATCAAAAGCTACGAATAATACGAACTTTGAGCTTGTGTAAGTCATAAATCCGAACAAAATGCAAAAACTATTGTTGAAATCGTACAGGATAAACATTCTAATATGGAAAGGTGAAATAATTAAGTTAGTATAACAAAATCGAATTTTAGTCTTATTTCATGGGCCAAAAACACGGCTTATGGACGCTGATCCTTTCATTTTTTATGTGAAGACCTCTAAATTTCAATTACTTATAGCCTGACAAATAATCATGGATGCAGGTTTTGGAACGCAATCACACATGCTTAAAAGGACTTGCTTTTTCTTTTCTTTTTTACAGGAAAACGTATTATCAAAATATTTTAAATATAGAAAAAAATATTCTTAAATACAATAAAAGAATGCTAACAAAACTTCCAAGAGTTGGATTGGTCAATGTCACTATAAAATATAAAGTCAATGTAAGTCTGTGTACTGCGGCTGCATGCAAAAATAATGTTTCGCGTGAACTGAGCATGCCATAAATTAAAAAAGAAATAAAAACTAAGTGCGAGTGTTACAGACATGCGAAATATAGTTTCGAAGCTACCCGCTATCCATATACTAAAACATTTCATAATTAAAAGCCTAGTTGTGAGGGGAAAACAACCAAAATTTAAACAGAAGAAAAAATATTCCAATAATTTTTTTTTATTTGTTTTTTTTTTTTTTTTTTTTTGGGGGGGGGGGGGAGTACTCGCTAACTGCACAGGAACCGCAAGGCAGGTAAACTCGGGGCCTTCGTGGTTCTTTGAACAAGGAATCACGATGGCACCGATGAACTGCAAGAATACAGGGCTCTGCGGGTGTTTCACAATGTCTTTGATCCGCAGATCAGCAGCAGAAAAAACATTTTTTCACGCAATGAACGACAACCATTTAAACGTTTAACCGCTGGTGCAAGTTTCGTATATATACACTATACCGTATATACCATTTCGTATAATACGGATAACCGCCCTGGCCGTTTTCATAAGTATCCAAAATCTGGACAAGTTGTTATTTTTATTGAGGCCAATTCAACAAACTCCAGACTATTCAAATCGTTGTGTGGAAGAGATGGACAGCCTCCATACTACATTGCTTTTGCTCACAGAAGTGAGGTGGCTTTCACGAGGGAAATTTCTTGTAAGATTTTGAGGCATAAAATTCATTTTTTTTTTTAAATGCAGATCATGTTTTCGAGCTCAGCTCTAAATTACATGAAAATGAATGGCGTCAAAGCTTGCATACTCGTACATCCGAAAATTTATCAGAAATAAAGAAACTTAATTTATAATTACACAACAGAACCATAACCATTTTTATGGTGGTTGAAGAAATCGGATCTATGATTAAGAAATTATGTTTTTGGGGATCCTGTAATCAAAAGACTCCCATAGAGAAGTTTTAATAGTTTACTTTGCAGTTCTTTATCTGAAAACGAGCTAAAATTATCAAAAGAATTAAATAGTATAATGGCTCAGTTAAAATGTTCAGATAATATTTTCCACGGCGGAGCAGTCAAAACACCTGGATTTCAATCCTATTTAATGATATTTTCTTTTAACTTTCGGCTGATTCATCTTTACAATCTGATTCATATAAATATATATATATATATTATTTACTCCTGGATAAGAATAAAAGAACAGTATCAAGAACTCAGTGATAAAATACTTGTTGCCTTTCACGTCGAAAAAACATTTTCGTCCTCATGCATATATTACGAACAATAAGCTTGAGGAAGCTCCTAACCAGAGACTTTATCTGTCTTCCTTTGAATAGGATAAAATAACTCAGCTCCCATGAAAGAAGCTCAAAGATAACATTTAAAAAGCAATGTTTCACTACTTGTATCTCATGATGCACAATTTTTATAGCCTTTCATCATAAGCTATTTAAATATTCTTATTGTTAATTAGTAAAATATGTTATTTTCATTTCTTTTCATGTTAAATTAACATTATAAAAGAGTAAAATTAACTTTAAAATGCAAGATAAAATAAATAAAAGGTTAGAAATGTTAAGGTAATTTGTGTCGATTTATTATTTAGTTATGCTAAAAATATTACTAATTTTTTTTTTAAAAAAGCATGTTTACGTTTTTTGGGTGAGAGTTTATGAGAAAAGGGAGTACTCCTAATTGAAAAACCTATTCAAGAGATACGTGAAAGAAAAAAGATTGGGGGGGCCGCTGATCTAGCGGAATGTCTTGCACACTGAAGGAAATCCAGTAAATATCTTACCAGTCATCACTCATTCATCATTATAATTAGAAAACAGATAGAAACAAATATCTGTCTTCAATGTAGTTTTAAAAAAGGATTTTTTTTTAAAAACTAAAACAAGAACGAAGAATCATGCGTCAAGCATAGATTATGTAACACTTTCCAACGCTTCCAAAATAATTTTACAAATCATTACCGTTTAATAAGCTGAAAGACAACATCTAAGTAAACAATTTGGAAAACGCATAACATATTTAAAAACTTAATTTCAGGAATTTCCAACAAATACAATATTCGGAAAAATATCCGAATACTTTTATTCAGCCTTGTATAGGATCTATAGATTTGTATATAGACTACATAGGATGCTAAATTTTAGTTTAGTTAGGAAACGCGTAGCACAGTTTAAAATTCCACTTCTGGAGTTTCAGTCAATAAACGGGAATGTGTTCGCGAACTTTTGTGCTGCCCTGTATATGAAATACAGAATTTATACACACCAAGTAATAGACAAAAAGTGAGTTAAATTTAAAATCGCGTTTAGTAACTTAAAACGCACTTCCAGGAATTATTGTTAACAGACAGTAGGGGATTCTTTTGTGTGTCCCTGTAAATGAAACATGGCTGCTATACACACAATATTCTGTAGTAAGCCTCTTGTAATGCACCTTAATAATATATATATATATTTCAATGCGTTAATTAAACCGCAAACGATTTTTCTCCATAGACGTAAAGTAACGGAATTCTTTTGACTATCCCTGTAAAGTAACTATAAGTGCTATGCACCCCCTATTCCATATTAAGCTTCTTGTAATGCACCTTAGTGATATATATCAATTACAATGTATTTGAAATTGTATAACATCATTAAAATAAACCTCAAATGATTTTACCCCATAGACCGTAATGTAACGGAATTCTTTTGAGTGTCCCTGTAAAAAAACTATAAGTGCTACACACTTCCGTTGAAATAGGGAACATGCTATGGATAACGACAATAACATATAAAAATTGCAGCGCAATCCGAGCATATATACGGGAGTTAGAGCACGGCCATACGGCCAGACAAACCGAAGTCATAAACACTTTTCAACTAGGTTGGAAAGTGTTAATAAAAAGGTTATTTTCAAATTTTATTTTTCTGCGCTCTACATCGCGAAATTTTCTGACACATTTACAAATTATTTTTATTCCTACTTGCGAGAAATTTTTAAGCATTCTCATTCCGGTTCCAAGCAATGTAATATATATATACAGTAGAATCTCGTTACATCGAATGTCACTTTAACGAATTTTTCAATTTAACGAATATTATTTAGATTAGAAAAAAATCCTCCGTACTTTGTCATTATAAATATAGTCAATATAACGAATTTTTCAATTTATCGAAGTCTTAAAAGGAATGCTCATTTCATTTTAACGACGTCGAGTTTATAAGAAAAGCAATCTTTATCGAAAAACTAGATTTCCGAAAGAAAACTATTTTTTATTATCAATACCCCACGATCTTTGAATTTTCAACGTATCTTGCAGCTGTTTTTCAAGAGACGGGGATAAATTGTTCCCCTTATGCGCATCGCTAAAATTAAGAAACTCTTCCTATACATTCACATATAATATCTTTTATTCGTAATTCCACCGATTTGTATTTACACTCGTTAAAAAAAAATGTAAGAAGTCCAAAGAATTTATTTTTGAAACGGTCCTTTACATTTGAATTTGAGTTAAATAACTGTATCTGTCAGTGAATTTCTAATTTGCAACAATTCACATTTGGAATTAGATTTGTTTTTATTTTTTAATGGTAGAGAACAGAAAAAGAAAGCAGTTTTCATTGAAAGAAAAAACTAATGTTATACAAGCTGGAAGAAGGCAGGCAGATGCTGCGAAAGAATTTTTGTTGCTACTGCTGCATTAGCTACCATTTTAAAAGAAAATAACATTTTGAAACTTTCTCTGGTCTAATATGTGCCCAAACAGGAAACCAATGCGACTGGGGAACTGCCAAGCTATTTGTGAAAATTTATACATTTGGTTTGAAGAAATAAGACAAAAAAATTGACCATTTTAGAACCTGTGTTACACATTCAGGCCAAATATGTTTCATAGGCCAGCCATGAAAAATCGATAAATTTGAAACGAGTTCTGGTCGGCTGTTTCGTTTTCGTGATATGTAACGGAACAGCATAAAAACAAATTTCTGGAGAAGTAAAAGGTGCCCATATGTCCTCTGAATAATTTCAATGTTGATGAAATTGCTTTAAGATCTACTTCTACCAAGTGCAAGTCGCACCATAGCAAATGGCAGTTATAAAATGTAAAGGCAAGAAAAGCTCTAAAGCGTAGATTTCCGTTTTGCTGTGTCGTAATGCCACCGGTACAGAGAAACTAAAAATCTGTTAAAAGCTAAAACTTGTTAAAATCTTTTGGGACATCTGCAATCCACGCTGTTTTAAAAATGTGAAGAAACTTCCATATCATTATTAAAATAATAGTTACGCCTTTATGACTAAGAAAGTATTTTTTAAAAGTGACTTAGGAGTTTGAATGAGCAAAAAGCAAAAGCAACTTTGCTCAGATAATGATGGTACACTTGGTTATAGCAAATTTATCTAACATAAGAGTACAATTTTGACCTCCTAACTGTACATCTATTTTGCAGCCCAAACACCATAGTATTATACAAATATTGCTAAAGTGAATTTCGGGCACCGACTAATAAAAAAGGCTTTTTCTAACAAAAAAAAATTAAGATTCTGCAACGGCACAAGTCATGTGACTGAGGAAAACAAATACGGGTACTTTTCGGTTAGCCTGGCACCAGTCTCTGTGCGGTCCAACTCTTTATGATGTTTTTTTAAATTTTATTATGCTTAAATTATTCAAAAATTCAAAGGCGGGAAAGAACTTTAGCAACTCGATAGCAATCATAAAAAATAGTTATTAAAGTCCTCCTATAACTACCAAAATATGGCACATATATTTTTAAATACTACCGTAGCTTTTATTGACACATTATCAAATAAAATGGAATCTGTCTGTCACTCCAAATATTCATATGTATTGGTTACCTTCAAGAAAAAGAAAAATAATTATTATCAATCTAACCAGATTTTACTACCTTTTTCTGATTATTTTACTGTAACTTTTGATAAAATTATAATTAAACAAACTGTATAATATTTTTGATGAAATTGCCTTTCCCGTGGTATATAGCTTTTATGGTATTACTAAGAAATATTTGGTGTTATGAGCCATCAAACTTCTATAAAAGCATTTTTCCCAATAAGTTTTCACAATCTTGGCACTATATGTTTTCGTGACTATAAAGCTAAGAAAATTCAATTTAAACATCAATTTGATGTGCATTTTCAGGAAGAAATTATACTTTTATTGAAAATGTTCGATTATTGTGGGAGGGGGGGGGGGAGGAAAAGGGTGTCTCGAATAAGAATATCTTGGTACAGTGACAGATATATATATATATATATATATATATTTAAGAATTATCTTATACAGCAAGGACGACAAATATACAAAACATTCATACAAAACCATTTTTAGATGGGGACCTTCCCAAAGTCGCATAAAAAGGCTCAATTTTTTTTTTAAGTTCCTCTTCAATATACTCATAGAGCAGCCATACTTGTGTGCAGCCCGAGGCACATAGTCATTAATCAATATTTATAAAATTAACTGAGATGTATTTAAGACCTTCACTGTTGTTTTCATAAGAAAACGAAATCTGTCCTGTCATTTCTAATTAATTTTAAATTATGTTAAAATATCTTAAATGCCGTTTCCTTAGTCAAAAGTTCTTTTTGCATGTAGTCCCGTTTGTGTTACGGTGGCGTATACATTTTTTATTCTTCAACACTAATCAAATTAACTATTAACTACTGCTAAATTATTATACTTAGTTAATTAACTGGTAGAAAGTTAAGTTAGTTAAATTTGCACTATATATTTCTAAAATTAAAAAGCTAATAAATATAAAGTTTTTGCATTGAGCAAAAGACTGATAGAGAAGATAGATAGATAAGAAAATCTCCCATTTTCTCCTTTAGAATTTGTAAATTCTGCATTGTTATATTATTTGGTTTTACTGTTTTGGCCCTAACACTTCCTTTTAAGATTGAACGTTTGTCGCAGAAATAATTGGCATCAAACAATTTGTACACCATTATTTCAAACTTTGTGGCTTATTTCTACAACATTTGCAGTAAAAATATACTACAAAGTTTCTTGTTTGGATATAGTGGTGTTAAAATATTTTGGTAACATTTCTTCCGCGAAAAACATTCAACCCTACTGATAATACTAACTGTGTTATATTGTTTTGTTATACTACTCATATTATCTTACTATTTTATTTACTCTTTTTTTAAGTGTGTTGTGGCTCGACTAACATCGCAAACCCTTGCCCGCGAGCAAAAAAGGTTCAGTATGGCTGCTTATAGAGACAATTTTAAGCTTTGATGCCGATTTCAGAATTATGTAAAAAAGACCAACTGTGTATAAGACTGCTTGTTTCTTTATATCTAAGATCAGCTGTAATTCAGTAAATAATGTTTTGAAACTTATTAAAGAAACATATATTCAGTAGCTATAAGATTCTGGCTGAAAGAAGAATTTAAAAAAAATTAAATATTAAAACTGGCTTAGATATATCGATAAGAGATATACACAGGCTGAAAATTCCGGCCCGGGCTCCGCCCGATCTGTACAAAAGATTTATTAGTACGACTATATAAAGGCTAAAAGTTTGTTTCGAACCCGACCCGACTGATTTTCTACTTCTGAAACAACATTATCCTACAATTAAAACTATTCATACAAAGCACACTTACTTATGCCCAGACTTTATTTTCAGATAATGTTCGAAATTAGTATGGAAAACAAAATAACAACATTATTAATGACTAGTTACATACACACTGATTAAAAAAAAATAATAAGACTTAGGCAACTACATTCAAATGAAGGTTCGCTAAGAAAAATAACGTAGTTTAGA
Organism: Maratus michaelseni; assembly: GCA_963931845.1. Lineage (NCBI taxonomy): Eukaryota > Metazoa > Arthropoda > Arachnida > Araneae > Salticidae > Maratus > Maratus michaelseni. The sequence continues at coordinate 405,866,245 of OZ007590.1, read as the reverse complement.
ATGAAAGAAAATCACAATTTTAAAGGTCTACAAAGAAAAAAAAGTAGATTTTTAGAAATATATCTATGTAATTTATCAAATCAAATTAAATTTCTAAGGATTTAGCTAAACAAACGTAGAACATCACTATATTTTTTAGAAAAATAAATAAATAAAATGCCAGTCCAACATAGGCTTCGTGGTGCAGAATGTAGAGGTATGCATGGGCCGGGCCAATAATGGTGTTCATACGGGCTGTCTCTGGCCTGGGCCTGGAAATTTCGGCCCACAGCATAAAAGTGGGAAATAGGAAAAAAGGTGGAAATTTTTTTCCATCCATACAATGGCGCCAAACTCGTATTACTTACTGTCCAATGACACTTTTATCCATAGGCGTAACTAGGGGGGGGGCCGGGTGGGCCGTGCCCACCCCAGGTAGTTCCAGTGCCCACCCCAGAATTTCAAGTTCACGTGAAAATTTTATGACTGCGATATGGTCATAATTTTAATTTTCAAATATTTGAATGATTATACCAATAAATTATACTATATATTTCTGATTTGAGAACTAATGTAACGAAAACGGCGCGCACGCATATGTAAATGTGTGTGTGTGTCAGGTATAAAAGAAGCAACTAAAAGAAGCAACAAACAAAGAAAATCCCATTACTCTTTGCAACACTTATATGACCCGGAGTCTATAGGGTTCCAAAAGGAACAAAGTGAAATATTATCTGAAAGCTCTAAATCTGAACGAGAGTTTTCTTTTTTTGTCACGAGGTGATGGGGAAAAAATCAGTTCCAGATGTCCAGTTCCGTATTCTTTCAACTAAGTCATCTGCTGTGGTGAGAGCGGATGAGAGAGAGAAGGGGATAGTGGGGGGCACAGGTGCCCGAACGGTTTTTTTTTCTTACAAAATAATGACCAATTTAAAAAACAGGATGTAATTGATACATTACTGATCAATTAATTGTCTTGTCTGAGTGATGAGATACGGCAAAAGTCGTAAATGAGAACATCATCGCGGGGAGCTTACCCTTTACTTTGAGGGTTAAGGTAGAGCGAATTTTTTGCAATTTGCCTGCGGCTGTAAGCGTGTGGGATTATTTCCCTTTTCCAAGTTTGCATGCGTAATTATCAGTGCGCAAATAAATTCTGTAGTTTTGGAAATTTTTGTTTGTATTGCTGCATGCTGCTTCATGGATCGAGGCTCTTTGCTTCATGTTTCTGAATGTACTTTTTGTGAGTAAATTTTTCCTTATCAATCTTTGATATTCTGAATAAATAGAAGGGCTTGTATTTAGTAAGTACCTTGTATTGTTGTAGTTGTACCTTGTATTTAGTAAGTTAACGAGTAGTACTAAGCTCTCTCAGAAAAACTTAGCAATATTTAATTTTATAATATAAAAATTATTAATAATATTTAAGTTATTTTTATTAAAATATTAACTTTTAATAAATAATATATCAGATTTTAAAGATTAATTAAAATATAGGTATTTTACCTTTACCATATGACATATTATCTCATAACACTCTCATCGAAAAAATAAACTGTATTTTGAGAAAATGTAACATAACAGGTTCTTACTTGAACCTCTTTAATTAATGTCATTTATTATTTAAAAAAAAAAAAAAAAAAAAACTATTTGGTAAAGACAGAAATTTATTTTTGAAATTGTCAAATTTAAGCTTAATTTTTTTTTTCAAAATTTTAGAAAAATCCTGTATGTTTGCAACTTCTAAAAATGATCGCCCGCTGTGGTGCATTTAAAAATTTGATTGATAAATCAAAAGGAGCAATAAGTTTTTTTTGCCGAGTTGCCAATTGAATAGAATTTTTTTTCTTACTGACTTACTGTTTCTTTCTGACAAATAACACTATAAAACAGTAAAATTTTCCTTCTATGTCCTTAAAAATTTCTTTTCAATTTTGGAATATTTATTTTAAAATAAAGGAGCTTTTATAAATTTATTTTAATTTAGAGAAGGAATTATGGAATTTAACGTTTCATTAATTAATAATTTTTAAGATCATCCTCTTCTTAAAAAAAAAAAACTGAAAGCTTTTTTATTTTATTTTTGTGTGTAAAGTGTACTTGTAAAATAACTCATTGTTGTACTCATTACTCAAAACACAAGTATTTGTGTTAAATATGGTGTACAATTTACTTTAAAGTTTATTTTTGAATACTTTTAAATCTTAAAATACATTAATATTAGGCCTACCGAATTTTCAGCATCTGGTTTACAGATGTCGAATATTCGCTATTGGATCAAAATCACTAATCGATGCATCTCTATAAGCACCTTTCAAATGTGATAGAAATAATTTTGAAGAATACTTTTGTTTTCCCATGAAAAAAGGTAAAACTTAAGCTTTTTTATTTATTTATTTTGGGCGAAAATTATTTCAGGTAAAAATGTTTTCCATGTGAGTTCTCTTTAATCAAATCTCTTTCTGCGGAATTCTGATGGAGCTAATTAAATTTAAAATCAATCCACTACTATAGAAATCATCGTAGTTTAAAAATTATAATGTACTATTAAAATTTAAGAATATATATATATATATTTTAAACTTTAAAATACTTCTGATTTCTTTTTTTTTTTCAAGATTTTATACACTATTTTATGTGATATGTCAACTTTTGAAAGGACAATAACTTATACAGTATCGAATTTAAAAATTGTGTTCTTATAAACATATTTTGCACATGTTAAAAATTGAGGATTTTATGCAATAAAACAGTGGAGTATCCACTGAATTTTAAATAAAAAACGCATCGTTTTCAGTAACGGTTTCGAAGATTAAAAAAAAAAAAAAAACATAAGAAAAAGTAAAATGCGGTCTATGTAGAGATTGACATCAACTATCCAATGCAAAAAATAAAATGGAAAATCATCTTAAAAATATGAAAATGCAAACTAAATATTGGATGTTTTCGCGTAAGTGAAGTCTCTTGTCAGAATGTCAGGCTGACGTATCAATTGTCTTTTGCTTATTTAAATGTATTCGTCCCTCAAAATAAAAACTAATCTTTTCCTTCCACTCCTCAAAATATTCTTTTTCACATTCTTACATTTCTTAGAATTTTTAAACAAATTTAGAGTTTACATTAATGATTTCAAGAAAAATTTTCTCTAATTTTCCCGTTTATTCATTCTTAAAATAAATAGATTCAGTTTACTTTACCTGCATAAAATTACAGTGATCGGAAAACTTCTACATTGTAGACAGGTTTCAGTTGTATACATTTTTCAGACATGTATAAATTATATCTATATGGTATTCGTTCTATCGGAACCACGAAATTTTTCTCAAGACAGTTTTCTGTAATAGACACGTAATAGACACAATTCAACATTTTGCTGTTGGAGAAGTGGAATTCGGTAAGAATCAAAACATTTATTTTTTTTTTTTAAATGAAATTTGGAGAAGTGATAGTTTAAGTGCTGTGTTTAAAACCGGGACATGTATTGGGACACCCAGACATTATGCCTAAAATTGGGTCTCTCTCGGAACTTCTAGTCATCTTAAAAATTTCAATGGCACAATGAATAGCAGTGGTGCCGAATTATATGGGCCCGTGAGGCTTTAGCGTCGAGCCCGCCCAATAATTTGCTCCCCTGACCCACCTAATTTCCCTTGTTTTATTTCACTACGTATTTATTTAAATTTTTAAATCTCTGAAACAAAATTTCATTTTCTATTAGTGGACAACAAATAAGAGTGAAATATGCCATCCACAGGATATCGTCGGGATAGCTCAGTAGGGAGAGCGTTGGTACGGCAAACCAAAGTACCCAGGTTCGAGTCCTGGGCGTTAGTCCTGTGTGCCTTGGATATAATTTACTTAGTTAAATATACTTTCCTCTGTTCATTATGAAAATTTCATTTTGTTGACGTTGAAAAATAGCATTGACATCCGTAACAGAGACATCAAGAGCACTAAATGTTCTTCAGTACACATATAATTATTAAATTTCTCTCAACAGTTCAATTTCCTATATATATACTTGATCAGCAGTATTGTTGTCGTACGTAAACCAAAAGGTAAATGCTAGAATCATGTGAACTTTAATGACTATGCTATTGAGAAAGAGAATGTATATACGGAGCATTAAAAAAAAAAAAAAAAAAAAAAAAAAAATTCTAAAATGTATACGGCGAGTAACTTCGTATGCCCTCCACTATACCCCTTTTGATCAGTGAGTATAAATCAGTGAGTGAACATTATCTATATTTTAGTGTCCTAATCCTGATAATTATAAAGCTCATAAATGACTGAAATGCTTTGCTTCTTGTGTTTTTAATTTGTATTGATATTTATGATATTATAGTAAATATTAACGTTATTATGCAAAATAATTCATTAATAACATAAGCAAATAATAAAACGTGCCGTGCTATTTTGCTTAAAAAATTTGGTCCCATACAATATATTTCAAAAGTTGGCTCCATTGATCAATGGCATTCCTAAATAATAACCTTGATAATAAGTTGTTTCTAATTTTAAGTCAAAATTTTCATTAAATTAACGAGTTTGGTCTCAATGCAGTTTTTTTTAATATTCTTGTACGTATCAATGGCGCAGCCAGAATTCTGCTCAATGGGGAGGAGAGGTTTGAATTGTTGATAATGGTGGTCACTGGTTACTTGAATCACCGGCTAATCGAATCAGTTTAGCTAATGAAGTAATAATATTTTTTTTTCCCTCGAAGAGTAGAATCAATAGTTACGTTGACCATAATTCATTTCAGCAACGTTTACTTATATAAGAGTTAGAAAACATCAAATGCACCAATGAAATAACAAAAAACTGTTAGATTAATATAGTGTTTGAAAAATGAGGAGGCAAACTTAAGAAATGGAAGGGAATAATAGTACAGCAAACAATTTTTTGTACAGAAAATCAGGAATCTATTTTTAAATCAGAAATACATAGGATTTCATTCCAAGACAATCCCGAATTCTTGTTCTTAACTTTAGTAATAATAAAGCAATTTTAGCAAAATTTCCAATAGACTTTACTTTGCGTCAGATGTAAAATAACACGAGAAGAGGTAGAATTTATTATAATCCGCGACCAAACAATGCCAAACTAAGTATTCCATATTTTAGGATGTAGTTGACATTAAACGCGGTATCGTTGACTGAATTACTGACTGTGCACTTCCAGCCCTTTATTTGACATCTAATTTCGTATACAGTATACTGAAAATTTCGTTAAAATATCTTCATTATTATTAAAGCTCTCTAAAAATACTTGGATTCGACTTGACTTCCTATATCCTATATTTTTCACTAAATAAATGGATCGCGACCTGGTTTCCTATACAAAAATCTTTAATTGTAGTGTGCTCTACCACCTTTTACAGATTGTCCTACCTTTTTTTAAAACACATTGTTTATGTGTTAAGTATGTGTGCTTTCTAAATATTATTTGTTTTTAACCTTTTTCATGATTTTGGAGAATATTTATCTATTAAAACACACATAAATAACGCCTGCATTCAAGTCTAAACATACACACATACAAACTATAAATACAATAAACCCAACAAGTGTGAAAAATTAGCCACAGCCAGGTATCGAACCTAGGACCACAGCATACAAGACTCATGCTCTAACCACTGAGCTACCCCGGCCACCTGGGTCTGCAATTTATTAGTGAGAAATTTCAGACCCATGTATTGGCCGGGGTAGCTCAGTGGTTGGAGCATGAGTATTGTATGCTGTGGTCCTAGGTTCGATTCCTGGCTCTGGCTAATTTTTCACAATTGTTGGGTTTATTGTATTTGTAGTTTGTATGTGTGTATAATGTTTGCGTGTATGAATGTTTATCTATATTTAGTTTTCTGTTAGAAACACCTATGCAGAATGAAAGATAGGTTGTACCTGCCTTCGACCGTGGAAAAAAAAGAAAATACATTATAATAACAGTTTTGAAAAAAGAGGGTACTTTTTAACTTTCTCTGTCCCTTCCTGAAAGTAGGGGCGAAAGGATCTACTTATATATACTTTTATTTAAATGAAATACATTATAGCTAAAACTCTAAAATATATTCCAGTTTTTACTTCTTATCTGATTTAAACACGACTGTAATTTTGTCCACATGAAAAACAATATGTCATAATTTTGATGATATAGAGGAAGCATTATTTAAGATTTAATAAGTGTAGATCAAAATGTATAACTAATTTATTACTTATTAATTTCAGTTAAAGCATAATTAGCATAAGTTTGTGTGTAATTATAGTAAGTTATATAAATTCTATGAAAATGCTTCATATTTAACGCTTTTCTTTTGAAAACCTTGCTCATAGACATGTATCTGTAAGTCAAAGTCAATAAAATTGCAATCAGTGCTTCTTTCCTCCGGGGAACGCGTGGCCTGAAGAACATTTCGAGCTACCTTACTAGCTAATGAACTACACTCTTTAAATATATAGCCCCCCCCCCCAACCCCTCAGGAACAAATTGTTTGAATGAAACACTACAATAATCTGTTCAATCAAAAACACATTTTACATTTATATCCTTATAGCGCATTTTCTTAATTCTTACTTTGTCAAAGATTTTTACCTGCATCACTCGCATACCTTGGTCTTAGAAATAACTGATAGCAAAAACACAAAAGAAGATGCACATGCAGAGGTCTGTTTGGGCTCGGTCCTGGCCCGAAACCGGACCAACCCACGGGCCAGTCTCCGGCCTATTTTCATTCATGGCGATCGGACCGGGCCTGGCTTCCTTTTTTCCAGGCCGGGCTGAAACTGGAATTCATTCTTCCTAAAGGTCTAGACGAGTTGAAATTTTCGGGTCCTGTTTTTATCAAGCCCATATGAAAATAATTGGCCCTGCCTATCCTGACATGACCCATGCAAAAATCAGTAAAATTTCTATCGGCCCAACAATTTTTGCAAAAAATGCATATATTTTTAAATCGTCATTGTTCTATATTAAAATTTTCAATTTATTCTTTTTAAAGAATAGTTCATTTTCTAGGCAATTAAAATTAAAGTACAATAAAGTATGTGAAAAAAAACCTGCCCATGACAGAATCCTGTTTCAAACGGAAAAATGTATTTATCCATGCAAAATGAACATAATAATACGTGAGAAAAGAATGTAATATATTTACAACCGACAGTGTATATGCTAAGAAGGTAACTTTCCTATAACGGATATTTCTGTTCTCCTACGTGATTCCGTCTTAGATATTTTTACTATACTATAAGAATATTCAGGTTTTTAAGTCTCCAAGCCATGTAATATGGATTAAAGTTATTAATAACAACTGAGTCATTTGCATACAAATCGAGATCCAGTAATAAAATAAATATCTCAGCACAAAGCGTTTTTTAAAAAATGAAGAATGCAACAAACAACATGAAAAGAAAAACTAAAATAAATATTTTTGTCAGAACGCCTCGTAGAAGACAATTTTTAACCATACCAGTGTAAAAATATGTTTTTGTTGAAATTCAGGCGAGCTGGGAAGGGATAATTATGTTTTTGTATGAGCCAGGCCGGGCTCGGGCCGAGGTTCTAGCTTTTATACTGGGTCGAGCCAATAAACTATGTGCATGGCCCGGACCGAATTCGAGTCTAACTTTTAGCTTTTTTTTGTGCCAGGCCGGCCTAATATACATACATATATTTTTTACGATCCGGATCGAACTTTTAACTTTTATACCCGGCTGAGGGGCAAAAAAATTTCTACAAGTCGGGTCGCGCTCGAACCTAGAAATTTCTCCGGTGCAGACCTTAACAGAAAGTCTCAAACTGAGAAAAACCTATAAACATATATTTTATGTTTTTTTTTTTTCCTCCTGGAAATTGATGTCTATTATCCTTTTGAACATGGAGCAAAGACAGAAATTCAATTTAAAAACTATCCACTGTATAATACTCAAAGCGTATGACGGTCGAAATAATGATACTTTTACTGTAAGATGTCTGAAAAATGTAATTGCTACCCTTTTTCAAAACAAATGACAGTTTTCACTTAACCAGTGCATCTAAGATCTTCCACAGTTTAAATATAATATTCGCGATCTAATTGAATCACTTTGTTGAATATAATTTGATTCAACAAAGCTGCGAATTTCAAATAAACTAAAAAAACTTAATATTAACTTTAGTTTCGATTCATAAAAGCGTCTAATTTGCTTAACTAGTGATTCATATAAGCGGCAATTATAATATTTTTTTAACTCTGGAAGGGATTTTACCCCCCCCCCCCTTGGGCTGTGCCACTGGACGCATACACACATACAAAGGACTTATGAAGTTGGGGGCCTGTGCCCACCCCACAAAATAGCTCTAGTTACGCCTATGCTTTTATCCTTTCTTACATTCAAAATCATAATACTTGCTCTTTCTCATAATTGATAGAGAGATATTTCCTCAAGTAAATTTTATTTGTGGGGAATTTCTGTCCCTATTGATCAAGAAATTTGTAAGAATGAGTCTATGTTCTGAAACCACTCTCCAGTCACAAATTAAATTAAAGCAAGAGGTATGGTTGAAGTAGTAATATATATTTTTTTAGCAAAATTTTTGACAGTTGAACCAGCATATGCAATACACAACACATATTTCTACAACTTGCTCAACATGCATTAAAAGCATGCACAAAAACTGATAATGACAATAAGATGAAGTAAGACGTAAATTAAATATATATATATAATACTGGTAGTATTCGAATAACTGTACATAATGTGCAATTAAGAATTAAGATTACTTCATGAATGTGTTAGAAAGTAAACAGTTTGGATTAAAGAAAAAATTGCAAGAAACGAAAAAAAAAATATCATGGATTTATTCAGCAAGATATCTAGCAATATTCAGGGAGATATTATCAATATTTGGCGAGACATCAGCAATATTCGATGAAGTATATCTAAGTATTCGGCTAACCGAATATCCGGCAAAAGGACCGAATAGTGGCCAAATATTCGTCCCATCCCTACTCTCGACCATCACATCCCCACTACTATTTAATCAATTTTGAAGCTTTTGGCTATTAGTTTTCGATCATTTGGTCACTTGGTAATCTTTTGCCGAGTACATTGCGATATCATTATGATTTTTTGCCGATTAGCTAGTGATATCATATAGGAAAATTTGTAAGATGCAAAAATCGTATAAGCAATTAATTAAAACAGAAGAAAGTTTGTTTTAATTCAAAGAATAAATATTGCTACATAGGAATATCTTCCACTATAAGATGCAAAATTATTTTTACATATCAATGGCATAACCAATTAAAACGTAAGGAATTCCATTTTAGTTAAAGTCTAAATATTGTTGTAAATAAGTTGAGTAAAAATTACAATTACAATTTAAATTTGAATTAATTTTTGAAGTGAAAACTTCTTTAGAGCATTCTTTTGGGCATTTTTTGAGATGGGAAAAAACCATTGAATTCGCGACACTGTTACCGTTATTGTTACCGATATACAAATTTATGTATATACATATGTATTTATGTATGTACATATATCACTGGCGCCCGGCTAACCGAAAAGTACCTCGACACCTCTGTATATTTGGCGACTATTCTGCAATAGCTGGTTCAGGTAAGCAACCATAGATTTGCTTAAATTAATATCTCACTTTGACAGCAAAAGTGATATTAGTCTCTATTTAGCATTATTTGAAAGACAAATTTCTCGAATGAATATAATAAAAGAAAATTGGGTCACACATTCGTTAAGTTTAATTCCGTTAGAAATCGCCAATATTATAGCTAGAGAGCCAGAAACATTGGCGAACAATTACGATTATGTAAAAGATTTACTTCTTAAACGCTTCAAAATGACACCAGAAGAATTTAGGCAGAAATTAATGTCACATAAAAAAGAATCTTCAGCCACTTGGCGCGATTTAGCATTTGAATTAAGAAATCTTTTGGAAGAATGGATTAGCGGTCTTAAAGTATCTGATTTTGAATCCTTAAAAGAATTAATATTAGTAGATCAAATTAATAAAAGGTTACCTATAGAAATGAAAGAACATTTTATTGATGATCTTCCAAAAATTAAAAATGTAGACGTATTAGTAAGTAAACTAGACGATTATGATGCGGCGAGACGTAATGTTAAAACCATGAATAGAATTTCACACCACTTTGAAGATAGAAAACCCGAAGTAAGTAAAAATGAAAATTCACAATCTTTCTTTCATACCCAATACCAAAACAAAAGAAATAAATCTCAAATTAGGTGTTTTAGATAGATGTAACTCTCAAGGCCACATAGCGTCTCAGTGTAATAATAGCAATAACGGTCAAACTAATGAGTTCTACCGAAAACTATTGAAATTATAATCGCCAAAATCACAATCCTAATGCTGATGTACAGGAAAAAGCTAACATTGCTACAATTCGAATCAGAAATAAGTCTAAACCTAATGGAATGGGTAAAATAATTAATATCAAAGGCAAAGAAGCAAATCTATTGTTTGATACAGACAGCTATATTTCTTTATTCAGTTACGAATGTTATGTCATATTGGGTCGACAAATTTGTCTTCTGTTGATATCTTATTAACTGACATTGGCAGAGAAACTGTAAATCTAATTGGATATTTTGTGTGTGAAATACGTGTCGATGGGTTTCTTATATAATGAAATTTTATGTTTCAAAATCTCTCGCATACAATATTGTAATAGGGCAAGACGTGATCAGCAAACTAAAGTTGGCGATAGATGAAGAGGGAATTAAAATCGTTGGCGAGCGCAATACTTTTCAAGTACGTTGCCTTAAAGTTGTAAATAATTCCAATAAAAAATTAAATTATGTTGCCAATTCATACAATGAAGCGAAAGTATCAAAAGGAAATAGTTCACGTGAAGAAAATGAAATGATTGGTATTATGAATAAAAATAATTCAGAAAATTATTTCAAGATAAATTTAGCACGTGCGGTGAAAACAGATAAAAGCGACTCAACTCGTGAGACCAAATCAAAAGATGAAAATGAAATAACAAAACACGGAAAATATTATAATTTAACGAGCACGAGAAAAAAAAATAGACAAAAGTAATATAAAAAGAAAAAATGAAAATAATGAAATATTTCAATTTATAATATAATATAATGTACAATAGTGCATTAAATGAAAATTGTAATATAATTTTTGTTTTAGTAGTTTATAATAATGAATAAAAAAAAACACTTCATTTAAAAGTATTTCCTGCACAATAAAACGTTTCCTGACGATTAAAAAAATACACACGTAATTGTTCAAGTTTTCACTTCTGTCGGCATTCCCGGAGTGCCATTGTTTTTTTTTTCATTGTTAAATGGAACTAACGTTATCTTATAAATTAAAAATTGTGTTCTTACTTATTATTTACTTATACTAATGATATGTAAATATTTTTGTATCTTACAATGAAAAATCAATTATAATTTTCAGTGTAAAATCAATAAACAGCATTTAGATTTTAAATTAAAACGAAATTTCTTTACGGTTTAATTAGTTACGTCATCGATATGTAAATATTTTTCCAACTTATAGTGGAAAATATTTCCATTTAACAATATTATTATTTGATAATAAATATTGTTAAATGGAAAATAATATAATGAAATATATTATTTTTGCATTTTACATTGATAAACATTCTCACTTAACATTGCTTTTTAGCTGTGAAAATCCTATCCTTTAAAACTTATTATACTATTGGTTATTTATAAAGAATTGAGATTTTTTTTCTGTTAATAGCTAAATAACTATTTTAACAAATATTTTGTATTAGCTGCCTTTGGCGACCAGTTTTATCTCCCTTAAATGTATGCTAAGAACTGCAATATTTTTATTCATAATTTAATTTACTTTGCCAAATCGAAAGATTCTGATAGAGAAATTAAGAACTTTTTGCGATCATGGCAGCTTTTCGTACATTTTTTTTTTATTGTTGTGTATTTCATCTTTCTTGACAAAAACCGCTTAACTCAGAATTAGGCATTTATGCTTCATGCCCGTTTGCCATTGCAATACGTTCGCTAAGGTGGTGATTTTAAAACCTATTAAGTAATCTTCCGTAATTGGGTCCACTGCCAATTGGCATACTTTAGCCAATACCATTTGGTGCAATGAATTGTTTTTTTGTGAAAAGGCTTTAATGATATCCACATTTACATTAAACTATATTGTTGCTAATACCTTTTTTGTTTCACGCTGACCTTGACTGTAGAGTCAATAACGAAAGATAAAAAAAAATCTATCATTCTCGTCTTGGATATGTGTCATAATCGTACTTCATATTAATTGACGTATTCTAGTAAGTGTTAGAACTTTTGGAAGCCACTTATGATAGTCACATTTCCTTCAAATGCAATCTGATTAAACCTCACTGACTTTCTTCTAGATGCTGATCTCTGTCTGATTTTGTTTCTTTTTGCGCTTTTTTCTTGAAACAGGAGTTTTCATAACTATGTAACTCATTGACTTCGGCATTCATGTTTAATATCCATTGACTTTTAAGATGCAAGCCAGGTAAATACACTGCGCCAACAGTGGCATCTATAATACTAAATACAGTAACCCCTTTTCTTTCTTTCTACATTACAACTCTATACTTAATATGTAGTAGAAATATTAAAGGCAATTGCAAAAACATTTATATAGAAATGTATAATATATATATATATATATATATAGTATATTCACAGATATAGTATGTGATTAGAATATAAATCTCATATTCCTTCTGTAAATATAACATACAGTCAAAAATAAAACTACCATCATAAATATCTTAGCTAAAAGCCGTCAATCTGATGTTATGTGTTTAATAAATGTATACTAAATTATTATTTTGTATTATTTTTGCTTGCTTTTATATTATTTACCATTTTTAATGATGTTATGTATTTAAGAAAGGTACATTTAAATTACTGTTTTGAATGCGACTGGCCATAGACAATGGTAAATATGATTGGCAAAATTAATGGATGGTGATTCATTTTGAAATTTGATTTATTAAATATTATTACATGAGTTGTAATTGTTTACATTGAACTTAGTCAAGAAAAGATGGTGAAAATAGTTGAATTATATTGCACTTCACCTAACAGAATTATGCTAAATTTTGATTGGCTTACAGGCGCGACTTTTTTATTTTTAGACCAGACAGCATTGCAAAATTCAAAATTGTTTGAATACGTTATTGACATTTTTCATATAAATTGGCTTTTTGGTGTTGTTATGTAAAAAAATGTAGAGTATATTAAATGTAGAGTTTTCAATAAATTAAATAATAATAATACATTAGTAATCTTCTACAATTTTTTTTTTTTTCTTAGAAAAAGAAAAGCAAAAAACTGAGGTTAAAAATGGGCTTTTGCCGACAATATTTGCCTGACACCTGGATGCTTCATCTGCAATTTCACTGATCAGGGGTTTAGTTGTTTTTCCAGGTGTCAGCCCTTCCCTGATCTCATTTGCCATTGTCTTAAGATATTAACATAATTTCCAACTATTTGAATTAAACTTGCATTTAATCCTTGTAAAAACAGATAATATTGATTGAGTATGTCATGACATATCGAATTATTTTTGAGTATGTAAAGATAATTTTGCACACTAGTGTGCAATTTAAAAAAATCAAATTTTTATTATAAAAGTATAAACCTATGATAAAAATTATTATCTTAAATTTTGGATAATTTTCGTGCTTCTTTCCTCTTATCAATCTGATTTTCCTGGTTGCATATGAAACACGTCTGCACCACCAAAAACTATTTATGGTGTTGGTGAAAGGTAATGAATGGCTTAAAGTGCATGCGATAAGAAGTAATTTTTCTTTTCTAAATTCAGCAATATTTCATTTAAATTCTCAATAGCTGAGTCCTCAGTGTGTGCAGCATACATTCCTCAAACATTATTAGATAGAACAAGAACGAAAAATCATGCGTCAAGCATAGATTATGTAACACTTTCCAACGCTTCCAAAATAATTTTACGAATCATACTCTTCAATAAGCTAAAAGATAACATCTAAGTAATCCAAATACTTTTATTCAGCCCTGTATAGGATCTATAGATTTGTATATATACTACATAGGATGCTAAATTTTAGTTCAGTTAGGAAACACGTAGCACAGTTTAAAATTCTCCATCTGGAGTTAAATAATACGGAAATGTTTTCCCGAACTTTTGTGCTTCCCTGTATAGGATCTACAGAATTTATACACACCACGTAATAGACAAAAAGCGATTTAAAATTAAAATCACGTTTAGTAACTTAAAACGTACTTCCAGGAATTATTGTTAACATACAGTAGAGAATTCTTTTGTGTGTCCCTGTAAATGAACGATGACTGCTATACACACAATATTCTGTAGTAAGTCTCTTGTAATGAACCTTATATAAATTTCAATGCGTTTAAAATAGGGAAACATTGTTTAAATAAAGCGCAGACAATTTTTCTCCATAGACGTAATGTAACGGAATTCTTTTGACTGTCCCTGTAAAGTAAGTATAAGTGCTATGCACACCCTATTCCATATTAAGCTTCTTCTAATGCACCTTAGTGATATATATAAATTTCAATGCGTTTAAAATAGTGAAACATTATTTAAATAAACCGCAAATGATTTTTCCCCATAGACCGCAATGTAACGGAATTCTTTTGAGTGTCCCTGTAAAAAAACTATAAGTGCTACATACTTCCGTTGAAATAGGGAACATGCTATAGATAATGATTATAACATATAAAAATTGCAGGGCAATCTGAGCATATTTACGGGAGTTAGAGCACGGACAGACGGCAGACGGCCAGACAAACCGAAGTCATAAACACTTTTCAACTAGGTTGGAAAGTGTTAAAAAGGGATTGGATGGTTTGAATAAGTAGGCATTTACTCTCTATGGCAATTTTTATCTGTCATCATTTTCATGAGGGATGTATTGCATGACAGACATTTTGTTGAACGTAATTTTCTGGCAACAAACTCGTCACATACACAATAACACAGCCAGAGGAGCTTATGAAATTATACATAAATGGTCTTGGTTTTCAATACTACTTTTTTCCATGTCACTATCTCTTCTAAAAAATTTTTTTCATGGGCACATTACTTAGTTCTGGGATTTTAACTTTTTGAAGCAGTGTTTTGGATGATTCTGAACCCTCCATATTACTACATTAAGGAAGCTTAATCAGAAAGTATACCTCCAATCAGCCAACAAAGTTGAAGAAACACTTTTGGACTGGGATGGCCATTTGATCCATCTGCAGACCTCATGATTCCAAAGAATTTCTAATAAGAGATTGTGTTGTGTCGCTAACACAACTTAAATTTAAATATTAATTAATTTATTTTAATTCTAATTTGTCTAATTTTTAACTGTTAAAACGTATTGTAAGTATGGGATGTTTTGTTTATTTTAATTCCAATTGTTGTTTTTCATAGTTAAAGTTAAAGTTGCAGTTAAGGTTTGCAGGTTGATTTAATAGCTAAAGTTGTTTATTTTAATTATATTCTTCTGGCACAGAATTTTTATTTATAATTCTCACACTGTCCACCAAAATCTATGATGAATTAATTATACAACTATCATTTGGGTTTAATAACCAAACAATTGTATTGGTGAGATTGCTATTTTTAATTGGCTCTTGGGAGGATGAAAAGTGCGCAATTTCTTCTTTTCAATTGTGAATATTTCAAGTATTATGTTTCTCTAATTAATTATGGTTTTATTTCCAAAGGATATATTTGTCATGCAATAATTTTGAAATTTAGGAGTTACTGGAGTTAATTGTGGTTTGAATAACATTTATGGAGCTGCTGAGTTTTAATTAACGTTTTTGGAGTCTTAATATTTTTATTAACGTTTTTGGAGTCTTAATATTTTTATTAACGTTTTTGGAGTCTTAATATTTTTATTAACGTTTTTGGAGTCTTAATATTTTTATTAACGTTTTTGGAGTCTATTTATAATTTTTATTAACATTTCTGTGGTAATATGTTTTCCTATTCATATCTGTTTTCTCTAAAGTTCTATTCTTTAAAATGGCAACAAGATTCTAACAGAGCAACTCCCGCGCAAAGAATAGCGTCACCACGTGACCATGCCACAACAACGCGTCCCCATGCGACCGGATATTCGCGCAAGAATTCACACCTATTCAATTAAATAAAATTATGTAGTTTGAAATCGCTACAAAAAGATGGGTCAATAATTACCAAGGCCAAGTTCATCAGGGTTGTGAAATACTATGGCACAGTTTAACATCTTTCTTTCTACCTAGTGTCACTTTTGAGGCACTATTTGTCAGCGCACAAGATGTTGAAATAGGTAAGCAAAGGAGGCTTTGCGTGGGAAATTCAAGAGATCAGTTGGAGATGAGAAGCGAATATGTGAGGTGCTAAGAAAAGTGAATCAGCTCCGGAGCTGTCATGATGATGTTACGTTCTTTTTCTTTCCTTTCCTAATTTTAAATAATTTTCATCATGCATGAACTAACTTTACCGGTATTTATTTTATTTTATTTTATTTATTTCTAGATTTTGAATTAAGATTCACTTTAACGTAAGTTTTATGACTCCAATGATTTAATCCCTTTTGTAAATATTACCAGTAGCTCCAGAGTTTCATAGTAGTACATAAAATGTTACAGGAATTGCCCATCTATATTTGTTATCTGAATAATAGTATATTGAAATTAATTATAGAAGTAACTTTGTGGATGTGTTAAGTTTGTACATTACTGTCATCGAAGATGTAAATTGTTTGAATTATAATATAATGGTGAATTTGTTTATAAAAGTAATTTTACATATAAGATAAGGCTGAGAATAATTGTTGTAGATGAGGCCTTTTGAATTTAATTGAGTTAATGAAAGTTGGTTACTGTAAATATAAAATGATAATATGTGCAATAAAATATTTAATTCCTGTACAAAATGCATTTTCATTTGCCTTGCAGTGCATCCCTTTTTATTTATTTTGTTTCAGCATTAGAAGAAATGATTTTTAATATTTGAGGGAATACAGACAGCTTATGTAAAGTATAATACTTGTTAACTTTTAAGTAGTAAATCTTAATAGTAAGAATGTAAATTTAGTACAGTCTAATTTTAATTATTTCTCGCGTGATTTTCAGTTAAGAAGTTGTCTGTATTCAATAAATCAGATTTTAGAGAATAACCGTTGGAACTGGTTGATGTGAGGGTAATGTATATGTTTTGAAACGGAGTTGAGGTAAATTGGGTTTTTAATTATTGATGGAGAATTGCGAGATATTTTTGATATATTGAATTTGTAAGAAAATGATGATTTACCTTTTATATATTTTTTTGAATCAACTAGTTCCATCGCGTTATGTTTCAGGAGAACACTTTTATTTTTCAGATATTAGATTTGTTTCATGAAGAAGATTTATAATTTAGAAGAATTAATTTTTGAGTTTACTAATGAAATGAGATCATTGAAGTTCGTAGGAGGTTAAATTGCATTTTTAGATTTAATTTTATGTTTGTTTTCATCTTTAAATTATTTAGTTGAATTAGTTGAGATTTGTAATTATTGAGCTAAAATTGTCTCATTTCTTAGTAATTCTGAATGACAGAAGAGAGGAGGGCTAGCTTTCAAGTAGAGAGAAAGTTTACAAATAAGTAAAGATTTTTAAGACTTGATTTTGATTCACTTTGACCACGCACTTGGAGTAATTGTTGGATTTAATATAACTTAATTATGGGAGCAGGAACACAACGCACTTCCATATAATTTTTAGTGATTAACTTAATATTGTAATTGTGGCCAATGTAATTTATTTTGTTTAAATGTAAATGTCAAATCTAAATAGTCAAAATTTATAATGTAAAATAATAAAGTAAATTCAATGTTTGAGTAAATAAGATAAATTTAAGAGTAAATGTTAAAATGGGATAAGATACTTGAAGAAGTAATTTAATTAAATAATTAAGTAAAGTTTAATTTAAATGAATATCTATGTAAATTAGTTATCTTGTTGTGTGTAAGTTTAATAAGTAGTAAGAGACACAACAAAAGATGCAGTAGACTTCCTTAAATCCACATAGCTTAAAACCAGAGGTTGTGCAGATTTTAGAATTTTGCAGATTTCTGGTCACTGTTTCTAAGACCTGAAATTATTTTTTAAACAATAATTTGAATTTAGAAATGCACTTGAAATTATAATGAATGTTAACAATAAAGTAAAATAATAAAAATTAATAAAAAACATTTAAAATATTAAAAATAAAGGTCAAGTAAATAATTAATAATGCATAACTAAATATTCATAAATGATGATATAATTTTTTCTTGAATTATTCAGTTAAACTCACCTTATAAATGTACACTCATAATTCCCATCAAAATCTTAAAATAGCAAAGTTTCATTTCATGTTTAGCCATACTTAATAACCAAAAAAGCTTGATTAATACATAAATTATTTGGTAAAAATATCGCGATCGCCACTGATATTAGCACTATCTTGAATATTTTCAAAAAGAAATTTATACTTCCTTCATGAGAAAACAGGAGTTGAATCATATTAACTAGAATTACATATTAAAATGTGTACAAAATGATATAAAAATAAAAAAAACTTTAATTTTACACTTACATCTTAACAGTAAGTGTCATTGTTTACATCAGAAACAATGTGTGGATTTTAGGGTGGCAGATTTGAGGGAGTCTACTGTATATGAAATAAAAATAACTTATCTAAAAGCTAAATAATAGGAATTTAAAAAAAATAATAAAACAGACTTTTATTCAAATAAAATGCACTAAAAAGTAGTAAATATATATTTTCTTCAAGAGAGAAAGATGAAAAATTTTCTATATCATTAAACTACCATATATTTATATTTTATAATACATATACTATATGTATAAAAGGAACAAAAAACAGGGCTGCAAATCTTTATTACAAACTTGTTATGAGGTATATTACTTGATAAAATATGCCATTTTCCATCAGGGCCAATGCTAGCATAACAGCACTTTTCATGTGAAAACTTTAATCAGATCATAAATTTGATCATAGCAGAAGCTTATTCTGAAGGTCTGAGCAAAGTCTGTTCATAGGAAGTGAGTTTAATTTATGTAATTATGCAGTTTCCCCACCAAGGGTAGTATTAGCATAAAAACCCTTTCACGTAAAAGCTTTTATCAAATCATAAAATTGACCATCACAGAAAATTAAGAATGAAATTCATTCATGGGAAGTGAATTTAAATTGAATCTGAAAACTTAGATGAAGGCATAGTATATAGACAGAGTCGGAATGTGGATTTTTTGCAGTTGTAGTACTGTCTATGAACAATAACTGCTGGAAGTGAGTTTTCAGTAGGGATGCACTGAATATTCGGTATCTATTCAGTATTCGGCCTATTTAGTCATACTACCGAATATTTGGTTAGGCCGAATATCAACCTATCCGTTCTGCCAAATATTCGGTTAGGCTGAATATCAAACTATTCGTTCTGTCAAATATCAAACTATTCGGCCAGCCAAATATTCAGTTTGGTCGAATATCAAAATATTCAGCCAAGCCGAATACTTTGAAACATTTTTTTAAATTTTACACAGCTTCTACTTTTAACTCTCAATTAATAATGATATTCAGAATAACCTATTTTAATAAGAGAGAATGTTTTTAATTCTTTATTTTGCTGTTTGAAAAGTGTCACTTTAGAAAATTAAATGTTTATGACAACCTTCATAGTAATTAATGATGCACAAATAAAAGTTCCTGAACAGTCTCTGCTAAGTAATCTCTTTCTTGTTTTTTCACAAACAGAGTGTTTCTAAACAAAGTGTAAATATGTTTCAGGAGTGATAATAGGCATAAAGAGACAATTTTTGTCCAGAAAACTAGGATCGCAATCCACTTATTCAGTCAAAAGTACAGTGTGTATCCACTCCAGGTCAAATTTGAATTTTCGTTTGTTACTTTAACAATATTGAAGATATTGTAACTATATTTTCAAGTTTCAACAGGTTTACTTTGATTTCTGTGAAATATGATAACATGACGAGAAGTGCTGGAAATTGTCACCATTCATATCTAACCAGCACTGAGCTAGACATTCCTTTATTCAGAATGTAGCTCACAGTACTGTGTTACTAGCCACATATCAATCATTTCCAATATCATCATCACATTTTATATAAGCAAAATTAATAAGATGCAAAACATTTGTCTTGACCACACTATCTCCCCTGAAAGTTTGTTACAAGATTTTAGGAACAATCTGTATGTTTACAACCTTTCAAAATAATCACCCACTCCAGACCTCTTTTTTCGCATTTAAAAACTTCCTTTGAAAATCAAAAGGAACAGGAATGTTATTCTTGATGAGTTGTTGCCATTTGAATAGATTGTATTATTACTTTTTAATTTAGTCCCTTCTTGACAAATAAACAGTATGACTATAAAAAAAAATTGTTTTAGAATACAAGAAAAATTTATTCATTTGTTTTAATTCACAGAAGAAGCCACAAAATTTAAAATTTTATAACTTAAAAAAGTTTTAAAACTATCCTCTTCTTAAACAACTCAAAGCATATTTTTTTAAGTGTAAAGTTTACTTGTAAAAAGGTTTTGTTTATCAAAATGGAAGTATCTGTGTTAAATATTATGTAAAATTATTTTTAAATTTAACTTTTTAATGCCTTTAAACTCTGAAATATGAAAATATTCGTCCAGCCCAATGTTCGGTATTCAATCGAAGTTACTATTCAGCTAGCCGAATATTTGGTATTTGGCCAAAAATCACTATTTGGTGCATCCCTAGTCTTCAGTCATGATACACATTTTAAATTTTAACTTTAATTTTTTGTCTATTACTTGGTGTATATTAATTCTATAAATATAATAATATAAATCTACCCCCCCCCCCTTTAAAAAAAAAGTACATATCTGTTTATTGATGAAGTTGTTGAAAGGGGATTTTCAACTGTGTTATGCGATTTTTAACTGAACTAAATTTTTTGCATACTATGGTGCATGTATACAAATCCATAAAACAATACAGGGCTGCACAAAATAATTTCGATATTTTTTTCGACTATAGGTTGAAATTGGGTTTTCAAATGTTATGCATGTCCCAAACTGTTTACTTAAAAATTTTAAATGTTTGTTTATTGCAGTTTGACTTGATACATGTAGGATTCGTAGGGTGGTTAAATTTTTCAAAAGTAATATTTGGTCCTTAACAGTCTTTAATTTTATGCAAAAAGTCCTTAATTTTACTCTTCTATTATTTCT
Source organism: Maratus michaelseni (assembly GCA_963931845.1). Classification (NCBI taxonomy): domain Eukaryota; kingdom Metazoa; phylum Arthropoda; class Arachnida; order Araneae; family Salticidae; genus Maratus; species Maratus michaelseni. The sequence goes on along the minus strand of OZ007590.1, from coordinate 405,844,990 downwards.
TAAGCAGGGGTGAAACTCCTGTGAATTTCTGATTTCTATAAAAAATTCATCTAAATTCCCTTTCTTGCAAGATTTCACCCTCCACCCCCTATTTGAATGCTTAAAAGTTGTATTTAGATGAATAAAAAATGTGTATAATAATTCATTACTTTATTCAATTTGTAGGTCTTTAAACTTTTTTGGTTTTGGTCCTTGATTTTTATTTAAAATAGTTCAGGACACGATAATGTCTGTTTTATATTTTGTACTAATTTTACTTTAATCTCATGTAATATTCACTATCTGTAATCAAAAATATGAATTTCCATTGCATATTTCCACTTGTGGAGAAAAGTTCTTATGCTTAACAGCTGGATCTCTATGAATATGTGATTTCATTTCAGTTTTCATTACTTTACTTAGGATTTCATCTTTTACCTTATTAAATAGTGAAGTTCTGTTATAGTATGAATATGTTGGAAAGTGTTTCATAGTCTATACTTGATGCATAGTTTTCTTTCTTGTTAAATGCTGTATAAAAACACAAAAGATCTTAGTAGTTCCTGAAAAATTCAGTTTTATCATTGAAGTAATTGCTTTTGAAAAAAAAAAAATATATATATATTAATATATATATATTAATATATATATATATTAATTAAAAAAAAAAATTCCAAGTTGCTCAAGAACATTAGGGTTGTTATGGAAAAATATTTGCCTCTTGCAACCCTTAAACCTCAAAAAACATATGCCAAATTTGTCTCACTACAAGAATTTTAACATTCAAAATATTTTCATGAAGGAAGTTTCAAAATTATAAATAATGTGAAAATCTAATGTATTCTCATTAGAAATGTTGTCCCTTACACATTCAGCTTCTCTGTATGCATCATATTCACTGTGCTATTCGTTTTCATTAACACTTTCCCTGCAGCAATAATTTTTTATTACTAGTTTTGCTTCATACTAATATTTTCTGATAAAAAGTGATGTATTGACAAAACTGCAAAGAAAAAATAGTTTTATTGGTTTAAGAATTATAAACTGGTGCAGAAGCACACCATCAGCAAGAGTTATCAAAAAATTAGATATAATCAGATATTGATAAAACAGAAAAGCAAAAGTATATCTTACATGAATTCTTTCTAAAATAACTAGTGGGGGGGGGGGGGGGCAATCATGGAAATTAAAATTGTAATTAATTATGAAATATTTAAAAGCATTTAGCATAAACAGTTATGTTGCATTTTTTGCAGAGTCAAAAACTATCATTTCACAATTATTTTAAATATAAAAAAAATTGCGATCAACAACCAAAAATAATTTAATTAGTTAAAACAAACATTCTAGCTTAGAAAAATGATATTGCTGTTGATTTAATAAAAAAGAAAACCTTAAGTAAATGGTGCATGTGCTGTGATTGTGTAAGATTAATTACAAGCAGGCTGTATAAACAAAACATTTTAATTGTGTGCATGCAGCTAGCTGACACAGAATCAACTTCTCAACTGAACTCTTTAGTTATGGCAAAAGGATTATATAAAAAAAAAAGCTGCGAAGTAGTAATGCAAAGGAGTTGGTGTTCCATTGACAACCAGAAAGTTACAAATAAGGAACAGTGTATTTGCATGCCATTAGAAGAGAATGGATTAACATCTCTTGTCAGATGTTCCCAGACAAATTTAAAAGTGTTGAATTTTAGAAGCAAATTCCTACAATATGGTTTACTTCTCTCAAGTATAATATTATATTTCATTAAGAATCTACAGTTATTTCCTGGCAAAGCTTTCGCTTAAATTGAATTGTCATTTTCCATATCAGGGAAAACATTTTGTACTCAGTTTCTTGTTATTCCAAAATTTTCATACGCATTCAGTAATTTATTTATTTCTTTGCTAAGACAAAATTTTCAACACAAAATACTTTACAATACATTTTATTTAATTTTAATATAAATATTAATTTATTTCAATTTTTACAAGAGGAAAAAGAACAAAGATAGAGCCATCTTTCAACACTTGTGTGAATGTGAAAAAATTAATTGTTCTTAGTGTTAAATATTCAACTTTATAATCAAAGATTTTAAATATTATGGCTTAAAGTTCAAAATTTTCTGCTTTTACCCAAAATGGCTCAGAGGCATTTGCATGCACTGCACACTTTGCACATGCTGAGCTTGTATATACAGGGTTGGCCAGAATTAAAACACCCCTACTCCGACCCCTCTATTTATTGAACTACTTCAAATTTTGAACACATACTATTCAAGACATGGGGAAACTGATTATGCGAAAAAAAATTGTTTTAGAAATTACCGATAGATGACGCTGTACAACCGGGCATATGTTAAAAAGACACAAAAACACATTTTATGTGAATGCACCAAACATTCATATGACAAGCACCTTATCGATGCGGGGAATGCTGCTCAATAGGGTTCCCTTCTTGAAGATGTAAAATCTGCAGTCTGTGGTCAGCTTGTTCAACTGCAGATCATAACTGGTAGGCTGAGATACTTCTCACATGCAGAATGATACCTTCTTTCAAGTATGCCAAGGTTATCTGATGCCCTCAATAAACAAGAGTATTTAAATGTCCCCACAGCCAAAAATTACATGGATTGGGATCTGGAGAATGAGATGGCCAGGTTATGACAAATGCACGACTGATTACTCTGCTATTAGTGAAACGTTACTGACAAAACTGCTGCACACAGAGTTCAACGTATGGAGGTGCTCCATCTTGCATAAAGGTAATTGAATCAGGCATTGCCACTCTTGCAAATGGGATACAACAAAAGTTTTGAACATTCCTTTCGTGCCTGTTGGCCCTCACAATACATGTCACAGGGCCATTGTGAATAGCCCATTCGAAAAAGTAAGGTTGAAGAATGAATGTGGCTGTGAATCCACACCAGGCTGAAACTTTCGGTGAGTGGAGTAGAATCTCTTGGAAAGTACCACGGTTTTCAGTTTCCCAAATGCTACAGTATGGGTGTTCACTGTTCTACTGAAGAGGAAATGGGCCTCATCATTCCACAGAATCAGCCATGGCGCATCCACTTCAACTTCTCTTTTTTTCATATTTTTGTTGTACAGCACCATCTACCGGTATTTTTTCAGCTAAATTTTTTTCGCGTAATCCGTTTCCCCATGTTTTGAATAGTATGTTCAGAAAACTTTGAAGGCTTTAACACTGAGTAGTTTGATATATAGGGAGGTCAGAGTAGCAGTGTTTTAATTCTGGCCAACCGGTTACATGAAGCATCACAAGTTGAATAAAAGACAGAAAAGAAATACCTCTAAGGATGAGGACTTTCCAATGACGGATTCAGTCATTAAAAAGTTACAATTATGTTTCTGGACCAGGAGTGAAAATAATTCAAGTATGGCAGTAGGGTTACTTTCAATCCATGATATAGGTGCTGCTGAGTATAAAGGTGAGGTGTTTTCATCTGCAGCTAAATTTCTCCCCTGATCTAAATAAAAAATAAAACGTGTAACTTCTTAAAATTGAAGAAAAATATTAACTTTTAAAATTTCATTTATTGGGTTAGTATGAAGCACACAATAGTTTTTTATTCATGAATGAATTATGACTTATGGAGAATATAACATATGCAAACTGTATTTTGTGCTGCTGATATTTTCTGATCATAAATTTCTCCATTCAATTACAAATCTAATGTAATCTATTACATAGTCCATTCAAAGTTTGGTAAAAAGTGTGGCATTTTGCTGTAATTAACCAAGAACTCTGTCTTTATTTTTTTGTATAACTGCAGTATAGAATCATTTATCCAGAAAAATTTGAACTAGATGTAATATGAATAACTGGTTGGGATTAACGCAACACTGATTTCATATACTTGCAGGGCCGAAATGATTTTTTTTTTTTTTTTTTTTACAAGGGCCAAGCAATTTTGGTGCCCCTCTCCCATTTTCTTTCCAAAATAAATTTATAAACAGAAGTTAGTTTTCAATCCATTGCTTTTATTTTTAACTCTTTCCAGGGTCAATGCGTGTTTTTTTTTTCTTGGGGCCCATTTTGTGAAAAGTAAAAGTTATTTTTGTGAAAAATAACATTTTGTAACGAGAGATCAAATCCAGTGACTCAAATTCGAAACATTAAACATAATTTTTTTAAGTCTTCCTGCTAAAGTAGGGGTGCACAACCTGTGGCACGCGGATCAGTTTTGCCGATCGGACGCGTAAAATCGTGAATTTAGGCGTTCAGGCACGTAAAAATCGCAAGTTTCGCCGATCGGGTGCGTAAAAATCACAAATTTCGTCGAACGTGTGCAAAAAAAATCACAAATTTCGCCAATCAGGCACGCAAAAATAGTTAAATTTGCCAATTGGGAGCGCAAGAAGCGCGAATTTTGCCAATCGGATGCGTAAAACTTGTGAATTTCGACGGTCGGGCACGTGAAAACCGCGTATTTTGTCGAACGGGTACGGAAAAAATCACGAATTTCGTTTTATTGTCGCAAGAAAGAAAAACACTAATTTCATTAATCTGCCAACAGACCATAGATACCAAAATCGGAAATTCTGGAATTTCATCACATAAAAAAATCTCAAATTTCGTCAATCACTCAAGGAAAAAATTCGCGATTTTGTCAATCACTGAGAAAAAACTGCGAATATCATCAATTCCACGTGGAAAAAAATTGCAAATTTTTTCCATCCTTGCCAACTGAATTGGATTATGCTGACTATGGAGGTGGGAATATGACCCTCTTTTCAATATTAGCATTTTTATGAACTTATAGACCACCGATCCTCCCCCTCCTTCCCGAAACAAAATTTTGTCCATGCTACAGATGTTGGCTCTCGACAATCCAGTCATTTCTGTGACTAGCTCTCCTCTTATAAAGATTGTGCACCCCTACTTGATATCCGAATTTTATGACTGATAATGTTAAGTATAATTTAGAATAATATATATTTCTCCTCTTCCCACCTTCATTCATGAAAGTACAATTTTTGTTCGATGCTGGCAACCTTCATGCCTATCTTTGTTTAGTACTTTTAATAAAGCAAATAAAGTCAAGGAATATTTTCACTTCTAGAAAATAATCCTAGCTATATCTCTTTTATTAATATAAACGTAAACTGTTGATATATCCTTGCCAACAGAATTGAATATGTTGACTGAGAAGGAGGAAACTTAGGGGGCTAAAACTACCCTTCCAAATTCGATGTTCCTTTATCTGATTTTAGGCTTATATTTCCTCCCCCCATTCACACCTCCTCGAAACAAAATTCTACTTATGGTGGCCCTCGACAACCCAGTCATTTTTGTAAGTGGCCCTTCGCTTAAAAAGGTTGTGCACCCCTATGCTAAAGTTTCCCTTTCAGGTTAGCTTGTTTTGTTTGAAAATTACATTTTAAAACCTAACAAAATATACTTAATGAAGAGTATGCTTTTAGGGAATGAAAATTTGCGAAGGGACCTGTTTTATTAGGAGTAATTTTGTGAATGGACCTTTTTATTAAGAAGAATTTTGTAAAGCGGCCTATTTTATTAAAAGAAATTTTGTGATGAGGCATGTTCTATTAAATGGATTTTTGTGAAGGGCTTCTAAAGAGGCCCCAATTTTTACCTGGATTGACCTCTGGTAGTTGAAAAGTGTTTATAAATTCAGTTTGACTGCCTGTGTTCTAATGTGTAAATATATACTCGGATTGCCATATAATTGATATATGTTATTGAAGTTTATCATGGCATGTTCAGTATTAAAAATTATGTGTACCATTCATGTTTAGTTTACCAGATCACTCTGTTCGCAGGTATTCTGTTACATTACGGTCAATAGGGAAAAAATGTTTTCAGTGCATTTTAATGATGTTACACTGTTTAAACATAATGAAATTTATATGCATCACTAAGGTGGATGGCAACATACTTTCTATAAAGTAGCAATTATAATTCATTTACAGGGACACACAAAAAAATTCCATTCCATTATGATCTCTGAGGTAGGAAGCACTTGCAGGGTATTTTAATGCTGTTACACTATTTTAATGACATTGATAATATTATTGAGGTACACTACAACATATTTTCTATAGATTAAGTACATAAAATTTATCATTTATTTACAGAAACACTCAAAAGAATTTGGTTACAGGACTGACTATATGAGCCATAACTGCTAAATGTAGACTTTCAGCTGTGATATGCATCTTTAAAACATAACTACTTTTTAGTGTATTACAAGGTGTGTAGATCCTATACAGGGCTGCACAAAATAATTTGCACAGCGTGTTTATAGGACAGCAATTTCTAAACATAAATTTTACTTTTTTTTTTTTAATTTAGATATCTTATTTTTTTTATGAACAAAATTGAAATTTCTGAACAATATTCTGATTATTGTTCGAAAGTGTTTCATAATCTAGCCGTTATGTAAAATTTTTTCATTCTTGTTTATTTTAAATATGAAATTGTTGTAAGAAAGTATAATCTTAAGAGCTTTACGTCAATTTCTTAAAAAATTGACCTATTGCAATCCAGGGTCGCAGCAATGTTGCACAGGGCCCTGGCAAGCAGGGTTGTACTGGTTTTAACCATGGAGAAAAAAAAAAAAAAACAGTTTTAACCATCCTGGTCAAAATAGGTTTTGACCACATGGTCAAAATTAACTTTAATTGAGAAGAGATATAAAAACAATAAAAACTTGTTTTATTAAAAGATAAATTTAGCACAACATTTGGAAGAATTTGTCCTACAAACATTTTACTCAATATTAATACTTATTTTCACTGCTAAAAAAATTTAACAGCAAAAAAATTTAAACGATAAGGAACATTTTTTATAAGCACTGAAATATTTTAAATAATTTGATTACATCTATCTGATTTTATAAAAAATAAATGAAAGAAAATAAATTTGATTACTTCTAAAATTTTATTTAGAATGCAAAAGTTATTACATGCAACAAGTTTTGTGGTATTGTCTAAGCTCAATGGTATCATAGTTCATTTTGGATCAAACCAAATTTGGAACACAATATTTCCACTGATGAAGAGCTTGCACAGCAGTTCATTAAGTGCATAAGAAAAAGCACAAATTTCAAATCTATATTTTCAAGGCGTTTCATTGTTGCCATTACATTTCACATTGTAGTGTATCAATCAGGATTCATACCAGGGTTGGTATTTTTGCCAGGGCAGTGGCAAAAACTGGAAAAAAACAAGGCAAAAATGGCAAATTCTTATTGGCCTTTAATGTGTAGTAAGATCTATAAATTAATAAGGATCATAATGGTATAAACAATTGGATTTAATAACATATCATTTAATATTTTTAACGTTGCTAATTAATAAATATAATTAAAATAGTTTTATATATTTTAAATGTTTATAAAATAGGTGGGATTCAGTCATACTTAGGAACCAAATTGGATATCTATTTTTTTTTCTTAAATAAAATATTTTGTCAGCCAATTAATATTTTTTTAATTATCAAAAAGTTTTATATAACTTTACTATTTTTGCTTAATATAATGAGTCCTAAAATTATGTAGATATTTAAGTATTTGGTACTAATTTATAATTATTTATCCAATGAAACTAGTTTGTTACTAATAAAAAAGTAATTAAATTAAATTGAAAATTATATATTGCAAATACATCTCTGTTACGCCTTGTTAGGAAACTAGAATTTTTTTTCTCTCCATCTTTACTCCAAGAAAGGGACAAAAAGTTACATTCTTTACTTTGAGTAAATAGCCTGTAGCCATTTTATAGTGTTCTGCTTTAATTATAAATTTATATTAAAAATTTGAATTTAGAATGTAAACGTTTATTTGAATTTCTTACACATATACACATAAACACTTTACACCTTTACAGTCTGCACATTTCTATTGTAAATAATCATTAATAATTATTGGATGAACATGAATAAATAATTAAATTTTCTATTTATTTATATAAAACTAGCAAGCTACGCTGGTCAATTTCTTTTAACGAACCTTTAATCAAACAAAATATTGACATTTCATAAATAACTTTTATATTTTAACAGAATAATAAGGCTACTATAATTTGTGACTCCTGCTATAGCCAATATACACGTCAGGACACGTCGCCCTTATCATTATCTTTTTACGCATGAAGGTTTCGCTATGGTGGAAAATTTGGTAATTTTTGAAATTCAATATTTGAAAAATGGCATAATCATTAGATTTGAAATTTATATCAAGAAAAATACAATTTTTTACCTTTCAAACGCAGTTTGTCTAACAATTTTCTGACAAATACTTTTTGAGCTATCATTTTTTTCAGTAACTTCAAATGTTTCATTTTCCGAGATTAATCTGGTGCAACAATTAGCGAAAAACCCAGTCGTCAGCAACGCATAGTTTTTTATTAAAGAGGCTGTTGGAGCAGGGATTGTCACCACCAATTTGCCACCATCACTTTTGAAATCGGTTCCGTGGTTCCAGAGATTCCATAGAAATTGTAATTTAGAATGACTTCAGAACGCTTTTCGCTCATTTCACCCATTTAAATTTAGATTTTTTAAAAAATTTATTCTTAGAGAGCATTTACATCTTATAAGTAACTACAATGCTAAATTTCAAATTTCTTGCCCCTTCAGTATAAAAAAGTCGCAATTTTCGAACATTTTTCGATCCTGCACCCCATTGATGTTAGTGGCACCAACATAAAATATAGCCTATGTTGGAGTAGGGATTGTCCCCATCAATTTGCCACCATTACTTTTGAAATCGGTTCTTTAGTTCCAGAGATTTCATAGAAATTGTAATTTAGACTGTTTTTAGAACGCTTTTCGCTCATTTCACCCTTTTAAATTTCAATTTCTTTTTTATTTTGTTCTTAGAGAGCATTTACATCTTATAAGTAACTACAATGACAAGTTTCAAATTTCTAGCTCCTTCAGTATAAAAAATAAAAATAAAACTGCCCAGTTAAACTGAGGGCATTGAGTTCACAGGCTATTCACACTAATTGTATATTATACTCTTATTTCAAAGAATTTGAAATAAGCCCATCGAAAAATAAACAAATAAACAAAATATTAAGGGGGGGTCATCCCCCCCCCATAGTTAACTAATGAACCCCTTAAACTAATCAGGTTCTCTAAATACAATCTCTAATTACAATGAATATATATACAAAATTTGAAGAAAATCGGATAATTCTGCATGAAAAACACATTTATATAAATTAAGGCGGGATTAGCCCCCTCCATTCCCCCCCTTTATACTTAACCAATCAATCCCGAAAACTAATCAGGGAAGCATCTTAACCCAATGAACCTATAAACAAATTTTGAAGCAAATGGGATAATTCTGCATGAAAAACCCATTTATATAAATTAAGGAGGGGGATTAGCCCCCGTTCCCCCCCCCCTTTATACTTAACCAATCAATCCCGAAAACTAATCAGGGAAGCGCCTTAACACAGTGAACCTATAAACAAAATTTGAAGGAAAACGGAAGAATTCTGCATGAAAAACCCATTTATATAAATTAAGGGGGGATTATCCCCCCCCCCCTTTATACTTAACCAATCAATCCCGAAAAACTAATCAGGGAAGCACCTTAACACAGTGAGCCTATAAACAAAATTTGAAGGAAAACTGAATAATTCTGCATGAAAAACCCATTTATATAAAATAAGGGGGTATTAACCCTCCGTTCCCCCCTTTATACTTAACCAATCAATCCCAAAAACTAATCAGGGATGCGCCTTAACACAGTGAATCTATAAATGAAATTTGAAGGAAATGGGATAATTCTGCATGAAAAACCCATTTATATAAATTAAGGGGGGTATTAGCCCCCCGTTCCCCCCCTTTATACTTAATCAAGCCCGAAAACTAATCAGGAAAGCGTCTTAACTCAATGAACCTATAAACAAATTTTGAAGCAAATAGAATAATTCTGCATGAAAAACCCATTTATATAAATTAAGGGGGGGGATTAGCCCCCCGATCCCCCCCCTTTATACTTAACCAATCAATCCCGAAAACTAATCAGGGAAGCGCCTTAACACAGTGAACCTATAAACAAAATTTGAAGGAAAACTGAATAATTCTGCTTGAAAAACCCATTTATATAAATTAAGGAGGGATTAGCCCCCCGTTCCCCCCTTTATACTTAACCAATCAATCCCGAAAACTAATCAGGGAAGCGCCTTAACACAGTGAACCTATAAACAAAATTTGAAGGAAAACGGATATTTCTATGAAGAGTTATCGCATTACGTACGTACATACATGCATACAGAACCGGCTGGCAAGCTCTCAGGGCTTGATAGTCAGTTTGATAGCTAAAAAATCGCAATTTTAGAAAGTTTTTTGCTCCTGCACCCCCTGGGGTTAGTGGCACTGACATAAAATATAGCCTATGTTGCAGCAGGGGTTGTCACCATCAATTTGCCACCATCACTTTTGAAATCGGTTCGGTAGTTCCAGAGATTACCCCCTACAAACAAACAAACAAACAATCTTTACTCCTTTATAATATTAGTATAGATTAGTATTTTTTTCATTTATAATTGTTAGAAAAGTTTGTATTCTTTCACAAAATTCATAATTATACATAATTTCCTAAAGAATTCAAAAATAAATGTAGAATATTGATTTTTTAACTAAGTATAAAGTTTTTGTTTCTTTCATCAGATATTTTAGTTTTCTTTTTTTTCCTTCTGGGAAAAAATTAAATAAACATAGCTTATTTTTGCCACCACTTTGGCAAAAACCTATTTTTGCCGGGACGGTTTTTACCAGGTTTTTTCCCACCTATGGCAAAAACTTGCCAACCCTGGTTCATACTCTATTTGAATAACAAAATTCCCTGACTTTTCCAGACCCTTTTTCCTACAATTCACAACATTTTTAGAAATACGTATAGCAGTTCTAGATCTTAATGATTGAATATACCTCTGAAAATAAAAGTAATCTATAAAATGAAACTAAAAATCTATTTTTTGATATTTAAAATATAAAAAATGAAAAACAATTAAAAATACGCAATTTGGATGGATTCAAAGTAACATTTTATTGATATAATTAGATTTCACACATCAACCATTCACATATTTTTTGACACTTCTACCACCATGTCATTTGTTTGTGTTGTTTCAGAAACAGTTTGTTATGTAACTTTCAATTTTTTGTCTTTTAACAATTTTAGCTACAGCTTTTCTTTTTTGCTTGCTTTATAATTTTCTTTCTTTTCCTTATTTAAATATTCATGATATCTCATCCTAGCCACCTTAAAAGGGATCAATATTTCTTTTGCAGAAGTACCATCTATTTAGCAACAAATTTGTATGGCTAAAACATCATTATGTTAAAAATAGGAATGTAGCAAAAATACTACTTGCTAGTAAAAAATCTTATTTTTTTGCAGACTAAATTCAGAACTTGGAAGAATATTGACACATAATAGCACACACACACACACACACACATATTATATATATATATATATATATATATATATATATATATATATATTAATCCCTAACTTTTTCAGGTTTTGGGGAAAAAATTCAAATTTCCCTGACTTTTTGAGCACTTGTCATTTTCCCTGACAATTCCCTGTTTTCCAGTCGTGTAGAACTCTGTCAATCCTATACTTTTACAAAAATAAGGGAAATGGCAATGTTTTTATTTGGAACGACAATACACATGGCAAAAAAAAATGCATCAATATTACCATGCAATCACTGTCTAGTTAATTTTTGTTTTTCATTATGAATTTCCACACCTTTATATTTAAGATTCATCAGATAAGGTAATAAATAAGCTGGAGTGAAGTTTACCTTAAATCGGCATAATATTGTGTAATCATTAATGTCATTTTCATGCTCATCAACAATCTTCATATAGAATTCTCTATTCTTAAGAAAAGTTGCTAAACATTCAAATTTTATGAATATTAATTTATTTATTGTTAATGTTTTATCATATATTTATTTTATATTGCATTAATATCCACTCAAATATACAGTTTCAATACTTTATGTTAGCTAAAATTACTTAATAATAAAGTTTTAACCTGTTTTGAGTGGTTAAAACTAGTTTTGATCACTGTCCTGGTCAAAATTACAACCCAGCTGTCAAGCCTCGATTTTTTTTTCACGACAGAATTTATTATTTCATCCGAAACTGCTTGATAAAATTTGCGGTTGCCTATCACGAGCGATTGACAAAATTCACAACTTTTTTCCAGTATTAACAAAATTCACGATTTTTTTCATCTGGACTAATTGACGAAAATTACCATTTTTTCCAGAAAAAATTGATGAAATTTGAGATTTTTTTTTCACAACCTCTTGACGAAATTTGCAATTTTTTTTTTCACAGGGGGGGGGGGGGGGGGGAGGGCTTAGTCCCTTGTCTACATCACTGAAGTAACATATTATTTTACTGGTTAACATGTTGAAACAACAGAATTAAAAAATTAGGAATCTGTAAAATTTTCAAAAAATTTCGAAATCTTAAAATTTTTGCTTGTTTTTCAGAGTTTGCATAAAAGAAAAATAATGTGGAAATGGTAAAGTTTCTGCTTTTTTTTTTTAATTTCTTTCTTTCCCTCGTATTTTTTGGATCTGTATGACCAGCAATAATGCCAAAATTGTAAAAATTTTGTTTCTTTTTTTCAAGAGTCCACGGAACTGAAATAATGCCCAAATAGTAAAATTTTGCTTCTTTCTCCCCCCCCTCAAGACTATAGGATCCTAAATAATGCCGAAATAATAAAATTTTGCCTTTTTACTTACCCATCATACGTAGTATAGGGTAAGTCTTGTAATCCTTTTGAAAATTGATAAAAAAAATTTTGACGGATTTACATGTTTCAGACATTGGAGATTCTGAAAAACATACTTTTAGAATAATATGTAATAATATGTAATATTTATGTAATATGTAAATGTCTCAGACTTAAAAATCTGAAAAGGTTAATTTCACGCGAAGTTTGACATAGAGACCCTTTTTAAAATTTGAACAAATTTAATTTTTTTTCATTTTAATTTATAGAAAACATATCAAATCTATTGAAAACAACAAGAAAAACATTATATATGAAAAAGTAATTTTTTACCGTTAATTTCTTTTTACTTCTTACTTTGAAACAAAATATCAGCTTTGACTATCCAAACTTTGATATCAATTGAAGCATTCAAGCATTGCATAAATCTTATTTTTTTAATTTTATTTTGAAAACTGACTCACTACTTTCTAAAAAAACACCAAAATTACCATTAATAACCTTTATATTTTTTTGTTAGAAGTCCGACATTTTTACGTTAGTGCCGTGTCATGTCTGTCCCAGAAAGCATATATTTTTTAAGTTTAAACAAAATATATACTTGTATAAAATACTTATAGTTTATTTTCTCTTTCTGTATATCACAACAAACAAATTATGATGTAAAGGGAAAATAAAGTCAGAAAAATAACTGAAATATAAGTGTTTAAATATTGTCATGTCTGTCACATTTTGTCATATCTGTCACGTTTGTCATGTCTGTCACAATCCCTTTTTTTAATTTATTTTCATTTTATTTAATTTTTCTCATTATTGGTGGCAACACCTTTTTGTATAACATTAGTAAATACCTCAACTCAACTCAAAAATTATTTTGATTTCATACCAAGTGATATTTTTAGGCTTCAAAAACATGCAGTGTTTATAAGGACATCGAGCTCTACAGGAAGTTTGTAGAAGGATTTGAAGAAAGTGAACTTGACTCTCAATTCATATTAAACAATGGACAAAATCAGCAGATAAAACAGTCGTACAAACCAAAAATCATGTTGCATTGTTAGATTTATTAGAGAAACAGCATACATATTTCTTGTGGCATGTTTATGTAAAGTGCACACAGTCTAAATTCTTTACGAACTTAAAACAGAATCTGACTTATGGGAAACTTTCTTTTCAAGCTGAATTTAGAAAAATTTACTCTCAGACTCTCACACTTATCAGGATGAAAATTCAGTCTGCACATTAACAGAATACATATTTTACACTATTACTATGGTCTAAAATTATCGTGATAATGCCAAAGCTACTGATGTCAGTTCTGAGCCTTATGTCATGATCTCTGATTATAACCATTATGATAAGTATGCAGTCACAGTGTTTAATAAAATGGTACTAGAAAGTTTTCTAGAAAAACACCTAGAGTGCAACAGATAGAATTCCAATCAAGATGAACTTCAGAACACTTTGAACAAAAATATACAATTTTTACAACGACAATGAACTAAGCTGTCCACAATGTGGTATTTCTCAGCTATATCAAATAGCAAAGGCTGTATTGATGATGTAGGTGGGATAATAAAGTGCTGTGTTTGAGAAGTTAGTCGAGCCAGAAAGGCAGATCCCAGAATACCTCTTGAATTTGAAAATGATGCTGAGAAAAAAAAATCTGTTCCGGAATAAATGTCCTGTATGAGTAAGACGAGAAAATACAAGTAGAAACTACTGGATGAGATGTGGATCACTAATGGTCATGAAATAAAAAAGAATGCCTGGAACAAGAAGAGCACATTGTTTGTGCTAATATTGATGCAGTGTAGTATTTTAAATCTTACTGTGAAAAGGGTACTTTATTTAATTTCTGATCTGGTAAATGTGTTGAAAAGACTGTAGCACAGGAAAAAACAGAAAATCTGAAACTATAATGTGGACAGTGGGTCATTGCAAAGTCTGATAATGTAGAATTTCACGGGCTGATAACAGAAATGACAGAAGAACAATATTAAATAAATGTTTAGTGCTGGTTAAAATGAAAGTAATGTTTAAATTTGAATCTAATATGCATGTTGTTTGGTATAAAATATAAAAAGGAGCAAATTGTATTAGCAGTTATAGTTCCTGTTACTGAATTTTTGGGGATTTTATACATTTTAAAATTTTATTTTAAGACTTTTTATTAAAAATGTAACACATTATATATCAAAAACAACATTGTACATCATTTATGAAAAATACCGTTAAAATATAAAAAGTTATATGCAATGGTAGTTTGAATTTTCACACGTGTCATGTCTGTCACAAATCCTTGTCATGTCTGTCACGCTGTTAAATAATTTTTATTTATTTATTTAATTTAAATTTCAGAACTTTTTTTAAATTATATATCAGAAGAAAGCTTTGTTTGCACAAGCAAAAATTTCTGAACTTCAAATGTGTCCCAATTTAGAGCAATTGGGTGATAATGAAAGGTCCCTCAAAATCATGTCTGTTTTTTGTCATGTCTTTCACAGCATATTTTTACCTTATTAATTCACATTATTTTTTGTTAGGTTAAAAGTTTTGTATTATTTGTAAATAGGGTACATATATATATCAGCACACCAAAATTTATTAAGATAAATTAATATTTAGTACTTCAAATTGGACAAAACAGTTGTCTGAAGTCTGAAGTCATGCCTGTCACAAATGAAATTAACCAAAAATGCTTTACAGCAAAATCTACGACAGAATCGCATTGGAGAGAAAAAAAAAAATCCGAAATAGATAGGTTCCCTTCTTAGCAGGTACATCACTGTTGTAAATGTATCATATTCTTTTGTGCACGTGTAAAACCTCTGAATAGCGGACACCTTGGGAAAACTGAATCTGTCCGTTATTCAGAGGTGTCTGCTTTTAGAGGCTTAAAACATACATGTGTTGGGGATTGATAAAGTATCCGCTAAATTGAGGTGTCGCTATTCGGGAGTGACTGTTATGGAGATTTTACTGCATTATTATACATGGATACACGGATATACGTGGATAGATATTCATTTTGCACGGATCGACACATTTTCTGTGTGCAGGTTCTTTCTTACAGTGACAATGAATGTACTTTAATTGTAATGCCTACAAGTATTCTTTAAACAAAATAAATTAAAAAATTTTACTTTAGAATAATTTCGATTTAAAATTATAATTAATTTTTGCAAAAATTGTTGGGCCGGGAAAATGATTTTCACACGGGCTGGGTTGGTATGGGCCTGCAAATTTCGACCTGTGCACACCTCTAGGAAGTAAAGAAATATAGCCCAGTCTTGGCTCGGTCTGAGAGAAAGAAAAAAACGACTTGAGCCGAGTCTGCCGAAAGAAGTAAAGTCCGGGTCCGTGCCGCTCTAGAAAGAATGACCAGGCCTGGCCCGAGTGCCATGAATGAAAATTGGCCTGAACCCGGCCGCGGGCCCGTGCATACCTCTGACAGATACATACAGAAGAGAGAGAGGCACAGACAGACAACCATCTTTACTGTTATAATAGAAGATAGATAAGGATGTAAATACGTGAGTAATTAAAGATACTTAAATTCACTCTATTTATTTTGTGTGGTTTTTGTGGTGATGGGAGGAGAAATGGAAAGTATTATTCTGTATTAATTTGATTTTCTCTTACTTTTATCATGTAAAAAGTCTGATTTTTTTTTTATTGTGGAATGGTGAAATTTTTAACCATTTAAATTAAAAGATATTCAATAGAAAAATTACACTATAAAATATTAATGGTATTTTGCCTGCATCATTTTAAAATAAATCGGATGAGGGACATATTTTTCCTTGGGCTTTTCCGCTGAAACAGTATTATTATTATTATTACTTTTAGAATGATTTTCTGTAAAAATCCTTCGCACACAAAAGGTAGTTATCTCATCTCTTTTGAGAAATGAAATTGTGAATTGAGCTTTAATTTAACATAATCGATAGCTGATATGAATTTAGATAATTTTAGAAATGCAAATTTTTCTACAGTACCCAATTGTTAAGGATAATCAATAAAGCCCCACTTGTACAACCTGGAGCTCAAGGCGCATCATAAGTTTCAGAGGCCCCTACTTTTTTTTATTTCCCGTTTGGATATTTATTGTACGAGTTGTATGAATCTAATCTAGTCATGTTTTTTCAATTTGCTGATGTTTTTACGTAGTTTAGAGGATTATTAAGTATTATAAATACTTCTAATGTTTATTAAATTTATCCAGTTTGAAAATAACCATTATCAAAATTTAACTTTTTTTTTTTTTTTTTTTTTAATCGAAAATCGATCTGGGAGGCCACGAAATTCCGGGGGCACCGGGACTAGGCGAAAACCAAGCCCTGGTAATCAACTAATTGTAGTGACATTACTTGTCTATTTTAGCACAGAGGGTATTTTTTTTTCTCTCTCTCAGCTGGTTCTGTTTCAGCGGAAAAGCCCAAGGAAAAATACGTCCCTCAATGGATACCTCGGAAAAGTTACTTTATCTATTAATCAGTTGCATCTATAATAGTGGACAGCAGTTCGATAAGGAAGGGGAGAGGAGGGGAGGGAACGAGAGTAGCTAGAGACAGAAATTTGTTGCCTTCTTTCGTCTTTCTCTTTACAGTATGTTACATCTTATGTACAATAGATATTTTTAAACGAAAGAGAGACTACAACTCGGGGTGACTGAAAGAGCACTTCTGTTCTAAGCAGTGTTGCAAACACTGCTTAGAACAGAAGAGCAACTTGCAGTGAGCACACTTTTGCAACTGCAGTAAACACTTGCAGTAAGCACAGTTGCAAATGCAAACATCTGTCCATCTCGAAATTTCTGTGCTTGTTCTTCAGATAACAATTTAACATAAAAAGTTATTTAACTTGTGCTAAGAGGAAGGCAAAGAATACGACACACAAAAGGAAGAAAGATGTCAGCAAAAAATACACGATCAACAATTGCTTAAAACAAAAGATAAGTTGTTTATTCTTCTACTAAATATTGACTTATATATTTTTATTTTAATGGCAAAGGTTGTTTAAAACTTCAATGAGTAAATAATTTATTGAAAATTAAGTAGCGTGCATATTTTACCGTTTATGTTTAAGTGGCCATCAATATTATTTATTTTCCATATTCCATGAATTGCAGACATATAATTCGAAGATAAAATCTATGCATTTTGAAGAACGCTAATGGTGTGGTAGGATAATGATGCTTCAGAAATATTGGCATGTTTTGTAAAAATTGTGTCCGGACAGGTCGAATTTTTGGATTTCATAACAGGTGGGGCTCAAACTGAATGCTTAGTTTTCGTAACAGTCGGCATCAGGCCTATTTTATACCAGACCGGACATGTAAAAATTGGCCCGTGCATCAATGTAGATAAATTTATATATAGCAAACGTACAGTAAAACCTCCATAACGGCCACTCCTGAATTGCGGACACCTCTGTTTAACAGACAGTTTTTCAATCTCCAACACATGTATGTTTGTATGTTTTTAGCATAATTTCCCTCTCCACCGCTGATAGACGATTGCGATTATCATGCTTTCTGATTAGTTGTTAAACCGAATCCTTCTTAAGTTATTTCTGGTTGAACTTGGTTTCTTATATAATATCTATTAATTTCTATATAATCTAATTAATTTATAACTGTAATATAATAAATATTATAGTAATATAATCTAATTTCTATATAATCTAATATTTCTATATAATGTAATAATATATATTAATTTCATATATCATATCTTCTTATATCTTCATAATCCTCCAAAATACCGGAAATGACTTAAAAAGCATTTGATTTTACAAATTATCAGAAAGCGTAAAAATCCCAATCGTCGATCGGCGGTGGAGATGGAAATTATGCATGTTTTTAACCTCTAAAAAGCAGACACACCCGAATAACGGTCAGATTTCGCTTTCCCGAGGTGTCCACTATTCAGAGGTTTTACTGTATTTTACATTTTTACTTTCTTTTATCGTTACAAGAAGAAAGTATTGGATTCATGAAAATTTTCGACAGATTTATATGTTTTAGAAGGTCTTGAACAAAATTTGACTGTTTTTAGAAAATAACTTTCTTATGACTCTGTCTGTATATGACAAAAAATTTGTGGGTGCTCTATCTCAAGAACTAATACACAAAATTTAATAAAACTTTATAGGGTCATTCCATGTCAATTCAACCAGACCTTGTAACCCGCCCGACAGGGATTTGGGTGAAACTTTGTGTACATACACTACCCCTACCTAGATATGAACCCATTAAAAATTTTTCTTTCCTAGACCTCATAGTTTTTGAGATATGGGAGGTCAAAATTTTGGATTTTTCTGAAATCGTACATTTTTAAGTCTGTATTTTTAGACTGCAGTTCATCTTCAAAAAATTGTTTCTCTGGATCTAAAATCCGAACGAGCTTAAAAATATCACTGTAAGTACGTCAACGTATGCAGATTCTAATAAAAAATATTTAAAAATTTATTTATAATTTTTAGAGCCAAAAAATTGAACCAAAATGTAAAGTTATGGTTATTTTGGTCATTTTACGAAAAATGCTCTCCACGAAAAGGCAATGGAAAATTCCAATTTCTTTTTGTTTTAAATAACAGTTTACACATTGGGGTTTCTAGTTATGAAATAAAAATTATGTCTTTCCCATTGCTTATGTAAAAATTTTGCCCTATTCTGGGATGATGTACCAATCATGAGATAAAAATCTCTAACTATGGTATCTAAATAATTGCTGTACTTTATAATTTTAATTAAATTTATTAATGGTTTTGAATTAATAAATCTGAGTCCTTAAAATCACCACTGATTTATTTATTTTTATTATAGTAGCAAATTTGTAATTGACAGTCCTAGTACATATCACACATTATCTGGAATTAATCAATTGTAATTAATTTTCAATTGTATCACATGTTTGTCATGTAAATGTACATCTATCATTGGATTCAATGGCATTTTTCTATAAATATTTTCATAATAGTTGTATACATCAATATTGAAATAAACATTAATCAAATATGAAAAACTACATTAAATGAAATTAATCATTAACCTTTAACAAACATAGAATTTTTATATTACAAATGAAGATTTTGTTAAAATTGTATGAAATTTTTTTTTTAAAGTAAAAAGTCAGAATAAAGATTATATTTAGAATGCTGAAATTAAAAAATATAACTGGCTATCTATAAATAAATATGGAAATAAATAATATATTTTTGCAGTATCACATACTTTACAAGATGCTTTCTTTATCCAATGTAATATTGTGAATCTTCTAATATATATTTAAATGTAACAAAACACCAGTATATCAGTGGATCTTTATAATTTAAAAATCAGTGGTTACCCCCCCCCCCCCCCAAAAAAAAAGATAAATATCTTGATTTTAGCTAATTTATATTAAACAAAGTTGCTTCAGGATTAAATTGCCTTAGAGTACAGTTTATTGAATTGGTTCTGAAAAAATTTAACTTCATTTTCATCAAAGTACCCCATCCGTCCACAGCCTTTTGTCGATGGTACATTTACAGTGCAGATTATCTTGTCAAGTGGCACCTCACAAATATCTTCTCTATTTGGAGAATTATCTGAAGGCCA
The DNA here is from genome assembly GCA_963931845.1 of Maratus michaelseni. NCBI lineage: Eukaryota > Metazoa > Arthropoda > Arachnida > Araneae > Salticidae > Maratus > Maratus michaelseni. The sequence goes on along the minus strand of OZ007590.1, from coordinate 405,824,645 downwards.
ATAAAAATATTTTGATGGCCCTGGAGGATGCATGAAATTTACTGTTACATTATTTTCCTCTTCATTAATTTTCAGCACCATACCAAAAAAACAGTGTTCATCATATATACAAGCTACATAACTTTGTATTGTTAAGTGGGACATGGAGGCAACTGGTGAATTTGGCGTATCATTAAAATTGTAAATAGAAGAATATTGTTTATCATTACTAAATACGTTTTGCTCCAATATAATCTTTTGATAAGGGTATGAACTGATGAAACCCCCTGGTTCCAGGGATAGTCTTTGCTTTTGAAAAACGGTCTTGTAAATTGTTTCTTTCACTCTAAACATCTTGTTTTAAAAGAAGCCTGAAATCAATATTGTTTATATTGTCACTACAAAAATCAAATACTTTCCGTACCGAATTAATTGGATCCTTGAAACATCTTTGTAAACTCTCTTTAGTGATGAGTCGTTTAACTGTCCCACCAATACCATCACATGGTGATTTACCATGACTGGTGGCAAAAAAAGACCATGTTGCATGAAGGGTGATATCCTCTTCATGATGGCAAAGGTTTATGAAATTTTTGCAATTTTTGTATTAACCGAAACATCCATCACTAAAATAGAAGACTTTTTTTACATCAGGAAATCTTTCTTTTACAAATGATATTACTTCCTTTTGTGTTAAATACACAAAAGTGACGTCATGTTGCATATCATCAGATAAAATACATAGATTGCTTGCTGATAATTTATTACTGGAAGACTGGGTGTATATAACAGCTGGATGAAGAGTGCAGGCTTCTTTGGTCCAATGATACCTTTGAACCTCATCTTGAATAACAAAAGTAAAATTTTCACTAAAATCCAACAATGCTTCTGAAATGGATCTGCAGATTTATATTGATAACATTCATATTTTGTTAAAACCAAATTCTGTGATGTTCACATATATTAATGAGAAGGTTATCACTTATTTTTCTTTTTATAAATGCAGTAGTCCTAAGTAATAAAAGTTCTTTCTCTGAATCACAGAGATTATGAATGTAGTTTAGTTTTCTGTGTTTTGTATAGCTAGTTTTGTGACACTCTAAACCAGTCAATATTCCAATACTACAAGCCTGAATGCTAGCAGAAGATTCAATATCAAGTTTCATACTAAGACAATAAAGCAAAAAATATATATATATATAATCACAAAGCATTTATATTCCAAACTGGCAAGAACAGGTTACATGGAATGCCAGTATGCATATATATTATAAAGTATAAAATTTTAGAAAATCAGAATGCATTTTGCAGCACAAGAAAAAATAGATCACTTTTCTATGATGAAAAACAACAGACTGACAATTTGATTAACAGATTCCAAAACACCTGCCTTTAAGAAAGAACTTTACCCTGCCTTTGTCAGAGTGTGTTTATAAAAGGCAGGTGTAAAAAATATGCTTCATCCTGTAGAAATAAACATAGCCTTGCTAAGTATAGTTAAATATATTTAAACCTATCAAAAACATATTTAAATTGTTTAAAATTATCCAAGGAAATAAAATAAAAGGTTTTGAACGTTTTTTTTTTAAATACAAATAATTTAAATATTTATTCAAACACATACAGAAAAAAGATATATTGAAAATGTGAGGGGCAAAATGCCATTCTTTCATTTTCTTATTCTATACCCATAAAAGACTTTCTATTTACAATTACATTATTGAGGACAAAATTAAGAGATTTGTTTAAATTTAAAATATTGCTTACAATTAGAAAAATAATTAATGAAACTAAGGATTAAATAATAAGGAGCAATAAATTTAATTGAGAAAATTATTGCAGTCAGATTTTTTTTTAACTCAGGAAAACTAAAGAACAAACGGTACTTTTCGGTTAGCCGGGCGCCAGTGATATATATACATGAATATATATATACACACACACATATACACATATCTACGTATACATATATACACATACACACATATATATACATATATGTATGTATAAATATACATATGTGTATATACATATGTATTTATATATGTACATATATCACTGGCGCCCGGCTAACCGAAAAGTACCGAACAAACTTTACACTGCAAATAAAAAAAATAAACACTTAATAAATAATAATAATAAATAATAATCTCAATAATAAATCCATAGCAATCACAGTAATTATTTAGGTACCACAGCTAAAATCGGGCATTCTGATTTTCATCTCATGATCGGTACATCATCACAGAATGGGGCAAAATTTTTACATAAGCAATGGGAAAGACATAATTTTTATTTCATAACTAGAAACCTCAATGTGTAAACTGTTATTTAAATCAAAAAGAAATTGGAATTTTCCATTGCCTTTTCGTGGAGAGCATTTTTCGTAAAATGACCAAAATAACCATAACTTTACATTTTGGTTCAATTTTTTGGCTCTAAAAATTATAAATTTTTAAATATTTTTTATTAGAATCTGCATACGTTGACGTACTTACAGTGATATTTTTAAGCTCATTCGGATTTTAGATCCAGAGAAACAATTTTTTGAAGATAAACTGCAGTCTAAAAATACAGACTTAAAAATGTACGATTTCAGAAAAATCCAAAATTTTGACCCCCCATATCTCAAAAACTATGAGGTCTAGGAAAGAAAAATTTTTAATGGGTTCATATCTAGGTAGGGGTAGTATGTACACAAAGTTTCACCCAAATCCCTGTCGGGCGGGTTACAAATCATAAAAAAATTGGTTGAATTGACATGGAATGACCCTATATTCAGTTAGTCCCTGATATAAATTGGTGCTGAATAGTGTTTGATAAAAATCGCCCAATAGGAGGCACTGCTATGCTGCATTTTTCGCGATTTTTGCAATAGCTATAACTCAAGAACTAATGCAGTTATTTTCATAAAACTTCATATTCAGTTAGACCATGACACAAATAGACGCTGATTATGTTTTGGTGCAGATATTCCAACAGGTGGCGCTGCTATACCACTTTTTTCACGATAGCTAAGGGAGACTGGTACACAGTGGACCACTTTTTCAGTTAATTTTTTTTTTTTTCTTTTTAGCAGACAAACCTATCTGTATGAAAATATTTTTGAATATTCCTTAAACCTTTATACATTCATCATAATTTTCTTAAAACATAGTTTTCAATATATTTTTCATAAAAAATTTTTTTATATGCACCCATGTATGAAGTGGACCAGTGATTATATTTTGAAAATAATAACAGATTAATATAGGAACAATTGCAATTTAGTTGAAGTTATTACTTAAGTATAAAAAAATCAGTGCACAATAAAATTTGCAAATGAAATTCCAAAATACTTATGAGTAAGATTGAGTCTGGAATTTTCCTGAAATAGTTTAATACTAGTTTAGTTTAAGGAGTGAATATAAAAGAACAAAGTTTGCATAATGAATGAAGTCGATTGGATAATTAGTTGCCGAGAAATCTGTAATCCTATTTTCTACACTCTGATTTTTCATGACACAGTATTTCATTGAAATTTCAATTCAAAGATATATTTTAATTGAAAATGAGACGCTTAATCTGACTCAGTAAACTGTTAGTTAATATGATTATAAATTTTGGAGTTATGAGGATGTTTCTTTTACGCAATTCAGTAATAGAGCCTTTAAAGTTTAGGACGTGATCAAGCCACGATTTTATTCGAATTGCAATGCATTTTATAAGTAGTTTACACATGTTTTATTTTCATATTTTATGTTATGCATATCCCTGATGGTAAAGGTGAAAATAAGGAATTTAGCTTAGTAGCCACTGGCTGGTAGGTTGAATTTTTTTAGTAGCCAGTAAGTACATTTATGTCATTGAATAATTAATTTAATAAATATATAATTAGTTTACAGTAAAGCAATTTATGTACTAAATAAAAATATTTTAATTTATATTGCTTTGAATAAACTTGAGATACTAATTTCCAATTTATTTAAAATTTTAAAATATGTTAACAGCAAAGTTATACACAACATGCTTATGTAGCTAACACCATAAGTCTCACTAATCTTAGGTACTTGTGTGGCTAACTACATAAGTACCTTTTACTAAAAAAAAAAATATTCGTCTAGAATTAAGATCTGACAATAATAAAATAGGTATGTTTATACTAGGGATGCACAATCTGTGGCCGGCAGACCAAAAGCAGCCCGCAATGACCCTAAATGCCAACATCTCTAAAAATTTTAAATTTTACCAATTTGTCGCGAAAAAAATTTCAAATTTTGTCCATAGGTTGCATAGAAACATCATGAATTTAGCTGATCGGACACGAAAAATCATGAAATTCACAGATCTGGTGCATAAAAATCGCGAATCGGGAGCTTAAAAATTGCGAATTTCGCCGCTCGGGCTCTTAAAAAACGCGAATGTCGTCGATCGGGAGCATAAAAATTGTGAATATAGCTGATCGGACATGTAAAAATCACGAATTTAGCCGATCAGCGGGTAAAAATCACAAATTTCGTCGATGGGACACGTAAAAATCGTAAATTTAGCCGATAGAACGAGTAAAAATCGCAAATTTAGCCGATAAGGTGCATAAAAATCGAGAATTTCGTTGAACAAGTCGGATTGTGGACCTCGACAAGCCAGTCATTTTTGTGAGTGGCCCTCCCATTATAAAAGTTGTGCACCTCTAGTTTATACACTAAATAATAACCCACAACATGATATACATTACACTTGCACAACCTGTGGCCCGCGAACCAAAAGTGGCCAACATCTTCAGAAATTGTGTATTTCGTCAATTAGTCCGGGAAAAATTGCAAACTTCGTCAATCGGGAGTGTAAAAATCCTGAATTTCCGTTGTTCAGAAGCGTAAAAATGATGAATTTCCGTCAGTCAGGAGCATAAAAATCACGAATTTCGTCGATCAGACGCGGAAAAATCCTGAATTTCGTTGATCGGACGCGAAAAAATCCTGAATTTCGTTGATCGGACATGGAGAAACCATAAATTTCATCGATCAGACATGGAAAAATCAGGAATTTCGAAGAACGGGAGCAAAAAAAAATAATGAATTTTGGCGATTTGGCACAAAAAAATTATGAATTTTATCGAACGGGGGCAAAAAAATCACGAATTAAGGATATTGGAAAATCCTGCATTTGGCCGGTTCTTTTCATATTTTTAATCACCAGTTTTTCAAGTTTAATCGATGAGTGGCGACTGGCGAGTGCTTATTTTCACCTTTACCTGATGGGTAAATATTACGGTGGCACCCAACGACTAGTTTTCTTTCTTTGCCTTGGATTTTCTGGGTCTGAACGTCTGAAAAATAATGCTCAAATTATTAAAATTTTGCCTTTTTTTTTTAAGAGTTTGCAGTACCCGAAATAGTGCATTTCAAAAGATAGATTTCTGTTCTGTGGATAGAAAACACACCTATTTTATCTCCAATTGATGTAGGGCAGAGGATTTGAGTGTTTTACGATCTGTCTCAGCATAAGGCTTGCTATAAGTAAAATGTTTATCACTAATATTTGGTAAATTTTTTGCTCTCTTTTACATCACATTTTCAGTTTCAATTGTCAAGTTTTTGATTTGCTTTTTCCACTAAACATAGTGATCTCAAAAACAAGGAAGGATCAATAGAAAAAACCGGAAATCCGGGGTACAATCACCCCTGATTGCAAATGATGTACAGATTTTAGAATTGTGGATTTTTGAGAGTTGACTGTAAGAAAGTAAGCTCTTTCATTGGTATCATGTTGAAAGTTAAATTTGTGATGGAAATATTTAATTTTAACAATAGCCTGTGGATATTTATTTTTAGCAATACATTAACTGTCCCCTCTGTTTTTTAAATATTGTACATGTAGAAAAAAACATCAGAAATATATGAAAATATATTTACAAACCTTTGTATACCCACTCCCCCTTCACAGCTGTTTACATAATTTTTTTTCCCTAATTTCCTCAAAAAGAAACAAAAATTGATATTCTATGTAATTTTCTTTTTGTATCTGCTGATTTTTTTTGTTTTTTTAATTGTCTCCAACCTTAACCTGGAATTGTGTCATACTATGCAAATGACACTATTTATTTTTAAATTCCTAAACAAAGGAATATGCAATTAACAGAACTAATTGAAATTTCTTAATTTGATGGTGATTATAATCAACTTAAACTATTTTGATTTGAATTTAAGTGAAAATAGAATTTTATAAACTTATTAAAGAAAATAAAAACGCAATATTTGTTCAGCCAATGAATAAAGTTTAAGAGCATCAAAAGGCGCTTTCGAATTCGTGATGTCTATTAATTGATTCAGCCGTCTTATGAATAAGATATAGATATTACAATCTTTAAGTTGTGTATGAAAGATGCCCCTTCAATATCTTCATCCCAGACCCAGATGCAACAGATTCACAGGAAAACTGCTTTTAAAACAGTAGAAAAAATAAAAGAATAACTATTAAAAGTATTTCAACTGAAATTAGACGAAAATTAAAACAAACCTGGAATGTTAGTACAACATTCCTCCGTGTATTGTTATTGTGGCTTTGGGGTTACTCAGCTACCGACAGGCAACCTCCGTGTAAAGCAAAGTGTAAAACAAGGCCATGAGGCCTCAGAGGAAGAATAGTAACTGAGAATAGCATATGAGAAGTCTGTATATGAAAAATATGATATAAAGATTAGTATATGAGAAGTCTGCGTGGGAAGATGTAACTACACTACTACAAACCCACAGTCACAGAGTCCGTGCAACAAACCATACAGTTAAGAAACCCTGAATGTAAATAAATCCACTATTGCCAAACATAGAGTAGAAATACAATATGAGAAGTTTTTGTTGCCAAATTTAACCGCGGAATAGAGGTGGGGAGAATGTTGAGTCAAAGTTTGTGGGAAATATTCCCATATGTCCCTTTGAACATTAAGAAAAGAGCTTGTTTTTCTAAATGGGCCCATTGCTGAAGCTCAATATGTTTGTTTGGGGCTATGATCGTTCAAGATTACGTGTTTTAAATTTCTTTCAAATGCAATTTCCACTTAAAACAATATAAATAGTTCAGCATTTGTTTCTGCCTAATATTTCATAACAAAATTAAAACTTCATAAATAAATAAATGAAATAATATAAATAAAACACAAAATTAACAGAGATATTAATGAAACTACGCGCTTAAACCATCGAAATTATAATAAGAAGAAAAGGTTATTGTAAGCAGCGCAATCTTTGGCGATTTCTTTCGCTACTCCTGACAACCTGCTAAAACGAAAGTATCGCTTTTAATAAATTTCAAAACTTTATTTGAATACGTTATTGATACTTTTCATTAGAGTTGCAAAGGCTAGAAAAAACCGGGTTTAAACATGGGAATAAACCATTTTATTTTTTCAATAAATCAGGTCTTTTGGCAATAAACCTGGGAATAAACCGGTCTTTGCAACTCTATTTTTCATATAAAAATGCTTTTTAGGGTTATTGTTGGACGCTCTAAATATATATATATATATTAAATGTAAAGAATCTAAAATTTCACTTCTGTTCTATAACCCGGGAGGACCGGGTTGGATCACTGATCCACCACCAGCCCGTGGTTTATGCCCCGTGTGCTCCTGTGATAAGTAGGCTCTGACTGATACTCCATATGCCCCCTCTCATATGCCCTGGTTATATTTATATGTGTGTGAAAAAGTATACAATATGACAATAAATATATTGTTCTAATTTTATAATCCATGAATGTACAGAACAAATCGATAGAAATGTACCATAATAACAACAAAAAATATATATACTTGCATTTACATTGCTAAAAATTCTGCATTTATTTTAAGAAAAAAAACTAGACTTTTTTTTCAGTCTCGCAACAAAATCAGTTTCAACAAGCACTGTCATTACCATTGCAAAAAAAAAAAAAAAAAAAAAAAAAAAAAAAAAAAAAAAAAAAAAAGCATTGTTTCTTTGGTTTGTTTTGAAAGGATCCGTAATGAAATTAGTAGTATGAAATTTTCTGAGTTTAAATATGCAGTGCAAATAGAATTAACAAAGTAATTTGATCTTACAGGGGAGTGCAAAACCATGATCACCTGCAATTGTAAACGAATTTGTAATCCAATTGCACGTTCATAACTTGTCATAAATTTGAAACACGATCATGATATATATGCAACTTCCCATTATTTGTTTTAAAACTGAAAAAAAAAATAAGCTGTTGTTGTTGTTGATTTTGCCCGTGGACCCGGTGAGCAGCTTTCTATTTCTGTTTAGCTGTCTTACTCCTCATAAACCAGACTCCTGCAAAGGGGTGAACAAGCGATTGAACCTACCTCAAAACCATTACCCAGTGTTGAATTCAAGGGGGGGGGGGGGGGGACATTCCCCCCCAGAAGATTTGAGATTTTATGTTTTCAATTGTTAAAAAGTGCAATTTTCCCCCCGGAACTCTGTAATGTCCCCACCCCCCGGAGTCACAGAAATCCCTCTCGAAGAAAGTGTCTGAATTCAACAATGCCACTACCGACAGACGCCGATGCTAAAAATACACCTGACTCCTAGCCTACCCAGCATCTTCAAACCAATCTGGACAGTAGATATAAATCTCATCCAAAAACTGAGATAACCAAGCCAGATCACCACCATTTCTACTCGTCGCTGCAAAAATATCATCATACGAATTATTCCTCGATACCTGTAACTTCCGAAACTCAACTCACGAAGTCCCGTAAACTTCTTACACCTCAAAACCAAATGCTCCTCCGTTTGATCTCCCCCCCCCCCCCCCACACACAGGTTGCACTTCGCTACTCCACGTCCAAGAAACCTCTTACGCCGGGCATGTGTTAAAACTGTTTTTGTCAAAAACCTAGCAAAAATAACACCACTCTTCCTCAGCAAATTGTGATGCGGTTGCCCTGTTTGCATAATCCCAGCCACGACCAATGTTATCTTTCCGATATTGCTCCCAGGAAAAAAAACAAAACAAAAACGCTTCAACTTTTGTGTACTATTTTTAACTACGTAACGGAATGGCGGGAGAATACAACCAGAACCGTATCTGAATGCATGCAACTTGTGCAAATTTATGCATTTTACAAAAATAATGTTTGCCATTTATCTACAATTAAATAAGGTGAAAATTAGTATTCTAAATTACTAGTGGAAGTTTGTACGTGAATGTTTAGTTTAGTGCTGAAGTTTGTACGTACGTAGTCGCTGTAGTTGAAAAAAAAGTGCACAAGTTTAAGCTAAAAATTTTATCTTTAAAATCGAATATTCAGAAGTCGAGCATATTCAAGTTTAATATTTTACGGCTGCAAATTATAAACGCGCAATCGGATTACAAATATGTTACGGTGATTGATCATGGCTTGAGATTCCCTTGTCAGTGCGCGGATACATACAGCGGTGATGCGGCTATTCTATGGACGATATTCCAAATCCTGGTTCGAGGCTGAAAAAGCCCAAAGAACTTCTAACTCATAAGAAGGGAAGCTACTTTTGCTTTATCCCATGAACTGTTTCGTTGACTGGTGGGGTTTTACATTACGTTTACGGAGCCTTCCCTTCTTTACCCAAGAAGTTCTTCGCCTGGACCACGTGATCATGACGTACATGGAATACCCTCCATTTAAACGCGGCTGTGACAAGACGGCGCACATATTAAATTGAGACGGCGCGCCGTACCAAAGCGCAACATTCGTTCTCTTGGGATCTACGCAAAAATTTTCTAGGTAACTTTTTATCTATGAAATACAAATCACCCCTTTTTTATTAGCCAGTAAAGCTTTGTACGGTATGATGAATACAGATGCACAAGTATCTATTTAGAAATATATGTTTTAGGATGTAACTCAGAGATCACTGAATAGATGATTCTGCAACATCAGCTCTGTCTGCTCTTTAAATATGTCTTTAGTGTTAATGTTTTTATAAGTTTTATGTGTTTTTATAAGTTTTTATATGTTTTTAGTTAAATATGTCTTTAGTTTTCGTTGATCTTTTGAAGGTGAATATTATTTTGTCTATTTATAATTTTGTCTACAGCATTCCTAATTTAAGCTGTTTTTAGAGAACAGGAAAGGCATTTATATAGAGGTATCTGTTTCTTAGATATCGAAGATTGAAATAAAAAAAAATATATATATGAGAATTTTTTCTAAATAATTTTATTCACTTTGAATCAAGTATCTATTCAGAAATATGTTTTAAGATGTAACTCAGAGATCAATGAATAGATGATTCGGCAACATCATCTCTGTCTGCTCTTTAAATATGTCTTTAGTTTTTAAGTTTTTGTTGATCTTTTTACGGTGAATATTATCGTTACATTCTTTCATTATTATATCACTATTACATTGTTACAGTTAACATGAGTAGGTAACTCAGGAGTGCACTGGTACACGGCTTCTCAATATATTAGCATTGAAAAACAAAATGTTACATTGTCACTTAAAATTTTTGATAATACAAATTCAAATAATATAATAAAATCACTTGTTAACTTTAAATCAAAGTGTAATTATTGCTTAAGTGAAAAAAAGCTAACACAAAACGTTTAAAAATACCTTTTAATGTAGATTACATATTTTTCCGCTCTAGCGGCGACATCTTCAGATCAAAATGATAAATAAAATATTTAAATATACTTCATATAATATATATATTTCAAAAATTTTGCGAGAATATTTTATTTATCATTTTGATCTGAAGATGTCGTCGCTAAAGCGAAGGAAACATATGTAATCTATATTAAAAGGTATTTTTAAACGTTTTGTGTTATCTTTTTTTCACTTAAGCAATAATTACACTTTGACTTAAATACAAATTCAGTTTCTTTAAAATCATTTGGTGATGCATTAAATAATTATGAGTATTTAAAATTTATAGAATTGATAAATAATAAACAATGTAATAGTGATATAATAATGAAACAATGTAACGATAATATTCACCGTAAAAAGATCAACGAAAACTTAAAAACTGAAGACATATTTAAAGAAAAAAATAATTGAACTCCATTATATATTATTTGTGATACTCTTTTATGCGTATAAAACATATATGTATATAACTTTAATTTTTTTCCTTTAAATGAAAGAATCTTCATATATCCCAAAGCAAATATTTAAAAAAGTTTTTGTTAGAGCTGTTTTATACAATAAATATACCTAGAATACATAATATCTTATTCATTTAGGGGATTTTTTTTAGAATTCATGGGAAATTTTGTTTCATTAAAATAACTTACTAATGATGATTAACTCGTTATACAAATTATTTACTCCAGAAAACCTGTAGAAATAATTTTACTTAATTTATTAAATTCCGTAACCTATTATTTGCGACATTCTTTGATGCACATTAAATATATACGTAACTACCCTCCTCCCCCCACCTAAAAAACAAACTATAAATGAAAGAATATTATCATTAGTTTTAATTTCAAATTTATTAAAGAGCAAAAATTTAACCTTTTTTGTTTGCATTGTGTAATAAAAATCTTAGAATAAACCATCTTTTCATTCGTTCAGTTAGTTTTTAACATTAATGTGAATTAAAAAAAGTAATAACATATTAATATACTTATAAAAATGAGTTCAATGCGTTATTCAAATCATTTGCATTTAGTTTAAATGTGTCAGGATAAAGAATTATTATTTCTAAGTATATCCTTTACTATTTATTCTGCCGATTTCTACCATGAACAATATGGCCGACAGTCTGAGAGTGATGAAACTCAAACTAATGATTATTACCAATAAAATAATATGTACGTAGTTAAAGCTTTAGCAATGATTTCTATTGATGATTGCCAGTAATATATTTAGTTTCCAATTAATTTTTAAATTTTATTAAAAATGTACTTGGAAATTTCACCCATTCGAAAATCTAGAATAAAAATCTCAGCTGTCATTATGTAGTGCTGCCCTCTATTAGTAGCAATACAATTTATTTCTAGCAGTTAAAGCTCCTAGAATTTACTCCAAAGTTTTTATCTATGAAATAGAAATCACCCTTTTTTTTAGCCATTAAAGCTCTGTATGATATGATGAATAAGTGCCTGTTTATACTTATTAAATATGAAAGCAGATTTACGTTTCATAGTGCGCATAGGCTCAGTGTAATCTGTCACTCAATTTTAATTTTGACAGCACATGACTTCAAGCATTTCGATAAAAAGTAAAATAAATAAAAAACAATGTGTCTGTTATTGTAACTATGACTATTAAAAAATTTTCAATACGTTATTCAAATCATTTGAATTTAGTTTAAATGTGTCAGGATAAATAATTATTATTTCTAAGTATATCCTTTTCTATTTATTCTGCCGATTTCCACCATGACCAATATGGACGGCAATCTGAGAGTGATGAAACTCAAACTAATGATTATTACCAATAAAATAATATGTACGCAATTTAAAACATTAGCAATGATTCATATTGATGATTGCCAGTAATATATTTAGTTTCCAGTGAATTTTTACATTTTATTAAAAATGTACTTGGGAAGTTCACCCATTCGAAAATCTAGAATAAAAGTCTGAGCTGTCTTTATGTAGTGCTGCCCTCTGTTAGTAGCAATACAATTTATTTCTAGCAGTTAAAGCTACTAGAATTTACGCCAAAGTTTTTATCTATGAAATAGAAATCACCCTTTTTTTAGCCACTAAAGCTCTGTATGGTATGATGAATACAGATGTATAAGTATCAATTTAGAAATGTGTTTTAGGATGTAACTCAGAGAACAATGAATAAAAGATCCGTCAACATCAGCCAGTGGCATAGCTACATATTCAGTGCCCTGGAGTAAGAAAAAATAATGCCCCCTCTTGTCACCGGGAAAAGTTCTAGCAAACTTAGCAAAGCGTTTATACAGGTATCTGTTTCTTAGATATCGAAGATCGAAAAAAAACTGACAATTTTTTCTAAATAATTTTATTAACTTTGGAGCCCCCTCGTCTCCAATGGGCTTAAGGTCGTGGCCTTGTTGGCCTGTGTAGTAATCCGGTTCTACTCCTAATCAATACGATATCTAAGCTCAAACTTCAAAATATTCATATTTTTGCTCTCTCCCTCTCGCCTACTAATTCATTCCCCTAGGGGCGAAAATGCTATAACGACCTGATGTATCAAGATGGCTTTGTCATAGCCTGGTATATTGAGATAGTTCTTGTTCTGGCGACGTTTTCCTATTTCCATCATGCTGGTAGACAGGAGGTGCTGGGTTCAAACCTCTGTCGCGCTCGTCGACCTAACCGTTCGGAGTTTTCCGTGGTTTTCTTCTAACATTGCCGTAAATACGGGTTAGGATCTCTTAGAAAGACCCCCACGGAGGGTACTTCCCCCGCCGGCCTATATCCCTAGCGCAGATAATCGGCCGTAACAAATAACTAACCAGTGGCGTAGCTACATATTCAGCGCCCTGGAGCAAGTACTATTGGTGCGTCCTCTTCTCAACCGGAACTGTTTCCCTAAATTTATTTTTTGGTTTAAAACACATACCTATACTTTAATACAGTAAAACTGTAAAACGGAATTGGCCTATAAAGGCATCCCGCCATAAACGGAAAAGTTTAGGATGCAAATAGAAGGAATGCCATACGAATACATCTGTAAAGACTAAAACCTGTCTAAAACGGATTTTCTCTCAGTTTTATGTGATTCCGTCTTAGCATGTTTCATCTTAATATAGAACCTATTTGCTGTAAAACACAACTTGCAATGCCCTTAGTTGTGATTTTAAACATCCGTTATAATTTTTAGAAATTCATACAAAGGCATAAAATATTAAATTTATAATGTATATTCTCGAGATAAAAATTTTGATAAGTCAAATTCAAGGAATACTCTAGATTCATTTATCTATTTTTTTTTAAAAATTCAATAATATCTGCTATAATAAAATCGCAAAACATTAGAGAAAAATTCCGTTTTAGATAAGTTTTCGTATTACTATGTATAATCACATGGAGAGCAGGAAAAATTCTGTTAAAAACAGGATTCCGCTTTCACAGGTTTCGCTAAATATTTTTACAAATATTTATTTCGTTCTTTTGTACGTTTGCGCCCTTATGATTCTGACGCCTGGAGCTGATGCCCGAGTCATATTATTGATGCCCGAGTCATAATCGGTATTTTTTGTGGAGTTATTGGTAATTTGTTTGTTCAGCAAGAAAACTTGCCAGTGGGCCACAGTATCTTTCTAAAATCTATCCATTGGTTGCACAGATCTTCTAAAGTACTGTAATTTGGGGGCTGGGCCGAAACTAAGGGAGGGGGGGGGACAGAGGGGGCATGTGCCCCGGGCGCCAGAACGGAAGGCGGATAGGGCGCTAAATGAAGATTTGTTTTGTCGTTTGATACAAAAAGAAAAAAATATGAAATTTGCGGATGTTTTGCAGGTGGAAAATCAAAAAGAAAAAACGAGACTGCCCGGGACACTTAAAACTAAGGTGTGTGCAAATATGCAATTTTAAAAATATATATTTTTTACTACTATTACTTTTTTTACATCCAGATTCGACCTTAGTTGGGACGACTGCCCGGGACACTAAAGATTAAGGGGTGGAAAATTCACAAAATAAGATACTTAGTAAAAACTTAATAGTTTTTTTGTTTTTGTTCTATGTCTCTATTATAGTTTTGAAAATTAGCGTTAGGTTCAGGAAAGCATCTAGACATATTAGTCTGTTAGTAAGAAAAGTAGTATAAGTGATAGTTCCATGAAATTGGCTGTAGATAGCACACAAAGATGTTTTAAGGTATTGTAATTCATTGTTATACCTACAGAAAATTCTGGGTTTTTTCAGTTCTTAAGACACTGACTCATATCACTATGACTTTAATGCCTGCTCAATTGTAATGTAATGCTATAACTACAGTAAAATATGTGAAAATGAAATATGTCTATAACAGAATCATGTCTTAATTGAAAAAAAATACAGGGTTTTAGCAGAAAGAATATCACCAATTATACATGCGAAAACGGAATTTTTCCCTGTTCCTTTCGATTCTGGTTTCACAGGTTTTATTGAACAAAAATTTGACAAAGCTGATTACATAGTTCTTATGATATATTACGTTTCTTATGATTACATATTTTTTATTTTAAAATAAATCGGCTATTAGAAACTTAGTAAAATTCTCTTTGTAAATTTATTTTGCGGAGGAGGGAGAGGGGGGGGGGAGGGCGCTAAAATACGTGTTTACCCCCTAAGCTAGTTTTGGCCCTGACTTGGGGTCGAAATAAAAAATGTTAAAATCAGTTATGGGTGTACTGTGTTACTAGTTAGTGTTGTTACCTGTATAGTATTGTTGTAACTAGTCAATACACTCGATTCGGGTCTGATTTAAAATACTTTCCAACATAGGTGAAATATGTTTATGAATTCGGTTTGTCTGGCTGGCGTCTGTCCGTACTCTAACTCTCGGGAAAATACTCGGATTGCAATGAAATTTTGTATATGTTATTGAGTTTACTATAGAATGTACGTTATTGAAAATGAAGTATGTAGTATTTATAGTTTGTTTACAGTGACACACAAAATAATTCCGTTACATTATGATCTATAGAGCTGTACATTTCACGTGATCTTTACCATAGCATCGTTGAAAAGTTTACGTAGCTTTATGTAGAAAAAAAAATCCTTGACGGCTAGGCCTACTGGTACAGGTAGATTTCGAAGACGTAGACTGTGGGGCGCCTGTTTATTGGGGAAGAAATGACCTTTTTGCCATGATGCGGCAGGTGGTACCGCCCACGTCGAAATCTACCTATATCTGTAGGAGGAGCCGACAGGGATTTTTTTTTTGTTTTGCTGTAAGGGTTCTATAAAAAACTTGTCAATAAAAAAGTTATGATAATAAAGAGGATTTATAATAAATTTAAGCGGATTTGATATCTTGTGAATTGACAAAGTTATGATTTTTTTTCTTCTGAAACCCTTCTTTTTTCCTCCCCTTGAGGCCATTTTTTATATCAAAAACCTGTCATACATAAATTTCCGGCCCTTTTCCTAGAAATAATAATAACTTTAAACGGATTCGATAACTATCATAATTAAAAAGTTATGGGATTTTTTCTGTTTACAACCTCCTCCTCCCCCCTCTCCTTCCTTGGTTGACCGAGATTTTCTGCCCCTTGATTTTATGTATCAGTTTGGAAGAGATTTGTACATAATTATGTAAGTTATTGTGTCCATAAAAAAGTGACATAAAGTTTTGAACTCGAGGGTGGTTTTGGGTTCTGGGAGTCATGATCGGCGTAGATCGGCAAAAAAAATTCAGAAATTCCAACTTAGGGGAGAATGTAATAGGTAGTATTTCTTACGAAATCTACCTAACAATGTTAAAAGTCTGGGTAACTATCCTACAGCAGCAGCAAATAACTCCTCGTGACGTCACCTTGCACATCTCTATAGGGAAGATGCATTTGCGGTGCATTTTAATAAACAAAGTTCGTTACGTTTGCATTTTAAAAATTAATTTGTTTCGATACTTCAAATATAATGAAATTAATATGGCTCACTGAGGTGTAGTAAGACATATTTTCTATAGATTAAACAGTGCACATTAGACACCCGAAAAAATTTAGTTAGAAGACTGACTATAATCGGTAATTGGTGAAAATGCGTTTTCTGCTGTGACATGCATTTTTAATCTATACTAATATTGTAAAGAAGTAACGTTTGTTTGTTTGTTGCTAAAGGTAATCTCTGGAACTACCGAACCGATTTCAAAAGTGATGGTGGCAAATTGATGGTGACAATCCCTGATCCAACATAGGCTATGTTTTATGTCGGTGGCACTACCCCCAGGGGAGTACAGGAGCAAAAAACGTTACGTTCTAAAATTGCAATTTTAGAACAAATTCTAAAAAAATAAATAAATAAATAAATAGAAATTTAAAAGGGTGAAATGAAGGAAAAGTGTTCTAAAAACATTCTAAATTACAATTTCTGTGGAATCTCTGGAACAACAGAACCGATTTGAAATGTAATGATCGCAAATTTATGATGACAGTCTCTGCTCTAACATAGGCTATACTTTATGTCAGTTCCACTACACACAGGGGCTTGTAGGAGCGAAAAACGTTCTAAAATTTCAATTTTTATGATACTGAAGGGTAATTAGAAACTTGAAATTGGGCAAGATAGTCACTTATAAGCAGGGCTTGGAAAATACGGTCGCCACTGGCGACCAAGTTTTTTCATCTGGCGACCACGTTATATGTCAATTTTGTTAGTACAAAACTGACTTAAAAAGGGAGCACAAACTGCCCTTTCTCTCCCTTTGTAATTGTCCCTTTGTGTGAGATGTTTCATTATAGATGCTGCAAAATTACAAAATATTAAGAAATATAGAAATTATATACAAACAAAAATATTTTTAGCTTTTTCTATTGGTTTTGTAAAAATAAGTTAATAAAATACGAATTTTAAAATTAAAAAAATTAAATGATTTGACTGACTTCGACAGGAAAATAGGCAAAAAATATTTTTTTTTTTTTTTTTTTTTTACTGTTTCACTATTTTATCAGATATAGATTTTGCAACACTCAACTATCCGGACATTTAAAGCATTCGGTAATCAGTATTTCCCGGGCATGCCGGTTAATTCACACCTTTACAGTATTATTATTTTTTTTTTTTCAGAGGTATATAATTTTGATAAATTTTATTAGAAAACTTAGTTTATATTACCTTTCTAAATCATGTACTATTCTAAACCATGTAAACTAATAATTTTAAGTTATGCTTCTTCTTTTTTTTTCAATTAATTCATTAAAAAAAACTTATCTTGTTTTTGCAAATTAATGATGGGAGAGAGGGAGGGGTAAATATTTTTTACTGGCGACTAGAATATTTTACTGGCTACGAGATTTTATCAAATTTGTAAAGCCCTGCTTATAAGATATGTATCCTCTCTAAGAACAATTTCTAAAAAATTTGAAATTTAAAAGGGTGATATGAAGGAAAAGTGTTCTAAAAAACGTTCTAAATTACGATTTCTATGGAATTGTTAAGGACAGGCACTTGAAATTTGACATGGCTGATACTTTTTAAGACGCAAGTGCACACACAGAACAGTTTAAAAAGAAATCGAAATTTAAAAGGGTGAAGATGGAAAAAAAGTTCTAAATTACGTTTTTTTTATACTAACAGGATTAGAAACTTCGAATTTGGCAAGGCGTTTACTTTTAAGATACAAATGCTCGCTAACAATAATTTGTAAAGAAATTCAAAATTTCAAAAAGTGAAATAGGCGGAAAGCGTTTTAAATGCGTTCTAAATTAATATTTCTATGGAAATTTTAGGGATAGAAAATTGAAATTTGACATGGCTGTAGCTTTTAAGACATAAATGGTCGTACAGAACAATTTGAAAAAAAAAAAACAAAAAAAAAAAACGAAATTTAAAAGAGTGAAATGCGCGAAAAGCGTTCTAAAAACATTCTAAATTGAGATTTCTATGAAACTGTTAAGGATAAAAACTTGAAGTTTGACATGGCTGTTGCTTTTAAGACGTAATTGGTTGCACAAATGAAGTTTTTTTTTTTTTTATTGAAATTCAAAAGTGTGAAAGCGTGAAAAACGTTCTAAAAACGTTGTAAATTTCTATTTTTTTCAACGGTTAAGGCTAGAAACCTGAAATTTCGTCCAGTAGAGTTTACTAACAATGCGAAATTTAAAAGGGTAGAAACGAAAAAAAAAAGTTCTAAAATTGCAATTTATGTCGTACAGCTGATATAGAAGCTGCGTATTTGGCATCTAGCTAAAACCGTTTTCTCAAAAATTCGAAAATTAACAGGCTGAAATGAGCGGAAAACGTTTTAAAAATGTTCTACATTATGATTTAATTGGATTTATTCGCGTTAGAAACTTGAAATTTAGTATAGGTAACTTTTAAGATGCAGACGCTCGGTATAAACAGTTTATTAAAAATTCGAAATTTAAAGGTGTAAAATGAGTGGAAAAGTAATAATTTATGTTTTTTTCTATATTGTTATACACTGAGAAAAATGACACTTTCAAATCTGAGTAAATCGATGTTTTCATTTTATTATGAAACTTTTTGTTTCAAATAGTACGACTCAATGCTTTCAATTCTGAAATACCAGAAATACTCAGAATATTGAAACATGAACATACTCAAAACTGAGCCTATAGAGGTCGGTTCATACACATTTTTGAAACATGGTCATACTCAAAAATGATTAGAATCAGTTCATACTCATTTTTGAAACATGGACGTACTCAAATAGGAGCACACGATGTTTTATTCTTGAGTGTGTGCATGTTTTCAGAAATATATATACACGTTTCAAACTTGAGTCATTTTGATTCGGAGCCATTTTGACTATGCGACACACTCAGATTTGAGTATTTTTTGCTCAGTTTTGAAAATGTCGTTTTTAGAGTGTAAACTTAACATTTGACATTCCTGTTATGTTTTAAACGTAAATGCTCCCACAGAACAATGTTTACAAAATTCGAAAGGGGACAGTGGGCATTAAAAACGAAATCACTGAATTTTCAATGAATTCATCTGAAAATAATAAAAAAAGTTTTTTAATTGTTCAGTTTTTAAATTTTTAAAATAACGAATAATTGTCATATTTTAAAATGTCCCATGTACATTTTTTTTTTTTTTTTTTTTTTTTTACATAAAACATGACAATATTTATTTATGAGAAGTATTTTATATATTACAATAACACACAGTTAGCATGAATTGTAAACGTTCGATGAATATAGAAGCAGAAAAAAAATATTTTTATAATTTTCTCTTGTTTTTCCTAAAACAGTAGCTATATATCAGTAGTATAAACAGTAGCTAGTATTTCTATATTCACACAAATTTTAACACTAAACAACCCCTGTAATGCAACTTTTAATGCTAACATTTATAGAGTATGTAATAGCCTATACACAGTATGAATTTCAAACGAATCTGATAATTAGGAATGTGCATGAAATGTTTTAAAAATTAGAAGTGTGCGAAATATTTAATTTTGAGAAAACAGCATTTAAATAATAAAAACTGTATGAATATATAGAGTTTTTTCAAATATAAAAGCTCATATCTCTGTGAGGAAGCGCAATAAGTGAAAAATTCCTTTTGTATCAGATAAATTTAAGCATTTAGTTTCATAATTCTTCAAAAAAAAAAAAAAAAAAATCGATTTTTTTGTCGAATTTCGTGATTTTGGAAGTCCTCTGTCCCCTTAAAAAGATGGAGAAGCAAAAAACTTCCTAAAATTGCGATTTTAGTGATGCTGCTGGTCTAGAAAGTGGAAATTTGGCATGGTGGCTATTTTAAAGATTTCAGTGCTCACTAAGAACGGTTTCTAAAAAATTCGAAATTTAAACGGGTTATATGAGCGGAAAATATTTTAAAATCGTTCTACATTATGATTTATTTGGATTTATTCGGGTTGGAAATTTGAAATTTAGTCTAGTGGTAACTTTTAAGATGCAGACGCTCGGTATAAATAGTTTATTAAAAATTCGAAATTTAAAAGTGTAAAATGAGCGGAAAACGTTATAAATTATGGTTTATTCTTGCTTAAAAAAAAAAAAATCGAAATTTAAAAGAGGGAAATGAGCTGGAAAAGTTCCAAAAACATTCTAAACTATGATTTATCTGAAATTGTTAGGGATAGAAACTTGAAAATTTACATGGCTGTTACTTTAGAGACATAAATTCACCCACAGAACAGTTTTTAAAAATTTAGAAATTTTAATGTTTGCAGAAACAAAATGTTCTAAAATTGCAAATTCTCTGATATAGTTATTACAGAAATTTGCTTAACTAGAAGATTGGAATGTGGTATGATGCTTACTTTTAAGATGCAAATACTCGCTTAGAAGTGTTTCTATAAATTTCTAAATTTCAAATGAAAAAGGAAATGTGCGAAAAACCTTCAAAATATATTCTAAATTATTACTATTAATTTGGAATTAATTTTAGCTCTTCTCATTCATTTAAGTCTCATGTTCACCTAATGCAGTATAAGTATGAAAGTTTATTCAAAGTGTGGCTGAATTAGTAATTTTTGAATTATCTGTGGTAGTAAAATTTCCTGTAATGAAAATAGGCCCACGAATACCACTTGGCACTTTTGAACAATTACGCGTGCTAGTCTTTACTAATTTTTAGTATATTACGTGGTGTGTATAAATTCTAAAGAGCCTATGCATGAAAGAATTCTCTCACGTAACCGGATACGTACATCAATTGCTGAAAGTGGATTTTTAGCGAGTTTTGTGCTTTTTAAATTGTTTATTTAGATGTCTCATTGTATTAAAAAAATGTTTTTTTTTTTTTTTTTTTTAATTTAGCGTATTCAATCAGCTGTAAAAAGACCATCTGTTTAATCGGGCTGTGTGTGACAGGCAAGACTAGTGCATACTGAGAATTATTCTCCAGGAATTTGTACCGAAGATTTTCTAGGTGAGTTTTTATGGATGGAATCCAAATAACTTTTTCTTTTATTTGCGATTCAAGCGCTTGAATACGCCATCTGGTGTAGAAAAGATATAACTTCTCGCTTCAGGAAAATCTCATGCAAGTCCATTGCGTTACATGTATTTTTAATTTGTTCATAATGATTTTTTGCACAATTTCAGATTTTATGTGACATCAGTGTTCTGTGTATTCAAGGTAAAATTTATCCTAAAATCAGTCATGATCGGTGAAAATATAAGAAAAAGCAGCCGACGTCACTGTGGGTTAAATTAGTGTTGGTAATATACTCGGGTTACTATGCACTAATTAAATGTTATTGATGTTCACAAAAGAACGTTCCCTATTGAAAATGAAGTATGTTAGCATTTATAGTATGTTTACAGGGACACACAAAACAATTCTACTACATTATGATCTATAGGGAAAATGCGTCTGCGGTGCATTTTAATGATGTCCCGATACTTCAGAGATAAACGAAACTCATATGGATCACTGAGGTGTACTATAACATGTTAGCTATAGATTATTTTACAAAGAATTCGGTAAGAATACAGACTACGACCGATAAATTGATGGCAGTGTATTTTCAGTTGTGGTATGTATTTTTAATCTTAATTATTTTTTTTTATATTATGTGGTGTATGTAAATTCTGTACATCAGACACAGGGCTGCACGAAAGAATTCGCACACATTATCGGATAGGTACAGCAATTGCAAAAAAAAAGTGGGTAAGTGTGATCGAAGATTGCACAAAGGGTTTCGTTTAATATTCCTTTCAAAGCACTTTATCCTTTCTTTAATAAATACAAATAAATTTCATCCCCCCCCCCCTTCCTCAAAAAAAAAAAAAAAAAAAAAAAAAAAAAGTAATGTTTTTATGAAGAAAAAAATTACCGGTCTATTTTTCTCGTTTTTTCGAATATCTGAACCGGCCCGCTATTATACTTTGTCATAATAATATCTGTCATGTATAGACTAAATGCTATATTAAAAAAAAATCAATTTCAAAATTAAACATGTGGTATAGAGACCTTCAAAATGTTAGAATATGCCAATATTTCCATAGTCGGGTTTTTATCATGATTCAATACGTTCCTCAAACTCATATATTTACTATTCTCTAATAACTCATATTGATACTCTGTTTGTATTATTCTCAAACATTTGAAAAATCCGTTAAACTTCCAATATGACGTCATATTAATTTTCTTTTTAATTCTCTAATGACGTCCTATTAACCTGTTTTCAGTACTTACACATACTCATACTCCTTGTATTATTGAGAAATGTTTGCAAATTTCAGTTTTATTACCAATAGGACGTCATATTAATCTTTTTTTTTCAATTGGTGAAACTTTTTATTTCATTTTCATTTTTCACGTGGAAATCTTCCAATAGAAAATTAATTATTGTAGAAAGAATTTTATTGTGGATTTTTAATTGTTGTCAACTGCTATAACGAAAATTTTTAAAATTTACTACACCCAGAAAAAGGAATTGATTAAAACAACAAAACCTGTTTTGTTGAGTACATTTTGGTTGTTTTAGTCAAATTTTTAGTTCAAGTAAAAAAATTGGTTTTGTTGCTTGGACAAAAAAATATTGTTAACACTCGTACAAAATTTTAACAAAATTTCACCAATTTTACTTGAACTAACAAAATTTGTTTCTTTTAATTTTACAATATTTTTGTAATTCCAGCAATTTTTTTTTATTTTTGAAAAAATTAAATTCTTGTGTAGTAGCCATATCTCTCTTACGTAACTTGATTTATTTGACTTATATAGCTATATAATTACATGATTAACATAATTTTGGGGTAATTAAAACTTTTTTTCACTGGGACGGACAAAGGTAGTTTTAAAAATCCCCCTGTCCCATTTATTACCGGCTTCTATCTTTGCAAGAAGAAAGAATTGGATTCATGAAAATTTTCGATTTCCGGTTGTCCTGAACGCGATTTCGCTGTTTTTATCTCAAGAACTAATGCACGGAATTTAATAAAACCTTTTATTCAGTTACTTTCTGATATAAATTGTTGCTGATTACTTTTTTCTTTAAATCGCGCAACAGGTGGTGCTGCTATGTTGCATTTTTCGTGATTTCTGCAATAGCTCTATCTCATTTTCAGCAGTCCAATACGCCTGTAATCTTTGAATAATAACAAGGAAATTTTTATCCTGCTTTTTACAGGCGTAATTCACTGCTGAAAATGAATAAAAAATTAACTATGTGTTGCCGTATGCTGTGCTTTGTACTGTCGTCTCATGTTTGCCGCAGAAATTTGCGTGCTCCTTATGACATTACATCTTGTGCTGCGATTGCAGCCGTTCCGACATATATAAGAGTGAGAAATGCCGAACTCAGATATCGTTCCTGGTAGCGCAGTGGTAAAGCGTCAGGCTGCTGTTCTGAGGACCCGGGATCGGCATGGGCAATTTTCATTCTCTCGGTTTGCGCTTGAAAAAAAGCCGGATAAAATTCACTTGAAGGTTTACAAGCGTAATTCACTGTTGAAAATGAATTAAAAAATAGTTAAAATTGCATATGTAGATTGGTTCATTTAACAAATGTTTTTGTAGTATAAACAAAACAAGTTCGTAATATAACTTATTTTATTGATTAAACAAACAAAATATAGTTTGTTGAAAAAAGAAAATAGATTGTTAAAATAACACATAGCATATATCTATGTAACAAAAATAATTTTGTTAATTCAAGTAAAATTGAACCATTTTACTTGAATTAACAAAACATTTTTTTTGCTGACGATACAAATTTTTTTTTTTGGAATTGCAAAAAAAATCAACAATATTTTTTTTGTTGATTCAAACGATATTTCCATTGACCCATATTTAAACAAAAAGTTTCGTTGGGGCAAACAAATTTTTGTTGATTCAACAAAACTTTTTTCTGGGTGTAGGAAAATGCTGTTAGATTTTTGGTTTTTTATCTCTCTATATTAAAATAATACGATTTTTTCAAAATTTTATGATTTTCGGCGTGACAGTAGGTATTCAGCTGTAAGTACACAAAAATTCAAGTCTGTAAGTTACATAGTTTCGGAGAACCGGCTCTGTGACGGACAGACAGAGAAGCGGGACGAATAGGTTTTTCGTGAGATGAACGAAACCCTAGAAAAAATGAATTTTTAGTGCGATGTGTGTTTTTTAAATTGTTTATTTAGATATATCATTTCATTGCAGGGATGTAACAAGGGAGGGGGGGGGGCAGGGTGAGCTGAGAACCCTGTAGACCTCATAATCTTTCAATACTAAAATCGTCTATATTAATTTTAAAACTTTATAAACAAAAGTTTTATGACAGGGGGGTTAGTTCTCAACTTATGTCTATATTTATCTATATTATGAAAGCAGAGAGAAAAAGACAAGCTGTGAATTACCCCTACCAAAAATTTTCAAAGCATTCTACCCCTCTGACTTTGTCGACTGGTTACAACCCTGTTTCACTGTATAAAAAAATTCACTGTATAATAATAAAAAAAAGTAATTTCTTAACAATATTCTGTAGTGTTGAAAGTGTTTCTTAATCATGATGCATGATTTTTCGTTTTTTAGGGTTCCGTACTTAAAAATAACAAGAACGAAAAATCAAGCGTCAAGCATGGTTTATGAAACACTTTCCAACACAGCCAGAAAACTGTAACTAAACTTCACTGTTAAATAAGGTAAAAAAATATATGTAAGAAAACAGTTTAGAAAACATATGACACATTCAAAAATACAGTTTTTGAAATTACCTTCCAGTGTCAAAAAAGTAGTCGAATTATTTTGTCCAGCCCTGTACAGGATCAATAGATGTGGACATATAGCATGATGAAATGTAGTTCAGTTAGAAAATTCTTATTTAGCAATTTTCGCCAATCGATGGAAATGCACTCGAAATATTTTGCACAGTCCTGTATATTATTATCTGAAGACTTTTGTACACACCACATATTAAGTTAAAAGGCAACAATTAAGTTACTTTTTTTTGTATATTATGTGGGGTATTGTTTGAAAGATCTCGTAACATTGAATTTAAAAATACATTTATTTTAATTTTAAGTATTATATTTTCAGAGATATCATCGAAACTGTATTGCAAAAATATCCCTCCCTCCCACCTATTTCTGAATCTGCTGAAACAAAATTATGAAAAGTTAGGGTAGTATAGGAGTTTATTTAAACCTAAAAAAAACGGCCTAAAAAAAAAAACCTAAAACAGGAAAACTGTTTTAAAATTGTAAACAGGTAAAACTCTGCGATTATCCTGAGTCCCATTGTTAAGTACAGTAGAGAAAACCGCATTTTTCCGTTACACACAAACTTTGCTTTGCAGGCGCTCGAGTTACCTATCGACGCGGAATCATCCAAGAACTGGTGATAATGATTTTCAAAATAAATATGTCGATAATTAGCTGCGCTTAGAGATGTAAAATTTCCGGAAATTTTAAAGTGGCGGAAAAAAACCTGTTTTCCGTTTTTTTTTCTGGAAAAATGGATTTTTTACAAATGGTTCTCAAAAATAAGTTACATTTTCTTAAAAGATATAAAATAACAAAATTTTTTTTAATTTCTGCATACTAAAAAAAATTTTTTTTTTCACTTTACATGAATATATTACAAAAAAGAAATAAAAAGTCATCTTTTAAAAGTAAGAATTTCAGTCTCAGAATTTTCACAGTAGCTTTTCTTGCTTAATTTAACACCATTGTTTGTAATATAGCATGTCTCTGTTGAAATGATTTTTAAGTTGCATTTGTTCAATTACCAGTAGAGATAATTAAAAAAACAAAAACAAAACAAAAAAAATCTTATGAGTTTCAACCAGTATCACAGCAGTTTGAAAACAAACTTAAACCCTCTCTACATAGTAATGCTTTGTATATAAATGACTCCATTTTAAAGAAACAAATTATTGCAGTTGTGACGTTATAAATATTGTCATTTTTATATCTTCTATTGCTTAAAAATATATAATAATGTACAATATTACAATTTTATTTTCATACAATTAGAATTTTCATTTATTGTGTATTTAGTTTTGGTATAGTTTTCCAATCTAAACCTAAACCAACTGTATGTTTTGTTTTTAGTTTATTTTA
This sequence comes from Maratus michaelseni, assembly GCA_963931845.1. Taxonomy (NCBI): domain Eukaryota; kingdom Metazoa; phylum Arthropoda; class Arachnida; order Araneae; family Salticidae; genus Maratus; species Maratus michaelseni. The sequence goes on along the minus strand of OZ007590.1, from coordinate 405,798,096 downwards.
TATTCTTAATATGAAATTAATATATATATGTATGTATATTTCTTTAATGAAATTTATAAAACATGTGGACTTTTTAATACTTCGAAATATTTAGTTGAAAACAATTTTTATCGGAAAATTTACATTTTCTTTGCAAAGTTTATTTGTATGCATTTATATATATAAAATATATATACAGTTAGACAAGTTTTAAAATCTATATTTAAGGAAAAGGAAAAGAAGAGAAAAAAAGCTTGAAAAGACTAAATAATTTCAGTAGCATGTTATTAAAAAATAACTTGTTTCTAAAAATAGTTAAATATTTCTGGTAATTATTATCTGATTACATGAAAAATCGCAGCTATGCCAATAAAAATAAATGCATGTTTCAAATTTTATATTAAATTTCGGTATATTGTTGAAATGATTTTGCACATGAATTTTCATTTTTAACAATTAAAGTTGCATGGGTCTGCTTACATTTTTTTTTTTTTTTTTTTTTTTTTCACGCAATCCTGTTTTTGTAAACATTTTGTAAAAAAATTGCTTTATTAAAAAAATCATATAAAATTGTCATAAAAAATATAATCAAAATTTTGTGAATTAGAAATTATCGTTATATTTAGGTTCTTATTTAGATAATTTTAATAAGGTCCTTCATAAATACAGTAGTGGCCAAAATTGTGGAAACTTTTTGGAAAAAATGCTTTTTTGAAGTTTGATGGCTCATAACACCCAATATTTCCTAATAAAACCATAAAAGGTATGTACCACTGGAAAGATAATTTACTCAAGATTATCATGCAATACAGTTTTATCAATTATAATTATTTTATGAAACGTTGTAGCCAAATAATCAGAAAAAGGCAGTAAAACCTGGTTATGTTGACGATAGTTATTTTCTTTTTCTTGAATGTAGCCAATGCATATGAATGTTTGGAGTGTCCACTGTCCAGGCAGATTCCATTTTATTTGGTAATGTGTCAATCAAAGCTATTTTTTTTTTTTAAAGTATGCCATATTTTGGTACTACTTTTATCACTATTTTTTATGATTGCTATCAAGTTGCTAAAGTTCTTTGCCATCTTTCAATTTTTGAGCTAGTAAAGAATAATAAAATTATAACAAGACATCATAAAGAGTTGATTAGTTACCCAGAAATCAATGTGTAACAATATTGTTAAGTGTAGAAAGTTATGGTTATGAAGAAATTGGAAGTAAAATTAGAAGTACATTAACAAAGGGATGTTTAAGTCAAGCAAAACAAGTCTGGGAGAGGCAAGAAAAGGTGCAGGAGAGCAATTGGTGATAGAAGAGTAAGGCCCCTGTGTATAGGTCACAGAAAACAATCATCTCGGTATGTGCGACATGAAATGATGCACTGTAATGGGGAGCTGAAACAAAGTACAGTTCTGTGCAGAGTGTAGTATTTTGGTGTAAATGCTAGAATTCCATAAAAAAACATTTTAACAATCCAAATAACATGACCCTACTATTTATCTGTCTAGTAAACAGGCCTTTTAGCTCAGTTTAATATTTTCAACCTTTATTTGATTTATAATTTTTTTTTTCATGAAATTCTAGCATTTAGATCAAAACACTGCATTCTCTACAGAACTGTATTTTGATTCAACTCCACATTTCAGTGCACCATTTCATGTTGCACTCGCCAAGATGATGTTTTCTGTGACCTATACACCGGGACCTTACTCTTCTACTACAGGTAAAAATTAACTTCTTTACTCACTGGCCACTAGCCAGTACATGGTTTTTTTTACTCGCCAGTGTTTTTCAGAACTGGCCAATAACAATTTTACAAATACTTGATAAAAAATTTGCAAAATTTGTCAAAGGATTGTGGAATAAACAGCGAAATTCGTCAAATGTTGTCGGGAAAGAAATCGCGACATTCGTCATGGTCTCAGGAAAGAAATTGCGACATTCGTCAAATGGTCTCGGGAAAGAAATCAGGCATTGCGGGAAAAAAATTAATTTTGTCTAACTGTTGTGAAAAAATTCGAGAAATTCGTCAAATAGGTTCGGGGTAAAAAAATAGCAAAATTCGGGAGAAAAATAGTGAAATTCGTCTAACAATCGCGGAACAGAATTGCAAAATTCGTCGAACGGCAGCGGAAATAAAGTGCGAAATTTGTCGAACATCAGCGGAAAGAAAGTGCGCAATTTGTTCGTTCATGGAAAAAATCGGGAAATTTGTTAATCAATAGTCGATAAATCGCGAAATTCGTCAATCGATAGCAGAAAAATTGCAAAATTCATTAATCGATAGCGGAAAAATTGTAAAATTCATCAACTGGTTTCGGCGGAAAAAAATTTCGAATATCGTCGAATGGCTTCGAGAAAAAAAAAATCACAATCCGTCAAATAATTTTGTTGAAAAAATCATGAAATTCGCCAAATGATTTCGAAATTTGTCGAGCGACAGCGGGGAAGAAATCTTTTTCCATTCACTCATCGCAATTGGCGAGTGTGACTATTAAGTTTGACCAGTGGTGGCAATAAAGTCAATCGCCAAATTTTCAGTATTACTCGCCAATTGGCGAGTGCTAATTTTGTCCTATATCTTCTACTGCCAATTGCTCTCCTGAACCTTTTCCTGCCTTTACCAGTCATGTTTTGCTTGACTTAGTTTTGAAGTAAATTAACATCCCTTTGTTAATTTACTTCCGATTTCTTCCTAACCATAGCTTTCTACACTTAAAAATATTGTTACACATTGATTTCTGGGTAACTAATCAACTCTTTATGATGTTTTGTTAATTTTATTATGCTTTACTAGCTCAAAAATTGAAAGGTGGCAAAGAACTTTAGCAACTTGATAGCAATCTTAAAAAAATGGTGATAAAAGTCTTCCTATAAGTACCAAAATATGGCATATATATTTTTGTGAAATCCTACCCTAGCTTTGATTGACACATTACCAAATATGCATTGGTTACATTCAAGAAAATGAAAAATCAGTATAATCAACCTAACCAGATTTTACTGCCTTTTTCTGATTATTTGGCTATAACGTTTGATAAATTAATTAGAATTGAACAAACTTTATTTCATGATATTTTCGATTAAATTATCTTTCCAGTGGTAAATAGCTTTTATGGTATAACTAAGAAATATTGGATGTTAGAGCCATCAAACTTAAAAACATTTTTCCCAAAACGTTTCCACAATTTTGGGCCACTGCTGTATATACAGCTAGGTAAGAGATTCATTGGCCATTTCAGCTGTTATGTGACATGTTTTGTTATTCTAAAATCATCACATTTCTGGAGGATTCAGAATGGAGATTGAAAAATATTCCGAATTTTTTGAAGGGTTCTATGTTTTCAGGTGAAAAAATTGTAAAGGATCTTTTAAGGGACTCAAGTTCTTCCTAAACTGCTTACAGATCATATTTTCTATGTTAACATTTTCATAGGAGACACTGAACATGAAAAAACATAAAGAAAAAATAACAGAAGGCAGCCATAATAACATTATGAATATATTATTTTATAAATTAAATTTCAATTTTTCCGAATTGGAAAAATTTAAAAATACCCCTTCGGAAAACAACGAAAAAAAAAAACAGTTTTTTTCCCAAAGTTTCCGTTTTTTTTCCGAGCATTCCCATCTCTAGCTGAGCTATTAATTAAAAATCTTATCTAGAAAAGCGTGGCACGGACTAAGGCGGCGTTGGAACTTTGCGACCTCTTTTCGGAGCGTGCTTGGAACAATGCCAAGTTTAAACGTTGTACAAGGTCTTTGCTTTAGGTAAGGCGAATCATAGTTACAAATAGTCAACGTTTTACATTCCAATTGAATTCAATTATTGAAAAATAATTGATAGGATAATTCCGAGTTTTTTACAAAGTCTTATTATTCTTTTAGCAACGATTTTTTTTGTAATATTGCAGTCAATAATCAATAAATGTATTGTACGGAACCCTTTGTGAGCAGGTAATACTCGCACTTGACTAATTATTAAAAAAATATATAAATAGCAACTCAGGGTACGAATAATCTCAATTTACGATATTTTCTAAAATTCACGAAAAAATGCTTTGGAAGATGAATTCATTCATTCATTAATTATTAATTTTGGACATAAAGTGATTAATTACGGGTTAATACTCCTTGAATCAGGAGGCGTGCCACATAAGAAGAAAGACTCGGAATAAGTTACATATTTTTATAGTAAAAAAATTATTAATAAAAATGGCTTAATTTAGATTTAACGGAGTAAGCTGGAGAAAAAAGGTAAAATAATTACTTGCCTTGCTAACTTGAAGGAAACAACCCTATATCGGATAGATAGGAATGGAACCTTTACTCGTGTGGCTCCACTCCCATAATTGAAAATGCTGATGTTTGTGGTTTCGTTGGTAGATAATAAAGTATTCACTTGAGAAATGATTGCGCATTTAGAGGATAAGATATAATATAAAATGATATGATTTAAAACTACAATGAAATACTACGCATCTAATACTAGAAAAAAAAATCTCTCTTAAATTATCTATCTCTGATATGAATTAGAAAACTCGAATCAAAGATATATCATGAACTGACAAAAGTGAACTTTGAAATTTTATTCTGTATGTATATCACAATGAATATGATATAATATTCAAAGCACACTCCTATACTGTTTTTAAATGAAACTGCAGCAAAACCTGGGAAAACGGAACCTGTCTTAAATGGAGAATTTTCATTGTCACGACGGAAGGAATACTATGCAATTAATTGTACTGTCTAAGAAGGAAACCTATCGAAAATGGAAGTTTTCTGGTTCCCATCGTTTCCCTTTTCAAATGTTTTACTGTATTTAGTTTCAAACGATTTTGAGAAATAAAGGTAAACGAGGTGGAACTCGTCGAATTTCGACGCAAAAAAGATGTTTAAAAAGGACCTATTACATTAATTTATACCTACAAAATTAATTAAAAAAGAAATTCATCTTACATTATGGTTACTCTAACTCCTAAAAACAAATATTATTTTAACCTAAAATTACCAAAATACAATTTCCACAAACTTCAGCTGTTCAAATTATTGAAAAATTAAACTTTATTAGCATACGTAATCAGTAACATATAATCAAGATAAATAATTATGATGAAGTTATCAATTAAGTAAGGCTCTTATGCTTGGTATTACGGAATGAAATATCAGCAAAAATGATTCCTCATCTAAAACAATCATAGAATTTCTTCTCCATGAAATCCAAACCTAACGTCTTTTGCATCGTTTCAAAATTTACATACGCAATTCTCCAATTCGTATTTACCATTTTAAAACTAGTCGGATGTGCCAATCCCAAAACTTTCTTCTCTCTCACACAGATTTCGCATACACTAAAAAGAATCAGCACCAATTTATATAAAGGTCTAACTGAATCTAAAGTTTTATTAAATTCCGTGCATTAGTTCTTGAGGTATGACTATCGCTAAAATCGTGTAAATCCTGCAAAATGCAGCATAGCAGCACCACCTGTTGGGAGATTTAGACCAAAATCTAATCAACAACAACTTATGTCAACGTCTAACTGAATCTGAAGTTTGATGAAAATCCGTGCATTAGTTCTTGAGATATGGCTATCGTAAAAATCGAGAAGAAAGTGGTATAGCAGCGCCACCTGTTGGGATATCTACACCAAAACTTAATCAGCGTGTATTTATGTCAAGGTCTACCTGAACTTGAAGTTTGATGAAAATAAGCGCATTAGTTCTTGAGATAGAGCTATTGCAGAAATCGCGAAAAATGAAGCATAGCAGACAGACAGACAGATATTTTCTAAAAAAAGTCCATTTGTGTCCATTTAAAATTTTTGAAACTACTAGCTGTTTTTGCGAATTGGACTAAAATGGGTCACTGGTTTGGTGTGTGTCATGTGACTAGGTTCTTTTCCAAATCGTGTTCGAAATTGCCGTTGCACAATGGTGGCAGGTTCCGTTTTGCTCAATACAAGAACACAAACTGCCTTCTCCACTGCAGACGCAGCCATTTCTATTGATATTCGCGTGACACGCTAGCTATCGCCTATGTCACTTCGCACAGCAGCGGGAAAAAAACTCTATGAGTTACGGCTTGCATTTGAGGAGCGTGCCTTAAACGGTTCCTATTTTCAGGGCCCGACTAGCAAGTTTTTGTGCCCAGTGCCCCCATAGATTGGTTGGTTTACCGATACTAGTTTTTTAGTCTACTTACTCGAAAAGTGTCCACTCAAAAAATTAAGTTTTCTGGAAAATTAAAAAACAGTTCCAGGAATAAAAATAAAATATTTTTTCTATTATTTATTGAAATGTGCTTTTAACCATAGATTGGGATATATTTTTGTCATTTCATCATATTAATATCTCAAACATCACACTTTTTCAGTTGTGTCACTTTTCGAATAAATGTTCAATATAATAAAATTGAATGACTTGATAAATACAGTACATCAATTACTAGAAAATAAGGATAGGAAGTCTAATTATTAATGATGTTTTTGATATTAAATAAAAAATCAAACTTAGTGCAAACAAAAGTTCTAAAAGCATTAAAACAACTTATATTTTAGATTCTAATTTCGTGCCCAGAGCACGGGCCCCAGGTGCCCGTGCGATAGTCAGGGATTGCCTATTTTACAGCATCTGGAAGTTGTATTTGTATACTTACTTATGAATCACCCTGTACATCCCCTCCCTTTTCAATGGAGTAAAAATTGAAATTGTGAAATATTTAAAAGTTAATACCTTTCTGATAAAAGAAAAATTGACTATTTAGATCGTTGCCACGGTCGATATGATACCAGCGTTACTCATAGTCATAGACATTTTTTTGCTTTATAATACAGAAGTGGGTGGTATTACATGTCAGAAGCTTTTCGTATAATAAGCTTCATTCATCGTTGTGCGTTTTGTATATGCATAGAAAAAGAGATGTTGGCGTCAGAAATAATATATAGGATTTATTTATTTTTTAATTTTTCTTTTTTTTTCAGTGAAAATGGAAGTAAAAGGGGGAACTCCGCATCAACCACAATTTCCCTACAACTTACGATCCTATTCAAGAGTTTCTACTGATGTGTCTGCTCCGTGGTCATCATCTGTCGTACTCCGTCCTCGTCAGCCAAGAAGTCGTGTTGATGACCGCCCCTTTCGCCGCAAAACTGCAGCCCGGAGATGCAAGCAAAGAGAATCACCTACTGAAGAAGAAATAGTCTCTGGAGTTTTGATGGATCCAAAGACTAAAATTTTATCGACTTTTTATTTTATTAATATTTTAAAGGACCTAGTCATTAAAAAATTTAAGAACCTAGTCATTAAAAATTTTTAGAAGCTATGCATTAATTGTTTAAAGGACCTATGCATTGTAATTTTATCGAAATTTTATTTGTTTATTAATTTTTTAAAGGACCTAGTCATTAAATATTTTAAGAAGCTATGCATTAATTTTTTAAAGGACCTAGTCATTAAACATTTTAAGAAGCTATGCATTAATTTTTTAAAGGACCTAGTCATTAAACATTTAAAGGACCTAGTCATTAAATATTTTAAGAAGCTATGCATTAATTTTTTAAAGGACCTAGTCATTAAACATTTTAAGAAGCTATGCATTAATTTTTTAAAGGACCTAGTCATTAAACATTTTAAGAACCTAGATATTAAAAAATTTAAGAAGCTGTGCATTAATTTTTTTAAGTACCTATGCATTGTAATTTTAAAGGTATGTGGCAAAAAATTTTTAGGGTACTTCGGCTATTTGGAGCCCTTTTTTAGCAGATGCATCGACAATATGCTCTAATGGCTATTGACTGGGAAATGATTTTAAAAAAAATCTAAATATATTTTTGTATTATTATTTTAATCATGGTACTTAATAGTAGTGTTGTTGTTCCTTAGTTTAATATTGTATTTATTTTGATTTGCTAGTAATTTTTTATACATATGCTGTTAGAATGGTCATTGATTGGCAAATGATTTAAAAAAAAAAAATCTAATTGTATTTCTGCATTATTTGTTAATCATAGTACTCAATACTGTTGTTGTTCTTTAATTTGATACTGTATTTACACTGCAAATAAATTATTTATTGACTTTGTTAGATCTTCGTGATTTTCCTGAATTTTCATCCTCACCCAGTCGCTTAATTATTGCAGGATCACACGGGGCATATGCTTCGGGTGTCCATTTGCAGAGGGTCCACGACGTGCATTTTGTGTACTCAAAAAAAAAAAAAAAAAAAAAAAAAAAAGCCTTTCTTAGTTCTCCGAAAATATGAATTTTTCTCATTCGTCTACACTAAACTATCTCAATTAGAGATGCACCGAATATTCGGTATCTATTCGGTATTCGGCCATATCACCGAATATCAAACTATTCAGCCTGCCGAATATTCGGTTTGGCTGAATATCGAAATATTCGGCCAAAACGAATACTTAAAAAAAACTATTTTTAAAATCCCATAATTTCTGCTTTTAACTGTCAATTAATAAAGATATTCAAAATAATTAGAAATAGAATCATATTTCAATGAAAGAGAATGCTTTTACATTATTTATTAGCTGTTTGAAAAGTGTCACTTAAGAAAATTACCCATTAATGATGATCTTCATAGAAATTAATGATGTACAAATAGATGCAAGTTCATAAATATTGAGACATCAAGACAGACAATTTTTGTCCAGAAAACTAGGATTGCAACACACTTATTCAATCAAAAATAAAGTGCATATCACTCCAGGTCAAATTAGAATTTCCGTTTTGTTACTTTAATAATATTGAAGATATTGTAACTATATTTTCAACATAGTTACTTTGATTTCTGTGAATAACGAGAAGTACTTGAAATTGCCACCATTCATATCTAAACAACACTGAGCTAAATATTAATTTATTCGGAGTGCAGCTGACATTACTACTTATAACTGTGTCACTGGCCAAAATTCAGCCACTTCCAATAATTTCATCATATGTGCTACAAGCAAAATTAATACGAAGCAAATCTCTCTAAAATATCTTCATTGCTGTTAAAGTTGTGACCGAAAATTCAGTTTCAGCTTGCGGTGACACACCCTGTGTTTTTGATTGATTGTATTGTATTTTTAATGGAATAAGTGGATTTAGATAATGTTTGTTGCTCAAAAAATGTTTGCCTTCACCACTTTATCTACGCAGAAAGTTAGTTCCAAGATGTATGAACACCCTGTATGTTTACAACGTCTGAATATGATCGCTCATTCCAGACACCTGCTCTCTGGTTCATTTAAAAACTTCCTCTCCAAACCAAAAGGAGCAGGAAAGTTATTCTTGCTGATTTGCCACCATTTTAATATATTGTATTGTTTTACTTTAGTCCCTTCCTGACAAATAAACACCATATCACTGTACAATGAATGTTTCGTCCAATTCATTCAAAATTTTTCTTTGATTTTAAAGTATTTGTTTCAGAATATAAGAACATTTTGTAAATTTATTTTAATTCACAGAAGAAGCTACAAAGTTTAAAGCTTTATTTAAGAAGTTTTAAGACTATCTCCTTTTTAAGTTATAACTCAAAGCACAGATTTTTTTTTTTTTGTATGTAAAGGTTTCTTGTAAAAAGGTCTAGTTCATAAAATGGTAATATCTGTGTTAAATATTATATAAAATTGTTTTATAACTTAACTTTTAATACTTTTAAACTCTGAAATATAAAAATATTCGGCATTCATCCGAATAGTTACTATGCGGTTGTCCGAATATTAGGTATTCGGTTATCCTGTGGGCCGAACATTCGGTATTCGGCCAAAATCACTATTCGGTGCATCCCTAATGTCAATGCTGCCTCAGTGTTCGCCTCTAACGACAATGAATTGTAGCATAAACTTCGAAATTCCAAGAAAGGAAAGAGAAAAGAGAGTCTAAAGTGCCCTCAAAAATAAAATGGAAAAGGTGAAAAAAAAAAGGACTTTAACGTAAAAGGAAAGGGCAATGTTACCACAACTGATAAATAGTTTCCACTGTAAAAGGAGAGAAAAAAAAAGGACGGAAAATGTATTGGCAGCAATGTTGCCATTTATTCAGTGTTGCCAGATTGAGGATTTTGTACCCATTTTGGGAAATTTTGAACCGTTAGGGGAATTTTTTGGGGACAAGAAATTCGTGGGGATGTTTTTGGAGAAAAGCTTGGGGAATTTTCATTATTCCTCGTAAAGCTACTTTTAGTCATTTGGCAACACTGCATCTATCCAATGTCCTGGATGTCCCTAATAATATATGGAAACTGTAAATAACAATCATTATTTCAATGGTCGTGCTCGTCGTTTATAACATTACAGTTTACACGTTTCTTTGTATCATTTTCGACCATTTATGTACAACATTGTGACAATGGCAATTCCATTTATTTTTTGTCTCAGTTTTTCTTTTTCCTTTTTGAAGCTTTAATTCTTATTAACTTTTTAATGCACCAATAAACAACTATAGTAAGCTAAATTCTGCCTAATTAACGTCATAAAGCATTGTTGAATTTTTTTCCCTAAACTATATGCCAGTTTGAAAAATTGTATTCTCATCAAAACAAATTGTATCGAAGTAGATAAGATTTTAGATTTAGATACATAAATAAACATGATACGTCAGGACAACATTCCGTTTTCAATACCGAATTGCTAAAGATTCAGAAGCTCAGTAGGTTGCACATATTTACGATAATCAATTCAATATAAGAGTTTAAATGTTTATTTTTTGTAAATGGGGAATTCTTTCAAAAAAAGGCTTGATTTGGGGAAAATAGTTAAATATTTTTTATAGTGGTAAATTGAAAATTGAAAATTTACTTTTTTGAATAGAAACTGAGTTTTCGGAAAAAATCACTGATTTGGGGAAAATTTCAGAAATTTTTGGGAAATTCACTTTTGACTTAGAGATGGGCAACATCGATCCTTTTAGAGAATCGTAAAGACAGTACATTAATATTTTACAACCTATAATTATGAAGGCATAAATATATCTTATTTTTTTCTTGTTTGCTGCGCCATCGCGTAAACTGTTTTTTACTATCTCATTTCTGAAGAAGAAGGGGGGGGGGGGGGGGTAAATCGGATAAAAATAGGGAAGAAACATTTTAATATATTTTATTTAATTAAAATTGAAGACTTTGCATAATATTCCTTTTCACCGTTTTCAATTAAAATATAATAATGCTTAATGGTTTTAAAAAATTTAAATGCAAAATTACCACCAAACAATTTTTGGGCAGTGACCAATTGTTATATATACAGAGGCAGTCAAGTACCAAATACTCACATATATCACGCAAACGCGATTTTTAAAATAAATTCTGGAAAGAAAAAACTCGCGGTATAGAAGTAAAAATATCTGCATTTTTAAAAATCCTTCTTTGCCCTAGAAGAATATACATTAATGAATACTACTAAGGAATTAATAATATTTTTCATAAAATAATAATTATAAAAAACAAATAAAAATATGTCTGAATTATTCTTTATTCATGTGTTCCAATAAATCCACTGTTACAAATAAAATACTTCCTTTCTTTATCGCCCTAATTCACATATTATTCAACAACAAAGAGCAAATATTCATCCACACCGCCGAAATGTAAATATCATAATGGAATGAAAGCATATGCGAAATTCAACTCATGCGCTCAGAGTTTAAGCTTGCACCTTCAATATCATAAAAACAATATATCATCTACTGTCAGTGGTCGCTGGCGAAAACCGTAAACAAGAATATACGATATTTATTGCTTGTCGCATAAACACTAAAAATATCACCCTTTCCTCTTTTCAAAAACCTTTTCAGCTTGGAGAATTCACACCGTTAGTATTCTTGAATACTCGAAGACGAGGAAGCGCTTTTAATATCGTAGTTTTCACGGTTTTCGTCAGTTTCATGATATTTGCGATATACCGTTGGTTAGGATTTTTTTTATATCGGTATATGTATTTTATATAGGTTTTATCGATATATCGCCCAGCCCTACTGTAGATATTGAGATAAGAAACAAAATCATAACTATATAGTTCAATACGTTTCAATAACTCAACTAACTTTCGTCAACTTTATAGTTTAATACAAATACGATTTCAAATACACAAAATAAATAAGGAAATACAAAATACGATATTCTTAAAAAAGATTTTATTTCAAAAATAGGAATATATAAAATTTGTTGATTTGGTGAAATCCTAAAATAATCCGCAACAAAAGAGAAGGCTAAAATGTTAGTATAACAAACAATTCAACATCAGTTTCATATGATAGTAAAGAAAATTAACATCAGTAATATAAAACAATCAGGAATGGTAATTTGTTTCTAAAATTTTTCATTCATTGGTGTAAACAATTTTTTTTTAAATCGATTTTATTTTCTAATAATTTTTGTTTAATAAGAAATACTGCTATATAATTCCAAAATTCTGTTAAACTTGCAATATATGGAAAAACTCACGATAAAGTCTGCAATACTGAATCAATTCGAAACTATTTGGGACAGTAAATTGATCTGGCAGTATCTTCGATGAGTTTGTTAATCAAGTATGTAGCTGTTATAGTTCGTTTACAGGAGCACACAAAAGCAAAAAACATTCAAAGCTTGTCATCACGATAACATCCGAAATATATTGAGCAAATACACAATATCCGCTCTTCCAAACTTATACTTAAATCAAGAGGCATAAAATCTCAGTCAAGTTCGTTAATGGGCAAAATCGAACCAAGGGGTGGTGGGAAATGGGGAGGCTTTTTGTGAAAACAGAAAAAAACCCATAACTTCTTAATTATGATACGTATCGAATCCATTTAAAGTTATTATTAATTCTAGGTAAAGGGCTGAAAATGTATGTATGACAGATTTTTGATATCATTAAAAATGGCCCCAAAGAGGGGGGGGGGAAAGGGGGGTTTCAGAAGAAAAAAATTCATAATTTTGTCAATTCACAAGATATTAAATCCGCTTAAATTTATTAAAAATCCTCTTAATATTATCTAAAACTTTTATATTGACAAGTTTTTTATATCACCAACCCTTATAACCAAAAAAAAAAAAAAAAAAAAAAGAAAGAAATCCCTGCCGGCAAGTTAAATTTCGAAGTGGGCGATCCCAACTGCAGCATCATGGCAAAAAGGTAATTTCTGCAATTCTAAACAAACAGGCCCCCACGGTCTGCGTCTTCGAAATCTACCTGTGCCTGTAGGCCGAGCCGTCAGGGATTTTTTTGTGTTTCTTTTCACAGAGAGGATCCTCAAAGTAAAATTATGCTTGATGAAAACATATGAAACAGTGAAATATTACACGAAAGTGCGTTGCAACCATGCAATTATTAAAACTGATCGAAAATCAGTTCTTTCAGATCAAAAAATCAGTTATTATTAACTGATTAAAATGCAATTATTTAGGGCATAGCGATGTATTTCTTATATTATTCAAAACTGTTTCTAATCAGATTTAAAAAATATATATATATTTCCCACTATTATTTAAACAAGCATTTACTTTACATAAATTTTTTTTCTTAATTTTTTCTTTCTGATCAATTTAGCACAAAAACTTTCAATAGCAATGTAATTAAGTCGCAGGTGATAAAAACATAGCTAAATAATAGATACATACTTCTATTTATTTTAAGATAAATTTAAGAGAAAGTAATACACAGCTGTAGTTTATTAAAAGTGACGTAATGTGAAGCTCACGTAAGAAGTGGAGATGAAACGGGCTCGATTTTTATATCAGTCTTCGGGTTTGGGCAAGCTCGAGCACAATCTGTCTTAAATTCAAAATTTTATTTATTTCCATGTCAAATCATTTTAATGCTATTTTGAATAGAATAAAGAGTAAACAGAAATAGTATTTTTCTATTCTGCATAGCTGCGAACATTCATTTTCTGTGTTAACACTATTTCCGAGTCACAATCTTGAGCTTATTTAATCGCAGAATAGTAGAGAGAAAATGACAGTCCGGCCTCAGGAGGTGGTGTGTGGTGCAGGAAGAGGGAGGAGGGCTCCTCCTTCCGAAGTGCAGCACCTGCACCTCACACCTCCTCCCAAAGTGCACCTCACACCTCCTCCCGAAGTGCCCTCCTTCTCTCAAAGTGCCCTCCTTCTCTCAAAGTGCCCTCCACCACCTAAGATAAGGGGATTGATGATAATTAATTTTAATTAGGGAACTTAGAAATTTTTTGAAGCAATTTTTTTTTCGCGGAGAATTTCCTACTAGAGTACGAGGTGTGTTTCAATGGATTTATTTTAGTGAATTAGAAATTTAATTAATTTTAATTGGAAAACTTAGAAATTTTTCGAAGCAATTTTTTTTTTTTTTTTTTTTTTTTTTTTTATTGCGGAGAATTTCCTACTAGAGTACGAGGTGTGTTTCAACGGATTTATTTTAGCGAATTAAAAATTTAATTAATTTTAATAGGGGAACTTAGAAATTTTTCGAAGCAATTTTTTTTTTCAACGAGAGTAGGCTATTACATATACATGTTAGAGGTGAATTTTAAAAGTCAATAATGGTTTAATTAAAAATGGTCATTCATTAATTTTAATTGGGGAACTTAGAAATTTTTCGAAGCAATTTTTTTATTTTATTTTATTTTATTTTATTTTTTTTCAACGAGAGTATGCAGTTTGAGTATGAGTGTATGCAGTAGAAGTGAATGAATAATTAAAAATGGTCGTTCATTAATTTTAATTGGGGAACTTAGAAATTTTTCGAAGCAATTTTTTTTTTTTTTCAACTAGAGTAGGGCATTCGATAGACATGTTACATGAGAATTTTAAAAGTCAGTAATGGTTTAATTAAAAATTGTCATTCATTAATTTTAATTGGGGAACTTAGAAATTTTTTTGCGATTTTTTTTTAAACTAGAATAGGCTATTCAATATATATGTTAGAAATAATGATTCATGCATTAAAAAATGTATTAAAATTTTTTTTCTTTTAAACCAAAAATAGAATTTAGAGTTAAAATAGAATTTTTAGTTTTAAAAGTCACCTAAAGTAGGATTTTCAACTGAAAGTAATCTAAGATATACACTCTCAACTGAAATGAATTTTGCATTAAGGTGTTAGCTTTTAGCTAGAAGTGACCTAGAGTCAAAACTTCCTGGTCCCAGGAATCACCACGGGGGTTATAGTAAAAAATACAGGGTCCCGTATGAATTATACAGCACTAAATTTAACAGCTCGCCCCCTCCCCCCTCCCTTTTTTTACCCAGGGGGGCCCTTCGATAGCCTAACAATACGCCTTCAAAAAATACAGAGTGCTACAAAAAGAAGAATTTTAACGTGTATATAAAATAAACAAAATAATGAAAAATCATGCCTAGCGCCATAATTCATGAATCACTTTCCAACATTAACGAAATGTTATGTGAAAAAAATATAATTTTACCAGCTAGTACATAGTTAATTAAAATAGTGAACAGATCCCCTTTAGAATAATAAAGCATCCTTCACAAAAAATCCAATTATGCATAAGGTCCCTTCCTAAAATCAGATAATTTACACTTTCGCCTTTTTTTTTTTTTTCAATTCAAGTTAGGCTAAAAGTACAGCTTGCGCATCGATATGTTCAAAATACATAGTTATAGATATTAAGCTACCTTCACAAAATAATGGGACTATTTATATCCCAGGGCCCTTCACAAATAATGTAACCCTATTCGAATCCAAGCGTCCTTCACAAAATAAATTCAATAGATTCATGTTATATTACAACGACAGAAGTACGAGGGATATTCACCTTTCACAAAAATCTAAGATCACTGTTTGAATGAAAAGGCCCCTTCGCAATATAACCTGTAAAAATATTATGATTCCACAGATATTTTAAGAAATAGAGTACTATTCTCAAATGAATACGTATTCATGCAATGTAAAAAATAGGTTTTATACGAATGCATTTGTAGTATAACGTTCAAAATATAGATTTCAGAAGAAAAAAAAAATACATATTTCACCAAATTTATAATATAAGTCTATAAAATAGGGTAGAGCGTTTTATGAGAAATAACTGAATTTCGAATGATTATGTTTTTAAAAATATATTTTAGAACTGAAACAAAGAAATGAGTGTTACCTCCTCAACATACACGTCGCTAAATCACAATGAATCATATTTGCAGATAAGCGAAGATCTTGCTTTGACTTGTCACGATGAATCACTTCGCGATAAGAAATGCGGCTATTGGGCTTTTCTCAAATTTAAACTGTTGCTGACACATTTTTTGTAACCAAATGTATGAAATGAGCTATTTCAAACCGTGAATGTATGTGAATTATTTCATATATAGTTCTTAATCTGCGAAGTTTTAAAAGGCTTCATTGTGTATTCATTGAAAAATAAGAACTAAGAAAATTCATAGTCATTCCCTTAAGAATTTTGTGGCAAACAGACGGGATTAAATTACAAATTACATTTGTTTATGCTTTTTATATAGTAAAGTATAGAAAAAATATACTAAATTGGGTTTTTACTATCCTAACTTAAAAATTTCTTTTGAGGCATGAATAGGATAACTAATCTTTTGACTTTGTTATTATAAAATATATATTGTACTATTTAGTTAGGGCATTGTTTAAAAAATGTTTGTTTTTAATATTGAAAAAATATACATAAAAATGTATCTTACCTATAAAGTTTAACCATGATGTACTGGACTTCATTCACATTCGACCGTCTACTATGCTTGTCTTACAACAACTGAACGGTAACGTATTCGCTTATCTCTTAAAACCACGGGATATCGTGACGTCACTGATAAGGCGTATGGTAGAATAAATAGGTATTATAAGACAGAAAAATAAAATAATCATAAATCATAAAATTTTGCATACTTTACACAAACACTTGCAGTATGAGAAATGATTGCTACTATTACCCATATGAGAAAATGATTCATCAACGAATCTTATCTGTGTATGTCATATTTAACCAACAGACTTGAATTGCGTGAATTTTGACTAGAATTAATTATTGAATGTAAAAATGATTTATTTTAAGATCTAATATTTATATCGTTTAACATTTTAAAATCGTATTAAAAATATATACATAAACTAATATTACCTTATTCACAAACTTGTAATCCCGTTTTCAATATATGACTATAACATGAAAAATACATGCGTGCTACTTGTATAGCAATTAGACCAGAAATGATTTCAGTACACGTCCATTATCTTATCGTTAATCTATAGATTAGTAACAGCACGTGACTGATCGCGATAACATTCTAGATAAGATTTACTGATAAGATACATTTCAATTCATTTCTTCCAAAACAAGTGTAAGAGTTGGTTGTAAGATCTAGGTAAGTAGCTTTCCTATATATGTTTAAAGTTATACTGTGTGAATAAACATAGTTTTAATGTTTTTTTTTTTTTTTTTTTTTGTAATTGTATGTAGTGTAGGCAAAAAGGAATATACACAAAGTGTTACAATTCAAAGTCAATCTTTATTTATATAAAGTCGTCCATGGGTATACAGTTCGTTTAATAACAGGTGTTTTCTTCTTAAAAGCATATTTTGAGGAGTTACAATCTTCTTGGATTTCAAAGACAAATATTTATTTTTTATCATGGTTTCGGGAATTCCTTCTTCTCGTAAGGCTTGTAAAAAGAACGTCGGGGGTTTACAGGAGGTTTTTTTTGTTAGTACAAAAAATTAAATGAAAGAGTTCAGCCATATTGGCCGCTTCCAAATTTTGTCCGTTATAGGTGACTGCTCCTGTTCGATTCCATTTCAGTTTGCTAGAATCAGATTTGAGTAAATTCAATAAGGCATCTGCCTGTTTCCGCATAGGTTTGGGAACAGAGGATAGAATAAACTGCTCATAATCGTCTTCGTCTCGTTTCGTTACACTAGAAGATTTTTCTTTCAAAGGTTCTTCTTTCAAAGGTTCTTGTTTCGAAGACTCTTGTTTCGAAGGTTCTATGCGTTCGTCCTCATCCGGTAGCTTCACTCTCCAAGGCATGTTGTTTTCTTGCAAATTCATTTTCCTTTTTAAAAGCTCATAGTATTGCTGAACTTTTTGATGGTCAGGCAAAGGGCTATTGAGTATCTTGGACATTGCCACATCGAACTCAGTCAATTGCTTTTTCGTAGGCACATGTCTCGTTAATTCCTCTTCAGGTACCAGAGCATATTTAATAGCGTGCTCCATTGATAAGACCGGTTAAAACACTGAGGGCAGCAGGGATTAAAATATTCAGAAAACCCCCTTGTTGAATAATAAGCTTTTTTTGTGAAATAAGGCACCTTTTTTCGTACCAATTTTTCGTAATGTCGTCTTATATTTCCTCAAAGACTTCTTTTGATACGTGGATAATGGTATATTTCCTTTTAACACGTTATGGCTACACTCGCAGATGGCTTTGACAGATCGTGACGGTAATTTTTTTAAAAGTTCTTTGCGCAAAAGTTTTGGGCAAGTTTGAATCAACTCTAAATCACGGAGCTGTTTCTTCGTTAACGTCATGTTCGAAACTAAATTAAAAACCCATTGTCTTTCTTTTTAAACCTTTTTTCGGTACATACACATATTGTGTTTGACCTGGTAAGATTTGTGTTCTCAAACGCATGCGCTCGGCCGTTTCATTTCTTAAATCCACGAGTAAATATGAGAACGGCTTTTGAGTCGCGTCTTCAAACACTTCTTGGAAAAATTTACTGTGCGTCGGGTATAATTGCCGACCTAAATGAATAATTTGACTCATGTCACGTCGATTTTTAAATAGGATCAAATATTGACTATTTAGGGAAACACCTCTTATTTCTTTGCCTTTATGAAACAAATTTTGTGTAATAAAGATTACACTAATGTTTAAATGGTGACTTTCCTTTGTAAAAAGATCAGTGAGTCGTTCATCCTTACCGCATTCGACCATCAAATCATCTAAGATAACGAGTGAATTGGGTTCTAAATAATCATGATAATTGCATGGAAGACCCTTCACAAAGGTAATATGCGGCATTTCATCATACATAGATTGATAAATTCCGTAAAACCAAATTATTTTATCGGGAGGTGGGTTAAACATACTGTTTTTTACTTTAAGCAAATCCCGTAAGAACCAGGTTTTACCGACTCCCGTGGGACCGGACAGAAACATAATACAAGGATGTTTAAAGCGTGGAAGCTCCATTGTAAATAAACACACACACGTTAGGTAACACTATAAATAATCACAGACACATAGGTTTACTTTACGAAAGATTTATTGATAAAAATTAGCATGGATACCAAATCGCTTGGATACAAAATTATAGACTCGTCGGTCGTTTGATAAATTTTCAGTTACAAAATTTGACAGAAATTGTCTCATAGTTCTTCCTCTACATCGAGAATAAAGGTAAAATATGCAACATTGCCCACTGACGGCACTGACAGGTGTTTGTAATACGAGCGGATTAAACAGCACTCGTGAAAAACGGGATACAAAAAGGAGGGCTTGTTTCCATAGGAGTCAAAGAAATCCACTTCATCAGGCGAAGGAATGTAGAAGGCAACCCAATGGCTACCGGGTTCTGTAGACTTGTCCACATTGCAGATGAAACAGGTGGGATATCGCTTGATCTTTCTAGGGAGATGATCACTTGAAAATACACCCAAAAAGAAGTTTCGGGTCATTCGATCCTGTGATAAAATCTTCTCGATTTGTAACGAGTTCATGGTCTTCAGTTAGGAAAGTCGTAGATCACGTGACGTGATTTGTTAATTTAAATAATATTTTCAAATTCTGCATAAACTAACACAGTAGTCGTTTTCTGTAAGGATTCCTCGAACTTGATTTCAATACGTAGATTTCCTTGATGCTGTAAATTGAGGTGAGGACCATCACATAAATCAGGGCTCAAATCGAATACATACAATGTATGCCCTTCAGCAAATTCTTCACGTGTTATATAATTGCCGATATCTCGATGAAAGCCAGAGAACAGTTGATGATAGGCTCTTATATAGTTTTTACCGTCGAAATCCAATTCCAAGGGTTTAACAGGTACAGGCTGTCCGTCCACGTAAACACTTAAAAAGTTTACTTTGAAATGATGAAAGTAAAAGGGGTTCAAATCATATTGACCGGTATAAGCACTATTGTCTAACAGACCAATAATGACACGTTTCGGCGTTGCCCCTAAAAACACATTATCTTGCATAAAGGATTTACTTCCAGTGGAGATGGAATAGGTCTTACACAAAACACGATCAATAGGATATTTCGCTGAAGTTTTTTCCAGTGCTTTCGCATGACCAAGTAGTACCCCAGGACTGACTTTCACTTTTCGAACAAACATAGAGGCATGTTCTAGCTTGGGAGTGGTGGTTTGGTAGCATCGAAATGGGTCATCAAACAGAATTCAGGTTTTACTCCGTGTCATTTTAATTTTCAAGTCGACCATATTCAATAGCAGGCGATTTTGTTGGAAAATGTCACAATGCAGGGGTCCGATCATATCAAGAGTTTGGCTTTTTTTAGTCAGTTCATAGCGTTTCTTTAATCCAGGATTTCCTTTGGCAGGATCTGTTTCAGTTAATTTCTCGTCTTTGTAAAAACATTCACATCCCAATAAACTTTTCTTAGCGTCTTCTCCATAGTTCAGCAGTGTTTCAAGATAGGCACGAAAGGCATATGTATTACTGGAGGAAGATATGACTCTGTCATTCAAACTAACATCTACTTGTGAAAAGAGGGCATGTAAAAATAAATTGACAGGCACTGCAATATCGGTATCCGTTAAAAGTGTGATCCATCGGACTTGGTGATTTTCACTTTCACGTAGATGTAAGAGGCGGATAAATCAATATAGTCTTCACCATTCCCAGAAATGATGAATTCCACAGGCCCTCCATCTCGAATATTAGCAAGAGGGTGATATTCGACGAAAAATCCTTTTTCAATAGCCGTTTGAGTAGGTGGGATTGAAAAGAGGTCCAGTTCGGATTTAGCGCAGGCAGCAGAATCTTGATGAATGAGTCCAGACATGTCTAAGCGAAAATATCATGTACTTTCACTTTCTTGGTTTGTCATGGAATGACGACTTTGTTAGAACGTTTCCTCTTTTTATACCGATGACCTGATCCAATCATTGTCTCCACTTTAGTAGCCGCTTTGTCAGTTAAGTTTTGGCCCGCTTCTTTAAGCCGTCGTTTAGCAGCGACTTTAATATTGTCGCCTCGGGATAAATCATTAGGAACATCCACACCAGTATGAAACAATTGTTTGCCTACAGCTTTCGCCCCTGATTTGAAAAGGGGTACCGCAGCACGAAACAGAGATCGAAACAGGCCGCTGAATCCATAACCTCTCTGTAGAGTAGTGCCTTGATAATAGTTTAAGCCACTACCCGACTGATGGGTATAATAATCTTCAAAAGATTTCGCGCAGCACCGGTAAGGAACAAACATCACGAGAGGTACTTTTGTCGAAAATGAAGCTTCACGTATGACCGCCCACGTTCAAATGGCGTTAAATCACCTAGGTGTGTCCTTATAACGATTTCTAAAGAATCAAAGGACTTTCGACTAATCGGTAAGTAATGCGGTCGATCGAATGTCACACAAATCACTTCACCGTCTTTTCCAGTCACATTCACAATACGTAACAGGGGCGCTAAGACATCACCGACCACTTGCGGTTCTACAATATCCGAATAAATCATCAGCACCCTATAATGAGCGCACGGATCTGCTACATATGAACTATCGACTGTTTGTTCAATATTGCTGTCTAGGGAAGCAATTTCACGCGGTTCGAATCCCAACATTTCAGCTAAACCCGTTTCTAAATTTACTTTGGCGTTATCACGCACATTGATGGTTACTCTTTTCGTGATAGAATTATAGGAGAAGGCTATTTTCTTTTCCAAGTCTGGAATGGCAATCGCTTTCAAAATATCAGGTACCGACTCATAAAATCATGGTGGAATGCGTGTCTTGCAATGAGTTCTCCCTCGTTCAAGTCGAATCCAATCAAGTTCCTACGATGATTTACATTATACCAGGTATGCGGGTAAATAAATTCCACAAGACCTACTTCCCATTCCCCTCTCAGTTCAATAGGGGTGGGTAATCGTGTAATAAAATGAGAAATTTTATTACCAGGAAAATAATTCCTAGAACTGTCCGAGGGTAGTGTCAGGTAGAACGACATATTGGTAAATGATCTATCGTCCTTCTCACAATCACTTATAAAGACGTTAAATTATTGGAACGAATCCATTGATTGAATTTGTTAGGATATCCCTTAAACTTCACAAAATATTCCACACGTTTTCTTCGAGTGCGCTTCTCTAATATTTTTTCAATCGTATAAGTCTCTTTCATTTGCACTTTTTGAAGTTCTTGCGGGTAGAAGGTTCCTTGAATGGGTTCGTCTAACAAGTCTTTAATTCGATAGACAGGGGGGATCTCTCGCTACACACTCCGTCACCACAAACAGTTCCTCTGTCCAATTGGTTTCATAGCCTTTTTCAAAAGTTAATTTCTGTTTCGAAACCCGAACCACATCCCCAGGTTGAAATGCACAAGGTTTGCTTTTCACATTTTCTAGGTTCCCGTAAAGAGTAAACCGCACATCACTTTCATTTTCCCGCGTCACTTCAGCAGGGGCTCTCTTGATACTGGAATGGTAGGTATGGTTATAACTATGCACTAACTCACTTAATACATCGATATACCGATACGTATGATTGTGGGTAAAATACTTCCACATTTTTGTTTTCAGGGTTCGGTTAAATCGTTCCACCACCGAGGCCTTGGTATTATTATGCGTTGTGAAAAATAAAACCCCTTCTTCTTTTAACAATCGTTGCAAAGGCTGGTTCTTAAATTCTTTTCCAGCATCCGTTTGTAAAAACTTGGGCTTTCTCGTTAAGAAAATACATCGAAAGGCTTTCACAATTTCTTCCCCTCCTTTTGTTTTCAAGGGAATCGCCCACGCATATTTAGAGAGAATGTCGATACATGTCAGAAGGTACCGCATCCCCTGATTGTGCTTTCGTAAACTGCTGAGATCCTCCAAATCGGCCTGCCATTGTTGATCCATAGTGTAAACGATCACTCGGTTTGTCGGGAAGTGTCTCCGTACCGGTTTGTGAAGCGTATACGAATCGACGCCGCTCAACCATTTCTGAATCGTCTTCTTCGTTACTTTGCCTTTGGCAGCACGGTATAAAGCATTTACACCACCAAAACTTGCTGCGTGACTTGGAATCGGATAAATCGCCTTCATTGCAGCATAAAACTTGATTATTAGTCAGATTAATTTTAAAACGCATCATTTTCAGACCACTCTCTCGCATGACGTCATCTCATAGAATGAACCTGTACGCTAGCGATCTCGTCTTTAAGTAATCTTTCGACGGCATGGTTAAAAGACTAGAAAATTACTAAGCCATGATTATGAATTGTTTATAGGGGCTTGTGCGATACAAAAATAAATCTCATATAGCGTACCATCACGTGGTGTCACTAATCCCATGAATTGTTAGTATGTATTCTAAAAATAATTATTTTTTAAAATAAATTAGAAGAAACATGCAATAATACCTATTCATTCTGTATTCTACCATATGCCTTATCAATAACGTCACATATCACGTGATCAAATCCTATCAGTGATTATATTAGCTGATAAGGCCCTGAACAAGCATTCACTTTTCTTAGAGTCTTGGTGTGAGACGGTTGGGTGTTTAGCTAGCTTGTGAATAAGGTAATATTAGTTTATGGATATATTTTTAATACGATTTTAAAATGTTAAACGATATAAATATTAGATCTAACAATAAATCATTTTTACTTTCAATGATTAATTCTAGTCAAAATTCACATATGTCCGAGTCTGTTGGTTAAATATGACATACACAGATAAGATTCGTTGATGAATCATTTTCTCATATGGGTAATAGTAGCAATCATTTCTCATACTGCAAGTGTTTGTGTAAAGTATGCAAAATTTTATGATTTATGATTATTTTATTTTTCTGTCTTATAATACCTATTCATTCTACCATACGCCTTATCAGTGACGTCACGATATCCCGTGGTTTTAAGAGATAAGCGAATACGTTACCGTTCAGTTGTTGTAAGACAAGCATAGTAGACGGCCAAATGTGAATTAATGTCCAGTACATCATGGTTAAACTTTATAGGTAAGATACATTTTTATGTATATTTTTTCAATATTAAAAACAAACATTTTTTAAATAATGCCCTAACTAAATAGTATAATATATATTTTATAATAACAAAGTCAAAAGATTAGTTATCCTATTCATGCTTCAAAAGAAATTTTTAAGTTAGGATAGTGAAAACCCAATTTAATATATTTTTTTCTATACTTTACTATATAAAAAGCATAAACAAATGTAACTTGTAATTTAATTTTATATTATTTAAAATTTAATTCCTATATCTTATAGGGAGCCCTGTATTTTTCTACCATAACATGTATCAAATTCATTAAAAACCGGTCTGTTTGCAACAAAATTCTTAAGGGAATGACTATTTCTTAGTTCTTATTTTTCAATGAATACACAATGAAGCCTTTTAAAACTTCACAGATTAATAACTATATATGAAATAATTCACATACATTCACGGTTTGAAATAGCTCATTTCATACATTTGGTTACAAAAAATGTGTCAGCAACAGTTTAAATTTGAGAAAAAGCCCAATAGCCGCATTTCTTATTGCGAAGTGATTCATCGTGACAAGTCAAAGCAAGATCTTCGCTTATCTGCTAATATGACTCATTGTGATTCACCGACGTGTATGTTGAGGGGGTAACACTCATTTCTTAGTTTCAGTTCTAAAATATATTTTTTAAAACATAATCATTCGAAATTCAGTTATTTCTCATAAAACGCTCTACTCTATTTTATAGACTTATATTATAAATTTGGTGAAATATGTATTTTTTTTTTCTTCTGAAATCTATATTTTGAACGTTATACTACAAATGCATTCGTATAAAACCTATTTTTTACATTGCATGAATACGTATTCATTTGAGAATAGTACTCTATTTCTTAAAATATCTGTGGAATCATAATATTTTTACAGGGTATATTGCGAAGGGGTCTTTTCATTCAAACAGTGATCTTAGATTTTTATGAAAGGTGAATATCCCTCGTACTTCTGTCGTTGTAATATAACATGAATCTATTGAATTTATTTTGTGAAGGACCTTGGATTCGAATAGGGTTACATTATTTGTGAAGGGCACTGAGATATAAATAGTCCCATTATTTTGTGAAGGTAGCTTAATATCTATAACTATGTATTTTGAACATATCGATGCGCAAGCTGTACTTTTAGTCTAACTTGAATTGAAAAAAAAAGGCGAAAGTGTAAATTATCTGACTTTAGGAAGGGACCTTATGCATAATTGGATTTTTTGTGAAGGATGCTTTTTTATTCTAAAGGGGATCTGTTCACTATTTTAATTAACTATGTACTAGCTGGTAAAATTATATTTTGTTCACATAACATTTCGTTAATGTTGGAAAGTGATTCATGAATTATGGCGCTAGGCATGATTTTTCATTCTTGTTTATTTTATATACACGTTAAAATTCTTCTTTTTGTAGCACTCTGTATTTTTTGAAGTGCGTATTGTTAGGCTATCGAAGGCCCCCCCCCCCCCTGGGTAAAAAAGGGGAGGGGGGAGGGGGCGAGCTGTTAAATTTAGTGCTGTATATTTCATACGGGACCCTGTATTTTTTACTATAACCCCCGTGGTGATTCCTGGGACCAGGAAGTTTTGACTCTAGATCACTTCTAGCTAAAAGCTAACACCTTAATGCAAAATTCATTTCAGTTGAGAGTTTATATCTTAGATTACTTTCAGTTGAAAATCCTACTTTTGGTGACTTTTAAAACTAAAAATTCTACTTTAACTCTAAATTCTATTTTTGGTTTAAAAGAAAAAAAATCTTAATACCTTTTTTAATGCATGAATCATTATTTCTAACATATATATTGAATAGCCTATTATAGTTTTTTTTTTTAAAATCGCAAAAAAAATTCTAAGTTCCCCAATTAAAATTAATTAATTTTTTTAATTAATCATTCACTTCTACTGCATACACTCCTATTCAAACTGCATACTGCTCTGAAAAAAAAAATTTGCTTCGAAAAATTTCTAAGTTCCCCAATTAAAATTAATTAATTTCCATTTTTAATTACTATTTTTAAATACAATTCACAAACTGAAAAAATATTTCCCACCCTACTCTAGTTGAAAAAAAAAATTGCTTCGAAAAATTTCTAAGTCTCGCAATTAAAATTAATTAACACTAATCCTTAATTAATCCCCTTATCTTAGGTGGTGGAGGAGGGCACTTCGGGAGTAGGGCACTTATGGAGGAGCTGAGCTGCACTTTGGGAGGAGGAGGGCACTTCGTGAGGAGGAGGGCACTTTGGGAGGAGGAGAGCAGTTCGTGAAGAGGAGCCGGTGCTGCACCTTGCACCGGCTCCAAAGCTCCTCCGGAGGTGAAACTGTCATTTCTTCTCTACTCAGAATTCTGTGATTAATTAACATTAAGATTAGGTGGAAAAAGTGGAATAGTTGATAGCTAAGTATACGCAGTTAGATGTATTTAAAATTTTTATTTTGCTAAATGAAAAAACAATGCTTCAAATTTTGTGAATAGAGTATGAAATATAAATATGCAAATTGGAGTGACGGCGAAGGGAGGGGAGGGTTACGCTAGGGGTGTTAGTATACTGCTGAATATTAGGGCTCCGGTACTTTTTTCTTAGAAATTAAGCCCTGGTTTTCATTTTTTTTACAAAGATTTTTGTACGTGCATTCTAAAATTTCGCCACTGTCTTGATCGCTTTTAATTTTTTTTTTTTTTTCTGGCATTAATTCTTTTTTGCTAGTGGATCATTCGAGACAACAAAGCTTTTTTTGCCATTACTGGTCTTAAAATCCCCCTCTCGTCTTCTAAAGTCCAAAAGTGTGTTTATTTGCTATCGACTTCATCATATTGTTCGAAGGTCATTTCATAAATGTAATATAACTTAATTTAAAACATGTGATTTAATCCTAGAATCATAATTGAAAGCCCCGTAAAAGTACCTAATTAAATAATATATCAATAGTTATGTGAATTTTTAGAACTGAATGTTGCTACCTTACCTACACCCAAATTATCCACAACATATTTCGCCTATAGTCGAATGCATGTGCATCCTTAACAGATCGCCGCATCAAAACGAATTAGTAAAAGTTTTTCAATACAATTGATAAAATATTCTGATTAAAATCTGATTATCTTTTGAGTCTTGGATGTCTTCACTTCTATTTAACTTTTGCTAACAACAAGATAAAGCCGGTCAGAGGCTACTTCACTCACGCGAACACGCCCACTCGCGTGGTGAGTTGGGCACTCAATCCTTACGGAGATTTTTTTTTTTTTAAATATCTCGTTTGCATTTTAATAATTTTAAATGATTTTCTTTTTAACACTTTCCAACCTAGTTGAAAAGTGTTTATGACCTCGGTTTGTCTGGCCGTATGGCCGTCTGTCCGTGCTCTAACTTCCGTAAATATGCTCGGATTGCCCTGCAATTTTTATATGTTATTGTCGTTAGCTATAGCATGTTCCCTATTTCAACTGAAGTGTATAGCACTTATAGTATTTTTTTTTTTTTTTTTTTTACAGAGACACTCAAAAGAATTCCGTTTCATTACGGTCTATTGGGAAAAATCATTTGAGGTTTATTTTAATGATGTTACACAATTTTCAAATACATTGTAATTAATATATATCACTAAGGTGCATTACAAGAAGCTTAATATGGAATAGGGGGTGCATAGCACTTATTAGTTACTTTACAGGGACAGTCAAAATAATTCAGTTACGTTACGTCTATGGAGGAAAATCGTTTGCGGTTTAATGAAATAATGTTTCACTATTTTAAACGCATTGAAATTTATATATATCACTAAGGTGCATTACAAGAGGTTTACTACAGAATAGTGTGTGTATAGCAGTCATCGTTCATTTACAGGGACACACAAAAAAATTCTGTACTGTCTGTTAACAATAGTTCCTGGAAATGCGTTTTAAATTGCTGAACGCGATTTTAAATTTAACCCACTTTTCGTCTATTACTTCATGTGTATAAATTCTGTATTTCATATACAGGGCAGCACAAAAGTTCGCGAACACATTTCCGTTTATTGAAAGAAACTCCAGAAGGAGAATTTTAAACTGTGCTACGCGTTTCCTAACTAAACTAAATTTAGCATCCTATGTAGCATGAGCATATATACAAATCTATAGATCATATACAGGGCTGAATAAAAATATTCGGATATTTTTCCGAATGTTGTATATGTTGGGACTATATGTTGGAAATTCCTGAAATTACTTTTTTAAATATGTTATGTGTTTTCCAAATAGTTTACTTAGATGTTATCTTTCAGCTTATGAAACGGTAATGATTTGTAAAATTATTTTGGAAGCGTTGGAAAGTGTTACATAATCTATGCTTGACGCATGATTTTTCGTTCTTGTTCATTTTTACATTGGATAGCTGAAATGGTTTTGTATTCAGTTTTTTTTTTTTTTTTTGTATGAGGATACTGTATTTTAATTAAAAAAAAAAAACTGTAAATAAAATCGAAAAAGGAAAAAAAACGGCGTTCGTAGAGATCGACCTCAGCTATCCAATGCAAATAAATGAATAAATAATAAAAATAAATAAATAAATAAATAAAACATATAATAATAATAAATAAATAAATAAATAAATAAAAATAAAATAATAATAATAATAATAATAATAATAATAATAATAATAATAAAATACAAAAGATATATTTAAAAAAATATCCCATAGGATTAGCGAGCGGGGGCCGTTTTCGCATCAGTGAAGTATAGCCTTTTAAAATTTTTTTGACTTTAGGTCAACTAACCAGATATAGATTGATTTTGTGTATTTTGATGTTCGTATATGAAAACTGTGAAGATATTCTTTATGAACTAGTCGGTGGAAGATATTCACATCATATTTAGGTTGCTTCTTTCCTATAGATAGGACACACTTATTCGTGAATCGTGTCTATGCCTACAATAATATCATGAAACTATTTGTAAAGGATAAACGTAGATAGAGAAATTTTCTACATTAGCTCCAAAATTCTTTAATTTAACTCAACTTGCTTTTTGTATATGTAAAGATGGAATTTTGTAATCTATTTTTAACTCTTACTTCCCAATAGGCCAGAATAATAATTTTAAAAAATGTACAAAGGAGTGCATCTGCGGTGTTTGACAGTACAACATTTTAACATTTTTAGAACTTTAATTTTAAATTAATAAATTAATTTTAAAGCATTTTTCCGTTAGTCGGTGATAAATCATAAATCGCCAAATTTTAGGTAGATTTCGTAAGAAATACTTACCTATTACATTCTCCCCTATGTTAGAATTTTTGAAATAGTTGTGCAGATTTGTACAATGGCCAGTCTTTTAACTGATTTTTTTTTTTTTTTTTTTTCTGAAATCAGACTAAACCATCGAATTCCACGGAAACAAGATATAACGTCTGATATAAATTTTGGACGTACAGATATTGACTTTGAACTGTTTTACTTGTTAAAGCTGGGGGAAATTGCTCTAAATGCAAGAAAACCCTGTCAAAACAGAACCTGTCTATAACGGAAACCTGTGTTAAATCGAAATAATTTATGGTCCCGATGGAAATCAACATACAATTATACGCGCTAAGATGGAAGTTTCTTTATAAGATATTTTTTTTCCACGGTTCGTTTTCTCGATTTCGCATGCAAAATTAAGGCAAGGTGACCGTTTTCACAGGTGAAATAAATTTTAAATCTGTATTGTAGTTAGGTCTGGGGAAATTTTGCTTTCATTAGACTCTGGTCAGTGAGATCTCGACTTACTTTTTATTTTCTTCTATGATTTTGTCCGAATCTTTTTTTTTTACTGAAGTACACTATAAATTGCTAATTTAAAAGTATGGTGCGCATTGTATTTATCGTTCATTTACAGAAACACACAAAATAAAACGTGCAATAATTACAGTCTGTGTTTGATAAGTGTATTTTCAACTTTCGTTTGCGTTTTTAAGTAACTTTTTGCATAGTACGTGGTGTGTATAAATTCGGTTGATCATATACGGGGCTACACAGTGGAATTCGTAAGTATTACAGGCTGTGGGAGTGAATTTCTTAAGGGTAGTTTTTAATTGTGTGATGCATTTTCCTATATTTAGTAGACTAATAGACGTTTCTGGAATATAAATAAATTCCTGTATAAGAATATATACATGTACAAGAAGATAATGCTTTGTCGTTTACGGTTGGTA
Source organism: Maratus michaelseni (assembly GCA_963931845.1). Taxonomy (NCBI): domain Eukaryota; kingdom Metazoa; phylum Arthropoda; class Arachnida; order Araneae; family Salticidae; genus Maratus; species Maratus michaelseni. The sequence goes on along the minus strand of OZ007590.1, from coordinate 405,767,774 downwards.
ATTGCTGGAAGTGAGTTTTAAGTTGCCCTGTGCGTTTTTTATACCTGAATGAAATTTTAGTTTAGTATGCAGTATGTACGAAAGTCTTTAGATAATGTTCAGTACTGTACAAAAGATTTCGAATGTATTGCAATCGGTTGGCAAAAATTGCCTAATGTTAATTTTCTAACTGAACTAAATTTTATCATCGCATGTAGTATATATACAAATCTATACAGTGCTGCACAAAATAATTCGGCTACCTTTTTGACTATGAAAGATAATTGCGAAAACTGGACTTTTAAATATGTTATATGTTTCCTATACTGTTTACTTACATATCTTCTTTCACATTATTTAACGGTGAAGTTTCGTTACAGTTTTCTTGATGTGTTGGAAAGTCAGAAAGTATTTCATAATCTATGCTTTACGCATGATTTTTCGTTCTTGTTATTTTTTATTTATATATTTATTTCTTTATATTAACTACAAAAAGTAACATTTAATTGTTCATTTTATCACCATGGAAACAATAGAATATATATATCGTCTGCTTTATTTATAAGAATTAAAAACGTTTATTTTGGCCTAGTGTAATGAAAGATAACTGGCTCGGGTATATCGGGGTATATTAAAGCTTGATATTTTTAACCTGAATTATATCTGATTTCTTTTTTCTCGTTTGTCATAGTCTTGAGAGTGATTTTGTGAATTTTATATCTCGCATCTGTTCAACTATTTGATTAGTTTTTATGGTATTGTTGTAAAAATTCAAGATTGTACCTTATCGTATCTTATTAATGGAAGACAAGATCAATCGGTTTGAATCAAAACCAGGCTATTATGTACGAAAAACTGGAGAAATCAGCGAATATTTTTACGGGGAACGAATGGTTTCCACAATAACATGGTAAGATTTTTTTGAAAAATAAAATATAAACCTGTGAATATTTTCTAATTAAAGTATAAAACGTATGTAATTAAACAGATGATCACGAATTTAGGTAAAATAATTTTTGTTTACTCCCTGCTTGTTTTTTGATTTTTTTTAAGGATTTGTCATTGCAATATATTGCTTCAAGCATATGCACGCGTACTATGTCAGTCATCTTATAAGAATTTCATTCCCACAGCTTATAACTTGAGTTCTACTAAATAAATTTCGATGGAAACTTACACTGTTAGTTAAGTAATGTTTCAGGGTAGGTTTTAGTATATAACATATCGTTATACGTTGCTTAGTTGTGGAATCATAAGGAGAAGTTCTATAACCAGGTGAACCCGATTATGAAAGATTAGCCTTTATAAAAAGCTCTACTGGACGGATTTTGATGAGACTTGCATTGCTAGGTAGATAATTTTTCAGGGATAGTTTTAGTATTTGCATATCGTTCTTTATCAAATCCTACTGTAAATATTCAACAAAAAATGTTGTCCTTAACAGCCTTAAATTTAGACTTTTTTTTTTCTCTATAAAGTACTGTTTTGCAAACTTGCGGAGTTAATATTTACAAAACTGTGTAAGATAGACGTTCGAACTTTTTAATTTATTTATAATTAATAACACTATACTATAATTTTCAAAGTATTAACGCACATATTTGTTTATATAGAGCTATTTACGGCTCGTGAATGGCTTCTTAGGGCGCTACACGCATGGAGCTAACTTTTACGGGATTTTTTGTTATTGCTATTTTTAAAAAGTTATCCTTCCCTTCTCTAATTGAATAATTTTATGTGATTTAATAAAGCGAAGATTTTTCTTTTTTAAATAGTGGTAACAAACATGCATAAAAGTTGGATCCATCCATACAGTGCCCTAAAACGGCAATCACGAGCTGCCACTATATAAACAAAAGGAGAAATAATTTTAAAATATGAAATAGTAATGAATGAAATCGCGAATTGGCCAGTCTAGCTTTGACCGATATTGGCCGGTCCAACTTTGACCGATATTTGCATGCCCGACTTTGGCGGATATTGAGCTGCAATACTGTCCAATGCAGACAATCGATGTCGTCCAATATTGGTAAAAAGTCAACCGTTCATATTGGCCAGTCCGATTTAGCCCGACATTGCAAAATCACTGTTTACGATATTGCTGTGCTACCAGGGATAATGCTTTAAAATGACTCCCAGGGGAAGATCCTGGCTGCACCACTACTATAAATTTATGTCTTTAGAGGTGCATGGTTGTGTTTTTAACTGCATTATACTTTTTCCTTAACTGCTCTTAATACTTTGTTTATACTTTTAACACATTGTTCTATCTTAATGAGGGTTTAAAATTTGTACATTTCTCCTTGCAGCTTATTAAAGAAAGAATTCGATTCTCTAAACTGGAACGATGTTGTCGAGATTTTCACCGAAGCTCTATCACTGAAGCACGAAGCTTTAGTGAAGCACTGTATCTGCTACTTCCTTGACCAAGTCAAAATCTCTAACGCCTGCAGTTTTCTGGAACTTTCGATGACATTTTCCATACAGAAGCTCTACGAGAAATGTCTCGAAATTTGCACTGAGATCGGATTCCTACTTCTAGAATTGGACGATTTTTACTGCATCCGTTTAGAAACGGCCGTCGTGATTGCTTCTCAGCCAAAATTGAATGTAGTGGGTGAAACTGAGCTATTCTGCGCCCTCTGGTTAAGGGCAACTCTTGACTGCTGCCGGAATGATTCGAAATTGACCACCCAGAATATCGCGAAGTTTTTCAAATATTATTCGCCTTGCATAAATTTTCAAGGAATCGACGTACAAAAGCTGAAAACCTACAACAATAACAACATCATGGAGTATTATGAGTTGAAAAAGACATCTTCAAAAGCGCCCGCAGTTCCTGCAAGAAAATACAGGTGTCCGATGAAACTGGATCCAAAATTCTTCATCTGTTACGAATTAAGGAATGTCCAAAATTTTGTCCCACTTTATGAAAAGAATTACGAAACAAAATTTTCTGTTGAAAGCGATGCATATCTGCTGCAGGCCAAACTCTCATGCGTCATTACTGTTGCATTTCACGAAATTAGAAAAATATCATTCAGTTTAAAAAATGATGAAAATGTCATATTCGAAGTGAAAGACATTTTGAACTGTTCTTTTAAAAACAGAAATCGTGGATCCGTTAGGTATTTTGCTGGCAATCGCATCGAAGAATTCGTGTACTATCCTCCAACTGCTATAAAGTTATGTCCTCATGTAACTTACACACTTGCCATAGAAAAATCGCCAAATGAACTTCTCTGGTTTTCAGGAGTCAATGAAGAAAACCCATTCATAAAGTTCCAGTCTGTAAATATCGCTTGTTTAACTGGGATGAAGCTGCTTAAAATTTCATAACTCACTTCACTATATTTTAAGTATCGAGTATTTATTAGCATTTACTCATTCTTATTTCTGGATAACTTTATTGTAAAAGAACAATAAATAATAGAAAATTCCCCACAGCCTTATTTTAATGACAAATTAAAACAACAGAGTTATAAAAACTACACATATCTTATTTTATTTATTTATTTTAAGAATCAAGATTTAAGTCATATTAAAAGACTATAGTATATAACCCCGTTAAAAATGACAGATTGTTGATCTGCGTTTCTTTTTCATATAAGACTTCCTACAAACAAACAGCATGAAGACTTTATTATTGAAAGGTTTGTACTGTAAAAAGGTACATTTTAAAAATGACAAATGATTTCTACAAATAAAAATGATGAGGATATATATATATATATATATATATATATATATATATTTTTTTTAATTAAATTTCGGAAGTAGTTCAACGATTGGACAAAACATTCAAATTAAATATTAACAAATAATCCATGTGCGAAAGTTTTTGTAAAAAAGTGTTATCAATGAGTTTCTAAGCCGATTGACTCCCCACATAACTCATTGTTTGATTACATAAGCAGAATTAAATGCAAATTACGTTGTACTATGTATTCCTTATATTTTAATTACGTTTGATAAGAAAGAATCATTTTACAGTATATGACCCCTTATCCGATTCCAAAATCCGGAAAAACCCGAAGTCAGCAAAAAAATTTCGAAAATTTTCTAAATTTGTATAATTTTACAAAAATTTTAGAATTTTTGAAATTTTTCGAAAATTTTAGCGATTTTTAATTTTTTTTCAGACTATTGTGTTTCAGTGTGTTGACTAAAATATTGTTACTTCGGTAGCGGGTGAACACGCCCCCCTTCCCTTCTTCCCGAAATTAGAAACAAATCATTTTTCTCTCAAATTTTAGTTTAAAATTAATTTATATTACGATTCGTTTGAAACAAAAAATAGTTATATATTTATTTCATCAAGGGTGATTCTGTTCTGAATTTTCCTAAAAATTTAAGACATTCGGTTTCGAAAATTTTAGTCTTCAGTCCAAAGATTCGAACATAACAAAATCTCGAATTTTGAGCGATCGTCGCCGAAAAAAACAATTATGTCTATCGTTCGAAGAAAAAGTAGACAATTTCTTCAAAGGATTGCGGAAACAACTTGAATTTTGTCAAAGGATTGAACAAAAAACGCAAATTTGGTCGCAGAATTGCGAAAAAACGCTAATTTTGTTAACAAATCGCAGAAAATACGCGATTTCCGACAAAGGCTTGCAAAGAAAACGCAAATTTCTTCCAAGGACTCCAAAAAAATGTAAAATTTCTTCAAGGGATCACAAAAAAAAAAAAAAAAACCACAAATTTGGTTAAAAGATCGAAAAAAAAAACGCGAATTTCGTCAAATAATCGCGGAAAAGCATGAATTTCTCCAAAGGATCGCAAAAAAAAAAAAAAAAAAAAAAAACGCAAATTTCTTCAAAGCACTGCAAAAAAAATTCTAATTTCGTTAAGGGATCGCGAAAAAAGTGGAATTTCGTCAAATGATCGCAGGAAAAAAACACAAATTTTGTCAAAAGATCACAGAAAAAATGCGAATTCCGTCAAAGGATCGCGAAAAAAAAAAACGCCGCTAATTTCGTCAAAGAATCTCAGAAAAAAACTCGAATTTTGTCAAAGGATCGTAAATAAAAGGTAAATTTCGTCAAAGAATAGCAAAAAACGCAAATTTCTTCAAAGGACCACGAAAAAATTATATTTCGTCAAAGGATCGTAGAAGAAAAACGCAAATTTTGTCAAAGAATAGCAGAAAAAAATGCAAATTTTGTCAAAGAATCACGAAAAAAAAGCATGAATTTTGTCAAATAATCGTGAACTTCGAGAGGACCCAAAATCCGAAAAATTCCAAAACTCGGAAAGCTTTTGGTCCAGAGGATTTCGCATAATAGGTCCTGTACTGTATTTAAGATGAAAGCAAAATTTCAAAATACGCCAGTAGATGGCGCCAATGTACTGGATTGATCACTCAAATCCTCCGTACGAAAGAATTCACCGCTATTTCTGAAAAGAAAAGTGCTGACAGAAAAAAATATATACAGAAATGTTGATATACGTGTTTTATATGAAATAGTTTTTGAAGGTTTTAAACAAAATTAAAATATTTAAAAGCTCTAATATGCTTTTACAAATATTTTAACAGCAGAATCGGATGAAGCATAGCTTTTTCATTAAGCCTAACATGGCGTTTAACTATGGTCGATTCGCAGATCAGAGGCTCAGAATCAGTCGAGCCCGGAGCCGTTACAGACACTTTCTTGCTTTCGGATTTTATTATAAGTAAGATAAAATATGGTAGCAAAATATGTAGAGTGGTCATGCTTAAGTTGGTATAATCAGAAAAACAGGACGACAGTTTAAATATATTGAGTGGAATGTTTTCGAATCAGTTTAAAGAGAGAAATTTAAGGGTAATGGGAAAAAATATGATAACCGATATAACTAGATGATAATAATCGAGATTCGAGGATATTCGAGTGTGCAGATCATATTCTATTTATTTATTTTTAAGAATTAAGATTTAAGTCATATTGAAAGATAAAATCGAAAAGATCAGAGAAGTATGGAGACAGTTAACTATACTGGAAAGGGAACTACTTTTTGCTGAAGTTGGCACCAATGCATTGAGACCTGGTGTATTTTACAGCATTATAGGTATTATAAGTGTAGGTATATATGTATAGGATTTCCTGCCAAGATATATTTTCAGGAATTGCACCACTATTTCGAAAATGAATATTTGTTTTATTTAATGACAGAAATTTGCGATTAAACGACGAGAAGATCTTATTTTAAAATAATGGTTTAGAAAAGTTGAAACAAAACCATTATTTTTTGCACCTATGCTGATGAGACATAGAATCTAAAAGGGCTAATAAAAATCTTTTAGTCTTATTAGGAACCTCTATAAATACAGGTCCAGGTTTATTGCACCCCTTTTATGGCTTGTTTAAATTATATATTAATAATTGCATTAAAAGAAAAGAAAGGCATGTATGCCGCAAAAGTAATGACAGATTACAAATATAATCATACATACATAAAATAAAGTACAAAATCTTCAAAAAAAAAATGCAGTTTTGAAAATAATTTTATCTATTGTGTTTAAAAAAATCGGAATTCTTCAAACATATTTGCCATAGCCTCCAAATAACTTTGTCAGGACTGCCTCCTGCCGCAATGCGGTATTGTCTATTTAGACGTTAAGTATTTAATGCGATGCAGTGGTCTGAGTTTAAAAAAATGTGCGTGTTTTGAATTGCTAAAAATTCCCGAACGACACCGGGGAGCGATGGAACATTGAATAATATGGAATCGCTCTTTATTGATCCTCTAATAATGTAGTTTACGACTAATTATTAACGTATTAATACTGCATAATGGATTTGTAGTGTAGAATGCTTGTTGCTCAGAACTATTGATTAATAAACACATTTCCATTAGGGATAATTGTGTCCGGGTCCTTCTACTGGGGAAACACCTACAGCCCTCGATCCTATGCTGATTTAAAGATCGGTGACTGCACATTTATTAATAACATACTAGTAAAATATTTCATAATCCATACCTTCTATTTTCTGGACCGTTTACTGACTTATGAATCAGGTTACACTGCTAAATAGGTATTTGACATGGAACGACGCAATCGTCTCGAGTGGAGTCCTCGATATGAATAACAAGAGTGAAGAGTTATTTTTATGATAACTGGAGAGCCGTAAATTTACATCGACCAGCGAGTGTAGAGAACTGTTACCACATATAAAAAGATTAAATTTCATGCGCAATCATTTTAGTTCTCAAAGCCATAATTTTGCACTTCTTGAAATAAAAAAGATATTTCTTCAAGAAACATTAAGAATAAATATACAGGTTGTTCCAAAATTCGACCGACAAATTAAGAGGGATGATAGAAGGCATCAAGAGGATGAAAACTTACATGGGGTCACAAACCAAGTTTAGTGGGAGAAAATCGCAAAAATAGTTATGAAGGGTGTGACGCCGAGTGGAATAAAAAGGGCCAATGATAGGTAGAAAAAACATCTATAGGACGTCAAGCATGATTACAATGCATTGCAGTTCAACGTCAGAAAGGAGACGACGACACATTTTCATAGAAATTGTTTGAAGTTGCGGCCACGAAGGTCATTGCACAGCCGACACCGACAAACGAAGGAGATTGCTGGACGCGTTAAAACATATTCCCAGAGTTGCCAAGTCTCCGGCTTTTTGTACACCAGTAATTGTTTAGAGAAAAATATTTTTCTTTCAAATCACGGAATGCTATAATTTAATAAAACAACATTTTCTGTACTAAAATACTGGTATCCAAAAAGCCGGAGACTTGGCAAGTCTGTATTCCTATAAAAATGTCTCGTCGTCTCCTTTCTGACGTTTAACTGTAAAGCATTGTAATCATGTTTGACGTCATATAAAATGTTTTTTCTATTTATTATTGGCCTTTTTTGTTTCACTCGCCGTCACACCCTTCCTAAATATTTTTGTGATTTTCTCCCATTAAACATTATTTGCGACATCATATTCTATGGAAAGTTTTCATCCTCTTGATGCCTTCTATAACTCTTCTTATTTTGTCGGTCGAATTTTGAAACACTCTGTATATTGCTTTCAAACGTGATTCTATAAAATATTAGCATGGCTTTTAAATAAGTAATAATAATTATAAACATCATTTTAATTGATACCAAAATCGTTATTGATTAATAAACACATTTCCATTAGGGGTAATTGTGTCCGATTCCTTCTACTGGGGAAACACCTACTAGAGCCCTCGATCCTATGCTGATTTAAAGATCGGTGACTGCACATTTATTAATAACATGCTAGTAAAATATTTCATAATCCATACCTTCTATTTTCTGGACTGTTTACTAACTTATGAATCAGGTTACACAGCTAAATAGGTATTTGGCATGGAATGACGCAATCGTCTCGAGTGGAGTCCTCGATATGAATAACAAGGGTGAAGCGTTATTTTTATGATAACTGGAGAGCCGTAAATTTACATTGACCAGCGAGTGTAGAGAACTGTTACCACATAAAATAAACTTGAGTCATGAAAAACAACACTCATTTGAATCAATATTCACCTTTCTACTATAATAATTATTTAAAAACAACACAAAATGTCACAAAACATATATGCCTCATTTAATAAAAAACATTTACTTATGGTGTTTTAAAAAAAATACAAAACTGTATTTCACATTTGATAAAACCTAGCGCTTTCGAGCCACCTTAGCTCATCATCAGGGTTAAAAAACACTAATACGTGGACACACACAAAACAAATAGTCTAAAACTAGTAAAACCATCATTTTCTGCTGAAGAAAAGGTCAAACCATTACAAACAGGTCACTAGGGGTAGGAAGCATTGGGAGGGATGTGCCAATCTTATTCAATCTTGAACTATCTGTAAAAGTTTATACCATAATTTAGGGACGTTGTAAGATACCGAATCATTGCATGTTTTATCTTTCCTGGTTAAAATTTCTATGGATTCACTTCTCATTGCTTGATGAAAGGAGGTTGTGGGTTTAATTATTTTAGCTTTATCAAAATCTATTTTAATCGACTGTTCTTGCTTTAATCTGGAAAGTGCCGTTTTACTTCTATTGTATTTGATATCTGCAATATGTTCTTTTAACCGAATTTTAAATTTTCTTAAAGTCATACCAATGTAGTCTTTAACTTTATAACATTTCATCCTATTTTCAATTATTTCTATAGTAACTGGGATTCTATAAATTCCTGCTAAATCTTCTATCGGTATGGGATCAATCTTCTTATGTAGTAACGTTTTCAATTTAACTGGAGGTTATAGAATCCCAGTTACTATAGACCTCTAGTTAAATTGAAAGCGTTACTACATAAGAAGATTGATCCCATACCGATAGAAGATTTAGCAGGAATTTATAGAATCCCATTTACTATAGAAATAATTGAACCTCCAGTTAAATTGAAAGCGTTACTACATAAGAAGATTGATCCCATACCGATAGAAGATTTAGCAGGAATTTATAGAATCCCATTTACTATAGAAATAATTGAACCTCCAGTTAAATTGAAAGCGTTACTACATAAGAAGATTGATCCCATACCGATAGAAGATTTAGCAGGAATTTATAGTATCCCAGTTACTATAGAAATATTTGAATCTCCAGTTAAATTGAAAGCGTTACTACATAAGAAGATTGATCCCATACCGATAGAAGATTTAGCAGGAATTTATAGTATCCCAGTTACTATAGAAATAATTGAACCTCCAGTTAAATTGAAAGCTTTACTACATAAGAAGATTGATCCCATACCGATAGAAGATTTAGCAGGAATTTATAGAATCCCAGTTATTATTAGACAGGTAGGCGGCAGCGGTTGACTCGTAGGTTTCCCATTGTATCTTCCTGCACCCAAAGGTATGAAAACATGGAGGACTGGAGGTATATGAAATGGAGTATATGAGGAGGTATGTGAAATAGAGTTTTGTATTTTTTTAAAAACACCTTAAGTAAATGTTTTTTATTAAATGATGCATATATGTTTTGTGACATTTTGTGTTGTTTTTAAATAATTGTTACCACATATATAAAGATTAAATTTCATGCGCAATCATTTTAGTTCTCAAAGCCATAATTTTGCACTTCTTGAAATAAAAAAGATATTTCTTCAAGAAACATTAAGAATAAAATATACAGGTTGTTCCAAAATTCGACCGACAAATTAAGAGGGATGATAGAAGGCATCAAAAGGATGAAAAGTTACTATAGAACATGGGGTGGCAAACCACGTTTAGTGGGAAAAAATTGCAAAAATAGTTATGAAGAGTGTGACGCCGAGCGGAATAAAAAGGGCCAATAATAAATAGAAAAAACATTTATAGGACGTCAAGCATGATTACAATGCATTGCAGTTCAATGTCAGAAAAGAGACGACGCCACTTTTTTATAGAAATTGTTCGAAGTTGCTGCCACGAAGGTCATTTCACAGCCGACACCGACAGACGAAGGATGGCCGGGCGCGTTAAAATATATTTCTATAAAAAGTCTCATCGTCTTCTTTCTGACGTTGAACTGTAATGCATTGTAATCATGTTTGACGTCCTATAAATGTTTTTTCTATTTATTATTGGCACTTTTTGTTCCACTCGACGTCACATCCTTCATAAATATTTTTGTGATTTTCTCCCACTAAACATGTTTTGCTAACCCGTATTCTATGGTAAGTTTTCATCCTCTTGATGCCTCCTATAACCCCTCTTCATTTGTCGGTCGAATTTTGAAACACCCTGTATGTTGCTTTCAAATGTAATTTTATAAAATATTAATATGCATTTTAAATAAGTAATAATAATTATAAAAATCATTTTAATTGATACCAAAATCGTTATTCAAATTGTAATTCTTATGAATTATTTTGCAATATTTCCAGAATTTCGATGACACACTAAAAAAATAAACATTCCAACGACATAAAAAAATTATTTTGGCACCAAATAGTGATATTTAAAAGTGAACGAATCGTATAGAATGTAGGGAGGTTAAAAAGTGGAAGAATTGTATAGAATTTTTTAGCAGTTGTGAATTATTATAATTTTTGCAATAACACAATTTTTTTATTCTTTGAGGTCATAAACAGAAATGATGTAGGAATTGTTTTCTTACCAATGTCCGGGAATAATGTAATTGTATTTATGAAATTAAACACCCTTTTAATAAAAATCTTTATTTGATCAGCATGGAGTATTAAACGTGTTTTCTTCCTGGGTATTTAAAAAAGTTTGTAAAAAATAATAATCAACCTCTGAGGGCGTATTATAAGATCGCTGGTAGTGATAATTTTTGTGAAATCTATGATTAACGTATTTTCTTCAGCAAAATATCAGCATCACTTCACCGGATCTATGGTACAACATCGACTAGCTCTGTACTATACGTTCAGAAATAAATGTTTTTAAACGGGGTCTCAAAAAATAAATTCAGAATTTTAAAAAAATCATACGCTGAAAACGAATTTCAACTGGGAGCGAAAAATGATATGCCGAAAATGCATTATGTTATCCGTGGCGTCATCGACCACACTCACGATCGCAGAGAGCATACAGGAACAATGACGTAGCAGCACTGTAAGCACACAAAAATCGCTTCTACTACCACACAAAAAAATAATAACCCGCTGAGCACAAAAACACAACCAGTGTGAGAATCGTCACATCATCTACGTTCTTTAACGAGAAGAAATCGGCCATGATTTTACATTGCCGAAAAAATCTAAAAGCGTCCCAATGTATAGAGAAAATAACAGTTATCCATTTTATGTAAGGTTTTTACAGCTCTCTCGTTCTATATAATAACTTCAGCAACTGCTCACATTGACGGGACGACATCAGATTGCAATGAAAGAGACAACGAAGAAAAAATTACTCAAAAATAGGTGATATAACTTTTGGACTATGGCCGAATATGAATAATTAAAAAATGTCTCGGTGCATGTGCTACACAAAAAAAAAAAAAAGGTTAAGTGAATATGATAAAACTTGACAAAAAGCAAAGATATAGTAAAAATGTCCATACTCTAATTCCCGTAAATATACTCAGATTGCCATGTAATTTGATATATATTATTGAGGTTTACCCTGGTATGTTCAGTATTGGAGCGTATCATTTATAGTGGATTCACAGGGACACTCAAAAGTATTCCGTTACATTGCGGACAGTGGGGAAGAATTGTTTTCAATCTATTTTAATAATTTCACACTATTTGAATTTGAAATATAATAAAATTGTTACGCATTACTTAGGTGGGCGACAAGTTTACTATGGCCAATTGAATAAGTAGCAATCATAGATCGTTTACAGGGACACTAAAAACTATTTCGTTACATTATGGTCAATGGGAAAATATCGTTTTCAATGCATTTTAATCATATTACATTGTTTATAACATAATAAAATTGATATGCATCACTGAGGTACAGCACCTAGAATAAATAGTGTGGTAATCTGCTACAAAATAGTACTAAAAAAATTGAATCCAATAAATGTACAACGTTTCTGAAAATATAACGATGGGATCGCAGCGCCATCTTCTCAACGTAAACATTGTATAAGAATGTTTTGGCTGGTGGTAAGTATTTTAAATACTTAAATTATATCCTTTTCTCCTCTGACTTAATGATTTTTATAAGCTTTTTTAAATTTATGAAAGCATGGTTAAAAAACGTGATACGCATTGTTTTGTCTCTGGTTGCAATATTATCGTAGCAGCACCGTTACACATTTATAGGCTACAACTTTTTAGCACTTTTTAAAGTATTTCAAGGATAGCCGGTTTCCACACTAAATTCTAGGAGCTGTAACTGAGGGGAATGTTATCATGCTTAGCAATTATAGTTCGTTGGCAAGGATGCACACAAAAGAATTCCATTACATAAATGTCTATAGGAAAAAATCGTTTGCCTCGAGATTTTACGATAACCCGAAAGCTATCTTAAGATGAAGCGCAAGTAAATATGCGCCCAACCCCTACAAACTCTGACTATGATCTCTGATTGGCTGATTATTTCCCCCGCGGGGAAACTAACGCTTGGAGGAGGCGCATAATTCCCCTGTCCACCGCGGATAGACGATTGCCATTATCATGCTTTCTGATTAGTTGTTAATCCGAACGCTTCTTAAGTCATTTCTGATTGAACTTGGTTTCTTATATAATATCTATTAATTTCTATATAATCTAATTAATTTGCAACTTTAATATAATAAAAATTATAGTAATATAATCTAATTAATTTCTATATAATCTAATCTCTATATAATATAATATTTCTATATAATCTAATAATATATATTAATTTCTTATATCATATAGTCTTATATCTTCATAATCCTCCAAAATACCGGAAATGACTTAAAAAGCGTTTGATTTTACAAATAATCAGAAAGCGTAAAAATCCCAATCGTCGATCGGCGGTGGAGACGGAAATTATGCGCTTGAGGCACCAAGTAAAGATCGATTGCAGGAACCGGAATCAGGATCCTACAATATCCAGCGTAAGATTTTAAAAGGTAGCGAGACATCATAATCCCAGCCCAAGTTCCATAAAATCTGTTCAGCAGAACTCAAGTTATAAGCAGCCGGAACAAATCGAAATTCCCATTTGCATTAGATTGTTTACAGTGACTAGCTTGCGCCAAAATTTGGACAAAAACTTCTAATCTAAACTACTCTGATAGATAAAGGTATTTTACTCCAAACTGAATCAGGCAACGGATTCCGTTCCGAGTGCGTTTCGATTTTACATCCGAACCATATTTTCTTTGGAGTATTTTGATTGGTTGGAATGCTCATGGTCTGAAGGGTCAAATACATACATGTAGTGTGTTGTAAACAATGACAGAGGGGAATGTTTACAATATTCTCTGTTGTAGATGATATATTCCTTTTTATTAGAAGTTATTTTTTTTCAAGAATTAATAATTCGTGAGGTTTGTTAAGAACTGAATTTATAGTTGATACTTCGTAATTATTTTTTGTGCCAAAAACTTGAGTTTTTTCTTTCAACCGTAAATACGCAGCTAATTTATTTATTGAGTTTTATTTATTTTTGAAAAGATCTAATATTTTCTTTTACCTTGTATCTATTTGTGTTTTTAAATTAGAAACGTTTATTTTAAAGAAACTTTTAATGTACATTTATATTTTCCAGCTATAACACATGTGTTGTAAAAAATGAGCACTTTTCAAACAAATTATCAGGCTCTTGTAACTGAAGAAAATGAAGTGCCACATGAAAGTGTCATTTTTCATGCTGCATCAGAAGGTGGAAAACGTAAGTGATATGATATTTATATAGCCTTTTCAAGTTTGATTTTAGTTTTATTGTGTTGGTGGAACTGTTATCTTAGGGATCTGTGTAGGAAGAATTTGGGTTCTTTAATGGACCCTTCACAAAATTTTTCACCTTAAAACAGGACCTGTCACAAAATTCTTTATCTTAAAAATAAATCTTTAATGAAACTTTTCAGTCTCCAAACTGAACTTTTCACAAATTTACTCATTTTAAAGTGAAATCGAACTTGTCACAAAAAAGTCGAAGTCGCCAATGAGTTTATTACCTAGCTTTTACTTATAAAGGATCTTGTTAAAAATGTATAAACAGGAACCTAAATATAATGATAATTTCAGATTCACAAAATTATGACTAGATTTTTCTCAAATATAAAAAACTGTTCACAATTTTACAAAAAACAGGACCTAATGAGAAAAGTCTAGCCAGATCACCCTGTATCTATATTTCAGAACATAAAAACAGAGTTTAATTGAGCCTTGCAAGTTCTGTTTCTAAAATTGTGGCACTTTATTGTACTATAATTTTGATTCAAGACATGCATCATAATTCCATGATATTCTTAAGTATTCGTTTTTTCTGTTCATTTTGTAAGTGAAAAACCGTGTAACTGGTTATAAATTAGAAAGAAAAGACATTAATTCATTAAATTAATTGTGTCTTGTATTGTAACTTGAACCTACAACAAATATTGTACATTCAAGGTTCAACACATTATCACATTTTAAATAACATCACCATAATGCTAACTAAGCCTAATTTAACTTGAACCACATGTTTCTATTGCTAATGTTATATACTATCAGATATAATTTTATATTTGCATGTAAATAACGCATGTTAAATATGTTTTTTGAAAAAATGTTTTTTTTGTATGAATAATTTTTAATTAATAGACTTAATTCATTAAATTAATTGTGTCTTGTATTGTAACTTGAACCTTACTACAAATATTGTACATTCAAGGTTCAACACATTATCACATTTTAAATAACATCACCATAATGCTAACTAAGCCTAATTTAACTTGAACCACATGTTTCTATTGCTAATGTTATATACTATCAGATATAATTTTATATTTGCATGTAAATAACACATGTTAAATATGTTTTTTGAAAAAATGTTTTTTTTGTATGAATAATTTTTAATTAATAGACTTAATTCATTAAATTAATTGTGTCTTGTATTGTAACTTGAACCTTACTACAAATATTGTACATTCAAGGTTCAACACATTATCACATTTTAAATAACATCACCATAATGCTAACTAAGCCTAATTTAACCTGAACCACATGTTTCTATTGCTAATGTTATATACTATCAGATATAATTTTATATTTGCATGTAAATAACACATGTTAAATATGTTTTTTGAAAAAAATGTTTTTTTTGTATGAATAATTTTGTTTTTTTGCAATTACCAAACATAATCAATAGTTTACAGCTCAATTAAACAGTACTTTAGAGTTTGTAACGGGTCTGCAATATTCTAAAGAATATGCAAAATGATATGTGTCTGTAGACATGTGATTCACAAAACCTGATCTATACTATCACTACTTTTTACTTTCAGAATACATAGTGTAAGTAATGTATTTTATTCATGATTTGTATGTAATGTGTGTGAACATAATAACTCCTAAATGGTATTTCCTCACTGAGCTTTCATTTGGTGAATATGTTATAGACCACTGTCCCAAAAATTGTATAGATTTTTGTAAAAATCGGCCAAGGATTAGGTGTATAATCCATTTTCAAACCATTTTGTGACTGGGGAAGAGTCCCATATCCTGTGCTGGAGATTTTGTCGCCAAATTTGGCGCGGTTTACTGGGCGATAGATGTTTCGTTCTTGTTTACGTTTTTTCCTTGACTTTCGACGGCTTAACGGACCCTGGGGTTGCTTTAGTTCGGAAATCGCGTTATAAGGGAGATCTTGAAGCTTATTTGTTAATTAGTACCACGTGAGTAGTAGTTACTCAGCTAAATTTTGAAAATCTGTTAGATCGCATTAGTGTCTGTGCTGCTGGTAAGGTAAGGTAACTGGGTAAGCCTCTTGCCGTTTACTTATTTTTTTTTTTACTTTTTTTTTGTATTTTATTAGGATTTTTGCATTAGCTATTTATAATGCTTCCTTTATTAAAGGTATTATTAGGTTATATAGCAAATGAAAAGTGATATTTGGCCTTATGTACGTACAGATACGCACAGCTTTTTTTTTTTTTTTTCTTAGGATTTTTCCTGATTTTTAGGATTAGCTGTTTAAAATGCACCCTTTATTAAAGAGGGGTTGTTTTTAGGGTAGATATTTTTAAAAAATGGCCTTATGTTGCACGTTTTGCCGCATTGTCTATACAGATTCCGGCAAATAATACCATTACAAATTTTACATTTTCTCTGAATCGCCGTCTCATTTATTGTTATTTATTTATATTTATCCTTTTACTTAATATTTAATAATTTTTTTTTTGGCAGTTGTAAGCGATATTTTAGCTGCATTAAAAGTTTCTATTAAGTTTTTTCTTTTTTTCAATGTCCAAAATTATTTAGGAACGGGGGGGGGGGGGGGGGGGGGGGGTTCAGGTGGGCAGAGCCCCCCTGACAATAACAAATATTTATTTATTTCAAAAAAAGCATATTTGTTTTGTTTTTTACTCATTAGTTTATTTAGAATGCTGCTAAAATTAGTGTAATTGCATCGTAACAATTTTTTTAAGATGGCGGTAAAACTTCATTAAATCTTTATGTTATTTATAAATCCATGTTTTTACATCATTTTCTGTTTTTAAAAATGGTGCAAAATCATTGATTTATAAATAACAAATATTTAAAAATTGATGTTTTTCTGCCGATAAGTATAAACGGCAAAGCAAGAGGCTTACCCAGATACATTTTTTTTAAGATGGCGGAAAAACTTCGTTAAATCTTTGTTATTTATAAATCCATGTTTTTACATCATTTTCTGTTTTTAAAAATGGTGCAAAATCATTGATTTATAAATAACATAAATATTTAAAAATGATGTTTTTCTGCTGTCTTGGAAAAAATTTCATGTCGCCAAAACGGCATTTTGGCGAAAAAAATTTCGCCAAGTTCGCCAAGCAGCACAGGATACGGAACTCTTCCCTGTGACTGATTCTATAAGGGAAAATCACCCAGGAAATGTGACAGAGTAAAAGTTATAAAAAATTGCAGCAATGTCATGAAACATTAGTGGCACAGAGGTAATGTCTACAGTTTTAAAACAGAAGGCCCAGTGTTCAAATCCAACTGATTCCATTGTGCAACTAAATACGATTGTTTTCAGCATCAGGCAACTATGGCAAGGACTACTATTTTAACCCAAAAGAAACTGTTTTGGGAAAAAAAGAGACAATTTTCCAATCTCCACTACTAGTTTCGTAAAAAACAGATTTTTCATCCGTCCCAGAACTGACAACTCTTCTTTTTTTAAAAACCCCAATGTTATATTTCAATATCAGTTTCTTTATTCAATTTTTAAAATCTATAGAAACTTCAATTTGAAATAAAAGAAATGGAATAGCTTTGGCATTAGCCTGCGGTTCGCCATCTTGTTTTTTAAATCAAAACATATTTGTTTTGTTTCTCCTTTCCAAAATAATTTTCATCCATATTTACTTATTATAAACACATTATTTAATTTGATTGACTAATTTATTTATATTTAATATTAAAAGTTAAAATGTTTTGATTTAAAAAACAAGATGGCTGACCACAGACGAATGCCAAAGCTTAGCCAAAGAAATTACTCTTTTCAATCTAAATGTAATGTAAAAATGCCAATTATCCAAATTTCAATGGGAACTACTGGTTTTTAATTTTGGCTACCACCTATATGCTTTTTGTCCCAATTTTTTTGTTCTTAAAGGTATTTTAACCTTTCAACCCCCATTTGAACCATATACAATTAACTGTAGATTTGTTCACTGTGCTGCATGAATCATATTTTTTTCTGACCATGTAGCTTATAATAAAAATATGTTCATGTCAGAAATTTGAATTTATAAATGACCTGAAATAAATGCTACTCAAAAATAAATTCATGTTTACTATCATAATTTTTCAATTTAATAAAGATTTAAAATGTTGAGAATAACAATTAAGATATTGCCTTTCTTTCTTGCTTATTTAGTTTTAGATGACTTTATTTAACCCTTTGATGGCTATAAAATCAGCCTTTATTTATGACAATTTTGCTATTTTTCCCCCATAAATTCCTTGTAAAGAAAAGAATAGATCAGTTATGCATACAAGAGTTGCATGTGTCGTTTCTTTATCAAATGCATCAGTTTTTGATAACTGTTTTTTATAGATGGGTTTCCTGCTTCAGTTCATTTTTGTTTACAAAAACATAATTAAAGTTATAGCTAATAACATACAATAAAAGTTTTCTTGTTTGCAGTTACCTCACAGTAAATGCCCAAGTGCAAGAGAAGCATATTATATATTCAATTTAGTTTGGGAAAACTGAACTGCATTCTGATTCTATATCTTAGATGATAATTTAAGAAGTTTTTTCCCGTTTCTTTTCTTTATTTTCTTTTCTTTATTTATTTTTTAATTTAATAATTAATGTGTGATTTTATAATAAAAGTACAAAAAGTGGCAAATTTGAGTGTTAACATAAACTGTAAAATATGTGGATTTTCTTAAAACAGTTTCGGTTATTTTATGGTAAATAAGGATTTCTCCTCCTGCCTTTTTTTAAGTACACATGCAACTATTTTGTCTACTATTTTTTTCATCGTAGGTTACTGATGCAATTATTTTTTTATGCCATTAGGCAGTGGCAGCCCTAATTGCATCAGAAATTTTTGCATTAGGTATTTTTTTTTTCACCATTCACATTTTTTTTGTTTTTAAATATAGCATAATTTCAGTCTTCACAGCACAGAAAACAACAACAAAAAAAGCACTTTTAGATAAACTGTAAGATTTGTCTCAAAACTGCAGTGTAATTTACAAATTTTTAAAAATTTATTTTGTAAAAACCCTTTTAATATGTAATTTTTTGCTTTAAATTTCAATAAATGCCAAACTACATACAATTATTTTGTCTCTTTGCACAACCCTGAGACACTAATAATGATATATATATATATATTTTTTTTTTTTCAGTAAATTTTAGGAAAATAAAAAACATTAATCCATATATGCACCATTTTGGTTCTTATAGTAAGAATTCTGAGACCTAAGAGAAAAAGCTTAATTTTTGTGCTGTTATAAATAAATTGCTTCAAATTCATGTACATGAAAAGAACTTGGTTTCAATGACAGATTGGGATTTTTGCCATTTAGTACCTTTAATAGTTTTACTACTTAGTTTATCCATGAAAAAAAAAAAAAAAAAAAAAAAAAAAAACTTTTGGGATGTGGGATTTTAATCTTAGTCCAGACAGAAAATGAAAGTGAACAAAAAATCTCCTTTAAACAATCATTTTAATATGTTTCATTTTTTATGGATGATATTGCAATATACTTTAACATGTCATATTCATTGGTCGAAGCATTGCATCTTTCTATGTTTAGGGTTGATGAGTACTTTTTTTTTCATTCTTGTTTTTCGATGAATGAGTTTACCACTAGTAAAAAATAAGAGTGACCAGGGGTTTACAAATTTGATAAAATCTGGTAGACAGCAAAAAAATATTAATCCACCCCTTCCCCTGTTATTGATTTTCAAAAAAAGCCTCTTTTATTAAATTGTTGAGAAAAAATAAGAGAAGCATGGTTTAGAATAGCACATAAGGTACTTCCCTATTATCCCGTCAACCACTTTTCATAACAAAAAACTAACGCCAAATAAACGGGAGAACCTTGTCATTGGAATATCAAAATAAATAAATAAAATATAAGAATTTAAGGACACAATTGTTATATTTTAATTAATGAAATAACTAATAAATCAGTAAAACATAATGAAAAATACAGGCAAATGTTGAATTAAAAACCACTTGAAGACATAACAAGTATGTATAATGCTTCTGATTCTGACATCAAGTAACTGAGACTGTATTTTTGGCGTTTAATCTTACAGTTTGGCGATAGTTTTTTGTTATGAAAAGTGGTCGACGGGACAATAGAGAAATGCCGTACATAATATAGAAAGATAATATAAACTAAGTTTATTAATCAAACATATCAAAATTATACATCTCTAGAAAAAAAAAGAAATTCTGTAAAAACAGATTAACTGACATGTTCGGTAAATGCCGAATGCTTTACGTGCCTGGATAATTGAGTGAAGGAGACATCGATGAAATAGTGAAGCCAGAGAACAATTTTTTGCCTATTTTCCTGCCGAAGTCAGTCAAATAATTCTGATTTTATTGTTTTAAAAATTGCATTTGATTTGATGAACTTATTTTTGCCAAATTAAAAATTGTTTGAATTTCTAAGTTTATTTCTTAATATTTAGTAACTTTGCAACATCTATAACGAGACATCTTATGAGAATTTTACTTCAAATGAATTAACTTATAATCACTTCTGTGGTATAATTTGTTTTAAATGAATGGGATCAATTAATCTGTTTTAATACTGACCACAAAAATCTGATTTGAAACTTACAAAATAACTGGAATATAACTGCAAGGTTAAATAACGTGGTTGCCAGTGGCAACCTGGCAACTGCATTTGTCAAGCCTTGTCAAGCCTTCTCAGTGCTGTAGTCAGAAAAAAAAAAAAAACAGAGTATGCTGTAGACTGACGGTATACGTTTTACTTGAAAAACAAAGGTTATATGGAACTGTTTAATAAATCCAGAAAATATACGATGTATACCTTCCACTACAGTCCTGGTAACAGTGAAATAAGGCTGACTTATACTTTCCTAGGCCTGGCATTTGTTCCATTTGTCTAATTGTAGGGTTTAGTACTACTTAATGATCATTATTTTATTTATACTATGTCATATTATTTATAGATCTCTTCTTTAAATATTGTTTTATTCATGTCATATTAATATATTTTGCCCTAATTATAATTGTATGTATACTTTTTATTTTAGCTCATTGGAATCACATTGGTGACTTGGACACTTTCTTCAAAAATATATCCTTTTTCTGCTATAATAATAATTATTATTTTTCTTTTAGCTGTAAAATGTAAAACTCGTAAGGAGACTCAGTATTCTTTAAATGATTTTTTTTAATTTGAGGGTACATTTCCGTTAGACAAACATCACTTTATGCCGAGTACAAATGTTGGTGTGAAAAGATATCTTTTGCCACTAATTATGAAAAGTGTATGTGGAAGTTAACTTAGGTAGAAAATAGGAATGGTATTAACCCTTTAATTGCTGGCAAAATTGTAATGTTGTTCTCTCTGTATTTTATTTTAAATGCTAAAAAAAGATGATTATTTTAACATTATATAAAATACTTTATTTATATGAATGCAATCTTTGAGAGTATTAATTATTACTCAGTGCATTACATTGTATCAGTAGAATTATATTAATTTAAATAATGCTTGTATTGCACTGAAACCTGGAACGTAGTGAATGTATTAACACGGACGTGTCAGTGAAAAAATTAATGACATACATGTAGTTTCATCAAAAGTATAACTGTTTTATTAAATACAAAATACAGAAAATTTGCAAATAAAAATAATTAATAATTTTGTTACACGGCCGACATAAAGTTGATGAGATTTCATTTAGCATTGTTGAAAATATCTGATAGTTTCTTTCCATGAGAGTGGTGCTACATAAATTCAATTTAGTGTAATTCCCAGAATATTCATGGAAATGTATGGATGTACACTAGAAGTATACAAATCACAACAGTTGTTTTAAAGGAATGTTAGAATCTTGAAATCAAGTTTTGGCTCTTCATTCTTTAACCACAGTGCATTTTGGAGTCCCAAAATCTAGAATACATTATTTTATCATATATTATAAACAAATGTCACAATATCAATAATATTTTGGAAGAATTTAGTCTCATTCATTCTTTGGCGATTGCTAAACTGATTATACCTGTAAAAATCCATTAAAAACATAAAATCAGGGGGAAAAAAAATCTTGAAATAAAAAAATATTCATATTTAATACTTGGAAATTTTTCCAGAGAAAATTTCTCATGCCTTGCATTCATAATTATTCAAATTTTAATTGCTTAATAGACGTATAGCCAACATAGTGAAAAAGTACCTAAGCCGGGACTCGAACCCGTATTTTCCGTGAGCTGCCAACCCTGGGGCAAACACGATACCAAATCGCTAATCTGATGACCCGGGTTCGAGTCCCGGCTGGGTACTTTTTCACTGTGTTGGCTATACGCCTATTAAGCAATTAAAATTTGAATAATAAAAAAAATATTTCTATCTGGATGTGGGTTTAATATTACGGTTAATACACTAGTTAACATGCAATAAGCTGTGGGGTCTCAGTAGTCTTACTTTTCCTCCGAAGATGCAAGCTTGTGTCATGTCACATTTTATTTTATTTCTGATTTCCTGTAACACACAATAAAATGAAATTTTTACCACTAATAGGTCAATATTTGTTTGATTTAACATTATTTCAATGTTGTACAATTCATATTTAATTATTTAAAAAAAAGTAAAAAAAAAAAAAAAAAATCTTTTTTGCCTGGTATCCACTGTACGCAAAGTTGAAGAAAAATATTGCGTCAAAAATAACAAACATAACAGATAATGATGTAAAATTGATGTATCTTGAACATATACTTCAATTTCAAACAATTAAAAATTTATTATTATTTTTTAAATTTAAATTGTAAAATGTTTAAAAAATTCATTTTTTTTGTTTAAAAAAGGCCAATTAAAAAAATAAAATAATTAATTGCTTGAAATTGAAGTATAAGTCAATTTTACATCATTATCTGTTTTGTTTGTTATTTTTGAAGGTATATTTTTTCTACAACCTTGCACTCAGTGGATACCAGGTGAAAAAGTTTTTTTTTTACTTTTATTTTTTTAATTTAAACTTTTTAAAATTAATTAAATATGAATTGTACAACATTGAAAAAATTATTTTAAATCAAACAGATATTGACCTATTAGTGGTAAAAATTTCATTTTATTGTGTGTTATAGGAAATAAAATAAAATGTGACATTATGCAAACTTGCATCTTCGGAGGAAACATAAGACTACTGAGACCCCTTAACACATTGGCACAAAATTACCATCCATTGGTATTCATCTAATGGGAGGTACCTATTTGAGTATTTTGTAACACCCTTTTGACATGTTTTAAAAAGACTTTATAAAGGGAAATAATTTAATCAATAAACAATGCAATTCTTATGCTAAAATTATTTTTTTAAATTAAGACGGTTAAAATAGTAAAATTTTAAAAGCCCACCTATGGTACAATTTTGAAATTTTTATCATAATTTATTTTTTCATAACTAAAGGCCAGATATTCAATATACAATATGGTAATAAGTTTAAGAAATAAAAAATAAAATGTTATGACATATGAAAAACAAAAGTAAAAATGACTATTTATTTAGCATTTTTATAAAAATAAATAAATAAATGCTTAGTAACTGTTTACATTACTTTTTTGATCATGATTTTATGAAATGCACCATAAAAATAGTCCATTAAAAATATCTAATCAATTAAAAAATATATTTGTGAAGTTTATAATCTTGATTTTGCTGAAGGAAAATCACTAACTGAAACAAAAAAAAATGAGTTTAAAGATTGCAGCTCTGAATCTTTTAAAGGGAAATGAATACAGTGAAAAGCATATTTTTAATTATCAGATAGATCTCTATAACATTTCATCAGAATATCCTACCAATATCTAAATTCATTTTAAGCAAAATGTCACTGGAAAATTGATATTTTAGTCATTTTTTTTTGCAAAATGAAGTGCACAGTAAGTAGAATAAATATAATTTCAGATGTTTTGTCAAATGTAAATCACTTTAATGAAATTTTAGTCGTAAAATTCTTGAAGTATTTTTCCAAAAATGCATCTTACTAGAATACATTATGAAAAGAGTATAAAGAACTCATTACTTTTCTGTATATTCTTAACTAGTTTATTCTAAGGAATTTGTTTTTCTTTTTTAATTTAAAATGGCTTCTAGACATATGTACTTCTCACTTTTATTGGTCAGTAATATTAAGGTGAAAAATAAATAAAATTTAATACAGAGTTTATTAAAATTTTGAGAACTATTTAATATTTTTACAATACACTTAAGGCATTCTTGTGCTAAATGCCATATGAAACACTGACTGATATTATTATTTATTTTATATCATTTCCTTAACTTATTTTACGTCTATGAATATCATCAAAAGCATGGTTTTTGGTGTATTATAACAGGAAGCATTGTAAAGACTATGTAAGTAGTTTGATAATTGCTAATAACATCTTTAAAATTCTTAAATTCAATTTATTGGCCTAGATATGAAAAGATGATCATTTGTTAAATTTCTTCCATCTAATATTTTAGCATATGTTAACATATTTATTTTTTTGTATCAATTGTTTTGTATATTTTAAGTATGATATGCTTCAGGGCAGGAAATTTAAACGTCAAAAGGCAATCTCGTCTGACTAAAAATACTGATTGTCACAGTTCTATATGTTAAAAATATATTATTATTAAAATCTCAAGATGAAATGCAATATCATTTTTTTCCATTGGCTATTTATTTATTGCAGTTTACTTTTCTGTAATATTTATTATAGATTTATATAAATTATAAAAATGTTCAATCTATGACTTGATAAAAAGTTGTAAAACATTTAATCAAATCATGAGATCTTATTACATAGCCAAAGTGTTGACATACAGCTGCATTACAATGAAAAAAAAAAATGTATAAGCAAACTCTATTATGGTATGTCAGTGGAACTATTTAACATTGGATTTAAACTAGTAGTTCATTCTAAAATAAGAAAGATTGTTGTTGTAATATGTTTAATTATCAAATTTCATTTGTTTATACAATTTTAGGGTAATTTATGGAATCAAGGAATTTTAGAAAATATCTTTTCTTTAAAAAAATGAAGGGAGATATGTGGGAAATAATGCTTATCAAGTTTTGAGGAGTTTAAGTAAAATGTTATTTGAGATTCGAAAGGGACAACATATTTGCATATGCTGCCTTTTAGTTGCCAGTCTATTTTCTGGTCATCGATTGTGACTTGGCAACTGGAAATTTTGCACCCTGACATACTTACATGTCAGCCCAGTAGCAGAAACTGCGGCGCTGCAGATTATTTTACAATTTGCAGATCAATCTAACAGTTTAAAATAAAATTCTGGGCTATGAAAAATTGCTAAAGTTTCTTTTTTGTCTCTAGATCTATTGTATTTTCTTTGTACAGACAAATTTTGCTTAGTTTATGAGCTACTGTAATTTCTTATGATGGTAAGCTTGGTCTAGCATTCTTGGGTCGCAGATAAATTTTGGTTTGCTGCAGATTAACACAGAAAATTCTGCTACTGGGCATGTCAGTATTATTGTTTATTTTATATCCTTAACTTACTGTACGTCTACGGATATCATCAAAAGCATGGTTTTAAGTTTATTGTAATAGAAGACATTAAAAAGACTGTGCAAGTATTTTGATAATTAATGACATCCTTTAATTTCTTAAATTGAACTTATGTTGAAAGGATTATTCACATTAGAGTAGAAAACATTTTGAAGAAAATGTTTAATAATTTAATATTCAGAGGACTCTTATAATATTTTAAAATTTGAAACTCATTCTATAGTAGTTACCAAAACTTTAGAGATTTTCACTAACCACTCAGACATGAATATAATATTTTGTATTTTATTGACAAAGTTGTCCTTAGGCGTGTGTGTGGTTGCACTTAGAAAGATCTCTTTGCAAATTCTTTCTAGGTGTAGAAAAATATCTTTTTAAAATTAAAAAAACTATTTAACATTTGTTTCGTTCTGAGTTATGTAATCTATATTGTGTTGCTAAACTTAACATGGAAAAATACAGTTGATTCTGCTCTTTTTACATTACATGGTGTACTTGAATCAATTTTATGAA
The DNA here is from genome assembly GCA_963931845.1 of Maratus michaelseni. Taxonomy (NCBI): domain Eukaryota; kingdom Metazoa; phylum Arthropoda; class Arachnida; order Araneae; family Salticidae; genus Maratus; species Maratus michaelseni. The sequence continues at coordinate 405,741,500 of OZ007590.1, read as the reverse complement.
TTTTACATTTTTTAACACTGAAAATATTTTCCAGTTTTTAATGCCAGGAAATGTTGAAAAAAAAAAAAAAAATCAAATTATTATAACCATTGAGCTCCATAATAGAACGGAGAGCTAACTTACCAGTCTACTTTCTACTGTAACCGCATCACACTTTCAATGCGTACAAGCAATGAATCCGGCATTTTTCTTAATATTACAGGCGTTTTTTTCAAACTTTTCCACATACTTTTTATCACTTTTGCTTATTTCTACACCTTTTTCATATTTTTATGAGTAATACTTGACAAATTTTTAATTTTTTTTGTTGAGCTTACATAAAATTTCATTTTTAACTCATATGAAATTAAACATTTGCAATGAATTTAAATAAAATCTGTAGCGTTTTCAATAAAAAATATATATTAGTGAAAATTGTAGCAGTTTTGTCATAATTTTAAAAGATAATCCAATTTGAAAATATCTACCTCATACTACTCTGTAGAAGGAAATCTCTGTTTTGCCAAAAATTTTCCTCGGAAATTCTCTGACATTGTTTTCATGGGCGGACCGCTGGATTCAATGTATCAGAATAGGAAGATTGCCCTTAGTACTATTGTGGAGCTCAGTGATTGTAACACTGTAAGGTTTAGTTCTAGACAAATGGAATTTTTTCTGTTTTACTTGTTAGAGCATGGGAAAACTTTTCTAGCTATTGGTCAGTGATAAAAAGGGATACCCTGTATTCAGTACACTTTCAAAAATCCACACAGTTTGGGACCAAGGACTTTGCGAATTTTAGATCGTTATTTTGTTTATACATTTTAAAACCACATGAGAGTAGTTAAATATTTGTAAAGGAACTATTATATGTGTTTTATAAATATTAAATGTGAAAATCAATATTTCTGATGAAAGTACAAAAAATCCATTCAATAATCCCTTGAATTATTTAATGAAGAATTTTGATAAATTGCAATTACTATTACAAATTATTACTCAAACTTGTTAAACATTTGATCAATAATAGTTTAAGAACATACATTTTGAGTTTTAAAATCTTCTCTTGCAGCCTACAAACAGCCAGTAGTTTTTGTTCAGTCACAAAAGTTTGTGTTAGAAAGTTCAAATGTTTAGCTCCAGAAGTGTCATAATCATAAAAATGAAAATTTTCGCCCTCTTTTCCTGATTTTCTATTTGATGAGCACACTGAAGACCACTTATAATTTTTCATCTGTGCGATGCTGCAGTGGTGTGACAATTAAAAATTATAGGAGGGGCTCAAGTCGTTGTTTTCAAAGTAAACTGAAAAATTAAGATTAATCTATAATTAATAAAATATGTTTGATAATAATTAGTCATTCAAAATAAATATTAATGTCTATGCCACAAAGTCAATATTTTAATAATTTTAAGTAGATGATATAAGATACTAAATTCTAGAGATTTCAAAATTATGAGAAAATGGTGTGCTCAAGAGGCTCCCCCCTGCCCGACATAATGAAAAGTTTTCATAAAAGATAAACTAAAGTATCGTTGACATGTAATCGCATTTTGCATTACAATTTGCAAGAGTTAAATCTTCTGTAACTAATTAAATAAAATATATATATGAAAGAAATGAAACTACCAGTTGAAAGTTCCAAATCTATATTATAAAGCAAGAACTTGTCTATGAGTCATGCTGACTTCATTTGACAGTGACAACACCTGACCAATAAATTTTGCTTTTACTGCAATTTTTTTATTTTCTAAACATTGCACAATTTTGATTTTTGTGGCATCGAATAGGAAAAAAAAGGTGATTTCAAATGCAATTTGTTTGAAAACTATATCTCAATTTACTGCATTTTTACGGTTTAAAAATATTTTTAAAGCATACTAAAAAAAAAAAAACTATCTCTATTGCATGATGCTAAGCACTTAAAGTACTGAAATTATCAAAATCAAAAAAGCTACTGTAAGTAGCGAAATCTTTGGCAATTTCTTCGGCTATGAACTCCTGGCATGCTGCTAATATGAAAATATTGCTTTTGATAAATTTCAAAACTTTATTTGAATACATTATTCATGTTTAAAAAAGTATAAGAAATCTAAAAAACAAAATTCTTTTCACCTGTATTCTGTATCCCAGGAATCCCAGCTTGGATCACCTAGTATTAAATACAATGAAATCAAAATAAAAATGTGACTTGTAGAGCGAGTGTTGTTGACCTTGATTGCAGATTTACACGTTAGAAATATAATGCATATTTATAGTTCCTCTTTATGTACAGTTTTTTTTTTCTTTTCTCAAGAGATGAATTATCAAACAATGAGACCAAAAATATTAGTGGTTGTGATAGTTCACCAGACTTACAAAAATTGTCTTCATTTGAATGGGGAGGGCTTGAGGCCCCTGAGCTCCTCCTTTTTCTATGCCACTGATATGTTGTGTGACTGGTTCTTCATCAGCACAAGCCACCCAGCTTAAATAAACCAATTAAATGTGGTGATCATGTTTTTGTGCAAAATCTTACTGAAAATTTTGTTTGCATTCTGAATGCATATGAATTTTTTGAAAATTGTCTGTTAAATGATAAAAAAGGGATATACTGCTTTATGTTCAGATTAAGTTTAGGCATAATCGTCATAATCACTGCGTCATCAATAATCATAAACATCATAATCAGGGGTCGGAAAAACTACTTTTTCTTTGTAGCGAACTACAACTACAACTACTTTATGAAAAATGTAGTTAACTACAACTACAACTACTTGTTTTAAAAAGTAGCGACTACAAACTACTTTTAAAAAGTAGTCACTACTTCGCTACTTTAGTTATCTTCGCTAATTAAATGCACCGAAAACGATTTTTCCCCATAGACCATAATGTAACAGAATTCTTTTGAATGTCTCTGTAAGCGAGATATAAATGCTACACACTTCATTTTCAATACTAAACATTCTATGGTAAACTTCAATAACATATAAAACTTTCATGGCAATCCGAGTATATTTACGAGAGTTAGAGCAGGGACAGATAAACAAAGCGAGTTCATAGACACTTTTTAGTTACGTTGAAAAGTGTTAAAAAGAGGAAATTTGAAAACAAAAATTGTCATAATCTTGCAAATGTATGAGAGTGATATAGCACAGTAGCGCTTAAGGTTCTCAAATTCCTTGCTCACCAACGCGAAACTGTCTGACACATTATCTGACATTATATTGAAATACATTATATTGAGAAGATTTACATGGATTTAAATGACAATACACAAAGTTTCTGACACGCAAACTGTGAAAATGACAGTTAATTTGTGACTGTGCCCGTCGTCTATGGAGAAATCTACGACACTGCAACTGAGATTTGTCGCCGACATTCGCATATTGTTGCAGAGAACATATTTCGCACAAAAGAAACGAGTTATGATCAGATTATTTGAAGATTGGCACTTTTTTCCTCCCTCCTAAAGTAGCGTCGATGCTCGCTACAAACTACTGATATTTTGTATCGCGCTACTCGCTACACTACACTTTTTTTAATGTAGCGCGCTACACTACAAACTACTAGAAAAAGTAGCAGCTACTGTAGTTTCGCTACTTGTAGCGCGCTACTTCCGAGCCCTGATCATAATCAATGAAATAGATATTTTCCCATTTAGTGTAACCAATAGAATGTTACCAAAACCAAGAAATTTTTTTCAAAATGTCACCCACTTTTTCTTTTACAGTCTTTAGTATAAATATTTATACATTTTTTCTTTTGTCTTAATTTTTACGAATGAATGAATTTATCTTTCACACTGCTGTTATTACTGTTTTTTGTTGGTGCATGTGTGGTGGGAGAGTGTTTTAAATAAAAACTAACCATATTTGAAATTTTTCTTAGTAATAAAATGATGATGTATTTGTATTGTATATTTTAGCAGTGGCATAACTAGCCATTCCTGTGCCCTTTGCAAGAATTTGCATTTAGGCCTCTTAATTAATTAGGTTTGGGAAAATTTGACAAAAGTTACTTTAATAAATGAATTTTTTTTCATGAATATTAATATATTTTTAAATGGTTTGCAGCGTTGTAAAGCTAATTGAGTGTAAATACATGTTGCTTAGAATTTTCTTTTTTGCATATTTTGATTTTCAAAGTCAATGCGTAATATTGAAGTATGACGGCAGAAAGGAAGGGAGAGAGTAGTTGTCCTGTAATTTAGATTTAAAAAAAAAAAAAAGTTGTTATTATTTAAATTCTTTGGAATTTCTAGAAGTTCCTTAGCTGCTTTAAAAATTGGCAAAAAAATATCGATATTTACTGGTAAAAGGGCTTGTAAGAAGACACTTTTTTTTTTTTTTCACTCAGGCTTGATCAGTAGTTAAAAGAATATAGTTCTCATTATCCAAACTCTTTGGAATTTTTAAAGGTTTTAAAAATTCGTGAAAAAATATTTATATCTAGTTGTAAAAGTCTTGTTTTCTTCTCCCTTTTTTTTTCTTATTTTCATGTTGGGTTCTTTAACACAACAAAAAAACAAAAAGTTCTCATCGTCTGAACTGTCTCAAATTTTAATAGGTTTTAAATATAACTGCATCTGAAGCCCAATAAAATTTCGTGAAAAAATATGCATATTTAGTAGTGAAAACATAAGCTGAAGAAAATCGGGCCAAATCACAATTTAGTTTTTTTGTCAAAATTTTCTCAGCGTTTATTAAAAAAAAAAAAATACTTGTTCAAACATTTCAAAAATTTTGTAGTAGATGTAAATTCAGTCTGCCAAGATGCTTGCTCTAAAAAGATTGTGTTGAAATATGAATGTTTAGTCACTTTTAGCGTAAAAAAAAAGTCTCTGGGAGGCACAAAGGGATCCACAGTCGCGAATTTTTTGATAGAGTTACAATCCGTATTTTTGAAAACCTAATGCATCAATGGTCAGAAGAAGGTCTCAGCTTTAAGAGCATATTTTTTGTTTATTGGTACCTCTAAAATTACACCCTGGGTGTTGGCATAAGGAAGAAAATGTTTACTGTAAAAATAGTTTATTTAGAAATTTTTTTTTCAATTTATTAATAACAATATTTTTTTTAAAACCGATTGTGGTGTTTGGGATATAAAAGTATGAACTTTAAGAATATATCTTAATTTTTTTCGTATCCCAATCGATTTAGACGATGGAGGTTAAAACAAAGCAGAACAAAAAACCAGCATTTGGTAAACACATATACACGAAAACACAAGTATAGTGACTACGTTGCTGTATTTACACTGTAACTTAGCCTAAGTTAACATAGGAAATTTTGTTGTCACGTTGAAAATATCATTCATTCAGTTCTGCCATTCATTCGAATGTTCATGTTGGTGAGCAGAGACATCTAGGGTCTAAGTAAGGCAAGAATCTAATCGCCAAACTGCACAGTAGAAAGGTGAACAAGTTGGAAATTGTACGTCAAACATGAAAAACGAGGTGCGTTCGTACTATTGCTAGTTATATAAATATTCAGATCTTGATGATTTTTAATTCTGTGAAATGAATTATATCGTCTGCAGATTAATTTCTGTAATAAAATAAGCATCTCGGTCACTTGATCATTAAACCTTGGAAGCTCCTATAACAAGAAAGCACCTGATCTTTTAAAAAAAATCAAATTTCTCAATAAATATTTTTATTAATATCTTCTAAAGTTTTGATTCGATTTTCATAAAATTTGAAATGTGTTGACAAAATTCTGGAAAGATAATATATCTTAAATTTCAAACCATTTGGTTGGGTAGTTTTTGCGCTGTTATATGCAGACAGACCAGTCGACGACTATAGGTGCTACGTATTTATATAATTACGAACGCACCTAAAAAAAGGGTTTTTTTAAAGATATAATTTCTTATGAACAACATCCCCCCCCCTTCCAAGTAGGCCCTGTGCCAATACAACTGCTGCACCTGCCTTGTTACGGCACTGTAGTGCTTTTCAAAATTTTCTTTTTCTCACCATTTTCTGTATCACACCAATATCCTTATAAAAAAGCCATATAAAAGGTTATTCTTATGGCTGCTTTTGCAAATACTCTGCATTTAAAGTATTATCTGATTTTTAGTTTGCAATTTTATATATATGAGATAGATCCAATTAATACCTGTTCCTTTTTTTGTGAATAAAAATTATATTATTTTATGTTTAATTTAAGATTAAAAAATATATATTTGTTTTCATATGTTTTAATTACAGTCATTTTCCTTTTCAGAATTCCTTTATTAATTATATTTGGTTTTGTGTACGGGATCAATGGCATAAATTTCAACTTTGACAGTCCGTCATCTTCATTGGCTAATAAAACAGAACTTGAAATGGACGATCTGTTTTTGTCTGTATCTGAAGCTGTACATTAGTATGTATTTTTTAAAGCTTTTTCATTATTAGTAATTTAATGAAAAGGTCAAGATTCTCTAAATTGCATTCGCACTATTTGTATAGTTTATTGCTTGGATGTCAGTTATACTCACTAAAATTTTTCTAAGAGCTAAAACTGGAGGAGGAATAAATTTGAGGGCTGCAATAACATTTTTAGCTATGTTTATTTATATCTATATATTGTAATCAATCACTAACATATACTAATTATTAATTTTAACTAATATTAACAATTTAATCTTAAATGTTATTTTTACTAATTTTATTACATGTTAGTGATATTTTATGAGTATACATAATAGAGGGTTGGGGGATGGGGTGGGGGTCATAGTTCTTGCCACTGGCAAGTGGATTTTTTGATAAGGCAGTCTTAAATACTGCAGGATATAAAAAATATACAAATAGTGTTTATATATTTCTGTTCGGTAGCCATATTTCATATTTTTTCCACAGCACTAACGAGGAAGTTTTCTATAAATGCATACTACTAAAAAAAATTTGAAAAAAAAATTAATAATGTTTATCTTATGTGAGCATACTTGTTTATAATTTTTTTCCCTTCAAAATTACAATTACATACCCATAAAAAAATAATGAAAATTTTGTTGTTCGGTGATTTATCGCTGATTGCAAAATATTGAAATATTAAAAACTGCTGTTTTGTGATCACTGACCTTCCATTCCATGGGTTGTGTAAGATGTACCCAAGAAATGTTTTTACTCTGCACTCTGAATTATTTTAAACTAGCTGCCTCTGATGTAACCAGCTTGGTCTCCTTTAAATGTATGCTAAGCATTGCATCATGTTACTTTTATTCATATTGAATTTACTTGCTCAATCATTCACCAAATCAAAAGATTCTGATGGAGAAATCAAGAAATATTTGTGATCATGGCAGCATTTCCTGTATTTTTTTGTTATGTGTATCATCTTTCCTGACACATCTTTCATTTGGGCATTTACACTTCATGTCTGTTTGCTTATCAGTTGCAATACTTTTGTTAATGTGGAGATTTAAAAACCTATTAAGTAATTGGTACTGTCATGTTAAGCGGCCCTTGTTGGGGCAACCAAGATTTATCGCCAAAGGAATGAGACGCCCTATATTTTTGACTATATAAATGGATTTTCGAATTTGGTTTCCTACACAAAAATTGTTTATTACAGTGTCCTGTACCAACCCTTAAAGTTTGTACCATGAATTCGAAATCACCCTGCATACATGGCATGTGTATAAGCCATATATGACATATAAGACATAAATTATATGTATATAAGGACATATATGGCACACATATGAGCATTAGAAGTATATATATGCATATATATGAGGCATATATAAGCTTTATGATCATCTTGGTGAAAGTGTAACTCCAATCTTTTCACAATCGTAATTGCGGGAGCCGCTATAATATGAATGTACCAATTAATCTTCCGTAATTTTGTCCACTGCCAATTGGCATATTTGAGCTAATATGATTTGGTGCAATGGACTGTTGTTTGTGAAAAGCAATTAATGATATCTACATTTATATTCAGCCATAATGTTGCTAATATGTTTTTTATTTCACCCTAGCCTTGGCAGTAGACTCGATTACAGAAGATTAGAAAATCTATCATTATTCTCATCTAATCATCTTGGATAATGTGTCATAATCAAGCTGCATACTCCAGTTTTCATAATTGCTTAACTCACTGATTTTGGCATTTATGCTTAATGTCTACTGATTTTTAAGATCCTTACCACGTAAATACACCACACCTTTAATACTAATGGCAGTAACCCTTTTTTTTTTCTTTCTTTTTTTTTTTACTTTCTCTTCTTTTCTTCTTTGTAACTCTATAGTTAAACTTTTGTAGAAGAAATATTAAAAACAATTGCAGAAGAATTTATGTATAACTGATTAATCTAACATAATATAGGTATGCATATTATATTCATAGATATAGCATGTGATTAGAAAATGTATATCGTATTTATTCAGGTGTATAGAACATACAGCCAACAATAAAACTACCATCATAAATATCTTAACAAAAAAGCTGTCAATCTGATCTTACATATTTAAAAAATGTATATCAAATTACTGTTTTGAATGGGATTGGTCATTAAGTATAACATAAAATAATATTGTAAATATTATCCGTGCCCATAAATATTATTGGCGATTAACAATCATTTTCAGTAATTTACCTTCCTGGCATGGACAATATGTAAGTACCAAATTAACTGACGATTCGTTTTAGAAATTTATTCATTAAATATTATTACATAAGTTGGGCTAATTTATATTTAACTTACGTCAAAAAGATCGTGATTGAAGTTGAGTTGTATAGCACTTCACCTAACAGAACTTTGATTGGCTTATAGGCAAGAATTATTTTTCTGACATCAGACAGCACTGCAAAAATTCATTTGTGGAGAACTTGCTTTGCAAATAATTACCTATATGTTTTAATATTTTTATCATTCACGGTGAACAAATCCTTTGTGTTTGTTTACTTTGATGCAAAGAGATATTGGACTGTCAACCTAATTTCAACTGGAGTTATCTCAAAATATATACATATTTAAATATAACTAATCTTTCAAACATAATTTTTTGAAATGTTCTTCCTAAAAATGTAATTTTTATTCGAAAAAATTATTTTGTGTAAAAATGGTCGCCTGGCATATAAAAAGCAAAGCGATCAGTCCGTATTTGTTTTCTTCAGTCACATGACTTGCGCTTTTATAATGCAGATATGTTTAACTTAAATAAATAAATTTTTAAAACTAAGTTTTAACAAATCTTTTGTTTGATTGGAGTTTTACTATCTTATTATGCAGTTCAGAACAAAATTTAAGTTGTTGAAAAAATTTTAGAGCTCAAAATTACTTTTAAAATGTATGCAAAATTTACATATGTTTTAGTTTTGTCATATATATATATACAGTCGATGCTCGTTATAACGACCCCTCACATGCCACAGAAAAGGGTCATTATAATGGGAGGTTGCTATAACAATAGTGAACGAAAAAAAAACTAATCAGGTGCAGTAAAATTAAGGTGTCAAAGGAAATTCTATAATACAATCTTATTACAAATTTTTGTTTACTTTTGTATCAAATAAACATTGACAATGAAAAATTATAAAAAATCAATTTAAGAGAATAATTACATATTTCTAAAATAAAATTTTAAATTAAAGTTAAATTACAAAAAAAAAGTTACTTGCATATTAACATTTATTTTCTATAAAAGTAATTCAAAATTGTTGTTTGTTTTTTGTGCATTTGATATTTTCTTAAAACAAAATTTTCCATCTCAGTTAGAGATGATAAGTAACTTTCTGAGTTTTCTTGTCTTTCAAAAAAATGTTTTAAAGTGTCAATAGCATTTGAAATACTTTTTACATTAGGTATCGGCAGTGACGGTATACTTTCTTCATCCGATGACTCTATTTCTTCTTGTATAGAATAGCGAGAAATTATGTCATTTTCCGTCAGATTTTACACACAGTCTACATCACAGTCAATCGAAACATAATCATTAAAAGTCAGTTTTTCCTTCAAATCTATTTTCTCATAAATTTCTTGCAGTATCCCTTCTTCCTCATCAAAACTTTTGTCATTGATTCGCTGATTATTATCTAACATTCTATCGGCCAATTTCACAGGTTCAGATTGCACTTTAAATCCAGCATGACAAAAGCAATTTTTAATGGTTTCCTGTGTAACTGCATTCCATGCTGCTTTGGAAAGGTGTAATGCTGAAAGAATATCCACTTTATAAATTTTGTCTTCGTCTAGTGCAGAAACAAGTCTTCTCAAAAGTAATTTCCTGTAATTGCGTTTGAAACTTAGGATGATGCCTTGATCGAGAGGCTGAAGAACAGACGTGACATTGGGCAGAAAATATTCCACTGTTATAGACTTCAAACCTGTATCTGAAGATGGGCAATACAATTGTCCATTCGGTCGCTGTATTGGGAAATAAGTCGCTGTCGGGTCGTTATATTGGATGTAAAAATAACATAGCATAAAGGGGATATATTTCGGGACATTTTGCATCGGTCGTTATTACAAGCATCAACTGTATATATAAATATTTTTGATTTGTTGAATTTAATAACTTTATTATACAAGCTAGAAAAAAAAATGGAATTTGTTGAGAAATTTTTTCAAACGTAAAATTAATTTAAAAAACATGGGTTAAATTTACTCAGCTGTGGAAAAAAAAAAAAAAAAAACCCTTTGAAATGGAGGGTTAAACAAGAATAGAATATCAATCAAATCAGAAATAAAATAAACTTTGTGCCAAAGAAAATTTATTTATTTAATCTAATTTAAATGATATTTTTAATTAATTTTGCACAGCTAACTAAGCACACTTTGTTGAAAAGAAATACTCATTAAATATTGAAAAATTGCTTCATTAAGAGATGTGACTTTCGATCTTTCCCCCTTCATTATTTTTTCATTGGTACTGTGGCAACTCCAACTGCCTATATTACTAATTCAATTGAGAGTTGCAACATGTAAATAATCAATTTCAATGTAATTGATTTCTAATAAATTTAGTAAGAAACAACTTTTCTTACCTCTAAGTTCCAAAAGGGACATCGGTGCTCCGCGGTCTTCATAATTCCTTATATTTCAAAAAACTAAATCCTTTTTCAGCATGAATACACTATTGACTCAAATAAATTCAAGATATTAGAAGACATCATGATTTAATTGATAAATCACAGCACGAACACAAATAAGACGACGAACAAATTATTATATACAGCTTTTCAGACGAGCGACACGCTCTCTTACAATCATAATCATAAACAATACTAAACTGAAACGTTACAGTTCAAAAACTAAAGTTCTAATAAAAAATGTTCTGAAAAAGTTACGTAATAAACAATGTTGCGCGCATGCGTCAAAGTCTCACTGTCTCTTTTCTGCAAATCGAAGTACATCCCTACCTCTACACTGCGTAGGTGCTTTTTATGTTTCAAAACTTTGAGAAGAAAAAGGGGGTTTTGGATGATGCAACAGGAAATGAATTCACAATTACAACATCCTCCCACCTTTGAGTTTCGGGATCTGAAACTCAAATCCAATTTGTTCGATGTTTTATGATACGCCCGTATCTGGAGCGACGAACCGAAACGTCCGATGTACTGTCGCTGACCGAACCACTAGGAGGATTACTAGCACCTTTATGTTCATTGAAATCTTGTTTCTTTTTAATGTCCTTGAAATGGTTTCTCATACTGTCGTTATCTTGTGATACTTCTAAGGGTATTAACCTGCTTGTAGGTCTTAAATATTCCCCAGTTTTCATTCTTATTTTCACTAAGCGAATGTGTCCATCCTTAGATGGAAAAATTTCAATCACTTTGGCCAGAGGCCAATCAATTCTTTTATTATTGTCACTGGAAACAATCACAACATCACCTATTGTTAAAGGTTTCTGTATTTTCTTCCATCTACTAGGTTGTCGCAATTGGCCTAAATATTCAGATCTAAATCGTTTACGAAGGTCTTGTCTTATTTTCAGTTGATAAACAAGCTTTTTGTTCAATGATTTTGCATCTAGAATATCAATATCGGGTGTACCACTACCTTTCACTTCTAGCAAGAACATGGACGGAGTGAGAGGTACGAGATCATTTAAATCTTCTGACACATAAGTAAGCGCGCGACTGTTGATAACACTTTCTAGGTCACATATAATGGTTTGTATTTCTTCGTAATTCAGAGAACTTTTTCCTAAAACCTTTCTGAGTATTCTCTTGGTTAGGCCAATCAATCGCTCCCACCACCCTCCCCACCACGGAGCTGAAGGAGGTATAAATTTCCAAATAATTTTCCTTGATATACTATCATTTTGTACTGAATTCCAGTTTATTTCTTTCAACAAATTTTCCGCTCCTACAAAATTTTTACCATTATCTGTATAGATAATAGAAGGTCTGCCTCTACGGGCTACGAATCTTCTCAACGTCATTAAAAACACTTCCGTTGATAATGAGGTAGCTAGTTCAAAATGAACTGCTCGAAAAACAGCACAAGTGTATATTACTAGCCAGATTTTCCTATTTTCTTTAAGAATAAGCGGACCGGCATAATCCAGACCAACAATTTGGAAAATGGCAGCTTCTCTTACTCTATCTTCAGGTAAGGGAGGAGTGGAAATTTCTACTGGTTTAAAATCGTGTCGTCTACATCTTACACAGGTTCTAATAATTTTCCTGACAGTTTTTCGGAATTTTAAGATCCAAAAATCTTCCCTTAAATTAGACATCATAATTTGTACACCAGCATGACCTAGTTTCAAATGATCCTAGATCTAATTAATTTTTCAACTACAGGATGGTCATGTGGAAGAATAATAGGAAATCTGAAATTCAGAATATCATCTCTCAAATGTATGCGTGATTTCAGCCGCAGAACTCCAGCCGAATCTGTTGTGGTCTGAAATGCTTTTAGACGTTTATCTTCAGGACCAGTAAACGATTTTTGAACTAATTTCAACAATACATTTTCAGCTTCATTCTGCTCTTCTACAGTTAAAATTTTAAATTCTCTCTCTTCTTTAGCTTTCTTACAATTTTTGTAAAATCTGTATATCCACGCGATTACTTTTACTAATTTATCGTAGGAAGAAATTCTAGTGTAAAATTCTTCACTGTGAACATTTACATTCGTACCACTAATAATTGTTTTTCTTCTTTCTGCATCGATTGTTTCAAAATCGGGAAACATTTCTGATTTAGGCCACTCGTCCATTGGTTTTCTCAACCACTGCGGTCCCTCCCACCATTTATCTCGGGCTAAAACCTCAGCGGTACAACCCCTTGAAGGCAGGTCAGCAGGATTCAATTGGCCAGGAATAAAGTGCCATTTTGAAGGATCACTTAATGAGCGAATTTCGGTCACTCGGTTGTAAACAAAAGGTGCCCAATTTTCATTTCTTTTTATCCAGTAAAGCGCATTGGCCGAATCAGTCCAATAAAAAATGGCAATGTTATCTAATTTCAAATCAGTTTTAACACTACTTGCTAATCTAGCCCCAATATTACAAGCCAGTAATTCTAACCGCGGAATAGAAATTGTATTCATAGGAGCAACTCGGCTTCTTGCTTGAACCAACTGACAGAAACCGCCGTTCTCATTTTCGGTCCGTATAAATATACACGTAGCATACGCTACTTTACTAGCGTCGCAAAAAACGTGCAAGGAATGCAACTTATCTGCATCTCGAGAAAAACACCTAGGTATTTCAATAGTCCCTAATTTTCCTAATTGTTTTTTCCATTTTTCAAATTTTTTCTTGATAGAAACAGGTAATTCCGTGTCCCATGTCACTTTAGCTTTCCAACACTCCTGTAATAATATTTTAGGTTCTAATGTTACAGGACATGTGTATCCGATAGGATAAAAAATTCTGTGTACAGACGATAAAATGTTTCTTTTAGTTACTAGGCGATCATCCTCTGAAATTTCTTTTAAATCAACTGCTAGTGTATCCCTTCTAAAATCCCACATTAGCCCTAAAACAGGGACATTTTCCCCTGTAAAAACTTCTCGAAAACTATGCTCCCACCCGCAAAGCTCGAATTTAGCATTGCTGAGAAGAGTTTTTGACTCTTCGATAAATCTGTTCAGCTGTTCCTTATTATCAACACTCGTAACACAGTTGTCTACATAAAATGACTCTAACAATTTTAACGCAGTGTTTTTAAATTGTTCAGGTGCATTTTTCAAATGATATTCTAACGTGGCACCTAGAAGGTAGGGGCTACATGAAATGCCAAATACTACTCTTCTATGTTGAAGCGTTATCAACTTTTGAGGGTTCCCTTCTTCATACCATAGAAATTTCAAGAATGATCGATCTTTTTCTTTAATACCAATCTGTAAAAAAGCCTTTTTTATGTCAGCAATTACCCCTATTTTCCCCAATCTAAATCTGTTTAAAACAGAAGGAATCAGTTCTACGAGGTTAGGCCCCTTTTCAATACAATCATTTATCGATGGTGCAGGGCTGCCATTTGCAACTAAAATGCTACTAAAAGCGACTATTTTCAGCATCAGGCAACTATGGCTACTATTTTAGCCCAAAAACCTTCAAAAGCGACTATTTTAGAGGAAAACCAGAAAAAAGGAGACTATTTTCCAGTCCCAGCTACTATTTTTGTATATAAAAAAAAAAAAAAAATCTCAGCATTGCAAATTTTTTAAGTTTTTTAAAATATGTAAAAATTTCCATTTGAGGAAAAAAAAAAAAAAAACTCTTTCAATATAAATGTAGTGCAAAGATACCAACATCCAAATTTCAGTGGAAAACTAATTACTGATTTTTGGTTTGGCTACCACCCATAACCCTTATGCTTTACAGTATATTTGTCCAATTTTTGATTGTTTTTAAAGGCATTTAACCCTTTAACTGTCGTATGAACCACAAACGATTAACTGTAGATTTGTTCACTATGCTGCGTGAATTGTATTTGTTTCTAACCTCGTATAAATGCTTCATTCCAAAAATTTAAATTAATAAACGAGCTGAAATAAATGCTACTTAGAAATAAGAAAATCTTGTTTTCTATCGCAGTTTTTCAATTTTATAACAGATTTAAAATGTTGAGAAAAACATTTAGAATATTGCCTTTTTTACTTATTTAGATAGCTTTATTTGGCCCATTGGTGTCTATAAAATCAGACTTTATTTTTTTCGGACAATTTTGCTATTTTATTTTACAAAAATTTCTTCTAAAGAATAGGTTAGTATGTACACATATTTTCTTTATCAAATGCATCCTTTTTTGATAAAACCACTTTCAGTTGGTTCAGTTAATTTTTGTTTACAAAATGGAATTAAAATTGCAGCTAATAACATGCAATAAAAATTGTATTGTTTTTAGTTGCCTCACAGTAATGCTCAAGCACAAGATAAGAATATATTCAATTTAGTTTGGAAAAACCAAACTGCATTCTGATCGTATATCTCAGATGATAATTAAAAAAATTTCTTCTTTCTTTCTTTCTGTTTGTGTGTGTGATTTTATAATTAAAATACAAAAAGTAGAAAATTTGGATGGTAGTAGGAAAAATGTGGATTTTCATGATGTTATTTTTATGGGAAATAAGGATTCTTGCCTTTCTTTTCTTAAGTAAGCATGCAACTATTTTGGCTACTATTTTTGTGCAAATGCTACTATTTTGGCTACTATTTTTTTCATTGTAGGCTACTAAAGCAACTATTTTGTATGCCATTTGGCAGTGGCAGCCCTGATGGTGAGTCCTTTTCCCGAGCTGGACCATCAAAAACTGGCCGCACTTTTGTAGTGGAGTTTTCTTTAAACACTGCTCTATGAGGAAGGAAATGCTCACTACCTAACGTTTTCCTCTGATCAACCTTTTCAATTATTTTCTCGTCTAACCATTCATTAAATATTTGATTATAATCACCTAATTTTCCTATCTTTTTTAATGAATCGACACATGTTTTTAATCTACGTCGAGCGATATTTTCGTAACTGGGTAGTCTAGGGTGGCCCTGTATCCATGGAAGACTAACTTCATATCTACCCTCGTCATCTACTCTTATATTACTAAGAAAATGTTCTTTAGTGGCTAACTCTATCTCTTCTCTACCCTTTTTCTCCCCAGGATCTCGAATTCCTAAAGTGTCAAGGTGCCATAACTCGGAAATTTTTGCCTCTTTGACATGCAGCGAGAAAACTAAATTGTTCATATTTTTATTTTCATAACCTTCAGTTTTCCCGAGAATTGTCCAACCTAAACGAGTTCCCATGCAAACTAATCCGCCCTGTAATTGTTTTACATTTCCGGTAAATAATTTTCCGGCGACATCTGCACCAATTAACACATGAATTTCATCAGGAGAAAATTCGTATAGTAAATCATTAGTTTTAGTGACTCTATCAGTCAATAAAATTCCGTACCGTTTTATTTCATTAATAAAGGATCCTTCCGGTATAGGTGAAATTTCAGAGCAAATCTTTTGTTGGTCTAATACCTCAAGTTTACATCGATAACTATTATCCATATTTCCTAAATTAATTAAATATCGATCGTGTAGTTCTTCACATTGTCGACCCCCAAATAAACTATGCACTATTCTTTCTTTACTTATACTATTATATCCTAACATGTTAGCAGCAAATTTTGATATATACGACCGTTGTGATCCCGTGTCATATAAAATTCTAACATTTCGTACGATATCCCCATTGTATATGCGTACAACCAATGTTTGGAGCAAAACCCTTTTTCTAGAAGTTGTATTCGCAAGCATACAATCTTTATTAGGAGTAGAATCCTCTTTAGAATTATCGCCTAAATTAATTTTATTCTTTTCTATGCACATGAATTGATGGTGACTTTTCCCACAATGAGTACAATTAGTTTTAATTTTACAAGCTTTAGCCAAGTGGTTGGCATTGAAGCATCGAAAGCAAGCTCCTTTTTTTAATAAAGCATCTTTTCTCTTCGCGAGTGTCATTTTCCATACCGCTCTACAATTTTGACTACGGTGTTTATTTTCGCAAAAAACACACTGTTCTTCCAATTTTTTATCATCTGCATTATACAGTTCGGCCGCCGTAGGAAGGGAAAATTTTTTATCCTTACGATCGAATCTAAGTTCTCTATTTACTGAGACATCTTTATCGAAAGAAAACCCACTCTTAGCCAATTTGACCTTTTGCTCCATTTCAACTTCAATTTGTAAAAATTTCATTAAAGTATCTAATTTATTAATTCCCTGATCTTTATCTTTATCATTAACAGATAAAGTGCCAAGATGTCTTTCCCATAATTTAAGAATATCTGAAGGCAATGCTGATTCGACCAATGGATATAAAATCGAAGAATAGTTTTCGCTCGATACGCCTAACATTTTTAATGACCGAAGGTATGTTTCTATTTTATCATACAACTTAACAAGGGACAGTCTCTGGCCTTGTCCTAAAGAATTATTAATAACTAATCCTAGTACTTCGCGTATGTATACTTCGATTAAAATATCTGTTCTACCGAACCGTGCCTTCAACGATTGTATCGCCTCTGGATAGCTATCGGCTGTAGGGGGGAAAGATTCAACAATTTCCCTTGCCCTAGATCCCTTTTGGGTAGACTGAATAAGATACTGTATTTTGTCCTCGTCAACAATATCGGGATCTTCGTGGATTTTTTCAAACTGACCCCAAAAAGATAGCCAATTTTTGATATCACCATTAAAGGGCTTAAGCTCTAATTTGGGTAATTTAAACTTTCTTCTAGTGGCCATACCATCTGATGACAAAGAGGTATCCTGATTGCTCTCTTTTTCTAATTTTTTGATGTATCTAGATAGTTTATTTTTATTTTCCCAGTAATTTATATTATACTTGTCTATTTGCTCATATTCCGAATCGAAGGCGTCTTGTTGACAATTTTTATCTTCAGATAAATTATCTAAAATTTGATTATCTATTAATGAGAGCTCTTCATGTTTTGATTCTAACCTATCTAAAAGAGATGACAGACTATCGATATCATCACATTTAGCCTGCAAAGTATCTTCTATTTCTTTTATCAACTTTGTGAAGTTGGAACGCACTGGCGTCCTTGATTTCTTTAATTTATCCATTCTTAATGTTCAATTCTAGTTAACTAACTTCTAATTAACTTTCTAATCTCTAATTCCAATCATCTACGGAGCCACCGAATCCCGGCAGGGATGCCAGTTATGTGGCAACTCCAACTGCCTATATTACTAATTCAATTGAGAGTTGCAACATGTAAATAATCAATTTCAATGTAATTGATTTCTAATAAATTTAGTAAGAAACAACTTTTCTTACCTCTAAGTTCCAAAAGGGACATCGGTGCTCCGCGGTCTTCATAATTCCTTATAATTCAAAAAACTAAATCCTTTTTCAGCATGAATACACTATTGACTCAAATAAATTCAAGATATTAGAAGACATCACGATTTAATTGATAAATCACAGCACGAACACAAATAAGACGACGAACAAATTATTATATACAGCTTTTCAGACGAGCGACACACTCTCTTACAATCATAATCATAAACAATACTAAACTGAAACGTTACAGTTCAAAAACTAAAGTTCTAATAAAAAATGTTCTGAAAAAGTTACGTAATGAACAATGTTGCGCGCATGCGTCAAAGTCTCACTGTCTCTTTTCTGCAAATCGAAGTACATCCCTACCTCTACACTGCGTAGGTGCTTTTTATGTTTCAAAACTTTGAGAAGAAAAAGGGGGTTTTGGATGATGCAACAGGAAATGAATTCACAATTACAACAGGTACTTTATAGTAACCTTCTGAATCAATAACTTTGTAGGGTTCGTAAATTTCATGATATTTTCAAATAATTAAAAACTAGCAGGCTATGCCCGGTTTGCTGGTCAATTTTTCCGAACGAACCTCGGATGATTAAAACATCTTTTAGTTTGACCGCCAGGAGGCTCATTCTGTTCTAAACAAATCTCTTTCAGAATAAACCTCTGGCATGGGTCCTCACTTCCTACGGCACAGTATAGCAGGTGTGCTGCGCATACACTGCAAAAATAAACTAGTTCCTCCTTCCACAACCCAGGGGGTGCTAAATCTATATACCTTTAATAATAACGTGATATTTATATTATGATCTGACCCCTTCCCCTCCCTCCAAATTTTACCAATTACATTTAGCAAAGAATGTATGGTGTAATTTAGCTACCTATCACTTCGCACTTAAAAAAAAAAAGAAACATGTAGCTGTTACATACGTAAGAAAAAAGTAAAACTTCTAAAAATCAATCCACATCATAAATCTCAAATGTTGAGTCAGTAAAGTTGACATTATAACGATGAAAACAACAATGAGGTTAAAATGCATAAGTTACAACAATAGAGCTTTAACATTAACAAATATCGGTAACTTTTGAAACAGAAAAAAAAAAAGGTGCATTTTATGGTTTGACCTCGCACTTTATTTTCTTTCCTTTTTAAAAAGTAGCTAGTTTTTGCAAAAAGTAAGAAAAATTACCAGCCGGTTTTTACAAAAATTGGATTTTCGGATGCAGAAATTTTTTTGACATATTAGTGGTAAGTTTTAAACCAATACCGCAAATACCTTTCTTAATATTAGCAAATTAATAAAAACAAATCACTCATAGCTGTCAGCAATAAAAAAAAAGTAGAACTCTAGATATACGTTACTTGAGTTGTATGTTTCCCTCAGTTATACGTTTCAACTCAGCGGTTCCGAGTGCTTGCTATTAAAAATTAACTGAGTTATACATTTCCCTCAGTTATATGTTACGTTTTTGCATCCCTGGACAAAATTTTGTTTCATTTATACATTTTGTAACTGGAAACACTGACGACGCATCGAATGAGTCTGATTTGAAAGATCCTGCTCAAACTTAGGAGCTGCTCTGAGGGCTTTTGACATAGTAAAGCAGTTCGTCACTAGTAAAAGCAGTAATGATAAGGCGGCTGCATTAACAGAAATGCAAAGTTTGCTGTTCAGTGTCGACTGCCAAAAAGAAACAACTGAAGATTAATGATTATTTCAACAAGATTGAGTAAACTGCTGAAATGTCTTTTGATAAATGATTTATATGCCAAAGCGATTCCAATGATTTCTTTTAAGTACTCTGTGTGGATTAAAAATAATTTTAATAAAGCTTTTATAATAAAATAACTTCATGTGTACTTTTCTTATGTACATTTTTTCTACTCTGTTCCATTTTTGAAAATTTATGTCACAGGTACAATAACACTTAGGAAATTTTCGTTTTCAATATAAAATGTAACAAACTCGTCAGCAGAACAAGGTTTTTACGATATATTTAAAAAATTCCAGTAGACCTTTAATTGAGTTGCACGTTTTACTGAGTTATACATTTTGTTGTCTGGTTCCGGGAAAAACGTATAACTGGAGTTCCACTGTATATAGATATCTAATATTTTGACATAATCTGTTATTTTAAAATTAGTCATCTTATCACTGATTATAAATATTTTCAGACTTATTAGAAACTAAAACATATTGCACTTAAGGCTGCTCGTCAGTCAACTTCCCGATTACCCTCGCTAATATTATTCCTATGGGTGTAGGATGCATTCGTATTTTTAAAATATCTCCTTGGAAAATCAATATTTTTAACTTCTGTTTTCTTTGTATTGTTCTTAAAGAATTTCTCTTTTTTTTTCTTAGTTGTCAATTTTTTTCTAAAATATATGCTTAATTTTATATGAAATGTTAAAATCTTATTCAGTTTCGCTAAGATTTTAACACATAACAATATAAATTAAGCACATACTTTAGAAATATTTTGATAACTAAGAAAAAAAGAGACATTCTTTAAGAACAGTACACAGGAAACAGAAGTTAAAAACATTATTTTCCTGAGGAGATATTTAAAAAATATGAATGCATCTTACGCCCATTGGATTAACATTAGCGAGGGAAATCGGAAAGTTTACTGACGAGTAGCCTTAACGTGAAAACTCAGTAAAACAATATTCTAAACATTCTTTCTTTTTTCACTTACAAAAAACTGAAAATCAACTAATTGAAAACAGAAACAATTTTCTCAAAAGTTAAACAGTTTGCTTTTGCCCTCATCAAAAAACAAATTATAGTATTCAGTGTCAAGTATTTAGAAAATTTTATTTTTATACAATTTTATTTTCATTTATTTATTTGGGAAAAATTTGAACATAAATGTAATTTTGCCTTCTTTTTCATTCCTTAACCTGAAGGTAACCTTTTTCATTTTCATTAATATTTCTGAACCTTTTTCATTCTTTCAGTTTAAACTGAACTAAACCAAAGCTAGATTTTTTCCAGTGAAGCTGCAAATAGCTGGTTATCTAAATTAGAAAGTTTATCTTTCATTGGCTATTCTAAGTTAATATTGTCGCACATAATTATTAGTTCTACATTTAAAAATTCAGCTGCAAACATAAATCTTGGAAGAAATGTATCTATTTTTCATTTTTGGCTGAAACTGTTACTGCCAGAGGCAAAGGTTCTTTGTCTACAAACACAGTCAAAAGTATCAAATATATGAAAATATAAAAATATCAAACCTCATGATATTTATTTTGAAAATAAATATTGGATATGTCCTCTACTCCCAAAATTTCCTCTTCTCCCCCACTCCCTCTCATTTTGTGCTTCCTGAGCACACAAAGCTTAAAATTATATTTCTTTAAATATTTCTGTCCTATTTGTTATGCATAATCAATTGTGTATATGTAATCAGTTTTCTTAACTCACTGAAATATTTCCTACCACCCAGAAAAAGGAGAATTTCGTAATATGAAAAAAAAGAGGGGGGGGGGGGGGACAAAGCAAAAATTTTCATAATTTTTTGCAGTGTTTTTTTAAAAATCCTTTTTTATATATGCTTTTGTCAATACCACTTCACTTTAGCATCAGCCAAAGCCGCAGCAAGTGTTGTGTGCGAGCGGTGGCCTGGTACCATTGTCCAAACCTTGTTAAAAATGGGTTTTAAAGAATGATTTTTGAGTAAATGTGACTAATCTATTTTGCTGATAAATTTTTCATGAAATATATAAGAATTGAAACTTAATGATTGATTTTACTAAAAAGGTGCTAAAAATACATAAAAAGGTTGTTAAAATCCAAGCGCTTTCAACTATGACAACACAGTCAACATCAGGGGAAATTTCAGAGGTGTGAATGTTCATGAATGTTCATTGGTTAAGAGGCTACTTCACTCAGGCGAAAACACCCGCTCGCTAATGTTAATCCTATGAGGGAAATAATGTACGATATCTCGTTCGCATTTCAATATTTTTAAATGATTTTTTTTTCATTGGATAGCTGAGGTCAATCTCTATGCACGCTCCTTTGTACTTTTTCGATTTAGATTACACGTTTTTTTTAATTAAAGATACTTTCACTTTCGGAACCGGCTTCGAAAGTGAAAGTATCCTTAATAAAAAAAATTGTAACAAAAATCGAAAAAGTACAAAGGAGCATACATAGAGATTAGCCTCAGCTATCCAATGCAAAATAAAAAAAATAAAAAAAATCATTTAAAAATATTGAAATGCGAACGAGATATTGTAAATTATTTCCCCCATAGAATTAACATTAGCGAGTGGGTGTTTTCGCCTGAGTGAAGTAGCCTCTTAAATAACCGGAGACGAGTCTATTTCAAAGGAGGGGATGTGGGATAGAAGGAGGAGGGTAGTAGGAAAATACGATAGTTACTTTCCAAAATTGCCAGATATGTTTAGTATGCTATACCATATCCTGGGTATATTGTAGGAGAGCATATCATTGCAAGTGTTCCTTCCTTGAGTTAAAATCTCTAAAGATTCTCTGAGTATTGATGCATAGTAATGTGAAGTACGGGCTATGATTCTCGCTTTACTGAAATCTATGTCAATGTCTTGCCTTTGGTTTAACCTTGATAGAGCTGTTGAGGGTTTACTATACTTATGTCCGTGATATGTTTATTTGTCTGTCTTTAAAATTTTCCTGATGTCATGCCTATGTAATTGAGTTCTTTCTGATTTACATTATCTGTAAAAGGTATCATATGTATGCCTGAAGTTTCGTCGTTAGGGATTGGGTCTATTTTTCTGCATGCAATATCGTTTAAGTAGATCTTCTTAGTAAAATAAATCATAAGTTTAAATTCTTATATATTTCATTTAATAATCAAGGTGAACATGATGTCTGAAAATTATAGTTAAACTATATTTTTATAATGATATATTTCTCATTTGGCTACAGTTTCTATTGGCGGATTAGCTGGATTTGTATGGTTGGTCAAAAGCCAGCGAGAACTCTGCTTGTAGCATATTTTGCACATTATTATTTAATTCCTTTCAAAATAATAAACACGTTTCATTTTTCTTTATAGTTTTGGCTTTGGATCATGGTTTATTGTCATCTTTGGAATTTTAACTCTACTGTATAAATTTTATAAAATGTGGCAGACTTACAGCACATTTGATGACATTAGGAATTTTTATTCAATGGCTATGAAAATAGATGAGGTAAGGGGATCTAAATTTAATATTTAATAATGATGTCTTTGAAATATGCATTTAAAAAAAATTTATTGTTATATTGTAAGTTAGATGTTCTGTTATGTAGTTTATTCTAATTAATTTTATGTTATTTAATTTTTTGACCCCTTTTATTTATCCCAACTTGGTTTTTGTACTTAAAGATGGAATTTTGTAATTGATTTTTCACTAACTTTCTCATATACGAGAATTAAAAAACTGTTCACAGGTGTGTTTCCGATGACAATATAATATTTTAACATTTTTATATATTAATTATAAATTAATACATTAATTTTAAAGCATTTTTTCTTTTACCCACCACAGGTGATAAATCACCAAGTATTCCCGTGTTTTACAATTGTATACAAGTTACAGCAACAATAGATTTAATGATGTGACAAAACACTCTTGCCAAAAGAGATCAAACGGCTGTGAAACTGCAATGATTTATTTTTAAACCCAAAAGAGAGGAAAAAAAAAAGGATGTAATAATTTAAAAAAAAAATGCACTTTTATCAATTAATAGTTTCATATTAATTAAATTATTATTATATGTTGATAAATCAATTTAGAAATCCTTTAAAGATAATAACATAGATAATGCTTCACTCTTTTTTTCCTGTTGCCTAATATTAAAAATAAAAACAGCAAAAACCACAACTTAAAAAAAAAAAAAAAAAAAAAAAAAAATTCACGAGTTTATGCTTTCTATTAAGCATAAATCAAAGTAGTAAATTTTTGGGTTTGGTGCTCATGAGAAAAATGAAACAAGTGGGTAAATGTGATCAAAGATCGCACGAAGGGTTTCGTTTAATATTCCTTTCAAAACACTTTATCCTTTCTATAATAAATCCAAATAAATTTCATTTTCCAAAAAATAAAATCATGTTTTTTATAAAGTAAAAATTTACCAGTCTATTTTTCTCGTTTTTTCGAAAATCTGAACCGGTCTGATAGCGGGCGAAGCCCGCTATTATACTCTGTCACAATATCTGTCATGTGGACTAAATGCGATATTAAAAAAAAAAAAATCAATTTCAAAATTAAACATGTTGTATAGAGACTTTCAAAATGTTAAAATGTGCAAATTTCCATAATCGGGTTTTTAAAATGATTCAATACATTCCTCAAAGTCATATGATGTTATAATCACTTGCTGACGTCATATCTACTTGCTTTTTCTGTTACTTATATTGATACTCTCTTTATATTCTCAAACATTTGAAAAAGTCTTTTAAACTTCCAATATGACGTCAGATTAATTTTCTTTTTAATTCTCTAATGACATCATATTAACCTGCTTTCTGTACTTACACATACTCATACTCCTTCTTTCTATTATTGAGAAATGTTTGAAAATTTCCATTTTTTTTACCAATATGACATCCTATTAATCTTTTTTCAGTTGGTGAAACTTTTTATTTCATTTTTCATGTGGAAATCTTTCAATAGAAAATTAATTATTGTAGAAAGAATTTTATTATGGATTTTTAATTGTTGGCAACTGCTATAACAAAATCTGTTTAAATTTAATAGGAAAAGGCTGTTAGATATTTGGTTTTTTATCTCTCTATATTAAAATAATACGATTTTTTTTTTTTAATTTTATGATTTTCAGCATCATAGTAGGTATTCAGCTATAAGTACACAAAATTTCAAGTCTGTAAGTTATATAGTTTTTGAGAACTGTGTCTGTGACGGACAAACAATGTAGCAGGATGAAAGGGTTTTGTGAGATGAACAAAACCCTAAAAATGAATGAAATACATGAAAAAATTCATGTATTTTATCTGAATTTTTTTGGGAATCATGAATTGCAGTCATGAAATGAGGCGTGATTTTCAAGATAAACATTGAATGCTTATAAAAAAGAGTATTTAAAAAAGCTATTTTTATTTTTATATTTATTTGTTATCAATTTCATTTGAATACGTCTTAAAAATTGTCTTATAAATATACAGTGAAACTTCCATTTAACGAAGTCTCATCGTTCCACTTAAAAACTTCGTTATGAAGAAAATTCGTTAAATAGAAATCAACTTAAATTCATAAAACTTTACCTTCAGATAGGACAAACATGTATTGGATTCAGAAGCATTTGATTCAGTTTCAATTTTGAAGCCGTCTTTTACAAAACAGTTGCGTACGTTCGATGAAATCACGTCGCATTCCCAAGCTTTAGCTCAAGCTTTCATCAGCTCTGATACACACGTTCTCAAACTAATGTTGTTACTACGTAGTCTTTTTTGTGTCTTTTTCGACCATGCACTTCAAGACTTTTTTTTATTATTCCTTAGACTAAAGGCTGAAGTTTAGAAGTTGTATTGGCAGGATTAAAAATAACTTTGATTTTCTTCGATTTGCATTTTGAAGCACATTCTTGTGGATGTACAAAGCAATTGCCTATCAGCAATGGTAGGTCTGAATGATAACTGTCTGACTCTAACTGATACTTTTTTATTCAATGTATCTGATGCCATTGCGTCACTGTATTTTCCATATCATTGAATGTAAAAATGGGATTTTGACTTCCTCCAACTGTCAGCGCTGGCGTCTCGGTGTGGGAGAATAATGATAACAAGTGTTTTTCCTAGTGTGAAAAAAAATTGTTTCATTTAGCATCAAGCAGAATAAAAATTATTTAAATGTGTTCATTTCTATACAATCTGCTGAAATAAATTCTCATATCCATCGCAACAGCAACCTCTTAGTTCGAATTCTGTACACGTACAAAAGTGGAATAAACTTCGTTATACAGAATATATTTTTCGTAATATGGAGGTTAATTTACATGGTAATGGTGTTCAAAGTCAAAGTTCTGCAGAAAATTTCGTTAAGTAGAAAACTTCATAAAATAGGGACTTCGTTAAAGGGAAGTTTCACTGTATATATTTTTAACAATTTAATAGTGTATAAATGACAGAAGAAATTGAATGGACTTGATGTGATACACTTTGTTTTGTTTTTTAATGCTAGATTAAAAAAAAAAGTTATAAGCAAATTATTTGATACTGCCTTATTAGTATAAAAAAAATTATGGTACTTTTTTGTTAGGAAGTGTGTACTCAGTGCTCTCATTCCTTTACATACATGTGTTCATAATTCTATATCCTTATAAACATTTTAAAATAAACTTTATTTTAAAACCACTTATCTTTGCTTGTGCAGCAAAATCATCTCTTATTCATTTCTTTGCAGTCCGGTGGTTTCGTTTGCTATGGTTTATTTACAGTACACTGTTAATTTAACTTGTGACATTTTTTCTTGTTTTGTTTCTTGTATGCTAGCTCTCATACTTTGCCTGGAAACTAATTAGTGTCTGTGGCTATCCCTAGAAAGTGTTGTAAATCCAGGATGACTGCATTTGCTGTCTACTAGAGATGATTTCATGCTCTCTTTTCGGAGCCCATGTCTGCCCGAACCCAAAACAGTTTGTGTCATCAGAACCCGATACCGAAAATAATCAATAAAATAATAAATATTTAAAAATTGTTTTTAAAATAATATCTCATTTATAAACATCTTATATGAAAATAACTGTTAATCCCAAGAACATAACATTTTTTTGGAAATTTACATTAATTTTATCAATAGAGAAGTTTGATATCAAATTAAATTTTACTTCCTTAAAAGGATTCTCATATTTTTCTCCCATAAAAAGTAAATCTGATGGACATATTAATGAAGTGCGTTTTATGAATAAATGCATGATATTTGCAGAAATTACTATTTGTATGCCAAAGAATTGAGCAACGTTTTTCTATTTCCGGGTCATTCCATGTCAAATCAACCAGTGACTCAACCTGACCATTTTAGATTTTGATGAAACTTACAGGAATCATTCTCCCTGATGATACAAATGAGAATATACTTTTATAATTTTTTTATCTCAGTAAATTTTCATAGAATTAATTTTTTAAATTTCGAAAAATCATCATTTTTTGGGTTGTATAGATGTTTTCAATTTTATATTTCTCAAGTTCTATCAGGCGTAGAGAGTTGTTTGACCCCTCATTTTAAAGAGAATTTCATAAGGTTTAATTTTATATGCAAGTTGACTATGCATGGTTTTTAAAAAGTTAATTTAATTAAATTTAAAATTTTTTAAAATAGTGTTTTTTAAAAATTTTGAAAAAAATATATGTTTATTGTAATGTTATAAACTTTAAATTCTGAAAGTTTTAGAGTGGGATCTCAATGGGATCAGCAGTTATGTTAAAAAAACTAATGTTAAACACCAATTGGGGCTGTTTTTTAAAGTTGGCACCTTGCCAACTTTATGATTGTGCTAAAGAGATCATTGTTTTATTCATTTTTAACATTATTTTTTTTTATAACTACTGATCCCATTGAGATCCCACTCTAAAACTTTCAGAATTTAAAGATTATAATATTACAAAAAACATATATTTTTTTCAAAATTTTTAAAAAACACTATTTAAAAAAATTTTAATTTTAAATTTTTAAATTAAATTAAATTAACTTTTTTAAAATCATGCATAGTCAACTTTCATATCAAATTAAACCTTATGAAATTCTCTTTAAAATGAGGGGTCAAACAACTCTCTACGCCTGATAGAACTTGAGAAATTGAAAATTGAAAACATTTATACAAGCCAAAAAATGATGATTTTTGGAAATTAAAAAAAATTAATTGTATGAAAATTTACTGAGATAAAAAAATTATAAAAGTATATTCTCATTTCTATCATCAGGGAGAATGATTCCTGAAGGTTTCAGTAAAATCTGAAATAGTCAGGTTGAAAATTGAAAATTTTTGGTTGATTTGACATGGAATGACCCTTCCTATAAAAGATGCACATCTTAAATTATAATAGGTTCCTTCCACAAAACAATGTTTCGTGATTTTTATGTCACTAAAAATCAGATTAAATTAAAAACGACATAATTGGCATTGTTATCTGAATGATTCGATGCTTTTATAGGAAAATAGGAAACACTGTTCGATTGCTTTCTATCGGAATAACAATACATGCTAATTATATCTACTTATGAATGAAAATGACACTTCGAGAATATGCAGAGAAGAGCCGCAGCATGAGCAGAGTTCATGTTGAAAAATAGATATAAGAATCCCTAACGTTATTTTCATATGAAGAGGGATTATGACTCGCAGACAATAGAGGACTACAAATTTGCAAACCTTAAGCTAATGCTGGTTGACTAAAAACAAAAGAAAATATTCATTTCACATTAGATAAAAAAAAAAAAAAAAATGCAGAATGAAAATTGAACAACAAATTATTCATGCTTTTCCGATTGGCGTCAACAGGTCACCGTCAATGCCAGACATAAATAAATCTGCAAATATGACAAATTTTCTTTTAAAATAATTCTTTTAATTCTAATGCTAGAAAATAAAAACAAGATTTTTGTTTACCCTTCATTATGAGCAACATATCATTAAAATAACTTGAACTACAATCCTTAATATTTAAGGGAAAAAAAAAAGTTTCTTTTATTTTTCTATACGGGAACAAATAAAATTGTCAGTTTCAGAAAGAATGAGCCTGAAGACTGGTATAAAAATAGAGCCTGAGCCCGTCTCATCCCTACTGTCTATATCTGCTGTCATTACTGCTGCACTCTTTTCATAATAGAAATAGTGTAAACAGTACTGTTAGCCACGTGCAAATCTCACCAATAGCAGATGTTTCTCACCTGTAGCAGCTTTTATTTTTGTTCATGTAAATTAGAAACAATGTTTAAATAAAATGATTTTGGTTTATGGTATTATTCCTTATTGAAACTTAAAAAAAATAATAAATGAGTGAAAGGCTTGTATTTTAAATGTATGCAATATTAATATATACATTTTAAATGAAATTTTTGAAAGGTATATATTGTAAATAAAATGAGTTCAATGCGAATGAAGGGAATTGAAATAATGTTTGACAACTTATCATTTACACTGGCTAATGCAAAAGTACTGTGTTAAATCTTTAAAAATATAATTTTGAGTTCTGAACCTAAATACAATGTATATTGTTTTGGAGCAAAGTATTTATATTTGACTGTATATATATATTTAGTTTTTTTGTATCTTATTACAGAATAAAGTGAGTCATATGACGTGGCATGAAGTTCAGTGCCGACTTAGAGAAGTACAACATGAACAACAGATGTGTGTTCATAAATCTGATTTAACAGAATTAGGTAAGCCAGATTTAAATTATTTTCTCTGTCTAATATTTTGTTGTGAATCCAGTATAAACAAGAACTTTTCAGGTACAACCCTGTTATAGGGGCCTTGGAGCTTTTTTAAAAAGTGTGGCGCAATGTGGGCTTAAGAAAGTGAGATTTGTTGCCAAAAGATATAAACGGCTATGAAAACAAAATAAATGAACTATTATGCTTGCTTATGTATGTGTAAAAAAAAAAAAAAATTGCTTCCATATACATGTATTAGACAAACTACTTCTGTTCGTGTATATTAAAAGGTAAATAGCTTCGGCATATGAAATAAATTGCATAAATATTGGAAAAATTGCTTGTGTGCATGAAATAGTGAGTAAGTTGCCAGGAAATACATGCAGAACATTTTTTTTTTTTGCTTTCCAAGGTTATTTTCTCTGTTTTACAACGCCCCCTATATCAGACAAATACTCTTTTTTAAAAGATTATTTTTGAAATATCACCTACCAAAATTAACTTTTTTTTAAATGTAAATTTCTCTAACATCTATACAATTTTTCCAACATATTGAGTTAAAAAAAAAAAAAAAATGTGTCTAAAGTTAATTGTGCACATATGAAGAATAAAATGAAGCCAGTGACTAGACTACAAGTAGAAAAATTGTTTGTTGTTATTAAAAAAAAGTTTTGTTTATATTTGATTCCACCTCATATAAGCATTTCTATATATAAAAAAATACTAAAATTTTTAAATAAATGAGCTGGTATAAAAATCTAATGAAACTGTTTTTTAACTAATTTTGATCAAACAAAAGATTATCTATTATACATATCTTTCAGTCATTGATTTTTAAAGTGCAATAAATTAAGTGCTCATATTGCAATTCAAGAAGACGATAAGGAAGTTTTACATTAATTTGTTATTTTCTTACTAAATTGGTGTTTAGTCTAGAAGCAAAAAGCGCAGGATGGTAGTGACTAATAGGCACAACTAAAGCAGAAAGAAGGGTATTATTTCAAGGGAAAAAAGTTATTGTGTTAAGTATTGATAAAAAAAAATACAAGATTTAATAATCTCACGTGTTTTAATGAAAAAATAAGAAACGTCATAATGAACAGAAGAAAGTATATTCAACTAGGTAAATTATATTCAATGGTTGGAGTATTATAGTTGAGAATTTTCTAAAAGAGCGAAAATATGCTGGCACCAGGACTAGAATCTGGGTACTTTGGTTTGCCGTACCAACGCCTTCCCTACTGAGCTATCCCGACGATATTCTGGCTGGCATATTTCACTCTTATTTGTTGGACAAGGCTGCAAACTGCAGCGCTAATTTCATTCATCCGAACTATAACTATAGCATTTACATGATGAATCTGAAATAACACGGAAACTCCTGTATACCATGTAATTAGGTCATAATGAACAGAGGAAAGTATATTCAACTAGGTAAATTATATTCAATGGTTGGAGTATCATAGTTCATATTTTTCCAACAGAGCGAAAATATGCCGGGACCAGGACTCGAACCTGGATACTTTGGTTTGCCGTACCAATGCTCTCCCTACTGTTCTAGGCTGCAGTTTGCAGCCTTATCTAACAAATAAGAGTGAAATATGCCAGCCAGTATATCGTCGGGATAGCTCAGTAGGGAGAGCGTTTGAAAGTTCTGGTACTTGCCCAGCTACCTGCTTTAGCTGAGTTTAAAAAAAAAAAAAAAAAAAAAAAAAAAAAACCTGTTTTTTTACAACCCTGGTGTAAGTTGTTCTCAAATCCTAACAAGCTACTTTCTGATATATTTTCTAAATTTATTTTTGTTTGGAAATCCATGAAATTGGCAGGTGTTCTTATTCAGAAACTATGTAATCGAAAGACATTTTTCATCTTTTGGCAAAGGCAGGAGATCTTTCAGAAAATACTGCCAAAGTCAGCATTTTGAACTGAATTCCTGAAGTATCAACATGAGAAAAAGAAAAAACTTGCCGTTACATAACAAGAATTGCTTATAACGCCACAAGTTATTTATTTATCTAAAAATGGAAAATGCTATTTGATTCCAAATCACTTCAATAGTCAGGCTGCAATTTTGTGTCTTTATGTTTAAAAATTAGTCAGAAAATGTGTCAGACAGAAGAGAGAGAATTGGAGAACTACTTTAAGAGAACCCTCTGATTTTGGGAGGAAGGGCCAGTGCCCTATCAGCCCTGCCCTCACCTTTGGTATGCTCCTAATAAATATCATACTAAAACTAAAAGTTTTTCATTGTAGGCCAAATTTTCTCCCAAGCTTTTTAATCCTACCAATGTATAATTTTATAATCACAATCAAATTATGTGTATTTTTAGTTTTAGTTTTCTTTTGTTGCCTCCTTCGAAACGGATGACAAAATTGTAACAATCTATGATATGTTGAATAATTTCAGTCTTATTTCGATATTTATCTTAAGTTTTGTAACAGAAAATCTGGAAAATAAAAATCTTAAATTTCTGTAGACACCACAAATCTGAATATATGTATTTTTTTTATTTTATTAGCAATTTAGATTCCCCAATTTAACAGCAATTTGTTTGCCTATAATATAAATTATGTAATAGAATCAATTATAAAGGTGTAGATATGTAAAAATAGATATCGTTATTGTTATAAAGAAATATTTTTATACTTTTGCTTTATATTTTTACGTGTTTTTATTTATTTATTTTCAGACATTTCACATAGAATTCTGAGGCATAAAAATTATCTTGTATCTATGGTGAATAAAAACATCTTGCCAATAAAATTTAAGATCAGATTTATAGGCGAATGGTGAGTAATCACAATTAACACATTTGTAATGCATTTTGTTTTAGCTTTCATAGCTCTTTAAGTTCAAACTTTATTTGTTTTTCTTTTAATTACAGGGTGTATATGTCATCTGCCTATGAAAAAGTTTTAAACTTAATATTTTTTAGTAAGTATTTCTTAATCTGTTTCAGTTATTCTTTAAATGAGTAACAGTGTTGAAATTTCTATCTGTTTTTTAAACTGATTCTTGAAAAAAAAAAAGTAATATTCTTTTAAAAAATATATACAGTAAAATCTCATTATAACGAATTTTTGGAGACCACCGATTAAATTGGTTATACTGAAAAATTCGTTAATGTGAAATTCCAATATGAAGTTTTTAAAAAAAGGAAATTTGCATGCATATTGAATGAAAAAATATATTATTACTACACTTATATTAAATCTCGTTTAACATCCAAAAATGTCAGAAAATAATAAATATACAGTATTAATGAATTGTGAACTTACTAATTAGAAATAAGATAATTATTAAGTTCATTAAGTTTCAAGATTTTAATCTAACTAATAAAAACTTAGAATTTTCCTTAGATACCTGACGGATTAAAAATCCTCACTGACATCTGCTGTTAATATAACTTTATTTAAAAAAAAAAAAAAAAAAAAAAGATCAGAAGTTTTTTTTTTTTTTTTTTTTTTTTTTTCACTGAAGTTGACAAGGCATTTTTCAAATTAGATTGTATAAAATGATTTTGGAACATAATTTTATTGGAATAATTAATTTTTAAGAGTTTCAGTGTTCTATGTAGAGCCCCTTTGGATCGTACAGTTCTGTCTTCGGTACTTGATGGACAATCATCATTGGCCACAGTATAAGGAGTCACATTTTATCAGACAATTAAATACACTAAACCAACATGAGTGAAAAATGGACTTGGGCCAGGACTCGAACCTGGGACCTTTTGCGTGTCGTGCTGATGCTCTGCCACTAAGCCACCCAGATCGACATCCTAGCCCGGCAATTTCTCACTTTATTCATGTTGGGAAACATGATCTCAGTGGCCCAGGTCAATTTTTTACTCATGTTGGTTTAGTGTATTTAATTGTCTGATAAAATGTGACTTCTTATATTGTGTAAAATAAAGTAATCAGACGTAGTGTTTATGATTTAAAAATATATATGTATAATCATCATTGGCTTCATTTTCACTGTCGGTTGCCTCTTCTTCATTGAGTTTCCGACGAAAGTTTTCTTACACATTCTACTTTTTCAATAGAGATATTTTTTTCTTGTCAATTCAATATTTGTAAAACTGAAATAACTATTCTTTTTAAGCTTTTAATAAATTCGTTAATTTGAAAAATTCGTTAATATGAAATTTGTTAAAGTGAATATTTTTATAATGTGAAAGCATAGGACCTTTTTTAACAATCAAAAAAATATTCATTAAAGTGACATTCGTTGTACTCAGATTCTACTGTATATAAATAAAATGCAGTTGAAATTACTTTCTGTTTTAATCTGATTTTGATGGTGGTTGCTTTATTTATTTTTTGTATGTGATTTCTTATATATTATTGTGAAATAATTTATCATACGTCATTAGTGTGTGAAACAATGTAGTCATAAGTGATGTGAAACAATGTAGTCATAAGTGATGAGCTATTTGTAAAATACAGTAGGTTTCCGTTTATCCTAGGCCGAGTATGATGCACCATACTCGGTTAACCAATAATCTTAACATATTTCATCATCTGACTTGCATAGGCAAATGTAAGGGTTGTTGTTTTTAATTTATATTCCTTCTAATTAATTTATATTCCTTCATCTTATAATCAATTATAAAAAACTTTAAACGATAAAAAAATTAAGAAATAAGTTGCTAAATGTTTAAATACAGTTAAATTGTTTCAATACATCGTAAACTTTATTAAGTACAAAATTTTGTCACAATAATAATTTAAAAAATAGTTTTTTTTTTTTTTTAAAGGAAATCTAGAGGAATTATGAATGAACCCCTGCATATTTTTATTCTCCTTGTTACAATTTTTTTTTCTTTTCTTCTCATCACTAATAAAGTGCATCATTGATTTTCTTTTTCCTAAAATTGCCTAATTTTACTTTATGACAAATAAATAAAATATAATGATAAAAGTTTCTCCTTAACTTTGCCTTATTTTTATATACAGTCAGACCTCTATTTAACATAATCGCTAAATCCAGCAAAAAAAAAATCGTTATATGGAAAATTCATTAAATAAACATCCAGCTTTGCAAACATTTTGAATTATGTCAGTATAAATTTTTAATTAATAAATACTAAATGTCATATAAAAAAGTAAGTAATTACAATTTTTTTATAAATTATATCAACTTGTTTTAGTTATTTTATTCATAAGCTAAAGAAAAAAGCCATTTGTTGAACAAAGAAGAATAGAGTAACGCATTACTGTCCAAAAATACACTGTATTTTTAATTTAAGAAAGTAATTTTACATTTAAAAATAATGAATTAATTTTTTATGATATTACCGTATGTTTAAAAATAAAGAATAAGTTTAAAATGTTCAGAAATAGGGATTAAAAAAATTTAGATCATAATAAAAAGGTTTGTTAAATAGAGAATGAACTTTGCTATTTAGGCAAGGAAATTCGTAAAAGCATCTTCATTCCAAGGAAAAGTTTGCAAAACACAGGATTTTGCAAAATAGAGATCCCATTGTAGGTCCGACTGTATTTATTATTGCAGTTATTTCTATTATTTTATATTTACTTTATTTACAATAATTTTAATTATAGTTTAATGTTTGTACTATTCAGAAATACAGCTGATAATATCAACTACTGGCAAAAGCTGTTATAAAAAATCATGTCAGCTGTTTTACATGTAATTTCGCAGCTGTTATCACCCTCTTAATCATTACGTTACTACTTAGGCATTACTTAAATACTAATTAACTATAAACAATGGCATTTTCTAATTTTTGATGTGGCTTTCAGAAGGGATGATAACTATATACAGTAAAACTTGTTAAAATGCAATCAGCATGTAATGGAATCCTACTTTAAACAGAAAAATTGCATGGTCAAAGTAAAAACTATATGATCAACCATAGTTATAAACCTATTTAAGCTGAAGCCTTTTGAACTTGGAAATAGATTCCAAATCAATTTGTATTTTGTTCAAATGACCTATTAAAATGGAATAGAAATCCTCATGGGTTAAAAATTCTTGGAATCTTTTAAAATATATTATATCAGTGAACAAAGTTTATGTGTCATACAGAGTTTTTCCAAATTAAAATAAATAAATAAATAAAACAGGTTGCTTGCTGCTGGTGGAAAAGGGACACTTTTCAGATTTTTAGGGCCACTTTTTTAGATTCTTGAAGGCATATTTTAATATTTAAAAGTCAGGGCACTCTTTTCAAGACACAATTACAGGGTTCTCACAGACTCCTTGGAAACTCCTTAGAAATGAAAACATTCCCAAGTAGTACTTAGAACTACTTAGATAAGCAAACCACTGCTTAGAAACTCCTTAAATTGTATTGCGGCTTTGGACGCAAGCGATATTGCTGCCAAGGGAAAAAAAATCGTGATTGTAAAACGCATGGTAAATCCTTTATACACGGTCATTTATCTGAAGCACAGCACTGATTGGTTAGGATAATCTTATAGCAGGACTCCCACTAGGTCCGTTTTTCAATTATCAGGTCCGTAAAGTCCGTTTTTCAACACTGTACTTTACATTAAATTTTATCAATGTTTGGCTATCATGAAAAACACACGAATTTCCTCAAAAACTCGCGAAAAACACACAAATTTCGTCAGAGGATCGCGAAAAACACGCGAATTTTGTCAAAAGATCAGGAAAAACACGCGGTTTTCATCAAAAGATCGTTAAAAAAAAAAAAAAAAAAAAAAAAAAAAAAAAAACGTCAATTTCGTCAAATTATTGAAATAAAATGTGAATTCCCTCAAAAGATCGTGTAAAAACATGAATTTCTCCCAGAAGATTGCGAAAAAAAACGCGAATTTCCTCAAAAGATCGCGAAACACACATGGTTTCCATCAAAAGATCGCAAAAAAAACGTGTTTCGACAAATGATCGAAATAAAATACGAATTCCATTAGAAGATCGCGAAAAAATGCGAATGTCTCCCAGAAGATCGCGAAAAAACGCGAATTTACCCCCAGAAGATCATGAAAAAAAAAACACAAATTTCCCCGAGAATATAGCGAGAAACATGCAAATTTCCTCAAAAGATCGCGAAAAATGTGAATTTGCTTGAAAGATCACAAAAAACACGCAAATTTCCTCAAATAATCGCGAAAAACATGCCAATTTCGTAAAAGGATTGCGAAAAACATACAGTTTCCATCAAAAGATCGTGAAAAAAATGTCAGTTTCGTCACACGATCGAAATAAAACACGAATTCCGTTAAAAGATCGCGAAAAAAGACACGAATTTCTCCCAGAAGATCGCGAAAAAAGATGCACATTTCTCCCAGAAGATCGCGAAAAAAGATGCGAATTTCCCCCAGAAGATCGCGAAAAAAGACACGAATTTCCCCCAGAAGATCATGAAAAAAGACACGAATTTCCTCAAAAGATCACGAAAAACGTGCAAATTTTCTCAATAGATCACAGAAAATGCGCAAATTTCGTCCAAAGATCGCTAAAAATACGCAGTTTCCATCAAAAGATCGCGAGAAAAACGTCAGTTTCGTCAAACGATTGAAATAAAACGAGAATTCCATTAAAACATCGCGAAAAAACACTAATTTCTCCCAGAAGGTCGCAAAAAACACGTGAATTTCGTCAAAGTTTCACCTTCAACAAAATCGATTACAGCTGTTCTAAAAGTATAAATTCAAAACTTGTTATATTTTTTCTTGTATGTTGCGTTTAGCATATTTTTTTTTTTTTACCTTTTTTAAAATTTTCTTTAAGATGTATCATGTATGTGATATACATAAGTGTTTGGGGTTTGACTAATCTCTGTTTATATGACCATTGGTCGCTGCATAAAAAAGTTGATTGTCTATTTTGTATTTAAACTTACGAAATCAGTAAGCAATATTTTGTGAATACTGTGCAATTCCAGCACTAACAATTAGATTCCAATAGAGTAAAATTTGTTTTTGTCTCCAAATTGGCCATTAAAAATTGGAGTGTGCATACCACATAACGATGCAGCACATAAAAACAACAACAAAAAAAAATTGTAAATCCTTAACATTTTTTGGACTCCTTGGATTTTTTCGGTACTCCTTGGATTATTTCTTCCCAACTCTGTATGAACCCTGCAATTAATAAATTTTTACTATGCAAGAAAACTTTTTTATACAAACGGCAGTAAGTGAACAACTGTTTTGAATGAGCGTCAAGAAGTGTGCTATTTTTTCAATGAGGGGCAAGAAAGGTGTTATTTTTTAAACCAATGGTCAGACAGAGGGCTACACACTTTTAAAACTGTCCAGGATAAACTCTGAGTCATGGTTTACATCAATTTGAACTTCCATGAATGAGACATTAAAAATGTTTCAAGTATAATCAAGTGTCCTAGTGCAATAGTAAATGCACAGCACAGGATAATAAAATTTTGTGTGATTTCTAGGGCAGTTGGTGCTCTGTATGTTTGGTTTTGAAAAAATAAAGAGTGAAAAGGCGAAGTAAAGCTTCTAA
This sequence comes from Maratus michaelseni, assembly GCA_963931845.1. NCBI lineage: Eukaryota > Metazoa > Arthropoda > Arachnida > Araneae > Salticidae > Maratus > Maratus michaelseni. The sequence continues at coordinate 405,703,445 of OZ007590.1, read as the reverse complement.
TGATCCCAATTTGAAATTTAATTTAAAAAAAAGGTTGTTGTTTCTAAAATCTGAATCAAACTCAGAATAAATGATCACTTTTATTAGACACATCAGCTAAATTTAATCATGTTATATCACTTAAATTTACTTAAATGTATGAGTTAAAATTATGTAAATAAGTTCAAAATTCAGATAACTTTATTTTGTCTACTAAGAGAAAGAATGCAACTGAACTGGCCTTTTTATTCTTCATTTTGTGGTTATGATAATCTTAATGCAAATGTTGGATGTAATGACATTTTATTTTATCATGAAAGTATCACTTCTAAAGCCTCTCCTCTGTCATGTAAACACATGTATTTTTAAATGAAGTACAATCATAACATTTTGAAGACAGGTAGTTTTCATCTTAAACAGGACACATCAACCTACCTATGGGTAAAGGTTAAAATTCAATATTTGTATTAGTAGCCAGTGGCCGGTAGAGGCTGCATGTTTAGTAGCCACTATTGTCAAGTTAGTGGCCACTAATTACTATCAGGGATGCTACTGAGAAAATATCGTGTAAAGGAAAAATTTACGACATTTTTCACAACATTTATGCTTAGATTTTGTGAATTATATTGTATTGGATATAAAATAAATACATTGACATATTTCTTATGTTAAGGGGACACAGTGCCTTGAAATTGGTCAAAATATAGATTTTCTTCTTTTAATATTAATGAAAGCTTCTTTAATTGTGAATATTTTGACACCTCGCATTTTCACCTATACGACAATTATATTGAGAAATATTGTAAATTTTGTTTATAGATCCAGCGCAATTACCCATATAAATAAAAACTTTAAACTGATTTTTCTCCTGTCAATGTTTTAATAACTTGCTTGTTCAAAATAGTTTTGAATTTTTTTTTTTTCTTTTTTTTTTTTTACTTGTTCTCTATGGTGTATTTAATATTTTTGTGTATGGATTTAACATTCAAGTTTTCTCAATTAAAATTTAAAAAAAAAAATTTTAATTGAGAGTTTGTTGAATTTTTTTAATTGTTTGACATACACCAGAAAAAAAAAAAAATTAAATGTAAAATCCCATACATCTAAAAATCCATACAGTTTCATGTAGTATATTCACAGGGGTAATTTTAAGAAAAAAAAATTCTGAAATTAACAGCAAATTTTCTGAAAAGTTTCAACAGAGGGGGTGGGAAGGGGGAGGGGTGTCCACTACCTCAACTTTTTTTTTTTTTGGCGTCTTCTTTTACAAAATTTGCATTTTTTTGCAATTCTTTGACGAAATTTGCAGATTTTCGAGATCTGTTGATAAAATTTGTGTTTTTTTTTTTTTACGAAATTTGCCGTTTTTCACAATCTGTTGACAAAATTTGCCATTTTTTCGCAAAGTTTTTGACGAAATTTGCCATTTTTTCGCAATGTTTTTGACGAAATTTGCCGTTTTTTCGAGACCTGCTGACAAAATTTGCCGTTTTTTCGCGATCTTTTGATGAAATTTGTGGAGTATTGTGCCACTATTCTCATTGAAGAGAGTTTCAAAGGTACTGTGTCCCCTTAAAATGTTTTATAGCTTTTCTACAATAAATACACTGCACTTTCATAGTTGAGTTGGTGAAAACGGCTGGCTACCTGTCAATATGTACAATTTCATACTACATTATTTTGTCCAAATATAGAATTTGGTTTCATGTAACTCTAATTAGAAGCAAATACTCTGAATATTAAATAGTTAACAATTATTTTATATGTACAGAAAACGATAACTTCGTTCAAATGTATGATTTCCTCCTCCCCCCCCCCCCCATCACCGACTATGAAAATGATTTTTTTTTTTTTTCGATCACTTGATGAATTTTGAAATTTTTTCTGCTATTGTTCAAAGGATTTCACAATATTTTTGCGATATTTTGACGAAATCTATCGTTTTTTCGCGATCTTTTGTAGAAATTTGCTGTTTTTTTGCGATCATTCGACGAAATTTGCCCTTATCTTCGCGATTTTTTGACGAAATTTATCGTACCTTCACGATTTTTTGACGATATGTATCTTTTTTTGCGATTTTTAAACAAAATTTGCCTTTTCTTCGCGATTTTTCGACGAAATATTCAGATTAAATTCACGTTTTCCCGCAATCCTTTGACGAAATAGGTGACTTTTCTTCGAACGATTGACCAAATTGGTTGTTTTTGGCAACCATTTGTCGAAATTTGCGATATATTTTATGTCCCAATTTTCGGATTTATGACTGACCTTTTTTTTTTTCGGAAATAATTGATTGCCATTTTGGCGATCATTTTTTCACGAGATCTTCCTTTATTCGCGATCTGTTGAAGAAAATTGCCGTTTTTTTTTCGCGATCTGTAGAAGAAAATTGCCGTTTTTTCGCGATCTTTTAAAGAAATTTGTCGTTTTTTCACAATATTTTGATGAAATTTGTCGTATTTTCGCGAATTTTTGACGAAATCCTCTGATTAAATTCTCGTTTTCCTGCGATCCTTTGAGGAAATTGGTGATTTCTCTTCGAACGATCGACGAAATTGGTTGTTTTCGGCGATCATTTGTCGAAATTCGCGATACATTTTATGTCCTAATTTTTGGATTTATGACCGATTTTACTTTTATTTATTTATTTTTAATTTTCGGAAATGACTGATCGCCATTTTGGCGATCAGATGCATAACATAAAGTCGCCAATTTTTTACATTTAGTCGCCCTGTGGCCGGTGGCGACCGGGAATTTTAACCTTTACCTATGGGTGATAACTTTTGTGATCGATGTGATCGATTTGTGGTGATAACTTGGGTGATAACTAACAACTCTTGCATGATGTCTTTAACAAAAATGATTTTATGTGTTCATGTGTTACAAACAGATGTATATAATAATAGTCAGGGCATTTTTTCTAAAATAATATTTAGGAGTACTTTCAGTTTGATTCAAGAAAATCATCATTTAGTCAGTCTATCTTTATGTGATTTCTGCCCATTATAAATGTAAACATCTTTTTTGTCATCAAACTATACATAACAAATCACATAAATATCCACAATACTTTTAAAGTTAGTTTATAGGGAATTTGAAAAAAAGAAATCATTAGATTTATGAAATACTAGCTGACCCGCCCGGCGTTGTCCGGGCCTGTGATAATAAATTTAAAAAAGAAAAAACTCAAGTTTTCGATATCTAGTCGAATGACCCAAACCCTGTTGAAATCGAGTCCATAGAACACAAGAAAAGAATGAGCTCTCAGGCGGTGGAATGTGTTCTAAGGAAATGTTTAGTAGTTTATAAAGTAGCTGGAGTACTCTAGAACTATGTTAATGAAAATTTCAAGAAAATCTGATCATTTTTAAAGAAGCTGCTTCAAGGGCCCCAAGAAGGAGATTAATATTCAAAATTGGTGGCGCTGAAGTCCAAGAAAATTTTTTGTTGTGTAGATAGTAGCTGGAAGTTGTTAGAAAAAAAAAAGCTAGTAAATCGGACGATTTCGAAGGGAGCTATAATAAGGGGCCCAAAAGAGGCCAACTGATAGTTTTGAGCAGGGTCCTAAGAGGAAAACATCTTAAAAGGTCATAGTACTTAGCGCTTTAGATCTTTAATTAGTCGAAATTAAGCATAGGGTATAAATTAATCATTAGAATAAAGTTCTAAGGAAATGGTTAAAAAGGGGTCCTAGGGCCAGAATAAAAATATGAGGATGGTGGCCCGGGAAGAGGAGTCCAAGACTCAACTTTAAAGTTATGCAGTGAGATGATGACACAATTAGGCGGGGGGTGGAAAATGCATGGCACACAAAAAGTTCAAGGACCCCGGACAGAGCCTCAGGGGGCCAATATCCTAGCTGGAATATAGAAGTGGGAGAATAACTAAATAGAGAAAAGTCCTCAAAAACGAAGAAGATCGGATTAAAAGAGGGCAAGTAATTAACATTTCGGGGAATAAAAACTTCCAGGGGCTGTGTATCGGGTCCCAGGGGGCCAGGGTCTTAACTAGAATGTAGTAATGGAGAAATATCTAAATGTAGAAAGGAGCCCCAAACAGGGTTTGGTGATATATATCAATAGATATATATCTTGATCTGGATATATTTTCACACGTTTGATATTTATTTTCAAAATATTGCGCCTAATATTTGTGATATTTTCAGTCAAAATAAGTGTAAAGGAATTTTTTTTGTATCTGTTATTGGCTGTGTCATTCTGTAGATAAAGAATTTTTGCTCTTATAGTGACTTAAAAAAAAAAAAAAAAAAAAAACTTTTCCAAGCTTAAGTTTGAAGCTGAATTTTAAATGTTGAATCAATAATTATGTGGGACAATATTTACTTAGAAAATCCACTGAAAGATAAACTATCTAATTTAAATAAACTTACAGCTTTATTAGAAATAATCTTTTCTCGTTTTGGTTTTGTTCAGTTAAGCAGACCAAGCTTACTATATTTATGTTCAAATTTTTCAATAAAAACAAATTATTTTGTTGTATAAAATATAAAATTTTCTTACAACTCGATTACTAAATCTTAATAGTTTGTGTTTTGTGAGTGTAAAAAGCAAATTGTATCTGTTTTCAATTAGTTGATCGTAAATTTTGTTAAGTAAGTGAAAAAAAAAAAAGTAGAAAAATACATTTTGAATATTGTTTTATTAAGTTTTCATGCTAAATGACATATGTTTTAATGTCTAATTTATATTAACTCTGAAAATATTTATAGTCATCAATAAGTTGACCATTTTGAAATATTGGATATATATCAAAAATATCAGATATATATCAAAATATCGGATATATTTTTGATATTTTCGAAAATATTATGATATTTATGAACAATGGCCCTAAAATTGAAGAAGATCAGATAAAAAGGAGGCAAGGTATTAAAAATTTCGGGCACAAAAACAAACATAAAGGGGCCCAGGTCTTGTCCGAGAAATATTTTTGTCATTCATGTAGTAGCTGGAAGTCCCAAGAAGTTGTTAGGGGAAAAAAAGCTAGTGAATCAAATGATTTTTAAGGGAACTATAGTAGGGGACTCGAAAAGGGCTAGTTGATAGTTTTGAGCAGGGCCCTAAGATGAAGGGTCCTAATTAGAAAGTAGAAATAGCGGAATAACTAAATGAAGAAAAAGTCCCAAAAACTAAGAAAATCAGATTAAAAGGGGACAAGTTATTAACAGTTTAGGACACAAAAACTTCAACGGGCCCAGGGGCCAGGGTCTTAACTGGAACGTAAAAATGGGAAAGGGCTAAATGGGAAAAGGGCTCTAAAAACGAAGAGGATCGGACAAAAATTGGGCAAGTTATTAACAATTTAGGACAAAAATCTTAAAGAAGCCTGGGTCTCAAAAAATTAAAAATCCGAGCTTCAGGTGCATCAGGACCTGCCTTGGACTATCCACACCCAAATTTTCAGACTTCTATGTACGGTAGATTTCGCTAGCCATCGCACACAGACACACACAGATTAACAACTTTCTTTTATTAGTATAGATTTAGGGATATGCATTCCTGCAAAAGAAATGCTGTGATAATAGTACTGTTTCTAATTAAAGTATTTATATATATAGTGCACTAATTGAATAAATACAGTCGACTCTGTGAAATCCGCCGATGTATAATCCGCAAATCTCTATAATCCGCCATCCATTTTCAAATGTAAACAATGGAAATCATACTTTCATAGTTAAGCTCATTAAAGAAATTACATATAGTTGTTTTTATGAATTATCAATTTTTAAATGTTTTAAATTGTGATTTAACAAGTTTTATGTGATTTGCATGATGTATATTAAAATAATAACTTTAGGTAAGCAAAAAGAACAACTAAATGCAAATATCAGTGGAGTAATTTACATTTTAAAACTAATACATTCATGTAACAGCTGACTAAAGAAATAACTGCAGAAATCACTAATTGATTTGGTCTTATTTGAAAGGCACTTTTGCTAAATACACCTTTAAACAACTTGGATATAAATATACAGGGGTCGATGCAGGTTTTTTTTCTTGGGGCCCATTTTGTGAAAAGTAAAGGTTATTTTTGTGAAATTTATTACATTTTTGTGAAAAGTAAATGTTATTTTTGTGAAAAATAACATTTTGTAACGAAAGTTGAAATCCAGTTAATCAAATTCGAACCAAACATTTATAAACAAAAACTTTTTTAAATCCTTTTGCTGAAGTTTTTCTCTCTGGTGAACTTGTTTGTTTACAAATTACACATTTTAAAACATCACAAAATAATAAATAGTAAGTTTTTATCAAATTGATTTTTGTGAAGGGGCCCATTTTATGAAATTGATTTTTGTGAAGGGACCCATTTTATTAAATTGATTTTTGTGAAGGGGCCCTAAACAGGCCCCAAATTTTGCCTGGATCGACCCCTGATATATATATATATATATATTCAGATTTAAGCCAAAACTTAAATTCCCATTGAATAAATGTTCAAAAAATTAAATAACTGCTAATGAAATTTAAATTTTATAATAATTCCAACATACTTAGAATTAAGATCTAAAAGATCTTCTTAAGAAGATCATTTAGCTCTTATTGTTTCACACCAGTTTCAACTTATTTTCTATACTTAGAATTATTAAATTACTTTTGAGTTATAGTATTCCTTTTTATATTGTTATTTGTGTACAAATATTAGTAATTTATAGTTCAGTTTAAAAAGAAAAAGGAATAATCTGTAATCTGCAAAATTTTATAGTCTGCAAAACTCTTGGTCCCAAACTGTGCAGATTTAACAGCGTTGACTGTATTTAAAAAATGAATAATATAAATAAAATTTGCATTGTATAATTAATTTTTCTTTAAATTAACTTAGTTATTAAATAATTTAAACCAGTTATGCATTATATTTTCCTTTTCTATTGTAATTTATGTTTAAATATTTCTAATTAATAGTCTGACTATAAAAAAATAAAATGTAAACAAAGAAATGATCTATAATCCACCAAAATCTATAATCCGCCAAACCCTTCGTCCCTAAGTGTGCGGATTTCACAGAGTAGACTGTATAATTATTGTGTATATTTTTGAGAAACAGTATAACATATAAAATACATATAAAACAGTATAACATGCAAAAGTTCCATCAGTGGGTGGAGTTACATATATCCAAAAGATGCTTATTGGCATCTCCCATCCTCAATGTATTAATATCGAAACATAATTTTTATCAGTTATTTTAAAAATGTATAAAGAAACATAGGATTTTTAATATTATCTAATTTAAAAGAAGTAATTTACTTTATCAGAAAATTTCAATGTGAAACAATTCTAATCACTCTAAAGTGGAAATTTTAATGCTATTTTCATATATTTTAAAAATTATATTTATTCATTAATAAAAAAATAAATAAATAAGAGAAAATACTTCATGTGCAAAATATGTACTATGTGTAAAATACGTACAAATATGTTTCATTTTGTACTTAAATTTTATTTACTTTTTTCAAAGGTTGTTTTTCTCCTGTCTTCAAAGAAACAGGTAAACTAAATGAAGATTTCAAGAGATATACTAAAAGGAAAGAGTCTGCAGCACAGTAAGTTTATTTTGAGTGCTAAATTTACATTCCGTTTGTTTAAAATTTGATTAATTTGCTTTAATTTTAAATTTATCCATTTTAAATTGTAAATTTGTTTTCTATGCACAATCACCATTTCCATTATAGTATTTTTAAGGGGAATTTAAATGGTAATTTTTAAAATAGTCTTGATGAACTTTGGGCTTTAGAAAATGAGATTTGTTGTCAAATAATATAAAGAATTATGAAAAACAAACCAAACTTGATAAACTTGTTTACGTATATATTAAAAAAAAGTTGCTCCTGATTACACCTATTAGAATTACATACACTTTTATATGATTAATTGCTTAAAATGTTTTTTAGATTTTTTTTGTTATGCCCCTGAGAATCATCGGCGAGTTTTTTGTAGTAATATTTCATTCAGCTTTTAAAAAATGCTCTCGTAATTTAATTTAATGACGAGTAAAGAAGTGAGAGCAGTAAAAAAGTGAGCTGAGAAATGCATGAATCACTTGAAAAAATCTAACTGAGATAAGAGCAATAAGAGAATGAATGTTGGGTTGCAGGTGTAAGCGTGTCAAAGTCATGATGCTCTGTTCCGTGTCTTTCACATGAGTAGCGTTTCAGAATGATAGGGAGAGCAAACAGAAATTCTTTTTCTTTGGACATAATGTATAGTTTTTTTATACCCATATAAGCAAGTTTAGGTCGCATGCTTTGAGGTTCTTATTTTTTTTCTTTATTTAAGCTGGGGTTTTTAATTTCTATGTTTTTTCAGTACTTTGAAAATGCAAAATTCTCTTGCTAGCATTGCAAGCATTTTTTCAGAGCGCGTCCCCATCAGTGTCATGCAAAATGGGGGATTGGGGGCTGTCATGCAGGATGCCAAAAATTGATGGGTGCAGAATTCATTCTGCTATCTCGTTTTTTTCATCGGTAAAAATCTTCGAGAATTATTTTCTTTCGCCAGTTATCAAATGTCTTGCTTAAATATGTCTTAACCTAGTTAATGAAACTTTGTTATTAGCAACATGTATTCAATATATATATATATATATATATTAATGTTTAAAATAAAGAAAAAACAGATCAAAAAAGTTTTTTCGGGAAATGTTTCAACAAAAAAATTTGAACTTCGTGTCTTTCCGGAGTTTTGAATTTTGGCTAATCGGTCCAAATTTGTAAATATTTTAATTCTACACATTTTTAAAAAATTAGTTATTTTAAAAAATCTGTTATTTTAGTCATATTTATGTGATATTTTTTATATTTATTGCCGCATTAATAGGGCAAAATAATCTTTCTGACTGCAGCGTTTACGATAGGTGCGATAATTATGCCAATTTTCGAGGGTGGGGTGTTTCTTTCCTAAATTACGGTATGTAGATATAGCCTGGTATTTGTCATTTTCTCATATTTCGAATAGTTAACCCAATGCAGACTTTGAAAAATGAGGCGACATATATACACACACGCCAAAAAAAAAGGGCATTTGAAAATACTAAAATTGATGTATTTTTAAATGGATATCACTGTTAGAAAGGTTAAAGTTTGAAATTTAAGTGTATATTTTTTTGTTGTATCGTATTTCAAATATTTAAGCCAATGTGTGGTGCAGAAGACGGAAAAAAACAATTTTGGGATTCTTCAGTCTTTATTTGTGGAACGTGTTTTTGGTGGCTTCGCTGGAACTTTCATGCCATTTTGCAATGGTCATTATAGTTTTAATTAACAAAAAATAAAAAATCTCAGCCTTTATGCATTAGGACTTGTCTTGGACTATCCTCATCCAATTTTTCAGACCTCTATGTGCGGTAGATTTTGTTATCCATTGCAGATACACGGACAAGCTCTTTTATTTTATTAGTGTAGATTAGGGATTTTTGTGAGTTTTAATTAACATCTTAGTTAATTAACAAAAATTTAAAAATCTCAGCCTTTATGCATTAGGACTTGTCTTGGACTATCCTCATCCAATTTTTCAGACCTCTATGTGCGGTAGATTTTGTTATCCATTGCAGATACACGGACAAGCTCTTTTATTTTATTAGTGTAGATTAGGGATTTTTGTGCTTGAAGTGTTTATTTAATGCTAATGTTTCTATTTTAATCAAATCTGGGAGACGATACCAGAGTACTGGAGACATGTAATGGTGTACCTTGATGAATATTTTGTTGATTCATTTCACCTGAGTTTTAATTAGTTTACCTGGTTCTTAACTGCAATCTACAATGCATTGTTGTTTGCTTTTTGGATGTTCTGTAATTGTTGTAAATTTGCTGATATTATGTGATGTTTTAGATGTTCAGTCATTCACTTCTATTGTATTGCTGTTAAATAAGATTTACTGTAAATCATCTATTTTTCTTTTATTAATTGATAATAGTTGTATGTTTATGTCTCTTTCCCAAACTCCTATGCCTTCACATATATATTGATATTAAAGTATTTCTTTATCTCATTCGAAATTTCAGTTACTTTTTTTATATGCATCACTATGACAATACTAGATTAAAGGTTGATTTTTTTTTTCGGTTTCAGCGGGAAAGAACTATTTTTAACCCTTGCATTTATTTTAACATACTATTTAAACTAACCACAAATATTAGCATTTGACAAACTATCATTAAAAGACTTCAGAATAACTCTAATAGTTAATTGTATCTTTTAAATGAAGCTTTATGTAGTTTATTTTTCATTTTTAAGCAAATGTTTTGTGTCCTCAATAATTGGGTGTTATTAAATTCAGGGCTGCGGAGTCGGTGGGAAAATGACCGACTCCGACTCTGACTCCTGAAATTTTAAAGGAACCGACTCCGACTCCGGGACGTCTAAAGTACTAGTATTGCCTGTTGATTCCTATTATTCAGATTGCTTTATTGCTGTCATTTGATTTGAAATAGTAATAGTCGCTTTATTAAATTTATCATTAAATAAAGGAAATATTACTATTTAAAAAAAAAAATGTCAGCAATTAGAAGTAAAAAAACTCAACTGGCAACACTGCAACCTGCTGTTACATTCCTGTTTGACCTTGAAGTATATGATGTGTATATTTTGGGATGAATTATGGGTATAAGCTGTGAGAGGTAGTCAAGACTAGGACTCATTTACTACAGCAGCAAACTTCTGACAGTATTTTAGTATAAAAAGTTTCACCTTTTTTCACCAAAATATGGGTGAAAGGATGTTTAATTTTGGTTTTATATCTATTCTTGCAGACCCAAAAAATAGGAGGAGAAAATTTTACAATTTAAGCATCATTTGGGGTTTCTAGAACCCAAGAAAGAAAAATTACGGGGGAATGAAAGAAAAAGAAAAATTTTACTACTTTAACATTAATTCTGTTCTCACGGCTTCGTAAAAAGGGGCAGAAATTTTATATTTTCAGCATTATTAATTGTACAATTTTGGGTCCCGTAGACCCGAAAAATCCAAATATTGAAATCTAAAGAACTAAATAAAATGGAAATTTTACTATTTCAGATCCTGCTGACTTGGAAAAGAAAATGCAAAATGTTGTAATTTTGGAGTTATTGTGTCTTCCAGACCCGAAAAATTCCGATGTAAGGGAAGAAAAATAAAGAGGAAAATTTTGTATTTCCTGCATTAACTTTATAATTTTGGCTTCATTTCGGATCTGCAACACCTGAGTATCGAAAGGAGAAAGATCACTGAAATTTCACTATTTCATCGTTATTTTGAGTGCTGCAGACTCAGGGGAAAAAAAATTATAATTTCACTTTTTTTTTTGGGGGGGGGGGAGGTTTTATGCACACGAAAAAAAGGGGAGAAAATTTACTACAATTTCAGCATTACTCCTGGTCCTACAGACCTGAAGAATCTGAGGGAAACAAGAAAACAAAAGGGACAAATTTTCTAATACAATGATATTTCGGATTCTGTGGACTCCAAAAAGAGCAGAAACTTCCAATTTTCGCATTACCTCGGGTTCTGCAAACCCCCAAAACAGAGAGAAAGTACTGCATACTAATATAAAATATAAACTAGAGATTTCAAGTAAAAGCAGTTTTCATATACACTGTAAACTGGACAGTATATTGGGCCTTTTTAACCCGGGTTTCCTTGTATATATAGTCTAAATATAAAAATAATAATTCAGTTTATAAATTTAAAATTACATAGAATTGGTTTTGGAATTGGAATTTCACTTCAAACTGTCTAAAAAACAAGCTGGAGTCGGAGTCTGACTGTTTTTTAGTGACTCTGACTCTGACTCTTTTGTCCAAAAATAGGCCTGACTCCGACTCCGTGGCCAAATTTTTGTGGCTTTAATTTCATATTGATCTTTGCATTAATTCTTCCACTTCATCTCTGTTAAAAAAAAAAATATATCCAAAAAATGGCAGTGGCATAGCATGTCGAGACGCTTCTATGCTCAGCATCCCTGAATTAATTCACAATTTCCAGCAAAACCTTTAATTAAAAATCAAATTTTAACAATTTTCGTTACATTAATGAAAAAGTACTTAAATAAATCATTCTTTTAAAAAAATTGCATAAATTGAAATTGATTTAACAGCACATTTTTTGATATGAATGAAATTTGAAAAATCACACTCTCAGGGACTTTTATATTGTTAGACTGAAACACAAGGCTCAGGGAAATGCTGGAGCTTTCCAACATGTAATCACTATTTTCCATGTCACACTTATTTCTAAATCTTGGAAACAACAAAAAAAAAAGTTCTCATGCTTACAAATTCAGTTGTCTTTAATAGTTGCATACGCTGTCATCATGCATAAATCCCAGAGTTTAACTTTATCAAAAAATACTGTGGAGATTGACTCAAAGGAATTGTCACTTGGAGCAACTTATATCCTTTTTAGTACAGTGAATAAATACTTGAAAATGAAGACTCAACACAGCTGTTTTTGCACACTTTTTTTAATACTATTAAACAGTAAACATTATATATACTTTAAATATCTTTTAAATTTATGCGACTCAATGCTCCGACATTTCAGCCTTACTGATGCTAGTTTTAGAATAATATAATTATTTTAGAATAACAGATATTTTAGAATAATATAATAATTTTAGAATAACAGATATTTTAGAATAATAGATAATATAGAGCTATAAATGTAGGTATGTTTAGAGCTCTATATTAAATTAGTTTCATATTTAATATTGTATGGACCAGATTCCCTTAAAATGTATCTTCTAATTTACCATTTCTAATGCAAAAACTAGCAGAAATTAAAACAAAATAACATAAAGCATGAACCTTACAGGAAACTTTCCATAAGGCTATCCCTTACAATCATTGTTTAAGGCTAAAGATTGTAGATGAACAAAAGTCAGTGATTTGAAATCCCAATGTGATTTTAAAAGAACACTTTTCTATATATTTTTTAAATGCTAAAAGGTGTAAATTAACAACGTAATAAATACACTGTAAAATAACTTTTAATAAGTTGTTTGACATGTTTCGGCTCACTCAGAGTCATTTTAAAAAACAAATGAGAATATTCCATAATTGCATGGTCTTTGAAGTTATTATTTAAAATGCTATCATTTAATTTTTATGTAGTTTTTAAAAATTATGCGCACGTTACCTTTTATTTAAAAATTTTTTATTTAAAATTTTTATTTAAAAAACTATAAATGCCGCACACTTTATTTTCAATTCCGAACATACTATATTAACCACTTCAACGGCTGCCCCGAGTTAAGCCGGGGGTAATAACACTGTTTCCCTATCTGTGCGGCCGTTGAAGTGGTTAAAGATCAGTAACATATATAACTAACATGGCAATCCGATTATATTTACAAGAGTTAGAGCATGGACAGATGACAGACAAAGCAGAATCATAAAACCTTTTCCAACTATGTTGGAAAGTGTTAAAAACATGAATGAGACAAAACAGTAAAAGAATAAAAGAATCCAATATCTTTTGTTTCTTGATCTGGGCCCTGTACATTCCCTTTCCTTAGCCCGCATTTCGTTAAAAATGTTAGTTTTTCCTTCACTGTGAATTGCATCAAGTTATATGCATCATTTGTATTTAAAAATAATTAAAAATTTTGAAGACTACTACTGCAAAAGAAGGTTAATCAAATAATGTTTGAAATTTAACAACTCTCAATGCAACTATAAAATGTATCATTTTACAGAAATGCTGGCTCTAATTTTAGAGAGAGAAAGAAATCATTATCTCAAGACTTAATATTATATCTTATTTTAAATTTGCAAAAATCTAAATCCACATTAAAATCCAATGTATTTTTCTTTATTTTCTATTTGGTTCTTAGACTGTTATTAATTCACATTACTTTAATAATTGTATAATTTTTGATTCAGCATAAAAAATTACTCTGATAATTTCTTTTTCTTTCTTTTTTTTCAGAGTAGAGAAAATTATCACAATTTTTGCTGTAATATGTGGCTTTCTTACAGTACCTTATCTCCTGTATAGTTTTTCGGCTGTCTTTGTAAATTACGCTGCAGATATGAAATATTCTCCGTATCGCTTAACTTTGAGGCAGTGGTCTAAATATGGTCGTCTTTACTTGCGGCATTTCAATGAATTGGACCATGAATTAGATGCTAGGTAAGTTTAAAAATTTTATACCGATTTGCGAGCAATAAAATTTGAATGCATGTTTTGAAAGCTTATTCCTGCACTCTAACAATGAATTGTAAAATCTCTTTGCTTTCTTTAATTCATCTTTTAGGTTGGCTCGTGCTCATAAGCCTTCAACCGAATACATGAAATCCTTTTCTGCTCCTTTAACTGTTATTCTAGCTCGGTAAGTTCTGTACGTTTTAGTCCAAAGGTGGATCATTTAGTATCAGTATTGTGATGTGATGTGCATGACACAACCATGTTTACTTATCAGTCATGTTTTGCTTTGTCTTTTTTTCTAATGCTTTTTATCTGTCATGTGTGATTTTTATTCATAGACTAGTGGGTAACTATATCAGTGACTAAAATCAGTTTAAAAAGCTTTATTTTAATTTAGTTTTATGAAAATAAATAGGAAAAATAAACTCATCAATTTAAGACTTTTGTTTATTATTATTATTATTTGAAGAGAATTTTGTGTTACACATTGCACACTTATTCATAAAGTGACACAGCTTAAAATAAATAATAAAGATCAATAAAAGTTTTCCAGAAAAGGCAAAAAGTATTTTCAAGCATGAAAACAATTTTTTTTTCTTCTTTTTTATAAAACGTTTCAGAAAGGAATTCAGAGATCTCATATTTAGAATGAAAAGTAGCTTATTTACATGAGCCACATTACTAGCAATTAGGCAATATATTATATAATTTCTTTCAGATTAAGTTTTTTGTTACTCTTCAACAGTATACTATAAAGTACATTTAATACAGTGGGAGCTGAGGGAAGTTCTCTTTTACTCAATAGAAAATGTCCTTTTAATAAATCCACTTCCTTTTTTTTTTTTTTAAATGTATTATACTTTGAGTTGTAATCAATTGTTTCCCCAATGAAGACCTTTCCCCGGCAGTTGTATCTATAAAATTGACTGTCTCCAATTTTGACACCATTTTCTGAAAGATTCTTAGCCTGTATTGGAAATGCTATTCACATATTTGTTATTCACAAATAAAACAAATTAAAATCAGTTTACAATAAACATCTCCAATAATCTTGAACACATGATGTGATTTTAACATTAACTTGGAAAACATATTTCCATTCAGTTGAAAACAGAGAGTCATAATCTTACACTAATTGCACCAAACCCTCATATCAACATCTCATAGTTCAATTAGATAAACTGGAGCACCAAATGAATTTAATATTTAAATGTGAAAAGTCTGTTTAACCCCTTCGGGACCGGCGGTTTTTACACAAATTTTATTTGGTTGGCACCACTTTAAAAAAAAAAAGCTACCTTTACTTAAACTATCACAAAAATGCTCTATAATTAGATAAAACAAATGTTACTTTTATTTTTTACTGGTGCCTAAAACAAATTCTGTATGCTCTTTTTGAGGGTGCATATATGCACCCATGGTCCCGAATGGGTTAATAAATTACTTTAATAAATTAAGCTTTACATTTAAATGAAGCATGAGTTTTAACTTTAAATGAAATGAAAAGCAAATTACTTTTAATTAAATGTTAACATAATAAATTAACAAAAAGAAACATTTAATTTAACTTAAGAACCGGAGAACGCGCCGATAAAATAAAATTTCCGCGATCTTACATGATTGAATTTTCGAATACTTCTGACACAAAATGCCGTTGCACCGAAATAAATATGACCACCACGGGGATCACACAGGTAAAATAAAGATAGAATTAAATTGATTTGATAATTAATTATTGCCAAATAAAAATTAGAAAACTTTAGATTCCGTAGAAACGGCACTTGAACGCCACGCCGTACATTGTATCGGCGGAAAACAGAACCAAAACACACGATGCAGTAGGCTGCGCGCATGCACAAAAGAGATTGTCGGGCGCTCAGCAAAGCGTGGGTGAGAAGGGGAAACGCTACCAAGGAGACAGCGTGCTAGCGAGGGAGAAGAATGACAACAGCATACTTAGTAACATAAAAATTACAGAACGGCGAATAAAAATTATGAAATTGTGATATTTCATATCACATGCTGCACCCTGCCTGCCCTTTAGTTTACAAAATTGCGCCCTTCTTGCCCCTCATAAAAAGAATTAGCACCTTTCTTGCCCCTCAGTAAAAGAAGTGCCCTTTCTCCTTTTTGCATTACAAAATTTGCTTTCATAGTAAAAATTGACTCAATGTTGCGCTGAAAACAGTGCCCCGACTTTCAAATATCAAAAGTTCTTTTAAAAACCAAAAGAACACTTTTAACAATTAAAAAAATTCCCCTAAGAATCCAAAGGTGCCGTTCAGAATAAAAAAGTGCCCTTTTCTCATCAGCAGCACCCTGCCCTTTTTTAAACCTGGGGGAAACTCTGATGAATGAAACTAAAGATTGAATAACTAAGAATGTCTGTAAGGTTGAATGACTGAATAAGTTAATTAAGTTATATGAGTTGAATGAGTGATAAGAAACACTTGGAGTTAGCTGAGGAAAATGTCTGTCTTTCCTAACAATATCAATATACTATGCAATAATCAATGCTCATCTTTTACGACATGACATATCAAAAGCCCAGAGTTATCGCAATATGTCTGGACCGATCACAGCAGCCAAACAAGGACTGCACGATTATTGATATTCAGTAGCGAAAGTGTTGTTCAGTATTTATTTGTAACGGACAGTAGAATTTGAGGTTTTTAAAGATTGAATGTATTGGGATATATTGGAATATTCCCTACTTTGAGATATGATAGAGAGATAATCAGTGGAGGTAGTTTTCCATTTTGGATGAAGCAGGGCAGTGAATAAATAGATGGATCGGATGAAAAAAGGATTGAAGGACATATTGGTACAGGATATTTGTCGCTGTTTTTCGGGTTTCGAAATCACGGTGACCTGTGATGTGCTGCTATTGTAACACCACCTGCAGGTGTGTCAGCTGATTAGCAATTTTGTTTTCTGAACTAACCTACCTGTAGGGGCCGAAATTTCCCAGGCCTTGCTCGACTCAACTCAATTTCTGTAATACATGCCTATATTTCTGAAACAACATTATCCTACAACTAAAATTCTTCAAAAAGAACAATTACTTATTTGCATAGAATTTATCCTCAGATTATATGTCATGGATATATTGTTATTCATGGGATAGGGAATAACTATAGTATTAATGACCACTTAGACATTAACATGCTTAAAAAATTAACACTACAGTTACATTAAACATTTGTTTATTACAATAACTAGCTAACCCGCCCGGCGTTGCCCGAGATAATTACAATCTCAGAGAAAGGCGTTAAACCCCTCCCTCCCCATACCTGCAAATATAAGGAATAATTTGTTCAAGAGAACCACCGTCAATTACTTTAACGCAATCATTAAAAAAAGAATTATCTTTTTCTGATAATTAGAACATAACGAAGACGCTACGCTAAAATAGCCGGCAGATGACACCCCTTTCTGACTTCAATTTCAAATCTATATCTTAATTAGTTACCTAAATTTTTGTTCATTAGTAAAAATTGGCAATTATTTCCTTTCATTTTCGCAAACTAAATGGAGGGATCAGCCCGAGAAACAGATTTCTTTGTAGTTCAGTTTTTAATGAAAGCAGATCCCTGTCTGAAACTTTCTCGGATTGTTTTCACTGGCACCGGCAGATTTTGGGCAGTTTTTTGCATAAATTAAAAAAAAATTACCAACCGAATTTTTCAAAAATCACATAATCAGATACAGAATATTTTTTTACATATGCTCAGAAATTTTCAAATTGATATCTCAATTAGTTTTCTTAAAATTCGCTAATTAGTAAAATAATTTTGAATTCGTTCATTTCCACTTGCAAATCCAATGCGCCAGTTCGTTTCTTTCGCCATTTTGATTTAAAAGATGACATTTTAGAAACGATGGTTAATGAAAATCTAATTAATATCTAGGCTAATTATCAAAATATTAAAATTCTGAGGCTCAGGTGCACATGGCCAGACCTTGGACTATCCACACCTAAATTTCCAGACTTCTAGGTGGGCTAGATTTTGCTAGCCATCGCCAACAGACACACACACAGAGCGAAACTTTCTTTTATTAATATAGATATAATATAAATTAACCCTAGTAATACCGTAAAACTAAGAAGAAAATGCCGGGCTTACCAGAACTAGCAATTTATTGCCCAAGCTTGCCAAGGCTATCTGTTTTAATTTAATGTGCATTTTCCTATTAGAACTATGCCTTAAGGGTACTTCAGTAATCTTCTCTAATCGCAAAATACCATGTTAATCTATGAGAAAGATTAAATAGGTGGTTACTCATTACCTAGTATAATTATTGAAAAGCTATTTTCACCATGAGCAAGTAGGCGTCTCAGGCCGATGTAATGCTAATTATTCTTTAGATGATGATGAAATCAAAAAATTTTCATCTTAGAAATTTCAAAGTTTTTTAAAAAACTTAAAATTTACTGAGACTTTTTTAAAAATGTACTACATTGGCATCTGATGTCTTCTTTCTGAAGGTGAAAACAAACCATACTTTGATAATTACATTAGGTAATGAATGACCTATTTATATTTTCCCACAGATTAACACAGGATTTTGCAATTGGCTAGGGAAAAATCTGTTTTGCTTAAGGTTTTATTGTTGAACCTTACTAGCTTTTTGTTTTTCATAATTAATATGCTTGAAAATGTGCTTTATGCTATCTTATTTTATGTTATGCTTTTTTTTTTCTTTCATATATGGCCTTTATTAAATCTTTTATTTTTCTGTTTCTAGCACTGCCAGTAAGGTATTTGGAGCTTTTGCTGTATTTCTTTTTCTTTGGGGTTTAGTGAAAGAGAGGTTATTTGTCATTACTGGTGTACTTATAGCGATCTCACTGTGTTATTTCTTGTACCTTGCTTTGTCCGCTTTAATTCCTGAAGAGGTGAGTCATCCCCTAACAGCAGTAAAATATTATTATTTATTTGATAAATTAAATTATTTTTAAAGATATATAAGGGTTTGCATTTCACTTACAATTTTTAGAGTCTGCCTGGCTTGCTATCATAAAACTATGAGTCAGTCAATAAGAAAATGTGAGTAAAATAAGAAAAATCGTGGTTTCTGTTAGAAAGAAAAAAAAGTTAAAAAGAAAAAAAAGAGAGGTTTTACTTTTATAAAAAGGGGATAGTTAATTTTGGAATAATAATTTTGAATTTGAAACTATTTATATTAAACAAAAAATTTGAGATTTCCAGATAAGAGAAAAGGATATAATTATAATATATAAATGGCCAGAAGATCATAAATAGTGGTTAGTTAGTATATTTGCATTGTGAAATTATTAAATAAAGAGAAATAAATAAATTCAATATGATGGATCATATAAATAAACATTGGACTTACCTGAACCAGGGAGTATTACTTTTCTTCACATAGAAAACCTATATTTTATAATAATTTATAATGTGGAATTGTGCCCTAACCTTTCTTAAATATCTTATTTTTATAATATTTTAATAGTTATAAATTTGCTTTAATATATCTTTTCAAATACAGTCAAACGTCGTTAGTATGTCACTCTCGGGGCCACTTAAAAATGACTTACCAAGCGGAGTGATTTCTTAAGCGGAGTTTATATTAAATGTAAAATGAAATTCTACATGTTTATATAATAAGTATGCCTGTAATTAAATTACATTATAAATCATATAAATTAGTAGAATAAGAATTTAAATTCATAAAATTGGTTGATAAATTAAAGAAAATTATGTAAGAAAATATGTTACTGTACAATTCAATACATACCATTTCTTACTGGTTTACAAAAAAATGATCCATTTTTGTTTGATGGCAGTTTTCTGAAATGAAATTTTTTTTTCTTTAAGGAGTATTGCATATTATATTCTCTGTCTGTAGTGTCATTTAAAGACGAAATATTGTTCCTTAGTCCATCAATGTATTCTAAGGCTTTTTCCTTTGTAATAATTGGTTTGAAAGGTTCCTCTTCTTCAGCATTGCTTTCTGATTCTACTCCTGGTCCGTTCTTTGCTTCCAAAACATCGGCTACAATTTCAGTTATTGTTGCTTCGGGTAAAATTCATAAATTGCTGTCTATATTCGTATAGGTATCTTCATCAGCATGTGTTTCGAGTTGTCTCCGTTTTCGAAATTCCTAAAATAATGCAGCCAAAGGAATATCTTCATCTTCCGTATCCTTGGTTAACTCAGAGCTCGAGATGAATCTGGCATGTTTGAAACAATTTTTTATTGTGATTTTTAAAACATCATTCTAGCTCTTGTGAATATAGTGAATTGCATCCAGAACAGTGTTTGTTCTCATCTAATGCTTTTATCATATCTTTGATGAGTATTTTTTTTTAAAGCTTAAAATTACACCTTGATCAAGTGGTTGCAACAACAATCTTGAGGGCTTTCAAACCTTTGACTTCTGTGTGGGCGGCACAACTTCTCTCTTTTCTGAACAAAATTTTTTGTCCAACGTTTTCATAGTTTCTTCCCAAATGGTTGATGTCATCCATGCTTTAAAGTTTGCTCTATAGATCACTGAAAGAGATTTAACATTCTTGAAGCACCGTGGCTTTTGACTTTTTCCAATGACTACAGGTTTTAACTTATTAGTGCCAAGCATTTTGAACTCAGCAGCACTGTCAATCTCTCTTTACTTTTTTTTTTCACCCGAACAATTTTCTAAGCGGAAGCACAGTGTCTTGTCTGGTTGTAGATGAAAAAATAATCCTGTCTCGTCTAATTTATAAATATCTGATGGTTTGTACTTGGATAAAATTTCTTTTTATATTGTATTTATATGAATTTATTTTGCCTTTGCCAACAGCTGCTGATTCTCCATAAATTTTCTTAAAAGAAAATTCATATCGTTCTTTAAATCTGCTCTATTGGCATTAAAGTTTTCAACATTGAGTTCTTTCGCTACTTCTAATGCTTTTTCTTTTAAAATGTTACCCAATATTGAAATGTTGTTGTATCGAACATTTTTTAACTATTTCATTAGCACAACTTCAACATCATCGAAATTTGATGTGTGCATCCATCCTTTTTCGCTTACAACCAGTTCGATCGCAGCTGAAAATTGCATCTTTTGCTGACAGAATTGTGTTTAATGTCGTTCTGGGGATAGAGTGTGCTTTAGAAAATCCAGACTTTGTCATTCCTGACATCATTAATTAAATTGACTTTTTCTGATATTGTCTATGACTTTTTAGTAGCCATTTTAGCTTCTGAATTCATGTGTTTCTCAAAACTAAAATAAGCACAAACAATCTAGTATCTAGTGTAAGCAGACACGAATTAAAGTAAAGTGGTTTTATCTGACATGGGAATCTCAGACAATACCTAAGATCCACTGTCAGGAAGCTTAGAAAAGCCAACTCATTCTTCCTCAACCCCTCATCGTGACCTTGTGTATCCCTCCCCACCTCCGCTGACCCAATTCCCCTCACAGGGCAATTAACACTCCCTACACATGTGCGTCTTAACTGTTGTTGAATGATTAGCAGTCCCTTACACCTTGCTTCTCAGTATCAGTTTTTGTGACCTGGGATAAATTCAAGCAAACATTCTTTGTAAGGAAAAAATGCTGTCATCTGGAATAATTTTAAAACTTGCCCAACCGAAACTAAGTGTTTTTGAAGATAACTTTGACAAAGAAATAGGACCAAGTTTGCATATTGCACTTTTAAAAGTGACATTTAAGTGGAGTGGTTGAAAAAATAGCGATGCAATAAGTAGAGTAGAGTACAAAATGTGAAAAACCCTATACGAAAGGTCGGAACTTTGGAAACATGACGCACTATGCAGAGTGACGTCTTATCCAGGTGTGACTTACTAAGGAGGTTTGACTGTACAAAATATATTATATTGCACAATTATATAATTATCTTAAATTTAAATAATATCAATAAAATAATTATCTTAAATTTTAATAATATCAATAAAATAATTATCTTTAATATGAATTACATCAATCAATTTTCTAAAGTTAACTTTTAATATAATTTTCGGTTCATGTGCTACAATAACTATATTCTTAATATTCATGTTTAATAATTTAATGGGCACATTAATAAATAAATATACAAATATATAAAATAATGTATATATATATAAAGAGACAATAAAGATTCACTATTTGTCATTCAATTATTTTATTATAAGAAAAAATTATATGAAGAATAATAAAAAGGGGGGAGAGAGAGACATAGTGCATTTGTCCTAACATAAAATATTATTTTTCCTGATTTAATAATCTAAAGTTACAAACTTCAATAAAATATTAAAAATAATAAAATTACTCAGATAATCAATAACATATTAATATGGATGTCTACTAAGTGTTAAAAATACAAAGCGGTAAATTTTTCATAATCCATTTCAGTGTCTATCCTAAATTAATAACGGATTTGTAACAGAATTTTTTTTGGAAAAATCATGAATTGCAGTCAAGAAATGAGGCATGATTTTGAAGATAAACATTGATTGTTTATAAAACTTTGTAAAAAAAAATACTTTTTACGTTTATACTTTTTTTTGAAAACACAAACTGATAGGTAGCCGGATTAAACTTTAGATTCTTTTTAACTTTCAAATTTGATATAATTTGGTTTGAATTTCAAATTTCTTTATTATTTTTACCTACATTACATAAACGAATTATGTTCGTATTCATTGTATGCTAACAGATAATCACCAAAGAAATTGAGAAAAATTCATGTCATGTATGTATGTTTTCATATGTGTGTATGTTTTCATAGTGAAAGTTCTGTAATCGGATGTTTGTATTCATTGTATGCCAACAGATAATCACCAAAGAAATTGAGAAAAATTCATGTCATGTATGTATGTTTTCACATATGCGTATGTTTGTATAGTGAAAGTTCTGTAATCGGGTTCAGAGACAATTTCCATATTTTAGTGAATGTGGTTTGTCATGAGCATGGCACAAATTTAATTTCATTGTATTAACCTTTTTTTTTTTTTTTTTGTGTATCTACAGCAAACCATTACACTGGAATTTAATCATGTGCCTCTTTATTTATGTAATTACTGTTTGTATAATTAATTAGCTAAATAATGTTCATATAGTTTACATTTGAATATAAACACTTACCTCCATGCCTAATAAATCACAGCCAACAAAAGAGACAGGCGGCAGCATTGCACTAATTCGTTTACTTTTCAGCCTACTTTGATCACATGGTAGTTTAACAACTGGTGTAAACCAGTCTATCTTGATCATGTGCAGCCAGGAGGGGTGGGTGTATCGCAGCCTGTGTCTTTCGTGGCTGCAATATAATTGCTCTCATACACATTAAACCAGATTTTTGCAAAATCACTCATGTTTAATGCCAATCTTGGCTACAAACCCGATTACGGAGCTTTAGCTTATGTATATATTTATGTATGTATTGTTATTTTCATTATATATTTGACTGTATCCTAAGGACAAAAAAAACCTTTGTTGATAATAATGAACTCCAAAGTTTGTCACTAGCATGTGGATAGTACAAAAGTACACAAAGTTGATATTTTTCTTGCCTAATTGTGCTGTTTTTTATGCTTATTTTTAACTGCAAATACTTCCTTTATCATACATAAATCAAGTTATTATTTATGCCAAACTCTTAGCAGATATATTATTTTGTCTGCTTACATTCAAATATTTAAAAATCCTATATGCATTGTTGGAAATTGCTCACACAAACAATGCAAATGATAAGATGTTTTTGCATGGAATTCAAAACACTTTCCCTGCAACACTACAGATTTTCTGCATTTTATTAAGCTCTCTAAAATAATGGAAAGAGGACATATTAACCTTGAATATCAAAAAATCAGGTTTTCTGCTAAGCAGTTGACAATTCAACAACTTTGTGTGAGGTAAATTTATGCACTCAACTGATGTAATCAGGAATGTACTAAGTATCTTTTGTATTAGGAAAAGTCAACACTAGAAAAACACTGTGTTGTAAAAAATGGTACAAGTTTTCTCTGAATTTATTATGGGCTTACCTTTTACTGGCTTTGCAGCTATTAATCTATTAATATTGACAGCAGAACAGCAATTCAGATTTGAGACCCCTAATTTTAACATATTCTGTTGTTCATTCGCCAGGTTCATTCCCTATAGTGTATACATCTTGATTATTGACATTTTCAATGGTAATGAGTTGTCATATAAATAGATTCATTTGAAAACTAATCTACAAAGAGCTAAGCTCCAAGATCCATTTGGTGGTTTATTATTGTTTTGAAAGCAAAATAATAGGCCACTCAACAAATGAATCCTTTAATTGTGTTTGCTGAACGTGCCTTTTAATAAAAAATTTTTATTATTCGGCATTGATTTCTTTTCTTTTCTTATTTTTAGTACGTCTTTACAACATAGCTCTGACAATTTAGCTTGATGGAAATGCTAGTTAAATAATCCATACAAAATTTTATTTATCAATTATTGCTTACATCTGATATTAAAATATTTGGTACAGTCTGCCTTGGGGAGAAGGGGGGAGGGAGGACACTATACATTTTAATCTCCAAAATGTCACAGGAGAAAAAAAAAGAGCCATTTGACTGAAAATAAAATAAAACTTTCTTTCAATTTATGGTAAAAAAAAAAAGCACTTAGGGGCTCTATACTTAAGGCTCTTTATATTGAAATTACACCAAACTCTGAAATTTTCAGGCAAATAGTTATTCTTTTATCCTTTTATAAATGTTATAAAATTATTTATATAACCATATTTTTAAATATCACTCTCTATACTTGTGTTTCTTTAAGAATCTATATATATATATATTATGCTGTCATACGTGGCACAGAAATCCCGATTATGTGTTAATTGTTTAATGGCAACACTCGAATGAAACACATCTCATTGGTTATTGTGTAAAAGTCCTTTGGCAGGATTTAAGCTTAGGTAAATCGGGTTTATTTACGTTTCGCTCTTTTGCTGCAAATATGGAGCTTCAAAATATCATTAGAAATGCCCATGAAAGATCTCGGTAAATGCTTGAAAGTGAAGAACCCAAATTAAGAAATGAAAATCGAAATAGTTTGGATCGAGAATGCCGTCAAACACAGAGCATAAGCGATTGTCAAAATAGGTTTAATAATCATTGTATGCACGAACGCTTTGCTTCTGAAATCCAAATTACTGATTTAAATGTTCCAGAAGATATCTGTGGAACTTTGAGTGAAACATGCAATTTCTGCCAAGACTTTTCTTACAGAAATCACAATTATTTGTTAATTGTTTAATGGCAACACCCAAATGAAACACATCTCATTGGTTTTTAAACGTAACTGTTATACTTTTGAAATTTTAGCTCTTATTATATTTTTTTACAAGCTTTTAGTATAAATAAATATTATTCTGTCCTTTTTTTTAATGAAGTCCATTCCACTGTTATATTTTTCAATGACAGTCTGTCCGGGCAACGCCGGGCGGGTCAGCTGGTATTATAAAAATTTTATTTAAAAAAGAAGATTAAAATTGCCTTTTGTTTTCAGTAAATAGTAATATTTCAATGATATTCTTTCTTTTCTTTCAGAATATTGTATATTTTCCAAAACGTCTCATGAAGAAGATCATTGCAGAAATTCATTATGTTCCTGACCATTTTAAAGCAAATGCTCAGTTGCCTGCTGTTAGGGATGAATTCAGCCAACTTTTTCCACTTAAATTAGTAAGTAGCTCTTTTCTTTTACCAATTTAATAATAGTACTAGCATGTTGAATTAGTTAAATTTATGTATTTGCTGCCTAAAATAATGATACATCCAAGATTTAGACTTAAAATTTTATGAAAACATGTAAAATATTCCTTTAGCTCATGTATTTTTTTTGTATGCAAGGCTGAGGAGTCTATAGGAAAAGTGACAGACTCTGACTCTTGGAATTTCAAAGAGACTGACTCTTAACTTTTACTCTGAGCAAGTGCAGACACATTACCAAACATAACAACAAAATTCTTGCATTTTCATGATTAGAGACCCTGTACTTCATTGCTAATAATAATGAAACTAATGATGTCATTAATCTTCAGTGATAAAAGGTTACTATAGAAAAGAACATCAGAGGAATTCTTTCCTCTAAAATTTTGCCTTTCTAATCGTAGAAATGTTTTGATTAAATAAGGTAAAATTTTCGATTAAAAATTACTGGTAAGAATAATCAAGGATCACTTTATGCATCACAAAGAAGCTAATATAGATATAGTTCAAAAATAAAAATAATAATTAAATTTATAAATATAAAATGAAATATGATTGATTTAATTTTACTTTGAGCTATGCAGCAGAAGGCTGGAGTAGACATCTGCACTGCCACACAACCGGATAAATTTGTCATGCTTCCAACACTGGCTTCAATCCCGGCGTGATATGATAAATTAAAAAGTTTTCATTATTTTAATTTTGTAAAGAAAATTTTAATACTGGCAGAAAGATGGGGAGATTTAAAAGAAGAAAAAGTTTTTTTTGCTGGTTTTTATTCTTCCCATTTCTATCAATTGGTTGCAAGTTTCCTTTAATACTTTTGTATACCTTTTTGCAATCACACATATGCTTTATCAATCACTGTAACAAGCGAATTAAAAAGAATAATCCTGTCGTTCTGAACATTTTTTATATTCTTTTTATAGTAGATTTTAATAAAGTTACATTTTTCAAATTTTTTATATGACCCCCTAAATAAAATTTGTCAAATATACAGGGTGTCCCAAAAACACTAACCTCGGCCTCTATTCCTTAAATTTTGATCATATATTATAAATTACAAAGTTATGTAAGAAAGGGTACAGAATTATATGAAATCGATTAAAATTTTCAGAGGAAGATATTGAAGACATACAAAATTAAAAAAATTCACAATGAGTAAAATGTGCCCCATACACTAATAAGGTCATGTAAAAAAATTTCAGCATTTTATCATAAAAAGTCGCAGAGATATGAAAATACATAAATGCTGACTTAAACCACTTTTGATACATGGATATGAGTTTGCAAAGGGGGAAAATCATGTTGGATGATCGTGTTTCAGAGCTCATACACAAATTACAAAAGAAAATAGTGATTTCATAAATAAATAATAATTATTCTATTTATTTGTACAAAAGTATCTAAATTGTGTAGAAATAATAACTTTACGCTAAGATTACAAAGCTTGTTCAAAATGTTTTCCATCCATGCCAATACACAGCTGCTTTCATCAGATAATGCTTCTGTGCCATTTCCAAGTTTTATTCTGTAATTCATCATGTAAAATTTTAAGGTATTTTTCAGGAAGCATAGTTTTTTAAATTTGTACTAAAGATAAGAGCCATATTTTATTTGCTTAGGATGCATTTCTGTGTCGCGTCATCTGCATTCTAACTGTAAACATTTACATTTAAATTTATGATTACCCCTCACCAACTTTGTTTAAACATATCTCTGTGACTTTTTATGATAAAATTGTGAAATTTTGGGCGCATCTTACTCATTGGGAAATTTTTTGTACAGGGCTGTATAAAAATTAAAATTTTGTATTTCTTCAAATTTAATCCCCTGAAAATTGTAATCGATTTAATAAAATCTTGTACCTTTTTTTACATAACTTTGTAATTTATAATATATGTCTATGATCAATATTTAAGGCATAAAAGCTGAGATCAATGTTTTTGAGACACCCTGTATGTATTTTTTCTTTTGCTACAACATCATTACAAACAATTACTTGCCTGTATCCTTAAAATTAACTGAATTAAAATGAAGGAAAAAAGATCACGTATACCACTTTTACTTATAATTTAAAATGATATTTGATGAGTGAAAATAGGGACCATGTACAAATTAATGATGGCATTCTTTACGTCAAAAATATGTTAACAACTGTGAAAATATTTTATCACAAATACACCTAAGCAAAGCATTACGCAGGCAGAAATCATGTAAAGAAACAAATGTAGTTTTAAATCCTAGAAACAAAATTTTTAAAAAATGCAGCTTATAAAGCATTCCCAAAGTGTTGTTTTCAACTCTGATAAGCATTTCTAATGATACTTTTGCATATATTTTACCACTAATGTTGTTGCAAGCATCAATTACCATTTGTTTAAGGTCAACTGCATATGTATTATCATCCGTGTTTCCTCTTTCTTACAATTTCTTACAGAATTTACATTTAGAATTTTATACAATGTCCAGATTTAAAATGGTAAATTTTCAATGAAGCATAATTCATTCAATTTAAAAAATACTGGTAGTCAGTTTTTTTTTTGGTAGAAGTAAAATCTTTTTAATTGGCCAATTTTACCTACAAGGGTTATATAAAAATTTAAAAAGTGTAACTTTTTGAAAAAATATGGCAGAATTTAATGTAATTCATTAGTATAATCTGATTTCCTAACTTATTTTGAACACATAGGGCCGTGCAAAGAGGGGGGCGAGGGGACCTTCGCCCCGGGCGCAAAAATTGAGGGGGCGCCAAATTTATACTACCAACCACAGTTTTATTTATTTATTTATTTATTCATTTTTTGGCCGTCACTCATTTTTCGGAGAATTTCAGTTTCTCTCTTTGTCATTCTCTTATTTTCTGTCACAAAACATGATGATTTCTCTAGGAGATAAGTGCAATTGTCTTATGTAATTTAGTTGTTTGGAATTTCTGAATTAAAATTAAATCTTCTAAATTTCCAAAATAAACGCGAAATATTTATTCAATAAAATTTATTTCTGTTTCTGCAGTTTATCAATTTCTTTAACACCTGCCACAAAGAGAAGTGAATAAGTGAATTGGGGGGGCAAATTGAAACTTTGCCCCGGGTGCCGTTTTCTCTTCGTACGGTCCTGTGAACACTAATGCAATATACAGTGTGTACATATGTCCAACAGAAAAAAAAAAGTTTGTCTCTTTGGGACACTCTCAATTTCTGTATAGTATTTTAAACAAGTGAATAATTATTTCTTAGTATTTGTAAAATTTGTAGTAGATATTGTTTTATTTTATAATATGCATGCTCATGAAGTATTTTTTTAGAAAATTGAGTTGATAATTTTGTAAATGGCAAATGTGTCAGATAAACAAGTACTAATTTGAATTAATATTATGGCAGACTTCATCAGAAAATTCCCAGTTCATGTCAGTTCTCCTAGCGCAATAAGAGGATTCTTATTCAGTTCTTCAGATTCGTGCAAAATTAAAAATAATGTATTATCTGGAAAAGTTTCTTTGAAGAGAAACAAGTGCTTCACACCAAATTTGGGCAACATAATAAATGAGCTCAGATTACTTTAAGTAGACCCTTTAGGTAGGAAGAGAACATTCTATCTTACCACTTTGTAAAATAAATTCCATGCACAAAGCTGAGGAAAATTTTTTCTTTCATCATTTCAGGCATTGTTTCAAAATTAATAGAGCATGAATGACCAATATGTGAAGGATGTCCAGAGAAACCTCGAATATCTCAGGAATTGTGGATATCTATGGCAGAGTATTTATTGTCAAACACTTATTTTATAAAAGAATGTATCATGAGATATGTTTAACTTTGATTAAAGCACAGTATGTGTCATGATGTCTAGACAGCCAATATAGAGTTCCAAGTACGATTTTAATTATAACATTTATTTAGAAGACTATTTTTACAAATCTATATACATGAATCCCGCATTAGCGATTACTCTGAAACTTAAAATTTTACACCACTACTCCTCATAATGATTTTATATCAGAATATTTACTCGGAGGCAATCACAAGGAAGGTCTCCATAAGCGCATACTCAGAAATTAAAAAAAAAAAATTACAGAATATTCTTCTCATGAGGATATATATACGTTTATAAAAAAAATTTGCTACAGAACCTCGATATAACGTCCGTAAAAAAAAGATGAAAATTTCGTGTTTTGGCGATTTATCGCTGGGTTGGCGATTTATCGCTGGGATCGCTGGGTTGGCGACACAATGAAATTTTAAAAAAACATGCATCTACGATAAATTCTGTTTTAGGAAAAACGTTTTCTACTCTTTATACTGAACTAGTTAAAGTAAGTTTAACTTAAATAATTTCACTTTTATAACTACGGTTTTGCCATATATGTACATCTAAAAGAAAATTAACGATCGCATCTACAGTTTAGAACAAAATTTGAATTGATTAAAATTGCCTTAAACTAAAAATTAATTCTGTGATTCTGAGCTTTGTTAATTTGTCATCGATATTGTTAGTGCTGGAGACAACTAGAGAAAAGTCTTGTTGCCGTGGAAACCATGACTCATTCAAAGTTGAAATGTATAATGAAAGAGCGTTGAATCGGACATTTACTGTTAAAATACACTTAAAACTTAACCAGCCTTCAAAACTGTATACAATTAAATAACTTCAGCAATAGTTAATTTGTATATGTATTACATAACTTTATAGAAAAAATAACAAACTATTTAATCGTTGAAGTTTAAATTCATAAAGTGCTACGCATTTAAACACTCATTTAACCAGACATTTTCAAATACATTAAAATCGCTTGCATTTGGCGACGAAAACATTTTGCTCACCAAATCGCGTCTTTTTGCGTCAAGTACTCGAAAGTATTTTTTTTTTTTTTTCAGAATTTCTGCTGGGATTCCGCAGCTAAATTTGACTGATCTCTTATTACGTACATGAGTGGCTTCATTAGCATATTTTTCAAAATATTCTGGGTATGCGCTTTAAGGAGACCTTCCTTGTTAGACCTCTCTACTACCATCACAAAATACTTCTCTCTCTCCCATCTCGCTTCATTTCAATTTATCTTCGATCTTTTTTTAAACTCATTTCACTTTACTTCAGTTAAATAAAGATTGGATGGCTGGTGGCATGACAGTATGGTTTATGGTTGTTTCACTTATTTATTTAATATTATTATTTTTCTAATAGAGAATGACATTTTGAGCAGAATTAGCAAAGTCAGATGATGGCTTGTATCAATTACACAGCACGACAACCGACACAATGCATTTTATCTCGCTGAAGTCTTAGGGCTGAGAAAAGTGGAATCATTGTGCAAGAAAAGGCTCTCAGTGAATCAACAATCACAATGTTCTGATGCCACTAAAAATGTGTTTAAATTTTGGATTTGCAATTGTAAATGAGTTATCGAATCGCAACATAACTAGAAAAATAGCTGAATGGTATTTAAGATGGAGAAAAAGCATTAAACAGGGGTCGCAGTTGTCCTATATTTCCTATATTTATAAAATAACCTTCAAAAATGTCCTATATTGTCCTATATTTCTCTAACTGTCCTATATTTCCTATATTTCTCTACTTTCTCATATATTTGGTATTAATATCGCCGCCCGCTAGCATTTACGATCGTTTCTGCTGCTTGTTTTCTGTCGTATTTCAATACAAGAGCAGTAGCTCAATCCTGAACATGATGCTCCTGCTTTCAGCCAATTACAAACGAGAAGGAGGGTGTGGCGTAGATCGCTGGATTTTTAAACACGCCTTCGAAGCAGGAGATGAAACGTCGATGTCTGTGTAGACTGCTTAATCTCCTTGACTTCGTTGTCCGTTTATTTCTCTTTTGGATATGGCATCAGGAAAGAAATCTTTCTGAATGACTTGATGTTTTCACGTGCGGCTTTGCTTGCTTGCTCGCTGAGTTATTTCTATTGTTCAACGTGGTGCTCTCTTTTATTGCGATTATTTTAGCTTCTTTTATCGTGCATTAAGCTGCGATACCAAGTTTTTTCCGCCAGTAGAATCTGCAAAGCGAGATTGAAAGTTGTTGCTTTGTTTTCCAGAATTTTCTTTATGCTTCGTTGTTTTGGCATACTGCGTTACTTGCGAATAGCCACTGTTGCTTATGGGAACTGGACATTGACAAAAGAGACAATATAAGTGTTATAATCATCTTTACCCTTTACAAGCCATTCGCCGACTTTTTCCGCATGAACATCAATCTTATCCGTCCAAGCTTCACGGAACTTCGTCAGTCTATGTTCACGTTCAGTCATCGCATTAATGCAATAAATATGCCTTTTCACATTGAAATAAAATAGAATCTAAAATAAAATTTAAAATAAAAACTAAAATAAAATTTAAAATAAATACTCCTTTTACTCACTATACTCATTTTAATTTCTGCCAATTTATCCTTTTTTTTGAAGTGAGCCCCACCAGTGGCTGAGAGGTTGTGCTCTCGAAGCTGGTAGACGGGAGGTGCGGGGTTCGATCCCAATCGCGCCTGTCGGCCTAATCGTTCGGAGTTTTCGTGGTTTTCTTCGAGCCGTGGATTTATCCATGCGTAAATACGGGTTAGGTTCCCTTAGAAAGACCCCCACGAAGGGCACTCCCCCCGGGCCTATATCCCAAGTGTAGATAATTGGCCGTCAATAATCAACCCAACCCAACCCTTTTTTGAAGTGTAAGATTATTTTCTTTTTTTTTTTCTGATTTTTTGCTTTCATTTACAGATTTTTCAAATTCTTTTTGAATTTTATATTTGCAGTAAGCATCTTTGTAAAATTGGATCATTTCTTTTGTTATGCAAGCTTCTACAGCTTTCCCACCAACAGCATCTTTTATTAGTCTCAAACCTCATATTATGTCAAGGCTTAAAGAGGATCTTTCGGACGTTAGCATTCTCTTATTTAGAGAAAATCCTCTTTCTACTGACGCCTGCCCATGTGAAAAAGTTAAGATGGCTTTCACTAAAATCCCCAAATATTTGTATTTAGGAAGTTGTTTACTGTCAGTCATGGAAAGGACATTTTCCCAGTAGTGATCTATTGGTTGCCAGGTCACATTAAAGCCCCATTCTTCACAGATATCATTATCATTTACAAAAATGTTCCACTCTTCTGTGAGTTTGTCAACATTGCTTTCTAATATTACCTGGGGCAATATATTGGCTAGACATCTTATAGATGGTAATGTTGATTTGGCAGGTTCCTTTCTAAGCAGTGGGTGCAAAACTTTTAAATTTTTCAGTGGTAACTTCTCCTGCAAATATTTGGTGACATTTATATTAAATGCTTTAGCATCTGCTAAAAATTCCGATTTTAAGTCTGCAGGCAGTGGCAGCAAAATCCTCTTTGTGCTATTTCCTACATTTAATGACTTAAAAGGAATTGCTTCTTTGTGAATATCAATATCTACTAACTCCTCACCATATTTATCGTTCAATGCTAACTCATTCACAAAGTGTCTCATGAGCTTTAATAACAGTTTTGATAGTTCATCATACAAAATGTGGATCAGTGTAGTCTTCTCTTGAAATAATTTCAAAAGTTCTTAAAAAACATCCCCTACACTAATCAAGAAGCTCAAATATACAGGTGTTAATGGAGATTCTAGCATTTTTTTAATACACATGTATCTATCGTTCTTTAACAGTCTATGATTGTCTCTGGGCAAGTCTTCCAAAAAATATACTTTCAGTGTCAGCAGCAATTCTAGGGCTCTTTGTGAAACTGGGACTGTACTTAACCAACGGTTGCTTACAAACCGCAAAATCTTAACAAAATCTGAATTGAATTTTTCCATTGTTGTTCTCAAGTCTTCTTGGCGAGATGGAAATTTTCCAAACCAACAATGTATATTTTCCAGGAAATCCGTGACGTTTGAGAAAGGATCACATGCAATACCCTTGCCAAATGCATTGGGAACAACATGTAAATTACAGGTTCCAACACTAATTAGGCCAAATTTTCTTGTACATTGCACTTCTTTATCCAAAATTTTAAAGGCTGACTTATTTACATTGGGACCATCTGATTCTAACATAAGCAAATATTTTAGCTCTATTTTAGAGGCTTTCATGGCATTCAATATGCTGTTTGCTATGTCTGTTGCCGTTGCATGACCTAACAGCTCACTTCCAATGTATTATTCAGAGATTCCTCCAATTTTTTTACTCCAATATCTCACAAAAATGTCTAATTGTTTTAAATTCTGGTCGTTCAATGTCTCATCATACATGAGAGTGAAAAAGGGGTATTCTTGCTTGAAATCATCAGTTATTTGTTTTAAAAAATATGGGCCAAGGCCATGAGATATGGCATATGATATTTTCCTTGAGCTTAACTGCATACTTTGTGGCAAAGAGGAATCTGCAAACATTTCACAAAATAAATTTTGTATGCCATCCGATGTTTGAAATGAATAATTACTTAGGGCCATGTGGATTATCCATAGAATCTCGGAACGGTGGATTTTCTCTTCTTCATTTAATGTCCAAGTACTCAATCCACTTTTATTTAAATTTTATATTCAAACTCAAGTTTTTTCCGCCAGTAGAATCTACAAAGCGAGATTGAGACTTGTCGCTTTGTTTTTCAGAATTTTCTTTATGCTTCGTTGTTTTGGCATGCTGCATTACTTGCGAATAGCCACTGTTGCTTATGTGAACGGGACATTCATAATCTGTAAATATTCATGCTACTCATCTGTAAATATTCATACTAATAATCACCTATAAACATTCATGCTCATCTAGAAAAAGTGTAAATAGAAAAAAGAAAATCATATGTATTTTGCTTAATTAATTTTTTATGAACTAAACAAGATTCTTAAAAAAAAAAAAAAAAAGTCATCAATGTTTCACAAATTGGAGACTTGCTATGGTAGAGGGAAGTTTGGTTTTATATTTGTTTTTTAACTTGATTTAATATCATTAATTAGTGAAAATTTATAAAGTAATATGGATCATGTGTAAAAAAAGTTTTTATAGCAAAATATTTCCGATAACGTAATTTTCTAAATGTCCTATATATGCCCTATATTTTTTGCGAAAAATGTCCTATATTTTATGGATTGGTCACTTCTACCCCTGCATTAAATTGACAAGCAGTTATTTTTCTAAATCAAGATTCTAAAAGTACATTAAAATATTACCATGACAGAAAAAGATGGTGATCATAGAACAAAGTATTGGATTCCAAGATATGGTCATTCATCCTCAAAATCCAGATATTGTCCTGAGTCATAATGGGATTTAAAAATAGAATAAAATGTCAAATCACAAGAAATTTAATGAAATTAAAGTATTTAGAGGGGAATATTATTTATTATTATTAAAATTTTGAAAATTGTCAATATTGATAATATTATTAATTTTGATTTAGGAATTTAATGAGGTGATTGAAAATAGTTAATTGAAATATTTAATTAGAAGTTAATAAAATTTAATTAGTTAAAATAATTAATTACAATATTTAGTTACAACAATTTATTTTGAAATATAACAGAATATTGCAAAAAAATTATTTTATAATGACTTAAATCTCTTTTTCTAAATATGATTTTTATTTATTTTCAGGTTGCTATTATGGATGAGGCTTTAAGTATGATATTTTTGCCATATATTTTATATTTTCATCTACGACCCAAAGCTTTAGAAATTGTTGACTTTTTTCGTAATTTCACTGTAGAAGTGTCTGGTGTTGGAGATGTTTGTTCTTTTGCATTGATGGATGTTTCCAGGCATGGAAATAATCAGGTAAAGCATACGTTTTATTTCAGTGTGCTATTTTGGCTGTAAGATACTTTTTGTTTTGGTATCACGATGATAGTTTTATGATGTCTTTTGGTTTTGGAAAATTTCCTAATCTATTTGCTATACATTACAAAAATTACATTAATGTGGTTACATTAAATTAATGCATTGCAATATATTTTTGGAACTTTCAAATATATTTTTCTTTTCATAATAATTGTGTGAAAGATATAACAACAATAATCATCAAACTGGTAAAATTATTGACTTTTTTTTTTTTTAAAGCTTTTTTTCTCCCTTTGGAGGAATAGGTTTTGTTATTTACAAAACCAATCATTGTTAGTTTTGCTCTTGGCTAAAATACTGTTGTCAAATGATTCCAAGTTTGTGGATTCTAAAATGCTCTGTTTACATGATCATTTCATGTATGGGGAAGGAGATCCTTCACAAACACACAGTAAATTTGTACTCTTAATTTTTCGTTTTTACTACGTTTGCACTCTGTGGCTGATAATATTGTAATCTTGATATGTGATTTTGTACAATAAGTTTTCAGTATGTCATAATATTTTTCATGTTTGTTTTATATTTATGATCTAAAGTATTTAATTCTATTATCATTAAATGGAAAAATATAATAATAATTGTGTTAATAACAAAGCATTCTTTTAAAAATTAACAAATCAGTGTAAGAAAAAAAAATAGTGTATCTTTCCTTATAAATGTTCTTATTGATTTTTTTTTTTTTTTTTTTTTTTTTTTTTGGGGGGGGGGGGGGATGGTTAGGCTTGTTAAGATTT
This sequence comes from Maratus michaelseni, assembly GCA_963931845.1. NCBI lineage: Eukaryota > Metazoa > Arthropoda > Arachnida > Araneae > Salticidae > Maratus > Maratus michaelseni. The sequence goes on along the minus strand of OZ007590.1, from coordinate 405,667,062 downwards.
AGTTCATTTTCTTGATAAACGTCACAAACCAAGTGTGTTAAATATATTTCCTAAAGCATATAAAAATTCACTTAGATTCAGTGGATAGTTCATAATGTTGGTCTGCTGAATAATTTATATTAATTAAAGAAAGAATTTGTTTATGTGTGTACAGTTTAGCACAATGACAGGAAGGCCTTTTACTATGAAATTTGGGAAGAAGATATCCCAGCAGGGGATGTTACTTAAACACTTCTGTATGGGAAAAATTTTGAAGATTTTTTTTTTTCCAAAATTTGATTTCATTTTTTTAAATGGTAATTTTGAAGAGATATTTTTTCTTTCTGTGTCTATGCCTTTTTTTCTATTATCGGTGGGAGGTGGTGGGGTTGCTCAATTTGTAACATTGGTCTTTGGATGTCATAGATGAAGTCAAAGCTAACAGCTAGTTTGATGCAAAATTCTTAGGTCTTGAACAAAAATTAATTTTATAAACAAAAAGAAAAAATAAACGTAGTCTAAAATTATGACAAGCAGGACTCGAAATGGAAAAATCCATGAACCGGAACACTATTTCAAATTTATTGTTGACTAAAAAATATTTTTGAAAGTATATACAAATTTACAAAAACTATTTCAAAAATACAATCAAGATTCTAAATAATTTTTTAAATGTTACAGAATAAGCTATATATATAAAATGTGAGTTGTTCACTAGGAGTAGGAACTATCACAATCACTTCACATCCTTCATGGTTTATCACAGTAATGTTAAGTGCATTACCACACATTCTATCAATTTTTTCGGATAAACCTGAACCAGAAGAGAATTATTAATGATTTTCCGACACTCTAGCAATATGTTTTAAAAATTACACAAACCGGAAAGATATTTACTATAATTTCATAAATGGGGCAATATTTGTCATAATTTCACAAACCACAATATCATTCAAGTTCGCTCTGGTACATTTCGAGCCCTAATGACAAATGGATATCTATTTAAAAGGGAATTGGAATGTGGTTTGATGCTGCCAAAATTACATGCATTTATGACTACATAAAAGTGTATTTTAATTATTCCAAAAGTTCATCTCAATACAATAACATTAATTACTGTAAATATACTTGTTAATATTTTCTCAAAGCAGATTTTACTTGACTTTATTATGATAGTATGCTTTCTTAATTGAATTTTTTTTTTCTGTGTTTTCCATAGTGGCATACGGGTGTTGGTGTCCACACTAAAGCAGATCAGACTCAAAGAGCTGAAGGTGGCAAGACAGAACTCTCCTTGATACATTTTACTGTAAGAACTGCTTTCATTGTATTTTTTTCTTTTTCAAGTAATGAAATTGACACATTAGTATGTAATTACAGGGTAGGAAAATTCTTTTATGTATCAAAATTCACTTTAAAAAAAATTATAGAAAATAAAATAAAATATACTTCTTAGAAATTATTTTTAATTTTAAAAAAAAAAAAATTCTCTTATAATAATTATAAATATTCATAAAAACTATGTAATTTAATTGATCTTTGATTTTCTAGATAAAATTAGATTGTTAGTACTTGTTGCTCTGATGTGAATATCTCCATAACTATTTTCCTATGCTTGCATATAAATATTGTGAAAAAAAATTTAAGATAGAAAAAATGTTATCTTTTAAACACTTTTAAGGCACCTTATGCAAGTAATAGTTAAAAAATATATATCACTCTAGATGCTTAATATAATGACTGTTTATTATAGAGACACCTCTATTTGTAAAGATGAAATAAATCTCAAATATGTACCTATTCACAAATCTTATTTTGTGTTCAATACAATAATTATTTAGACTAAACTTTCTGATATAATGATTCTTTCCATCTGTTTTACAAATAATTTGTTTTAGATTATTTGAGGGCTTGGAGATGTTTTAGTCTTTCCAGGAAGAAAAAAATAATATTTTAGAAAAAAAAACTTTCTCTTAAAATTAGTGATTATTTTTCCATTTATCAATGTCATCTATAACCAAAGGTGAAAGTTTTCCATCTTGTGATAGAATTCAGCTTTTTAGATGCGTTCATAATTATATAAATACGTAGCACCTACAGACATCGTTGTTTGATCCGTTCATCCGTCTGTCCGCATATAACAGCACAAAAACTACCCAACCAACTGGTTTGAAATTTAAGATATACTATCTTTGCAGAATTTTGACGAGACATTTCAAATTTTATGAAAATCGAATCAATACTTTAGAAGATATTAATAAAAGTATTTATTAAAAAATTTTAATTTAAAAAAAAAAATCTGTGCTTTTTTGTTATAGGAGCTTCCGAGGTCAAGCGACCGAGATACTTATTTTATTACATAAATTAATCTGCACTTGATATAATTCATTTCACAGAATTAAAAATCATTAAGATATGAATATTTTTATAACTAGCTATAGTACGAACGCACCTCATTTGTCACGTTTAACATACAATTTCTAACTTGTTTATATTTGGGAAGATAGTAATTTGTGAAAAAAATTATTCATCTATTATTACGACATAGTTTGACAAAATGTCTTTCTAATAAAAGAATTTTGACAGTAGTGCATTGGTTAGAATCCTTAGCGAAAAAAAAAATTGAAGTGACTTTTTTTTTTTTTCAAACATTTCATACATTCAGAGGATTCCATGGATTAAGTTTCAGACAAAATGGAATCAGCTGGATTTTCTCTATTGAAGCGGTCACAAAAAGGTTTAAAAAGGGATTAAATACCTAATCCATCAACCAGTTTGTACAACAATCAATACAGTTCTTGTGACAGTGATTTATTTGAACCAAATGGGAACTCAATCGTAAGTACTCTTTCAAAGCTATCTTGTTTACTCATATACACATACATGATGATTACAATACTTTCCTTACACTTTCGGAAAGTAATAAATCTATTGTAGTTATGAATAACTCCATTAAGAAATTAAATTTGCCTGCACATACATTTAAGTTCATCATATTGTTACATTATATATTAGTTATATACATTTTATCCAAGCATTATGGAAACATATTACAGTTCAGTTGGACCCGGTAAAATCTTGCTTAAGACGCAAATTCATAGATTAAGACGAATTTCTTTCCTCTCCTCCAGTGTTACCGATTTAGCAGATTTTTTTTATTCAGATAAAAAACATTGTTTCTGAATAGTAATTAGTTGCATTTTTTAAATAACAGATTAATGAAGGCGAATATTACTAATTGAAAATAGTGGTAGATACTTGAATAAAAAACCTCCACTAAGTTAGCAACACTGCAACTTTTCTTTGATCCCAAGTCCTAACATTCTTTGTTTCTTGCTTTGTACATGTTTTTACTAAAGTAGAGTTAAGATAGATGAATTTTTTTTGTTACTTATTCTTCTTTCTTTGCGCTACAAATGCAGTAAAAATCCAGGAAGGTAGTGCTGTTTGTGGAGAACTGCTCATGCCATGTGAAAAACATTCAGCGTTTTAGTAACTTCCAAGTCAAGTTTTTGTCACTAGATTTTAGGGATGTGCCCCATATAATTAAGGCCCTGAAGCAAAACTACCAGTAGTGTAGTAGTTCATTGGTTCCTCGTGGAACAATATAAATATAAACATATATAAATATGAATATATATAAATATGAAGCATCGTTCAGGTTGCTGAATAGAAGAATGCAGTCTCATCAGAACATATTGGGATAGTGCCAAACCAAAAACAAATGCAAACTGTTTTCAGAAGGCTGTTTTTACATCAAAGTGATGCTTGACATTAGAACTGGATAACCATTTCTTGTCTCAACATTGAATTGCTGTAAGTCAACGCATTGGGAAAGACTAGATCTTTCTTGAAGCGTAATTGACAGCAATGAAGGCATCAGTACAAGTGACTTTGAAAAGTTTAGAAGACACAAATTAAGATAGCTTTTCTTATTATATTAAAAAATAAGAACTGATTATAAGGGTTCTCATTATCACAAGTACTAAATATGATTTTAATAACTGGGTTGTGCTGCAATGATTTAAAATTTTTAGTTTGTGTTTAAAAAGTTAGGATAGCAGGAAAATTAATTTGTTTTTTTTTAATATTTTGTTGTAATGTATTATTTGTCAATAAAGCCTTATTCAAATCCATATTTATTTTCAGTTATTATTCCAGTCAGTCCTATAAAAACAAACAATGAGTTAAACTTGAATACAGTTGAATTTTGATCTAAATATGTGAAAAAAACAACAAAATTTTAAACATATAAATGAAAGCTCTAAAGTTCATTTATACAATTAGATGTGTAAATAAGCCCAGTTTCTGCAAAGTTATGTAAATCATGTTTAATATGCAATCCCGCTTAGTATGCAAAATTTGTCCAGTCCTTTCTTAACTAGATTCTCTACCTTCATTTTTCCATCCTGTGAATTTTTATGACTCGCCCTTGTCTATAACTGTTTTGAAGACAATGGAACTTCTGTGTTTAGAACTATTGCAACAGGTATTTTATATTTGTAAATGCTATTGTATGTATTGCATAGTCTGATAAATCTGCTAATAGATGTAAACTTCTCCAATATGGAATTTCTCACCAGTTCTTTAAGACCGTACCTTTACAGATTTTATTGTATATTAATATATAATTCCTGTAATAAATGACGTATTGTTGGTCAGCATTTCATTTTCATAAGACTTCATACAAACAAACAGCATGAAGATTTTATTATTGAAAGGTTTCTATTGTAGAAAAGTACATTTTAAAAATGACAAATGATTCTACAAATACAGATGATGAGGATATTTTTTTTACTCAATATTCAATTTCTAAAATAGTTCAATGATTGGTCAAAACATTCAAATTAAATATTAAAAAAATAATCCATGTGCGAAAGTTTTTGTAAAAAAAGAGTGATAAACGAGTTTCTAAAGAGCTTGACTCACCACATAGCTCATCGTTTGGTTACATGAGCAAAATTAAAAACAAATTCTGAAATGGTTTAACGATTGCACAAAACATTAAAATTTTGTTAGTTTTAATTTATTGATTGACTCTGATTTGAGCACATTGATTTTGAAGACAGTGGGGATTTTCTTATTTCAAGCTAAGCATAATGTCATTTTCACCAGCTCAAACTTTTCACACGTACTTTATATATGTACTTTTATGCTTAACCACCATGAATCCAAATAAAAATATATTTTCTAATTAATTGTAATGAAAAAAAAAATGACATCAATAAAGATAAAATAAACCCAATAGACTCTATTCTCATGATGTCACAGTAAATGTGAATTTTTATTCACTTATAAAAAGAAATTACACAGGCAAAAATATTTTTACTGTAATTTAACCAGCAAATTAAAAAGTATACATGTCTGAATATTTTTCATTATTTCTCCTTTTCTCTGCAACAATGGAAGTAATCCATTCTTTCCCATTCATTGTTTGGATGGGTTTTGCACCGCAGTGATTACCCGCAACACTTTCCTACGCTTGGATTTTATATAAGTAGACTGATAATTGTTCTTAAGTATGGTAATGGTCGTATTTTGAATGTCTTTATTTTAAGTTATACCAATAGGATCATTCATTTTTCTTTATTAATATTTTTATTTTTTACAATTTGTCTTTTCATGCATCTTCCAATTTGTTATACCAATTCTTATTACACCAAATGAAATGTTTACGTTGAGAAAAGCAGCCAATTAATCAAGTCAATTTTTCCCTTTAGCTCATGAATCCAGACTGGAAGCCACCCCCAGCATCAGATGTATTTATAAATGACTTCAGAGAAAAAGGTATTGTTTAAGTTTTACTTTTTTAATCATCTTTGCGATTTACGCATGCATATATATATATGTATATATATATTCTGATGGTTCTATATGTTTATTTGGATTGTTATTGATTTTTATCTTTTTAGTGAATGTTGCAAGAGAGGGTCAGGACTTAGAAGATCCATATTTTGCGTCGCTCAACTCCTTGTCTACCTTGGGCTCTAAAGTGAGTACTAATGTTTGTAATGTATCACAACCTCTTTATTATAAAAAGCACAAACATTTTGGTCTGTCAGTAAAATTTTGCTCAAAATTGATACTGAACTGGATGTCATAACCTGTGTTATTGTACATATCTTTGTTTTTAAATGTATAATTTTAGTTTTTTCTTCTGATAGAGAGAGAAAATTTTCTTTCAAATAAAGTTTGTTACACATCTGTAACATAATTTGCTGATTTTTTAAATACTTTTAAAGTATGATTATTTGTTTTTCTTTTTTTTTTTACTTAAAATGTCAAATCACATATGTTTATTTTATAATGTATTGACTAGCTGGCTTCGCCCGCCAGCGGGCCCCTAATTTACATCGGTGCCTCGAATTGTAGAAAATCTCGAATCTTGTAAAACCTCAAACATGACGAACCGCCGACCCGGGTCCCCGCTGCCTTCGGCACCGTATACCGGTCGTGCTACGCACGCACCGGGTAATCCCTTAATTAGCACATTGAATTGTACAAACCTCTAACCGAACGAACCTCCGACCGTATACCGGTCGTGCTGCGCACGCACCGGATAATCCCTTAAATTGCACATAGAATAGTATAAACCTCTAACTGAACGAACCTCCGGCTCGGGTCCCCGCTGCCTGCGGCACCGTATAGCAGTCGTTCCGACCCTGGTCCCCGCTGCCTTCGGCACCGTATGACGGTCGTGCTACGCATGCACCGGATAATCCCTTAAATTGCACATGGAATAGTATAAACCTCTAACTGAACGAAAACCTGCGGCTCGGGTCCCCGCTGCCTGCGGCACCGTATAGCAGTCGTGCTGCGCACGCGCTGCAGTATACGTTAGTTCCACCTTCCGCCACCAGGTGGCGCAATCTGTTTATATGATCATAACTGAAATCGTTAAGACTTTCGATGTCGAGTCGAATGAGCCATACCACGTCGTTTTCATGCCCGTAGAACCGAAGATAGGAAAGCGCCCCCTAGTGGTGAAAAAACGAAATAAAATCGGTAAGCTGTATCGATGTCGAGTCGAATTTATTTAGACTACCTGAGTTCTAGTTCAAAGACAGGGACCTGTAGAAACAGACCCTTAAAAAAAAAAAAAAATCGATAACGGGCGAAGCCCGCTTTTCCCTATCATAATATCTGGATAGGGGGTCCTTATTACTTTAATTATGATGTTTGGAATCAGTTTGGTGGACATCCGTAACACAGTTTCTTAGTTATAGAAACGGACCACAGTTAAAAGAAAAAAGCGGGGGGCGGGGGGGGGGGGGGGGGGGCGGGGGGGGGGGGGGGGGTTTGGCGATGACACTGCTTTTCCTCAAACAACTTATGTAGACTACCTGTGTTCTAGTTCAAAGACAGTGAGCTGTAGAAAAACTTAAAACTAAAAAAAAAAAAAAAAAAAAAAAAAATTGATAACGGGCGAAGCCCGCTTTTTCCTATCATAATATCTGGTTTCCACTCTAAAACAAAAACTTAAGATACTCGTTATGGCAGTTTTTAGACGCGGCCTACTTCTTAAAATCGTAATATCTAGCCGGCACTGTAATAGAAATCTTTCTTTTGCTTTAATTATACAAATAACGATGATTAATTATACAATAAAATAATATATCGGCTCCTAATGAAGATATGAGAATAATTTTTAGATATTCTGAAAGCAGAATCCATTTTGAGTCGCCCTGTCAAAGTTTGAAATTAATGCGCCCCTTAGATTCGGAAATGCCCCCCCCCCCCCCTCTGAAAAAACGCAGTTGACTATTTTATCTCTTTCAGAAATGACTTATCCGCAGACGATTTGTCTCCGTTGAATGTTGAAATAAAAAAAAGCTGTCTCTTCCGAATAGAAATAAATTCATTTGCCGTGTCATTAATGAGTTTTAATTGATATCTTCAAAAATTACTGGTCGATTTTTACGAATTTTTTTTTGTTGAATTCGCGATTTTTTTATACACGTGTTAGCAAATTTTCGCGAATGTAGAGTCATTATTTCCACTTGTTTCAAAAAGGACTGGGGCGATTCGATCTCGGATCTGTCGACCTGCATTCTTTACGGCAACCTCTTTTTACGTCTGGGGTCGATGTTGGATGTCTGGTCAGTTTTTGGCCGAAATAAAGAAAAGTTACGGTCCGAATTTCAAAAAATTTGACGTTTTGCAACGACAAAAATCGGCCGCGTGTGTACCCCGATTTTTGGATCGATACCTCCGGTACATTTTTTTTTATTCGATGATGCGTTAAAAAGCGACGATTTGGATGTCTGCGATTATCAAAACGGAAGGCGAACTTTTCGCTGTTTTGACTTCTCTTCCAACTTCGGTTTCGGTCGGTAATTAAAACACTTTCGCTCATTAATAACGCCCCGGGTCCGGGTCGGAGGCCCGACCCGATCGAAACTTGAGCGTCGCGCCTTTTTTGCGAATTTTTCGGTACGCGTCCGCCGTCGGTGCGTCGATTAGTCCGGGAGCCTTTGCGGGTACAAAGGCGGAGTGCACAGACACACACACACACACACACACACACAGACGTTTACGGCGCTTAATATTAGTGATTTATCCCTGATAGGAATATTGAAACATTTTCAGCAATATTAAAAAGAAAATTTTATGTTTACCTACTTTAATGAGATATACCAAATTATGAGATGTACCTTTTAATAGGCTACGAAATGTAAACAGTTCAAAATGTTTTTTGAAGTGAAAACTTCTTTAGGTGCGTTGGGCATTTTTGAGATGGGAAAAAACCATTGAATTCGCGACACTGTTACCTGTTACCGACACATCTGTATATGTTGCCAATTCCTACAATGAAGCGAAAGTATCAAAAGGAAATAGTTCACGTGCAGAAAGCGAAATGATTGGTATTATGAATAAAAATAATTCAGAAAATAATTTCAAGATAAATTTAGCACGCGCGGTGAAAACAGATAAAAGTGACTCAACTCGCGAGACCAAATCAAAAGATGAAAATGAAATAACAAAACACGGAAAATATTATAATTTAGCGAGCACGAGAAAAATAGACGGAAGTAATATAAAAAAAATGAAAATAATGAAATATGTTACGAAAGTTTTAAGAAACGTGGTTACCGATACGGAAATGAAGTGAAATCATTTTATAGAAAAGAAAAGTTTGTTGATAGAAATTATAGATACCGCAAACAATATGCGCAGTATGAAGATAGAAAAAAGCATAATGTTCATGAATACCATAAACAAGACAGGCAGCAAAGAAGTTGTTTTTGGAGTGATAGGAAGCGGGAACCCTATTTTGCAGATAAATGTTATTACAAAAGATATGAAACTAAATCTCATGGAAGAAATGATGAATGTATTGAGAGTTGTTTAAATTGTGGATGAAAATTCATAAGTTTTATTGCTATTCATTTCAAAGAATACCAATTAATAAAATTTTATATTTCATTTATTTGTAAAGTTACGTTTTAAGCAATAGATTGCAATTTTTGTATGTAAAATAATATGCATTGTTTTTCATGTACAATAGCGCATTAAATGAAAATTGTAATATAACTAGGGGGCCATGCCCCCTGCTCGCTACGCTCACCAACCCCCGTTCTGATTTCACAGCCTCTTAAAACCTCGTAATGTATCCTGTTTTAAAAAGATGATGATGATGATATCACGAACGGAGACTATCTTCTGTAATCAGGTTATAATGTTTTTTCATTTAACTGGGTATAATTCTTTTTCATTTAATTCATCTTTTTTATTTTTAATATTCATGTGTAAACACAATTTTTATGACGTAATTTTCTTTATTTCCTGCTTTCAACACGTGATCATTTAATTATTATTTTAAACTTTCATTGTTGTTTTTAATAGTCTCGCGCAAATATGTTTTTTATTTGAGATAAAACATAATCCTTTGCGTTTATTTAGAAATTGGCAACAATATAAAAAAAAATACTTTTTCAATAAAAGATTTTTTACTCGATTTTTAAGGATTTTTTGAGTTTTTATTGTCCAACCGTGATAATTTTTTTAATTTCTGAAAGCTTGTTATATTTCGTGTCTGGTGGTATGATTTTTGAATCCGTAGGATGACTAGAAAAAAAGTAATAGCTCCCCAAAAAAGTCCCTAGTAAAAAAGCGATGAGGTAACCCGGAATATCTACGCAGAATTTGATTGGTCCATTTCTAAATCGTTTTTGGCTCAGTTCCAGATTACTTTTTTTTAATATAGAAGGATTTTTGTAGTAGTAGTTTATAATAATGAATAAAAAAAAACACTTCATTTAAAAGTATTTCCTGCACAATAAAACATTTTCTGACGATTCAAAAAATACATACGTAATTGTTCAAGTTTTCACTTCTGTCAGCACTCCCGGAGTGCCATTGTTTTGTTTTTTTGTACATAAAACTTTCTTTTGTCTGTTTTTCAGCTGTATTTATACTCTAGTGAAGATTTGCAGATTATAAGTTGTGAATTTATTTATTGATTGCCTATAGTGCCATGTAAAATTGTTTTCATTTTAATCATTGGTCTTTATTTTTTTCTTCAAAATAATCCCAGTCATTTAGGATGACAGTGAAGATTAATAGTTCTATAAGCTAAAGAATTTGCAAAATCAATAATTTACTTTGAAATGCAATTGTTATATTTGTGTGAAATATTTTTTTTATAAATCCAGAATAATAATATAAAAAAAAAATGTTTTCAAAAGTAGAAATTTTAGTTCTGTATATATAACAAAAGAAAAATATGAAAAATGAAAAAAAATAAGACAAGGACATGTTTTGACCTGCATTATACTCTGCTTTGGTGTAATTGACAGTACATTAAAAAAAAAAGAAAAAGAAAAAAAAAAGTTTTCTTTAAAAAGCTTTGAAACATTTGAATCAGTGATTAAAAAAATTACACAAGTCCATTTTGTTGTTGTTGTTTGTTTCAAACATATTCTTGGTGGTAGGCTAAAGTTACCCACGTTTATTGATCCATTGCCACTCAAAATTGTTGTTTATTGCAAAGACCAACAGTCAATAACAATACCAAGATATATTCTAATAGCCAACAACAGAACAAGAAGAAAATGTGATCAAACATGATGGTGAATATTAGTATGTTCCTTAATAAATAGATGCCAAGGATTACAGATTTTAAATACAGTCGAACCTCGTTAACATGAACACGCTTAACGTGAATTACTTTTAACATGAATTGTTTTCATAGTCCTCTATAAAAATGAGTACAAAGATTTGATACTGATAACATGAATTACTGTTAACATGAACAAAATTTTGATTCCCCTTGAGGTTCATGTTAACGAGGTTCGACTGTACCACTGTTCTCAAATGATAATCTTTGTGTAAGGAAAAGTTGGGTTAGGAGATAAAGCAAACAGAGATTCTTAAAATGCCTAAATTAAGACAGAAAATTAGAATAAATGTTTACTCTAAATCCCACTCCAACTCCTCAATACAGGTCGCGCGTATAGTGGAAGCACCAAATACGATGTTAAACCTAGCACTAAGAAAATTTAATGAAAACTCTAAAAATTATAATTTATCTGAAAATTGAAGAATTTGAAAATTTACTTCAATGTAAAATATGAATTACATTTGCTAATTAAAAGATACTTATTCTCATAATAATCTTAACTTTACGATGAGATGAAAATATCTGAAAAATAAATAGAAAAAATACAACTCACCCAAATAAAGATGACAGGAATATGAGTAAAAGAATCGATTTTATTACACACAAAATACCTTATCCTTCGTTGCAATGATCGCCTCAAAGACATACAAAATAATAATGCTAGTACAAACCATCTTCATATGAAATGTTTTTTCAGTTCAATTCTTATTAATGTTTAATATCCAAAATGATAGTTCCTATTACGGTAATTATTATTTAATTAACTGGTTGATTGAAAGGAATGTTCAAAGTACAAGGAATTAATTTAGTTCTTTAAAACAGTTATATAAATTGTTCGGGAGATTAAATCTTGTATAAATATCGGAATTAGAGTCTGAAGTAACTGAAAATGCTTGATGAAAAATTTGGAATCCATTACCGCTGCCATTGCATATTCTTTTATGACGAGAGAATTCCTTCAAATCATTGATCCATATTGCCTCGATATTAATGGATCTTGATACAAAATATGGAATTAAATTATTTGTTAAAACATCTATGAAGAAAACTTAAGAAGATTTAAGTTGAAGAAACTCTTTCACCAGAGCGCACAGATCTAAGAGATTATGAATTAATTAAACTATTACATGAAACACAGATGATGGAACCAACAGAAGATCTAATTAGAAGAAACTTTCGCACACTAAATCTTGTTAAAAATGTAGAAATTCATTATTTCTAGAAGCACCTACGATGAACTTATGATGAACTTATAAGTATCTTGAATTTGAAAAATTTTCTCATTACTTTGAGCATATGGACAAGAACTAGACACACATTATATGAAGACTTGTATCTAAAATAACTTCAGATGCCATGAGACTTTCAGATTTGTACAACTTAAGAAACTTTATACATTGTGTTCGGCCTTACGGCCAAACATGAGCTTTTTTCCTTTTTTGCCAACTACATTCCAGTATGTCAAAACCACAGACTGACTCAATTTGAATTTTACACTCCACCAAGTCAACTCACGCACATGCCAAAACAATCCAATCAGAAGAGTCGAAAAATTCCTCTTCTTCTTTTCGTACGGCTCAACTCTCAACCGTAACTGCTAAAAAGCATTAGTGCGACAACTCAACTCTACACGCGAACGATACTGGCGAAAGGAAAACACTTACTCCCTAGCAACAAGTAGCGTAAATTAAGATCTTTCGTTCGCGAATGTTCTAGAACAAATTTGAATTCCCCTTTTTCCCCCACTGAAAAATGCACCCCTTAACCTTGGATGTCCACTCGAACGACCCCTAAACAAACATGATTGACAATTGACCATAAAGTTGTAGTATTAACGACGCGCTAAGCTAGAATTCAAAATGGCCAGCGTCATTCCAAAACAAGATCGATGTAAACACTGAGATTAGAAAAATATTTAAAAATTCATATCTGCCAAGATTTAAGTTGACTCTTGCTAGGATTTTGGCAGACTGCATAAATAATTTAGTTTAATCTTTTAAATAAGGTTTAGAAGAAAATTAATTAATATTAAAAAGGTGGAAAATATATATTTTAACTTAGAAGAAAACACACTATACTTTACCGGAAACTATGTGAACAAACGGAAATCTTTTATACCTTTATCCAGAGATTTAAATGCATGATTATACTTTACTTTACAAGTGATTATTGATTTTAAAAGTGATTTAATTATAGAATGTTGATTTTAATTAATAATAAAATATCTTAGAAGAAAAGTTAAAAGATGAATTTTAAAAAGATAGAAAATATTTATTGTATCAAAAATAACTGTTAAATAATAAATTTAAATGTTAATTAATATTATGAAAACTTATAAATAATGATTAATTACGATTAAATATTTAATTTAAATTAATTAATTAATGAAAACTATTGAATTTAAGAGTAGAAATGGAATGTATCATAACACTTTGCATTATTTAATCACGGAATTCTCTGATTTTATAAAGTTAATATTATGATTCTGAAAGAGTGGTATTCAGAGTCCGTAATATTTAGCACCTGCACATTTAATGTCAATCTATAACTCTTAATTACTCACACTGGAGTGTTTTGTACATTATTCGATGTTACAAATTTAAATATGGATGTTACAAATCTGCATTGTTTGAAAATATTGTCACATATGTGAGATGAATTCTTACATTATTTCTTTTGCTGTGCTTTTTATTTTTTTTATTGGCATTTTCGTGCGATATGCTTTATAGAGCTTTGATATCTATCTTTCTCCTAACCCTCTTGTTTATATTAAATATTGCTTCATTCAACCTTTGCCACGATAGTTCATTTGCGTTTATTTACGTTTTTATTGGACACGATGTTCTTACCCATGTGTGGTGTGTGCGCATTGTTTACTCTCCTCTACCTGTTTGTTTCTCCTCTCCCATTTCAGTGCCTTCCCGCACATGCTCAGTATCCATTTCGTTGTTTTTGAAATCTTTGCTCTTAGATATTTGAGCGGCATTTTGAACTTCGTCATATGTTTCATTTTCCAAAATATCTATGCATACTTGTGTTGGCGAATAGTAACAGTTTTGGTTTTGGTGCTTATTCATGTGTTTAATAATCGTTAGTTTTAAATTCTAGTCAGTTAAATTAAAAGGCCTGTGTTTTCACTTTAGCCTTTCCCGTATTTGTCATATATATACTTTGACTGTTACCTTATTCAGTTTTTCTGATGGGAGTTTGTGAAGAGGATGTGCTGATCGATTCTTTTTTTATTTTCAATTTTCGCCATTTTTATTCAGTTAAAAAAAATTTTAAATGCCGAATTCTGGCTGGGCTACAATGTCTTCATCTAATAACTTGAATATGATGTTTCTAGTATTTAAATTAGTGGCCAAGAGGGAAGCCTTATTTTCTTCATTTCTTAAATGGTGAATAAAAAACTTTTTATTTAATTTCAAGAAAGTGTAGTTCATGTCTCATCGTCAACATGCTTCAATTTGTTTTAATTTTTCTCCTTTCTGTAACCGTTAAAGAATAAACTTAAATAATCTATTTAAGGGGTTATTGCCTCTCTAATTTATAAATTTAGAGTTATGATTTTTACACAACTCCAATAATATTTTCCACTTTATGATCTTACAAATAAATAATTCAACCACCTTCTAAAATAACACCACAACATATGCCTTCGTTTTAGATTTTTTATAAAATTGTACTACATGGTAATTTTATTTGACTTAAACTTATTGTTTTATTTTCTTATTAATTAATTTTTTTAAAAATTTAGAAATATTTGATGTACAAAATATATCACACATGAAGTTTGCTGAATGAATTTGAATGAGTATTTAATTGTTAAGATGCAGACGTAAATGTTTTATGTCTATTTTATCATATACATAATAAAAATATGATAAAATAAAATAAAATAAAAATAAATAATTGATAACTGACAAACATATTAAAGATTTTAAAAATATAGTTACTGCAGAAAATTTCCTAAAATAAATATCTACCAATTGCGTGTAGCACAGTTTTTATTGATTTCTGAAAAATCTTAAATCTTGGACTTATGTTGATTTTGAAGTAACTGATTCATTTAAAAATCAGTTTATGCTAAATGTCTCTTGCTCAAAATATTTGAATTATAAAAAAATATATTAAAATTTTTTTATGTATTAGTACATATACAAGAATTGTTGCCTTCTTTACTTTCTTCTTTTTTTATTATTGATTGATCAGATGGCTGATTTTTTTAAATTATTTTAATATCCTTGACTGCTTATTTAAGATTTTGAATTGAATGCTAAAGAAACGTGTGTTGTATAACGTATTTACTTTGTGTGTGCTTTTAGTATGCTAGCCTAGTGAATAGCATCCACTTCTCTCACCACCACCATCCTTCCGAGTATCAACGAGAGCACACTATCATCAACATCAATCCAGATGAGAAAGAAGATATGGGAGCCATGTCAGGGGGTCTGAGCCTGGCAGAAGGACCGAGATATCTTGCTCAGGGAGGTTTCCTTTCAAGGTAATTGGACTGCTTTTTTTTCTCTCACTTTCTGAACACATAGTGTAAGGTGTGTATCGAAATCATGATGTGTGAGTGAACATGAAGAAAAGTAGTCGCAGATGCACCGGGGTTGATGCATTTTTTTATTATTGTGCCATTTTGGCAAGAAAATCCGGTTTTTGAATACCCGTTAGGCCTAACGTGCGAAAACAGCAGGTTAGTTTTATTTTATTATGAAAAGTTTATTTTATTATAAAACACTTAATTTTATTTTAAAATTCACACAATTTTATTATAAAATATGCATGTTTACTTTATTATAAAACATCCAATTTTTTTATAAACACACAACACAATTTATTTTATTATAAAATACACACAATGTTTAATTTATTACAAAACACACACAATGTTTAACTTACTATTAACACACACATAATGTCAAGAATACAACTGGCTCAGCTATTAATACCGGAAGACTTTGATTAATACAGACGATCTGGTATACCTCATTGCTATGCCAGGCAAAAGATCATTTTGGCACCAGACAGATACCTCTGTGCTTTTGCGATATCTGTACCGAACATAATAGTTTTTAAATGGTACTTCTGTTTCACTTTCCATTGTGTGAATATGTTATAGGCCACTATCGCAAGAAATGTATTGATTTTCCTACAAATCGGCCAATGGATTGAGTATTTAAACCATTTTCAAACTATTTTGTGACTGATTCGATAGGGAAAAATCACTGAGGAAATGTGACAGAGGATAAGTGACAAATATTGCAGTGATGTAGTCAAGCATTAGTGGTTCAAATATATCATCTAGATTAATTTTAACACAATTATTCAAATTGGTAAAGAAATCATATGAGTTGTAATTTTCCAACTGGGCGAAAAATTTCCGGGCCAGGATTCGAACCTGGGATCTCTTGGCTGAAGCTGCCATGCTCTATCAACTGAGCTATCCCGGTCGAATCTGGAGGGCAAAATTCATCCAGTTAACCTTAATGATCTTAGCATCTGGTCTGATATTTGAATGGCAGCTTCAGCCAAGAGATCCCAGGTTCGAATCTTGGCCCGGACATTTTTCATACAGTTGGAAAATTACAACTCATATGATTTCTTATCCAATTTGAATAATTGTGTTAAAATTAATCTAGTGTAATCACGTATCCAGCATTTACTGGAGTTCCATTACCTGCGATCTTTTCTGTTGAGCTGATTCAAATATCAGACCAGATGGACCTCATATCAAATATATCATTTCTAGTTTCGAAACAGGAGGCCCAGTGTTTAAAACCAGTTGATTACATTGTGTCAGAAACTTGTCTGAATCCACATGTCTGAATTTTTTCTTTTTAAATCTATTATTTGTAGATATAGTTTAACCCTTTTGGATCTGTTGTCATAATAATAGGACATATGTTTGCATTTACTGTTATTTTGTCTTTACAGTTACTTTTATTATTATCTGCATGTAGTAATGATAGTATATATATATCTTTACATACTTTTATCACTTCATTTATGTTTCAGCATTTAGTTTTTTTTTTTAAAGTTCGCTTCAAGCTCTACACCCCATTGCTGAAACTTTTATTTTAAATATGTTTTCATTCTTTAAATTTAAAAGTAAGGGACACTTTTTTTAACCACTAATTTATGATAAATTAAGAAAAATCTTTGGAAAGTTATTATGTCTATTTAATCATGTTGCAATACATATTTTAAATGCCTCCAAAAATTCTTCTATAGCCTATTATCATATTAATAGTATGAAAAACATCTATATTCATTAGAATTTAGTAAATGAGTAATTCATTAAATTTCAGTAAACCTTAATTTTGTCACTTAGTTATTATTTTTAGTTTTTTAAACCTAAAAATAATTTTTTCCCAAAAGTGGGGGAAAAAAAAAACAACAACCTTGGAACTGTAAGGATTGTATGTTTTTCTAACATCATCTGGATAGTATTTGTGATATTGCAATTTCTTTCAAAAAAGATTGACATCAAATAGTGTTTTCCAATGTTTTTACACATAATTTGTTTTATCTTCAAAAGAAACACTGTTAAACATTGTGTGTATACAAATATGCACACACACATGTGCATGCTTAATAAAACTAAATATATTTTTAATATGTTTTGAGAAGAATAATTGTATTTTAAAGCTTTTTTATTTCAAAATTCATTCTCATATCTTAAGTATTACTTTACTTTCTATGTTTTAAAATTATAATGTTTACGTCTAACTTTATTATATATTTTGACATTACATGCCTAATCACAGGTCTGTAAGCAGTATGTATGTGCTCTGGCTTATAATTATTTATAATTATATATATCTAGTAATTTGAAATTTGCCAGTAGGATGCTAGACATACCCATTACTGAATTCTGGGGGTTACCTGGGTGGGAAAGTTTATTAGAGGCATTGAAGGGCAGGGCTTATGGGCCTCAAATATTCTGTATTCAAATAAAGACATATGAGCTCTTCCAAAGATTGTTACTATCTTCAATGTTTGATAATTTATTTCTGAATCAACAACTTAGTACATTATGAAGCATTAAAAATATTGATTATATTTTTAACATTAAAATCTGCTAATCAGAGGCTTCAATGTCAGCTCTCCAAGTCGCATTTTTATTTTGAACTCATTTAATTTAATAATATTTGAAATTCTCAATGTCTCAACCCACAGTCTTTCACGTCAGTAATACTAACGTGTTTCCTGAAGATTTAACTCTTGCAAACATGAAATACAATTATATGCATTGATACTCCAGGATTGTGAAAACTTTTCATTATGTCAGAGAGACTCTGCTTCCCCCTTCCCCCCCCCCTGACTCCTCCAATGCCTCATTCATTTGAATATTATAGCCAACATTCCTGAGCATTCATTTTCAAACTGAATTCAAAATTTTAGCCTAGTGTCTTCCCCAACTGACACCAGAAGCCAAAAGAGCCAATCCGCACAGCCTAAGAGTTCTTCTTCAGCGTAACCCCGCTGCCGCGACCTTCGCTTAGAAGAGAAACCAAAAGAAATCTCTCAACCCTGCGTGACATGGAAAGAATAAATTTCCTTCGCTATCTGGATTGTTCTAGAATAAAATACCCCCTTTTCCCTCTCTGAAGGACTACTCCACAACCTTGACTTGCATGCGTGACTAACCCCTAAACCAAAATGGATGACGAAGTACACCTAAGTAGTTGTTGTCGCTACGAAATCAACACTAATCCAATATGGCTAGTGGCCCTAGCAGAGAGTGCGATTTGAATGAGACCACTTACCAACAGAGAAAGTAAGAAAATGTTTAAAAATGTATATCTGCCAAGATTAAAAGAGAAATTGGCTGGAACTTTGGCAGAATACATAGAAAAATGTGTTTAATCTTTTGAATAAGTTTAAAATAGAAAAGATTAAGATTTTTAAAAAAGTAAAAAGTATATTTTTTTTGTACTTTATTTTTTGTAAGACCGTTAGACGATGTAAACAGAAAACGGAAATTTTATATTTTTATCCACAGACTTAAATAAATGATTTTATTTTAATTTTAAAATAATTATTGATGTTAAAAAGTATTTTAAATACAGAAAGTAATTTAGAGTATTGTATTTTAGAAGATTATTTTAAAAGATTGCAAATATTTTGAATGTTAATTAGAATTAAATAATTAATTTAAATAAATAAATTACTGAAAACATTAAATTAAATGAAGAAATGGTATGCATCATAACAAATTAAAATATTGATTTTGTGGTAATGACATTAATATTGAAGGATTTAACTATTCTGATAAATATTTTATTAACTATCGACAACCCTAATTGTTCAGTTTATTTCAAAAGTGCTTCTCGAGTTCCTCCCATAATTTATTAAATGCTATGCCATTGAAGTCCATCCCCTTTTCCTGTTAAGATCTCAGAATTTAAACACTGTATATACCTATCTTCCCTAGTGAGTGAACAATGAACTAATCACTTGTGATATTAAGTTTAGATCAGTCAGCTCTGCAGTTACTTTCTGTCTTTGGAGGAAAATCCCCGGATAAAAATTGCCATAAAATCTTTATAGAAATTTTTATTTTAATTTGTGCTAGTGTATATGTTTACAATGGAAGTTACAAGTAATGTTCAGATCACTGGACTAATGTTCTTGAGAATTTTTCGATAAAGAAGTGAACAATTATTAAAATAAGTCTTTTACAAGATAAAGTTAACATTATGTATAACATAATTCTCAACTACTTTTAATACTTTAATTGTTCTACCTTCCTCCCCCTCTGAAATCTTGTTATGGAGATGAGTTTATAAATAACTTGTAGTTTAAGAAGAAAAACTGTCTTGTCAATAATTATGGGTCATGTTTCAACTGTAAAATAATCAAAGCATACTTATTAATCATTAACTGTGGTTTTAATAATACTTTACACTGATACTTTCAATAACTTCCAGCTTCTAGTTAAGAAGACCTGAAATATGTCAACCTTTGAACTCAAACTGATTGTTTATCTTTAATTATTCTTGAGTAGGTGAACACCTACTTGGCATTGAACACAAGTAGGAATTAACCTTGACATTCTTTGGGATTAATAGTTTCCCACCATCAGTTAATTTTCTAACCATTGCCATCTAAGGGATTTTTTATGCATGTGTAAAATATATGAGCATGTGTAAAATATATGAGCAAAAAGACATCTGGCCACTACAAAAGCTGAAAAAAGTTTTCATTTTGATGCATTTTTTATGCATCCCATCATTTTACTCACCTTTCACTGTATTGTGATTTGGTATAGCCTAGTTTTCGCGTCTGCTGTTGGAGCCCTATGAACAATGACTATTTTTTCTGTCTGTGGAGTCAGGCCTTAATTTCTAAGAAAAATAGTACCGGAGCCCTAATATTCTGCAGTACAAACACTTGTAGCATATCCCCCCCCTCCCTCCGCCGTTGTCACTCCAATCTGTATATTTATATTTCCTACATTATTTTCAAAATTTAAAGCATTGTTTTTTTAATTAGCAAAATAAAAATTTCAAATACATCTATCCGCGTATACTTAACTACCAACTATTCTACTCTTTAGTTATTACTACTTTCAAACAAATATCTTTGCCTAATCTTAATGCTAATTAATCGCATAATTCTGCAATTAAATAAGCTCAGGATTTTGATTTGAAAATAGTATCAACACAAAAAATGAATAGTTTGCAGCTATGCTGCATAGTAAAAGACTATTTTTGTTTACTCTTTATTCTGATCAAAATAGCATTAAAATGATTTGAAATGGAAATAAATAAAACTTTGAATTTAAGACAGATTGAGCTTGAGCCTGCCCAAACTCGAAGAATAAAAATCGAGCCCTTTTCATCTCCATCTATTATGTGAACAACACATTACATCACAAAAATTTTGATACAAAAAATTGAAGATTGGAAAGAAAGGAAAGGGTAATTTAGGATTAGTTTTTCAGAAGTGAAGTGAAGTGTCAGTTTCCCAATGCAATAGCACTGGGCTCCAGAGTGCAGTGTTTAAGAACATCAGTAGGCTCCGGTGCAAATTAAGCCCTGTATGGAGTAGATCATTAACTTCTCCATACACAGTGATCTAATTGATGTGTACATATTGCTTCTGCAATAGTGCAAATAATGCAAAGTGTGCAAATAGTGGCCAGAGCACCACTATAATAAGCACACACTATAATAAGAGCAAATAGTGGCCAGATGTCTTTTTGCTCTTGCTGAAAAAAAAGATTATTTCTTTTGAAACAGGTTGTGTTGCATTCTTTATGCTGCATTTAAGAAGTGTCTTTTCTTGGTATTATGAGACAAAACTTGAGAAATTCTTATTTTGAGGCATTCTGAGAAATGCCGTTTTAAAATTCAAATTTTAAAACAATGTGAGAGCATGAAAAGGTTAAAAAATATCACTAGGATTTTAAAAGACATGAATGCTTTTTCAATGGATTTTATTTTCAAGTTTTCATAAACTATTTTATGAATATTTTTAATTGTTATTAATTACAAATATCAAAGAATGAAATTATCATAATGTACTATATTGTAGTTTTGAAATTTCAGTGGTTTATGTAATCTAAATTAATCTTTTGAATCATTATAGATATGTACACACTATAATAATACTCATCTATTTTGTTCTGTAGATTTTTTATCCTTTAAACAATTTTTCTTTTCATATACATTGATTGCTCGATATGATGCATATTGTGTAAGTTATGTATTTGAGTTTTAAACTTTTTTTCCCTCCTTAGTCGATATGGTGACCTAGGTGGTAGTGAAGTAGTGCAAGCAGAACCCTCTGGATTAAATCCACTCGAAATTAGAGCTGCTGATATGAGCTTTAGTGCACTTTACTTACATGAAGTAAGTTTCTCCCACTTGGTATGTATTAATAATAATTATATATATATCATACTAATAATAAATTTGTCTTCATATCATGAAAATTCATTTACTAATTTTAATGAAATTTAATTAAAACATAGTTTTTACCTAAAAGAATATGTAGTACTTATCTATTATCCTGTCGACCACTTTCTATAAAATAATAACTGTTGCCAAACGACGAGATTTAACAAAAAATGCATAATTGTTACATCATATTCACTTGATGTCACATTCTCTACATGTTCACGAATTTTGGCCAATAGCTGTAGCTGATTACCTCATCCATGTATCCCAAATACGAATGATTGTTGGGAAGTTACTGCACCAAAATTTTAAAAATACTAAATTGATTTTTTTCTCTTTGTAAAAAGACTCGTCAGTTTCTACA
The DNA here is from genome assembly GCA_963931845.1 of Maratus michaelseni. Lineage (NCBI taxonomy): Eukaryota > Metazoa > Arthropoda > Arachnida > Araneae > Salticidae > Maratus > Maratus michaelseni. The sequence goes on along the minus strand of OZ007590.1, from coordinate 405,644,681 downwards.
ATCTTTTTAGGCCCTCCATTTTTTCTGGAATATCTCTCTAGAATGTTAGGCATACAGACTTCTCGGAGATAACTATTCCAATCAATTACTGTACTCTTACTTAAATCCAACTGTTTTTTATCTGTTTGATTGCTATCAATCCTTAAGACCAGCTATTTTACAGCTATAACAGATTTTGGAAGCAGCAAACCACATCCCTTTTTTAACAAATATTCACTTATCACAGTTTTTAACATAACATTGCTATTGTTTTTCATTTTGCAGATAAAGTCTCATATCAGACCCATTAATGCATACTTTTTTATGGCAAAATTCCATAATCTTGAAAATAATTTATCACAACAAATTCTGTAGATGAAAGATTTCTCTCTCTTTATTTTTTTTTTTTCAAAATGAGAAATAGCAGTTAATTTATATTCTATATTTATATTCTGCATTTTAAATTAAACTTGATATTATGCTTTTCTGTTAGTGGTTTAAATCTTTTCATTTGAGGACAGTTATTTTTTTAATAGAAAGTGGTCGTTCCTTTTTTTCTAAATATTTTTATATACCTGTATACAAATTTAATAAAATATTTCTTAACAAACCAAATTTCTTTTGCTCCTCTTTTTCCCCCTCCAAGCACACAGTTTAAAATCCTTAAAATTGAGTTAAAAAAAATTCCTGTCCTATTTTTTACTTTGTAATAACACTTCAATAAATAATCAATCATCTAAATTACTTTCTCCACCTGAAATTTCTACTTTCCCTTTTCCCACGAGCAAAAAGGAAATTTTTTAGACATGGGGAGTGGCAGCAAATATTTTCCTCTTTTTTGAAGTTTTGCTATTTGAAAATAGACAGAATGAATTTTGATTCCACATATTTTTACTGACTGATTGTAGATTTTCACTGATCTTGTGTTATGCTAATATGAAATTTTCATCACAAAGGTTCATCAAAGACTCATTATTGAATCTTCTTCCTCGTCACAAGGAGTTTGTCAGCGTCATCCTTCCCAAGAATCTGCAGAGAACGGCAATGAAGCCTCTCCTTTACTGGAAGTTGGAGTGTAAGTGTATCATCTTAGTTTTTTCATGTAGGCTCAAAAAATGTTGAAACTTCTGTGGAAAACTCAGTAGATCTTAGAATTTTTCTTATAACAATTTCAAATAACAGTTTTTATTTCTAACTTAACTCATAAAAATAGTACTCAAAAATACCCATTTCATTAACAAAATCATTAACGTTAATAAAGAATCTGTCATCTGATAGTCTCTCCAAAGCATGGAAATCAGGGTGCATACTACAGACTCCTTAGATTACTTAAAAAAGAAAAAGGTTTTAAAGAATACTGAGAACTCCTTAAGGCATGTTATAACTTTTTTTTTTTTTTGAAGAAAATAAATTTGTTTTTAAACATATTTTTATGTTTTCTTTGTATTGGATCGACCGATTATGTTGAAGTTTTCATGCTTTTCTAGTATATACTATTTTGTAGTCCCTCACGGAAAAGTTTTTCAATATTCAAATTGTAAATATGTTTTTGCACGATTAAAATCCAAAAATGTTTGTCTGAAATCGATGACTGGAAATTTGAACAGTTGCCATTTTCTTCAGGATCAAAAAATTGTTAAACCCATCCGAGAAGTACTACAAAATATCATAAATTTTAAGGTTTTTTTTTTTTTTTTTTGTTACAGATAAGTATATTCTGCAATTCCTCTAGCACCATGGAACGCTTCAATTTTTGCACACAACTTCAAGATATGCTCTTTCATTTGCAAAAAAAAACAAAAAAAAAAAAAACATTATTATTATTGTATAAATGCTTTAAAAAAAACGCAAAAAAAAAAAAAAAAAAAAAAAGGAGAAATTTTAGGTAATATTTTTAAAAAGTTATAACATACCTTAAATAAACAAAATACTCCTTAAAAAAACTTCTTAAAATATCGTGAAGTATAATTTAGCATTGAACAATGATGTAATTGAAGTGTGCAGGAGTAGAAAATGGAAGCTTATATATTACTTGGTGACTAATACTACTTAAGCATTGTATGGCTTGGAAGAGATTAACCTTTAAAGGTTAAGGCCTTTTCTCATGTTTACAGAGATAAAGTTCATGTGATTACTGCCATTCTATAAATTAAAAAAAAACCCCAAAAGTTATGTTATTGTCTTTTGTATATGCCGCATGGTTTTTCCCTTCAAAATTTGCTTTTAAAATCAAGATGCATGAGATACATGATGAGTATTTAGGATTTGACTGCTCTCTGTATATATATATATGGCCATGGGTCACTGCATAAAATAGTTCACTGGCTATCTTGTATTCCAATTTATGAAATCGTTAAGCAATGCATTGTAATTTTAGTAGAATAAAATCTTGTTTTCTCTCTAAATGAAGTATTAAAAATTATTGTATGTGTGCGTGTTACACGAACACGCAGCACACATGAAAAAATAACAAGTCCTTTAAAATTTTTGTACTCCTTAGAATTTTTCTAGACCCCTTGGATTTTTTCATCTTAAGTCAGTGTGAACCCTTAAAAATTTTAATTCAGAGTTTTGATACACAATATATACTTTGTAAAAGTAGCAAACCTAATTTTGATTGGCAGAATTCTTTGAAATATATTGCTTTGCTATATGTGAATAAAAATCTTTTCTACAACTTAGGTAACCTACATTTTCATATTAATTTTAAACCAGATATTGCAAAGTAAACTAATCTGGGGTGTTTTTAAGCATTTTTGTTTGTAGTTTTACTTTTAAAATGTTGCTGGAAATTCAAGAAATTCATGTTATAGTTTTTTAATCAATAAAAATAAAGATTTATATCTTTACTTTTCTGAGACCATTAAGTAGACTAGAATATAATTGAATTTCAAAATGCATTTCTTGAAATGTTATTCTGAGATTCACATCATCCTTAAGATGTAGTAGTAATATTGTAAATTAAAGGGGAAAAGTTATTCATTTAATTTTTTTCATTTGATCAGCAATAAATTTTTACTTTCTAGTTTTTCCCTTTTAAATTCAATTTGAATAATTTAAAAATTAAAATGCAAATGAAATAGCAAATTTTCCATTCTTCATTTAAATATATCTGCATTTTATACCATAAGATTTTGAATTTCTTTCTTTCTTTCTTTATTTAAATTATTATTTACTCTGAGAATAAAATGTTTTCTGAAAAGTCAATAAGTTAAAAAATAACTAAAATTAAAAAATAAAAAGTTTTCTTTTAAGTTGTAGGCCTACTGCCACTCTTATTTATTCTCTGCAAAACTTCCTATAAATTTTCATTTTATTAAAGTTGTGATAATACTCTTTAGAGCTGATATTTAAAAATATTTTTTCCTGATTTGATTTAAAAACTTATTTATCATAAAATTAAAATATTATTTGATATTCATTATAAATAACTAATATATATATATATTTGTTTTTCACATGAGTTTTCATTCTTAATATATATATATATATATATATACAGTCGAACCTCGTTAACACGAAATTGATGGGACTGCAAATGTTTTTTATGTTAACTGTCAAAATAGTGGTGTCATCTAGGTTACATATAAAAACTAAATAAACTTATAAATATGTCCCTGCTCTTAAAATCATAAATTAATAAGAAATAGACAATTTAATTACTCACTAATCATTTTTTTTTAAGAAGTCAGATATTGACTTTTGCTTTAATTTTTATAGAGTACTTTTTTTAGGAATATATGGACCTCATCTAATTCCTCCAAAGCTTAGGAAACATCCTCTTATTCCATAAGGAAACATTGTACAGTTTTCAATACTGCAGTAGATTCATTTAATGACACTAAATGTTTTCATTCAGTGTTGATTTCTTCATCCTCGCCTGACATTTCGATATTGTCATCTTTTTCAGCCAATGCATCACTCGATTCTTCGTCTGTCGTCACATCTGAAGTCAGCACACCTTCATCTATGCAAATGTACTCGGAAAAATAAAGTCTGAGAAAGAATTCCCCGTTTTTCGGCCACATATCTCTTTGCAGACAATTCTATGCTGCTCTTTGAATTTTTCAGTCATCCATTAGAACATGTGAAATAGCTCTCACTGAGACATCAGCAAAAGCCTTTCCTTTCTCTTGCTAAACTGCACCAGTCAAAACAATGTTCTGGCTTCTTGCTTCTTTTATCAACAGCAAGAGATCAATTTCAATTTCTTCATTCTTTCCTGTACACATTCGTTTTCTTTCTGGCTTGAATTGACTCACTACTTCAATATTTTCACAATTCTTTAAAATCATAGAGAGTGTGCTATTGGGTATCCCATACTTTGCCACAATTTCTGATTTTTTCAGAACTTTATTACTGACTTCATTTAAAATTGTTTGCTTGGTTTCTAAAGATACAGCTTGCTGTTTTCGACTCATCTATTTCATAGAATTTCACACAGCAACTGCAAACAGAGTTTCAATTACGTTTGTCAAGTAGTGAAGTAGGGATTGTCACTTCTTTCACTCGAAGATAGGAGTTTCGGAAACCTGGTTTATGGTTTATATCACTGTCAGTACAGTGAAGCGAATAATAGAACAAACACTTTAAAAATAATTCTTTCACCCAAACATTCATTGTGATAGATGTATAACTCATCTGGTTAGTATGCTTCCGCATATCAGAGGACAAAGAAACACCGGGATTAGTCAGAAATTCAGTATTTCACCATTTTCTGAAACCCTTTTCCACTTTAGGTCTTTTTCAAACCATGAGAAAAATTCCATTTTTAAAAGGAGGCTGTGACATGTAAGTTTGAAATATCGAAAACTTTGCGTAAGGAATCAATCCCATTTTGACTTTGGATCAAAAAAAAAATTTCGACTTAAATGGGATTTTCGGAAATTCTATTTTGTGTTGAATGAATTAATTAACATTGATTTTCCAACTTACCTGAAGGGACCTCAGAATTATTTCGTATTAAGCAAAATTTTACATTAAGTGATTTCGTGTTAATGCGGTTCGACTGTGTATATTTTCTTCATTGTAAAAATAAATCTGTATGTTTTATGTTAAAACTGAGTGAAAGTGTTCATCTTTTTTTTTTTTCTTTTTCAGGGCAAATTATGTTCAGTGAGGTTTTTTTAATGTTTTTGGACACTACCTGGTGGATCTTTAATGTTTACAATATTTTTTATATTTTACACTCAAGTACTTTGACTCAAAGTGTCAAGTTGGTGTAAGATTTTATTTTTAGTGAATTGATTTATAATGTCCCATGCATTTGTCCTCAGCTAATGCTCATCTTTGCTTTGTATTTTTTAATTTTGTATTCACAAGTGCCATATAAACTCTCTATGCAGATTCATGTATCTATTGTTTTTTTAAATTTGTAATTATTTTAATCAGTTTTAATTGACTGTCTCTCCCTCTTAAGATACCAACAAATACTATGCAAGTTGCCATTTTTAACTGTAAATTAATGTGATGTATCTCTTTCAGTTTTGTTTCTTTAAAATTTTCTTCTTAGAATGTTATTTTTGAATTTCAAAATAAATTTGTTAAAATACTATTTGATTCCTAAAGTTGAAGGAAATCAAGGGTGCTTGCAGATCTAGAACTTTTTTTTTTCAGAGTTTTTAAGTATTTGCTTTTGTTTTTAAAACCGCATCTCAAGTAAGAGATGTAAACAAAATATTCAAAGCACTTTTGGTTATTTTAGAAAATATGCTGTAATTTCTGCCATATAATAGTGTATAATCCACATGCATATTTTTAAAGGATAAAAAGCAGTTCTTCAGCTGCCGGATAATCTGTGGGTAAAATAATCAATTCCCTATAGACGGTAAAATTGTAGTAAAACAGCTAGCTATAATCGAACTGAAAAGTTAGAAAGCTATACTGAATTACCTTTTTACTATAGTTATTTTTCTTTAATTACAATAATTATATTTGAATAATATAGTTATTAATTGAACATTATATAAATAAAATAAGAGATATTCTTTCTAACTACAATAACCCTTCAATTGTTCATCTCAGGAGACAACATCGGTGCTAAAAAGAGGGGGGAGGGCCATTGTTCTTCCCTGGAGTTTGAAATTTAATTAGTTGAATTTTCTTTATCTTTGATGAATTAAATAGCAAAATTTATTCTTCTGAAATAGCTGAAAATTAACAACTAAGAGAAAAAGAAAATATTTTTTTTTTGTCAGGGGAAGAAAACTGTGTAACACAGGTTTTGTTTGTTTCTTTTTTTCTAAATCTTTTGTTATGTTTTTTTTTTTTTTTTTAAATGGGAGATTTAATTTTCCTCCCCTTCTCTGATGAATAAAAGATGTACTTCTGGTTAGTACAATATGCATTTTTGGATAGTACCGTAAGTAGTTAAAGCTAAGTATTTTCCAACTTTTTAAAGCAATTTAGAGGATTAATGTTACAAGTAATTCAAATTTTTATTATTTTTTAATGAACTAAGTCAGTTTTGGGGTTCCCAAAATTATGGAGCTCAAGGTTCGGGCTTAGGCAGAAGTCAGTATTAAGTCAGTGAAAGGGAAAGTGTACATTAATCTTCTAAATTGCTTGCTTACAAATGTTGGCAAATATTTAGTTTTAATACATACATTACTATCCAAAAACACATACTGTACAATTCATTTGAGGATTAATAATTCTTACTTGTTGATCTTCTGTGTTGTTTTTTATACTTTTTTTTTTTACTCTGAAGGTTCTGATAAAAAATTCTAGGCTTTTATGTTTATTTTCTTCATTTAAAAAAAAATCAGGTTTAAAATAGTTTTGTAAGTGATTGCCATTTTGACAACTGGCGTTTCTTTGGACTTTGAGCTTTGCAATCAATTTCAGTCACATCATTTCGACATGGTTTTAAAAAATTATGTAAAGTCCAAACCTAGGCTATGGGCCACTGTACATCTAGTCCAAAATTTTATTTTTCAAATAAGAATACAGTTTTTCATTTAGCCTGCTTTTGACATCGTTTAGAATTTTAAGATGCTTAATAATTATTTGTAAATTGCTACTTCCAAATGTTGTTCATATTTTTTCAAAAATGTATTTGTCTCATAAAAAAAAATCAAATTAAGTCTCTGAATAAAGAAATATCTATAATAATGTGTACAGGTAGCACCCAATATTTGTATTACATTTATAGGTACTGTTGTTTGCATATCTAATGGGAAGAAAGAATATCTATTATTTGTTCATTCACTGATCTATGCATAGCTGAATCTGCTCTGGTTTTAATATTCACTTTATAAAGTAGCTTTTTCCTTAAAGGTTGGGCATATTTCATTTTTTTAATTAATATTGTAATGCTCCCTTCCCCTTCTTTTGTTGCCTTAAGGTGCATTATCAGATGTGATAAAACCAGAGCCTGACTTCTGTCTAGACCGGCTTTGAGCTCCATAAATTTGGTAATCCCAAAACTGACTTAGTTCATTAAAAAATAATAGAAATTTTAATTATTTGTAACATTAATCTGTTAAGTTGCTTACAAGTGTTGGCAAATACTTAGCTTGAATTATATACAGTGCTATCCAAACATGTGTGTTGAACATTATCCTAGAAAATATCGCTTGGAGAATCCACATTGGCAGGTATGTAAACTGTTAAAGAAAGAGATTACAAATAAATAAATTCAATGAAATAAAAAGAAACAAATGAAAATGACGAATGAGTGACACATTTTATTTATGAGAAAAAGTAAGAGGCAGAAATTGAGAATCTAATGATTTGTAGTAAAACAACTGGAATTGAAAAGATGGAATTTGTCATTTTACGGGAGAACCGATGATAGTTGAGAATTGCTTCATCAACTCCTGTTCATCACTAATAATCATTATTTGGTCTCTTAATAATTATTATTTGGTCTGATGTTATATTTAAATTATTTCTGCTATAATGAGTTTCTTTATGGAATGAATTTATGATATGTAATTTTCATTTTTATACTACTACTTAAGAAATAGCAATTATAATTTCTGAGGACAGCAGATTCATTTTGTGGAAACATAACGATTCTGTTGCTGCTTGAGTATAATAGATTTCTATAGTTATATTTCTGTTGCAGATATGTATTTATGTTTGTGTTAATTAAACGTTTTGTCTAAATCATCACTGGATACTTTTTGTTTTATGTTTTGCATAAATGTTGATCAATTATTTTAGCACGAAAACTTATAAATACTGGTGTAAAACTCAATGAGAATGATGGAACTTCTGGGGAAAAAAATCAACTTAAGCACAACATGTTTTTGAAGAACTTAGTCTTTCTTCATCAGGCGCAAATAGACTTGCTGCCACTTTGACAGGAGTTCTTTCCTTTTGTAGGAATTATTTTAAATAATTCTTTTCTTAACTGTGTTAGTGATGTATTTATTTTTTGTACTTTGAAAATAATTTGAGTCTTTTCCATCATTATGGAAAATAAATATTGTATTTAGTCGTATAATCTGTGATTTATTTCTTATTTATTTATTACTACGAGTTATAGAAGCCTTTGTTAGTATACAAGCTATGGTTGTTTGCAGCAAATAAGGATTTTTTTTTCTTTTATCTTTTTGGGGTCAAAAAGGCACAAAATTTGTGCACTGTAAGTAATAGATGACCCCAAAGTGTTTGTTTGAAATCACTGCCATTCTTTACTGTTCCTGCCCTCTTCTCTTATTAATATTTGCCATGTAGATTTTTTTAAATTTAAAATAATGTGAATGCCTTAATGAATTTAACTACCAGTCAGATCACCTTATAAAAAAATTAATCTTAATACATATATTGACCTTTTTTTCGTCATAAATTATGCTTCAATTTAAATTGATGATTTTAATAATGTGTGCATGACTTATCTTTGAGTATTTATTGTAGGTTGTCTGAGATAAACTATTTCATTTTTATATAAAAACAAGGGTGATAATCTTCTGCATTTTGGCAGATTTAAACTTGTTTAATATTTTCATATAAATTCTCTCTCTGTATATAAAGTTTAAAACTCTTTTAAACTGCCTTATATGCTATTTTTTTGTACAATGAATAAATAAATAAATAAACATATAAATCCTTTCTGAAATTAATGCTTCTTCCTTTGGTCTGCCCCATCCCAATTTAAAAAAAAAAAAAAAAAAAAAAAAAAAGTTTTTTTTGTAATTTGTCTGTTTGTCACTGTGCAATGACAAGTAATAAATAATAATTTATTTAATCTAATACTCACTCCTCCTTTGCTCCCCATCAAAAAGAGAGGATTTCTAGATGTTTTTGTGGGAGGTAGGAAATAATAGTTTTCCTCTATTTTGAAGTTTTGTTGTTTTCACCCCTGTAACTAAAAATATAAGTACAAAAATTGAAAAAAGGAGGAGTTGGACTGTTTCTTTGAATATTAAGGTGGTGACAGGTATTTTTTTGTACTTCCATTTTATGAGGCATTGGCACTTTTAAAATAGTATTGACACAATTTGGCTTAAGAAAGTGTAACATGTTCCCAACTGATGTAAAAAGCGATCTAAATAAAACTGTTCAAATATTGTTTATTTTTGTGTGTATTTGACAAATGCTTATGATTATAAAATTATAAATGATAATATATATATATGAATGAATGATAAATAATAACAAATAAATATAAATGATATAATATTAAATATAGTAAATATGAATAAATAATAAAATAAAATAACAAAAACAATATAAATGATAAATGCTTCTGATATTAAATAAATTATCTATCTGTTGAACAAATTGCTTGTATGTAGGAAACAGTGTCTAAGTTGCTAAAATTTTCCATCTTATGCCAACACCAATTTATTTATCTCACTAAGGCCTCTATAAATTAGAAGTACCTATTTTTTTAACTTACAAAAAAAAAAAAAAAAAATAATAATAATAATATTAATGGGTGAAAGTTAGGTACAAGAAATACCAGCTCAGTAACTATACATTTTTCAGCAATTTGTTTGCAGTTCTTAAGACTGAGTTTGAATAGAGTATTTTGTAAATTAAGAATGCATTTATGTTTAATGTGTGATAAATAGCGATTGATTGTGTTTGCTCTTCTGAAAAACAGTGAATGTATTGAATTGTGGCTGTAATTTTTTATTTATTTTGAATGTTTCTTGTGTAAATATTGAACTACAAATAAAATCTTTCTTTTATATATGCTGTTGTTGATTTGAAGAACTAAGAAATTAATTTTATGCATGTAAGACAAGTGTTTTAATGTTGTAATGCTATTATTTTTTGTGATCGAGAAAAGTGTACATACTTTAAAAAAATTATTTATCAATTTTGCATGCTTAATGAATCAATTGAATTAAGTTTTGCGATTGATTATTTATTGTATTATTTTTTCTTGTTTAATGTGTGTATTTTTAAATCTTAAAACTGCTTTATGTAAATATTCACACTTGTACATAAAATGCTTGTGTTTTTCCTACGATCTTTCTTGTTTAACTGTTTTAACTTGTCTCTGTCATTCATTGTATCTCATAATTGTGATTTATATCTTGATAAGTCAGCATGATTCAATATTATCATACAGCTTGTTAATTAGATTATGTAATTAAAGTATTTAAAGTACTGAACACAGTTAGTGTGCTTTACTGACCTTATTTTTCTGAATTAAGGCAGTTCTAAAAATATTTTATCTTACTCAACAATATCAAATTTTCTGACATGTTTACAGGCTTATTTTTAAGCATAAAAGCAAGAAATTAGCAGGCATGACTATTGAAGTGGTTTGAAATCTATTATCGTTTTTCATTTTTCGATATATGTATTATTTCTTCAGTTATAAGTGATTGTTGTCTCATAATGACATTTCTCGTACTGTCATGTCTGAAGATTCGGTTCAAAATGCCAACTTTGAGGGTATCTTTTGAAAGATGCTTTGCCAAAAAATGGAAAATACATTTAATGTCATGGTTTCTGAATAAGATCATCTTATAATTTCATCTGTTCTAAGATTAACAATGATTTTGCAAATATGTCAGAAAGAATTGGATACAACCATAATAATGTAATAGCAAATAGTATATTTTCTACAAAATTTAGCAATATAATGGCACTAATATGGCATTTGGGTAAATTTAAAAGAAGAAAAAGGACATGCATAAAAATACATGCATATGGCCTGCATAAAAAAAAGTGGAACATTCTATCCTAGTGATATTACTGTGCATACATTAAAAATACATGATATATATCAAGTTATCACATTCATGTTAACATTTCAAAATAGGAAACATATCAAATTATTAATTAATTGTTTTTATTTAACTGTTGTATATAAATTTATTGGTTAATGTTTGAAATTGGGGAACAATGTAGGATCAGTCAACAAACAGTTCAGATTGTGAATAGTTTGAACAATGATTATTTTCGTGAAAGATTTTAACTGGAAAATGAGTACGTGTTAGGAAAACAAGAATCTTACTTAAACAATTTCTGCAATGACATTTTAGTTATATTATATATCCTTTTTCTGTATTAGTTAATTTCTGTATTCTGAATTTTTACCCAATTGCTCGCAGAAAAAGAGGATAATGTTTTTGATCTTGGACAGCCGTAAGATTCTTTATTCCCTGATAAAATACGAATGAGTGGATGGATTTTAATTCTTTATTCTCTAGGTGTCACGGCTATTATATTTATATAGCACATGTTTCCTAGAATAACCAGATATCTACAAAATGCTTGTAAATGGTTGTTCTATTAAAAGTATTTATTGAAATTATGCAAATTTAACAACTATTCTTTGCCATTCAATGAAAAATGTTAATAAATAAATAATAATTATGATGATGAAACAAATTAAGGAAAAAAATTAGAATACCATATTTTCCAGGAATAATGCTGCACCAAGTATAACGCCACAGTAACCTTTTTTTTTTATATAACTAGAAAACTAGTTTAACACTGCATCGGGTATATCGTCGCACCAGGTATAAGATAATGCCACATCCATTATAAATGATATGCAATACCAAGTTTAGAGCAATTAATTACAATTATTAAATGTGTTATATTATGATAATTAATAAGTTTTAGTTTAAAATAAGTCTCAAGTTCATTTCCTCTACATATTGTGTATTTTATTTTTAGCCTCCCCAAATAAGGTTCAATGCCAAGGCACCATTGCTTCATGTCATTTTTCGGTAAACACCTGATCCAGTAACATTTCAGAGCTGTGTCACCTGTTAGTCGTTGTTCATGGCAGTTGCTCATATATTTGATGTCATCGCTTGTGAGCCAATGGTGTCTTGTATATGGTTTTTGTTTCTGAGAATGGCAACGTGTGAGGGATGAAAAGATTATTTTCATATCTTCATGTTAACATGAAGATAGAGTGTTAGAGTATCTAATACTTTATCTCCATGATGTGAGGAGTATATACTTTTTTTCTATTCGCAAATACGAAATAAGATAAAGGATTAATTTTTTTTTCTAAGCAGATTTCTAAATTTTTAAATAAAGATTGGTAGTACATTAGGTGCTATTTACAAGCCGCACCTAATTATTAGACACATTTTTCTTTTCAAACCAGCAAAATCTAGTTTAACGCCTCAGCGTTATTTCCGGAAAATATGGTAATGCTGCATGAAATCGTATGTTTCTAAATATTGAAATTTTTTTATTATATTATAAAAATGGAATCTTTGTGCTTTTGTTTTTGTTCAACTTGAAGTAATTTTTGTAATATAATACGTAATTTTTTTCAGTTGACTTTGTTATTTTTAACTAGCTTGACAAGCTCAACGTTGGAATAGATATTTCACACATATATATACTCGCAGGCTTTGCCTGCTATGCTGGTTGGTTTTTCCAAACCAATCTTGAATCAAATGAAATACATAGATGAATTTGATCTTGTATTTTAAACCAATGTGGACATTTACCTAGAATATCCTTCCGCATTACTGAAAACAATACAAACATCTTTATGCTAGTATATTTTCTAATTTGTCAGACAAAATTTGGGCTGATAAGGACTTTAGTTGAATATTTATAGTAGGATTTGGTAAAGAATGATATGCAATATACTAAAACCATCCCTGAACAATTTTTAACTAACAAATGCAAGCCTTACTTTTTTTAAAGACTTGTTTTTTATAACCTGGTCACCTGATTATAGAAATTTCCCTCATAATTCTAGAACTAAGCAACGTAGATTGATACATTATATATTTGAACCTTCCCTGAACAATAATCTATGTAACAATGAATCCATTCATCCACATCAAAATCTATTTAACAGAATCATTTTAAAAGGTCTAAACTTTCATAAACTGATTCATCTGACACATAATTCTGTAACTAAACAGCATGTAATGATTTTATGTACCAAAACATTCCCTTAAAAATTATCTAACTAACAGTCCAATTCCCATCAAAATCCATTCAGCAGAATGTTTAAAAATGGGTATCTTTCATAATCAGGTTTCTCCTTCTTATAGAAATTTCACCTATAATTCTATTTGGCACGATGAAAAGAAGTCTCCCATGTTTTTTCGACAGTTGGAATTTCTTCTGTTGCTATAACAATGCATGTATTTTTAGAAATTATCATTTGTAATATTAGAATTTTGAGGTTTTGGCGACAAAGACATTGCCAAATTAGACAAAATTTGCAATATCTCACGACCTATTTGGCTTAAAAGAATGTACTTGTACCATTCGATTCAGCATACAAAAATATATTAAAATATGTTATCATTTGTCACATAACTATAATAGCTGATTTTAAGGATTTTTTTAAAAGTTTGTTACTCTTTTTTCCTTTTTTAGGGGTGGGGTTTTTGAAAATCCTTTCTTATTGTGTCTCTGTATCCTAAGAATTATCCCCTCTCAATTTTCACATTTCTGATTTCAGTAGTTTGGGCTATGCATTGATTATCCCCTCAGTCAGAATTTTCTTTTATATATATACACAAAACTTGTGGCTTTGCTCATGTAATTGTTGAAATATGCCAAGTTGTACTCTTCGGCGTACTTTTTTAGAGGCGTACTTTTTATCATTATACTGCTATGGATAATTCTAAAGTTACTAACTAAGCCATATTTTGAGTAAACTTCATTCTTATCATACATGAGACTTAAGTGAATGAGAAGAGCTAAAATTCATTTCAAATTAATGACAATTTAGAATGTAATTTGAAGATTTTTCGCTAATTTCATTTTTTATTTGAAATTTAGAAACCATTCTAAGTGAGTATTTACATTTTAAGAATAAGCACCATGCCAAATTCCAAGCAAACTTCTATAACAAATATATCACAGAAATCGCAATTTTAGAACTTTTTTGTTCCTGCACACATTAAAATTTAAACCTTTTCTCTCATTTCACTCTTTTAAATTTCAAAATTTTCAGAAACTGTTCTTATTTTGCCAAATTTCAAGTTTCTATCCCCTTCAGTACCACAAAAATTACAATTTTGGAACATTTTTCACTACTGCACACCCCTGGGGTAGTGACACCGACATAATGTTAGAGCAGAAACTGTCACCATAAAGTTGCCCCCATTACGTTTGAAATCAGTTCGGTAGTCCCACAGATTCCATTGAAATTGTAATTTAGAATGTTTTTAGAACACTTTTCGTTCATTTCACCCTTTTAAATTTCGAATTTTTTAGAAACTTTTCTTAGAGAGCACTTACATTTTATAAGTAACTACCTACCATTCCAGATCACAAATTTCTAGCCCCAGTATCAGAAAATTGCAATTTTAGAATGTTTTTCGCTACCGCCCCTCCCCTGGGGGTAGTGACAACAATATAAAATATAGCCTATGTTAGAGCAGGGATTGTCACCATCAATTTGCCACCATTATGTTTGAAATCGGTTCAGTAGTTCCAGAGATACCATGCCAAATTTCAAGTTTCTAGGCCCTTCAGTATCACGAAAATTGCTATTTTAGAACATTTTTCCCTCCTCATGCACCCCCTGTGGGTAGTGACACCAACATAAAATATAGCTTATGTTGGAGTAGGGACTGTCACCATCAATTTGCTATCATTACTTTTGAAATCGGTTTGGTAGTTTCAGCAATTATACCAACAAATTAAAAAAACAGAAAACACCCCAAAAAGTTACTTCTTTATAATACAGTAGAAGATCTTTATAACGCAATTCTATATAATGCAATTCTCTATATAACGCACAGCTTTTCAGATGTAAACAATGAATTTTGCAGTTAGGAAGCACCTGCATTCCCACATTGTAAAAAAATTTTACTCTCTATAGCACAAAATTTGATACATTAGTTCAACTTTATCTCCTTAATTAAGAGCTAATGAAAAAATTGCTACTATTACAGTAAAATTTTTTGAAGATGAGTAATATAATGATTGACTTGAACTAGGCATACTTGAACCATGTTTATTAAGTAGATTTAACAATGTGTGAGATAATCTATATTATGCAAAAATTATAATCTGCACAACTCCTGGTCCCAAGGAATGCAATATAAAGATACTCTACTGTATTTTGATTGTTTCAGACATATTTGTCCTTGTTTACAAGGTAAATAAATTTAAGGATGTATGAAATGGGATCTATATAACGCAAAATTCTATATAATGCAAAACCTCACGTTTTTAAGTTTGCGTTATAAAGATCTTCTACTGTATTAGTATACATAGATTTGAAATTATTCTGTTGCTATAGTAACGGATGTATTTTTAGAAATTATCACTTGTAATGTTACAAATATTGATGTTTTGGTGCTAAAAACATCGCCAAGAGTGTGCAATATCCAAACCATCAAAACTTTATTTCAGCAAGCACATTATTTCAAAATCATGGCATTTATGAAAATAATAATAATGCACAATTAATTAATAATAATTTAAAAAAAATGCCTGAAAACTGACATTATTCACCTTTTATCTAATCAAAATATCAGGTACATTTTTTCGTATTCAATCACAAATAATAAATTGCCAAGTATTGTTTGATCTATAATAATAATGACAGATGTATTTTAAAAATTATCACTTGTATTGTTGGAAATTCTGAGGTTCTGTTGCCAAAGACATCGCCAAATTAAAAAATGTGCAATATCTCACGAATTATTGCACTTAGAATATTTATATGGAACCATTTGATTCAGCATACAAAAATACATTAAAACATGTTATTGACACCCAACTATAACAACTGATTTTTAAGAAATTTTTTAAAAGTTTGTTCCTCTTTTTTTCTCTTTTAGGGGTGGAATTTTAGAATATCCTTTTTTAGTGTGCCTCTACATCTTAAGAAGTATTTTTCTTCCAAGTTTCATGTTTCTAGGTTCAATAGTTTGGGCCGTGCATTGATGTTCTCTCCAATCAGGACTTTCATTTATGTATATAGATTTTTTTTTTTCAACCAATTCCTTCTCCATACAGCAACATAAAATATAAGATAGGATGAATAAGGTATTAACATGCATAAAAGTTAGGACGGTGTTGTGAACGTATTGGGGGTCAAAACTATAATTGAAATACATTAAAGTTACTAAATAAACCTATATTTCTGATCTTGTGTGACATATTTAAACAATTTTAAGCAAAAAATTAATGAGAGAGGCTGTAAGCATACATCTGTCATGTTTTTTACCATTGTATGTCCACTCTTTCAAATGGCTAAAAAAGTAAATAATAAAAATAAATGATACATACATAGTGTTAGTTCATGTAACTGTGAAATATGTCAAATGAAGGAATCTTTGAGGCTTTCTTGGTTCAGTCACACTCTTAATTCTGCTGAAATATTGATCGATACACAAAAGAAAAAAAAAAGAATCACATTTTAGAATAAATTTTCTCTAGACGATACTTGCAATATTACAAAACATTAAATGCTTTTTCAAAAAATACTTTTTAGAAAAAGAATCTCTGAGTGTGTCTGTCAAACTCCATCACTACGTTAAAGTGAAGCCTCCTAGATGGAGTCCCTAACATGGAAGAGCTGACCACTGTCCAGCAGACTTTTTTTAGAAAACTGACATTCAGTTGTGTTGAATTGCATTTTATTGATTACTATACGGTTTGTCTCAAAAATATTGAATCACGCTTAATTTTTTTTACTTGTTGCAGATATGTTGGCAGTGTAAATTACAAAAGTATTCAAAATAAGGTAGAAATAACTTTTTTGATAAAATAGTCCTACCATTAACATTCAAAAAGTTACACTTTTTAAATTTTACATGGTCCTTGGGTCCTATAAATTATATTTAGAAAACTTTTCTGCATGCTCTGATAAGTACAACAGTAAAAATTCTTTCTTTCTATGACCGAAATATGCTGAGTTATACTTTGAATTTTATAAAATTTCGGTGCTTGCCGAAACTGAAAAATCATCTGCCCATTTTTAGTGCCAGAAAGGTCTGAAGTTTAGGGACCCTATAAAATTTAAAAAGTGCAACTCTTTACATAGCAATGATAGTACTATTTCATCTGCATAATATCTTTATTCCTATCTTATTTTAAACACTTTTGCAATGTACATTTTCTACTGTATCTCCAACACATAAAAATTAAAGCACATTTCAATCTTTTTTTTTTTTGGTGGACAGGATTTTCAAGATTATTTTGATTGACCAAAACTAAACTTAAATTATTGGGGAAGTAACAATTTAAGATACTTTAAAAAGATATAAAAATGACTTATTTGGCAGAAAATTTATATTTCCATAAACGATATAAAAACGTCTGTCTTATATGATATAAAAACGTCTTGTCTAGTACACGAGACAATGATAGTTTTACAACACTTTGATCAAAATATTACAAAAACTATACCCATTTGTGAAATTTTTGGTGATTTGAGATTAGTGAAAAGACTTTGGTTTTTATTCTTATTATTTTTTTAAAGATCATTAGGACCACTAACAAGGAAGGTCTCCATAAGCACATAGTCAGAAAATTTTGAAAAAATTACATAATATTCTTCTCATGAAGTTTATTAAAAAAATTGTTGCGGACCCTCGATATAACGTCCGTAAGAAAATTATGAAAGTTTTGTAATTTTGGCGATTTATTGCTGGTTGGCGACGCAATAATAATAATAAAGAATGTTATGATACTCTTATAGGAAAAACTTTTTCTAGTCTTTATACTGAACTAGTTTAAGTAAGTATAACTTAAATAAATACACTTTATAACTACTGTTTTGCCATATATATTTATATGCATATATAAAGAGAATTAACGATCGTATTCTACGGTTTAGAACAAAATTTCAATTGATTAAAAAAGCTTCCAACTCAAAATTAATGTCCGATTCTGAGCACTGTCAATTTGACTACGATATTCCTAGTGTAGAAGACAACAAGAGAAAAGTATTGTTGCCATGGGAACAACGACTTATTTAATATAGAAATGTATTAAATGAGAGCGTTCTTAATCGGGCAGTTACTGTTAAAATACACTTAAACCTTATCTTATCCTGTCTGCGAAACCATGTAAATCAACAGTCACTTGTATATATATTATATAAGGTTATAGAAAGAATAATAAACTATTTAATCGTTAAAGTTTAAATTCATGAAGTATGCTAAGCATTTAAACACTCATTTAACCAAGAATTTTCAAATTAAAATTAACAAATTCAGCAATTTCCATTAAAAACTAGTCGGATGTGCCAATCCCAAAATTTTCTTCTATCTCAAACAGATTTCGCATACACTAAAAAGAATCAGCACCAATTTATATCAAGGTCTAACTGATTCTAAAGTTTTATTAAATTCTGTGCATTAGTTCTTGAGATATGACTATTGCAAAAATCGTGTAAATCCTGCAGAATGCAGCATAGCAGCGCCACCTGTTAGAAGATTTAGACCAAAACCTAATCAACAACCACTTATGTCAACGTCTAACTGAATCTGAAGTTTGATTAAAATCCGTGCATTAGTTCTTGAGATATAGTTATCGTGATAATAATGAAAAAAGTAGCATAGCAGCGCCACCTGTTGGGCATTTTACACAAACACATAAGCAGCATCTATTTATGTCAAGGTCTAACAGAATCTGAAGTTTGATGAAATTCCGTGCATTAGTTCTTGAGATATAGCTATCGTAAAAATCGAGAAAAATGTGGTATAGAGCGCCACCTGTAGGGATATCTACACCAAACTTTAATCAGCGTCTATTTATGTCAAGGTCTAACTGAACCTGAAGTTTGATGAAAATAAGCGCATTAGTTCTTGAGATAGAGCTATTGCGGAAATCGCGAAAAATGGAGCATAGCAGCGCCATCTGTTAGGCGATTTTCATCAAAAACTAATCAGCACCCATTCATATCAGGGACTAACTGAATATAAAGTTTTATTAAATTTCGTGCATTAGTTCTTGAGATAGAGCGCCCACAAAATTTTTGTCACATGCATACAGACAGACATTTTCTAAAAATGGTCAATTCGTGTTCAGGACCTAAAACGTATAAATTCGTCGAAAATTTTCATGAATCCAATACTTTCTTCTTGTAAAGATAGAAGATGTTCGACAATAAGATAGAAGAAAGTAAAAATCAATTAGACTGCTTTTGTTACGTCGTGTTTGTGTATATCGAATCAAATTCTACTCGAATTCCTTTGTCGAGAACCGGATTGTTCGACAACTGAAGCATTCGAGAACTGAAGTTCTATTCATTGTAGTGTATTTCTTTGAGTTGTCACAAGGCGTTGTTGCTAAAAATTAAAGGCGACTGACCGCTATGTCAACATTTTAAGTTTCCGATTATAGAAAATTCCTTAGTTTAAATCGAATTTATATGCGACAGAGTGCCATTTCCTTTAGACAACCATGAATGTGTTGTTTCTGAAAATGAATAAAAAAATTGTATTACGTCGGAGTTCGAAGTTCTTAATAGTTACTATCGAAAAATGCAGCCTTAAAGAAAATTTCAAAAAATAATGTGTAGGATTGAAGTAGAGTGGCAGTTTGGTTTCACCGAAACACTGAAGAATTTGTAAGGAAAAAAGGGGCTAAATTTTGCTGATACACATTTCCTTTAAACTTCCCTTATGGAGAGATAAATATATACTCCGACGATTATTGAAGATTGTCGGAAGTATAAAAAAATTATTATTTGTTAGTCTTTCATTCTTGGACTAAAAAAGTCGGGCAAGGCCCGGGGGGCGCATCTCCCTCCCCCGGAAGATTTGAGATTTTATGCTTTTAATGGTTAATAACTGCAATTCCCCCCCCCCCCCCCCCCGGAACCACAGAAATCCCTTCCGGTGAGAAGTGGTCTGAATTCAACACTGTCGGGCAATGAATAACAAGAACTAAAAATCATGCATTAGGCATAGATTATGAAGCGCTTTGCAACACTAACAGAATGTTATTAAAAAAATTCTTTTCTCTATACAATGAAATCGATCGTAATCCATCCTGTAACAGAAATCATTTGTGCGTCTCTGTAAATGAAGGTAAATGCTCCGCACTCCTTAATCTATACAAAACATGTTGTAGTGCACTCCAGTGATCCTTTTTAATTACATTATGTTTGACGTATCACAACATCATTAAAATGTATCGCAAACGATTTCCCGCGTAGTTCATAATGTTATGGAGTTCTTTTGTGCGTCCCTGTACACGAACTATAAATGCTACTTATTCTACACTCCTTAGAATGTATAGCTTCAGGGGTCGATCCAGGAAAAATTTGGGGCCTATTTAGGGCCCTTTCACAAAAATCTATTTAAAAAAATGGGTCCCTTCACAAAAATCTATTTGATAAAATAGGTCCCTTCACAAAAAGCAATTTGATAAAATGGGACCCTTCACAAAAATGAATTTGATAAAATGGGCACCTTCACAAAATTCTATTCCATAAAAACTTACTATTTATAATTTATTTATTATTTTGTGATGTTTTAAAATGTTGTAAACAAACAAGTTCACCAGAGAGGAAAACTTCAGCAAAAGGATTTTAAAAAGTTTTTGTTTGTAAATGCTTGGTTCGAATTTTATTAACTGAATTTCAACTTTCGTTACAAAATGTTATTTTTCACAAAAATATAATAAATTTCACAAAAATAACCTTTACTTTTCACAAAACGGGCCCCAAGAAAAAAAACCCTGCATCGACCCCTGAGCTTAGCCCAACTCAGTGATGCATATGAATTTCATTATGTTGGAAGTATTGTAACATCATTAAAATGCATCGAAAGCGATTCTTCCTCATAGACCCTAATGCAACGGAATTATTTTGGGCGTCCCTGTAAATGATTTATAAACGCTACACACCTTATTTTTAATATCGAAGATTCTATAATAAATATCAATAACATATAGAAATTGAAGCAGTTTCCCGATATTTTAAGTAGCTCTATGTTGAACGAGAACCACAGGCATTTGAAGACATGAACATTCCCGGAAGAGACCTATTTTTCCTGGGTCCTTCCAAGAAAAAAATAAAAAAAATAATCCCCTTGTGGAAATATTTATCTATATCGATTTTATTCATGCCGAGCTTTTGCAACATGCTGTAAAAGAAAAGAAAACAAGAACGAAAAATCATGCGTGAAGCATAGATTATGTAGCACTTTCCAACGTTTCCAAAATAATTTTACAAAACATACCGTTTAATAAGCTAAAAGATAACATCTAAGTAAACAATTTGGAAAACGCATAACATATTTAAAAACATAATTTCAGGAATTTCCAACAGATACAATATTCGGAAAAATATCAGAATACTTTTATTCAGCCCTGTATATGATCTATAGATTTGTATATATACTATATAGGATGCTAAATTTTAGTTTAGTTAGGAAACGCGTAGCACAGTTTAAAATTCTCCTTCTGGAGTTTCTGTCAATAAACGGAAATGTGTTCGCGAACTTTTGTGCTGCCCTGTATATTATCTACAGAATTTATACACACCAAGTAACAGACAAAAAGCGAGTTAAATTTAAAATCGCGTTCAGCAACTTAAAACGCACTTCCAGGAATTATTGTTAACAGACAGTAGAGAATACTTTTGTGTGTACCTGTAAATGAACGATGACTGCTATACACACACTATTCTGTAGTAAGCCTCTTGTAATGCACCTTAGTGATATATATAAATTTCAATGCGTTTAAAATAGTGAAACATTATTTAAATAAACCGCAGACGATTTTTCTCCATAGACGTAATGTAACGGAATTCTTTTGACTGTCCCTGTAAATTAACTATAAGTTCTATGCACACCCTATTCCATGTTAAGCTTTTTCTAATGCACCTTAGTGATATATATAAATTTCAATGCGTTTAAAATAGGGAAACATTATTTAAATAAACCGCAAATGATTTTTCCCCATAGACCGCAATGTAACGGAATTCTTTTGAGTGCCCCTGAAAAAAAAACTATAAGTGCTACACACTTCCGTTGAAATGGGGAACATGCTATGGATAACGACAATAACATATAAAAATTGCAGAGCAATTCGAGCCTATTTACGGAAGTTAGAGCACGGACAGACGGCCAGACAAACCGAAGTCATAAGCACTTTTCAACTAGGTTGGAAAGTGCTAAAAACCCCGAAGAAGTATGCAATTCTTATTGCTTACTTTTTTTTTTTTTTTTTGTTCTCTTCTGATTGACTGTAAAACTAGTTTTTCCTTCAATGTACTTTAAATGTTGGGAAGCTAAACCGTAGTTTTCTTGAATTCGAGTTTTGATATTCTATTTATGTGTATGATAGAGAAAAGTGATAGGTTTTTGAATTGATCTTGATTATTCTTATTTATTTTATCAAATTTATTATTTATGGTAATTTGTTTTTAACAAATACAGAATCAGGTTAGAATATTCAAAGAGGGAAAAGTATTTCTTTCACCTGGTCAATAACAGAAAGCACTTGATGTATGGTTTTTAAGTATGTATTTTAAGCATCTAACGACATAAAAAAAAAAAAAAAAAAAAAAAAAAAAAATCCAAGCTTAAGTTATTAAATAATATATCGATTAAGAAGATCGTTTTACAAAAAATTAGGGAGAGGGGGGCATAATATATTTAGAATGCTGGTAAAGAAATAAACAGACATACTGGTGCAATACTACAGGAACAAATAAACATTAAACAAAAATAAATAATAAATTTTAATAATATGAAATATGTAATAAAAAGGAAAACTGCCCAGTTAAACTGAGGGCATTGAGCTCACAGGCTATTCACACTAATTGTATATTATACTCTTATTTCAAAGAATTTGAAATATGCCCCTCGAAAAATAAAGAAATCAACAGTATATTAAGGGGGGGGGGTCATCCCACCGTTACCCCCCTCATAGTTAACTAATGAACCCCTTAAACTAATCAGGGAAGTCTCTAATTACAATGAATATATATACAAAATTTGAAGAAAATCGGATAATTCTGCATGAAAAGCCCATTTATCTAAATTAAGGGGGACTAGCCCCCCCCCTTTCCCCCTTTATACTTAACCAATGAACCCCCAAAACTATTCAGAGAAGCGCATTATCACAATGAACCTATATACAAAATTTGAAGAAAGTCAGATAATTCTGCATGAAAAACTCATTTATCAAAATTAGGACCCCCTTTCCCCCTTTATACTTAACCAATGCACCCCTAAAACTATTGACAGAAGCGTATTATCAAAATGAGCCTATATACAAAATTTGAAAAAAATCGGATAATTCTGCATGAAAAACCCATTTATCTAAATTAAGGGGGATTAGCCCCCCTTTCCCCCTTTATACTTAACCAATGAACCCCCAAAACTATTCAGAGAAGCGCATTATCACAATGAACCTATATACAAAATTTGAAGAAAATCGGATAATTCTGCATGAAAAACTCATTTATCTAAATTAAGGGGGTTTAGCCCCCCCCCTTTCCCCCTTTATACTTAACCAATGAACCCCCAAAACTATTCAGAGAAGCGCATCATCAAAATGAACCTATATACAAAATTTGAAGAAAATCGGATAATTCTGCATGAAAAACTCATTTATCTAAATTAGGGGGGTATCCCCCCTTTCCCCCTTTATACTTAACCAATGAGCCCCCAAAACTATTGACAGAAGCGCATTATCAAAATGAACCTATATACAAAATTGGAAGAAAATGGGATAATTCTGCATGAAAAACCCATTTATCTAAATTATGGGGGTTAGCCCCCCGTTTCCCCCCTTTATGCTTAACCAATGAACCTCCAAAACTAATCAGGGAAGCGCCTTATCACAAGGAAACTGTAAACAAAATTTAAAGTAAAACGGTTAGTTCTATCAAGAGTTATCGCGTTACGTACATACATACGTACGTACATACAGAACCGGCGGGCACATAAGCTCCCAGGCTTTGATAGCCTGTGAGCTAAAAATGAGTTCTACTATGAGAAAATGAAGAGAAAAAATTATCCATGCTAATATAATAAAAAGAGACCTCCTGACTGACTGATAAAAAGTAAATAAAAAACAAATTCCCTGTGAAAACATTTTTCAACATTGACTTTATTCATGCCGAACTTTTGCAACATGTTGTAAAAGAAATGGAAAAAACCCTGAAGAAGTATACAATTTGTATTGATTGCTACATTTCCTTTTTTTCCCTTTCTGATTACCTGCAAAACTAGTTTTTCCTTCGGTTTACCGTAAATATTGGGAAGCTAAACCATATTTTTATTCATTTCGAGTTTTGATATTCAATTTATCTGTATGATAGAGAAATGACATTGGTTTGATTTGATCATTCTTATTTATTTCATCAAATTAATTATTTATGGTAACTTGTTACTAACAAATACAGAATCAGGCTAGAATATTCCAAGTGGAAGGGGGGGGGGATATTTCTTGTATCAGGCCAATAACAGAGGTAAACATGATGCATTATTTTGAGCATGTATTTTAAACAGCTAACAATATTTAAAAAAAAAATCTAATCTTAAGTTATTAAATAATTTATCGATGGGAAGATCATTTTACAGAGAATTAGGGGGAGGGGGTGTAAAACAGTTAGAATGCTGATAAACAGATAAACAAACACACCGCAGGATACAAATAAAAATTAAAAAAAAATAATAATAAGAGAAAATATGTAAAAATTAGTTCTACTTTGAGAAAATAAAGAGAAAAAATTATCTATGCTAATATAATAAAAAGAGAACTCCTGACTGACTGATAAAAAGTAAATAAAAAACAAATCCCCTGTGAAAATATTTTTCAACATTGACTTTATTCATGCCGAACTTTTGCAACATGTTGTAAAAGAAATGGAAAAAACCCTGAAGAAGTATACAATTTGTATTGATTACAACATTTCCTTTTTTCCCCTTCTGATTACCTGCAAAACTAGTTTTTCCTTCGGTCTACCGTAAATATTGGGAAGCTAAACCATATTTTTATTCATTTCGAGTTTTGATATTCAATTTATCTGTATGATAGAGAAATGACATAGGTTTGATTTGATTTATTTCATCAAATTAATTATTTATGGTAACTTGTTACTAACAAATACAGAATCAGGCTAGAATATTCCAAGTGGAAAGGGGGGGGGGATATTTCTTGTATCAGGCCAATAACAGAGGTAAACATGATGCATTATTTTGAGCATGTATTTTAAACAGCTAACAATATTTAAAAAAAAAATCTAATCTTAAGTTATTAAATAATTTATCGATGGGAAGATCATTTTACAGAGAATTAGGGGGAGGGGGTGTAAAACAGTTAGAATGCTGATAAAGAGATAAACAAACACACCGCAGGATACAAATAAAAATTTAAAAAATAATAATAATAAGAGAAATTATGTAAAAATTAGTTCTACTATGAGAAAATGAAGAGAAAAAATTATCTATTCTAATATAATAAAAAGAGAACTCCTGACTGACTGATGAAAAGTAAATAAAAAATAAATCCCCTGTGAAAACATTTTTCAACATTTACTTTATTCATGCCGAACTTTTGCAACATGTTGTAAAAGAAATGGAAAAAAACCCTGAAGAAGTATACAATTTGTATTGATATACTACATTTCCTTTTTTTCCCCCTTCTGATTACCTGCAAAACTAGTTTTTCCTTCGGTATACCGTAAATGTTGGGAAGCTAAACCATAGTTTTATTCTTTTCGAGTTTTGATATTCAATTTATCTGTATGATAGAGAAATGACATTGGTTTGATTTGATCATTCTTATTTATTTCATCAAATTAATTATTTATGGTAACTTGTTACTAACAAATACAGAATCAGGCTAGAATATTCAAAGTGGGAGAGGGGGGGGGGCGATATTTCTTTTATCAGGCCAGCCAATAACAGAGGTAAACTTGATGCATGATTTTGAGCATGTATTTTAAGCAACTAACAATATTAAAAAAATAATTCCAAGCTTAACTTATTAAATAATATATCGATGGGAAAATCATTTTACAGAGAATTAGGGAGAGGGGGGGGGGGGTGTAAAACATTTAGAATGCTGGTAAAGAGATAAATAAACACACCGCAGCATACAAATAAAAATTAAAAAAAAGTAATAATAAGCGAAAACATGTAAACATTAGTTCTACTACGAGAAAATAAAGAGAAAAAATTATATAGAATAAATATAACAACTGATAACAAATTATTAATTTAGTAAGGTAAAACAGCATTTCAAAATATAATACAGAATAACTCATGATTTTTTTTCCTTCTTTTGCACTCTTCATAATGTAAAAAAAAAATATATATAAAACAATATTTTTAGACTATTTAAAAGCTACTTAACTATTAAATTATTTTTTTCAGAAAATTAGTAGAATAATATTCTATAATAATATAAACAGGGTACGAAAAAAATTAAAGTAATCGCATTTTTTATTTAAATCGGATTTTATGACTTTTTTCCTATATTAATCCTTTCAGGATCAAAGCATTTCTGTTGCTAAAATGTTAAAATGATTGAATTAGGGGAGATGGGGGATGGATGGGACGTTCTCAATATTTCAGGCAATAAACTTTTTTTTTTTTAGTTGCTTCCTATCCTCATAGACTTCACTACCATAGTGTGCTTCAGAACCAAAAGCAAGACCACATGGCTGTTTTCAGTTTTCTTCAAATTATCATTTCCTGAAGTAATTTTTTTACATTTGAAGTTACTTAAATATCTTATGCAATATAAACAATTAAGATAGATTGTAGTTTTTTATTTCAAGGCTCAATATTCGTAATTAAAATGAATCAATATTAACCACTAGTTGACATGCCCGGCGTTGCCCAGGCCCATGATAATATAACCTTGAAAATATTTTTAAAAAATGTTGAATGATTTAATTTTTTTTTTAATGAAAATCTATCCAAACGAACTAAAGGACCGTCGTTATAGTTATTGCCGATTTAATTTCTGACGTTTTGATATATTAATAATTTATGGTAATTATTCTTTTAACGTTTTATCCTCATTGTAGCCATCGTCTTCAGCCATTGAATGCTTCCGTTTATGGGCCTTTTACGGCAAAGCTGAGATGAGTCCAAGATGATTGGCTAACAAATAATCCTGGAGATCATATTACAATTTACAATCTCTCAGCTTTTGCCAAGGAGTCATTTTTGTGGAGGAAAATTCATCCCTGCTGTGGGGATGATTGGGACAGAGAGGAACTTTTTTTTAATTTCATAATATATTTCTGTATAATAATAATTTTGAATAAATATTGTGCATAAGATGTAGTCAAACACTTAATGTTTGGAATGTGATATATAATATTGATAATAACTTAAATAAAATATTTAAAATAAACATTTTTGTGAAAATGTCCCATTCATCCTCCATCTCCCCTACATAAGAATTTACGAAAAAATTTCTTTGTAAGTAAGTAAAAGCATTTCTTCACGTACAGTATAAATGAAAAATTATATATAAAATATGCCACTGACTATTCGAGGTGTTAAGATTTCGAATGGCGACCAAGATTTTCAAAATACTTTGTCTTCATAGTTCATCTGTTATTGTAAAAAAATATGTGTTTAGGCGAGGATGGATTATGAAAGGAGATGTGGGTTATATTTTTGTATTATTATTTTTTTATGCTATTTATTATTTTAAATAAAGCTGCCATAATAAAGACAAATTCTGAAACATTTTGGTTGGTGGAAGTCAATGATGCCAGGAATGCGCTATAGAAAATCATTTAACCCTTTCTGACACAGATAAAGTCTGTTCGTAAATTGAGAAATTACTGACTGACAGCGAAATTTACAAACGACTTTTTTAGAAAATAAGAACTCCTTATTTTAAGCTTTCATTGTAGAATTTTTTTAAAATTAAATATTCTTGGTGTCGAATGCAAGTTTGGAATTAAAATTAGGTGTGCCCGGAGTGGGACCATTGTGCCGGAAAGGGTTTTAAACAAAATGTTAGAGAAAAGATACATAAAAAATGTGATTCGTCCTTTAAGATGCATATTTTTTCCGTTGCAAGTCATGAAATATTTTGTGAATATATATTTTGTATTACATACATCGAATTTATCTTATTTCTAAAAATAGAACCTACTTTTGTTAAATAACACCCATCCTTCCCAAGTAAGTGTCTGTGGGAAACGACACAGTCAAATGGCATGAAAGTTCGTGGGGCAGAAATCAGTCATTAGACATTATGCAGAATTCATTCTATCATATTCATTATTTTAAGACTTAAATAGGATAACAGAGAGTTACAAATATGTAGAAAAATTAATTTATGTTCCTTTATTGTTCGGCAGGAAAGTTGCCACAAATGGATTCCAGTCCTCGGAAGGGGCGCGAGCAAATTTTGGTATCTTAGGGAAGCTACACTAGGAAATATTTGAAAACTCCAGAAATAGACTGAGAATTTAAATTATAAACCTAGATTTCTGAACTATTTATTCATTATAATGATAGTCTTTGACTGGCATTCTCTTCTCCCCAGCGGAACGACGCAAAACTTTCTGCGAGATTTACGGACGCATTTTAAAACGAAACACTTGCAAGTTTGTAAGTTTAAGTGATTCGTAATCGAACAGTTTTTTTTCGATAAATGAATTACACCTCGAGTTAAAACCGATTGTTGTTTCAAGTCGACAGTTATTTTCCTTTCCTTCGCTGTCTGATAGTATTGTGTTATGATATATCAAAAATTAGCTGGTGATAGAAAGAAAAAAAAAAGGAATAACACGAATCTCCCTGTTAATCAATCAAGAAATATATAATGGCCTTTTTTTTAGTGTTAAGTGCACAAATAATCAGATTGTTTCAGACGGAAATATTTTTTTTATTTGCGTTGATCACACTGCGATTGTTATGTACTAACAATTTACTGCTAATACGAATTGAATAAAGGATTTTAAAAAATTGCATATTTAAGCAATGCATATTTTCAGTTAAATACTAGGTGAAAAGGTACTTCAGCTGACAAATTTACTTTACACCCTCCCAATGTAGCGGTTTCCTTTTTATTAAAGTTTTCCATTAGCGTAGCCTACGATGATGCGCGTCGCTGTAAAGCCTTTAATTTTGGACGATTTTTCTAAACGAAAATGGGCCAAGAAAATAGTTTACATATCATCTGTCAGAAGGGGTCATACCCGGGGAAATCAAACGTCGAAATTACATTACTGAGAGTTCGTTTTAATATTGTGTGACCCTTTATTTAGCTATGTTTTCGTTAATTCTTATGATACACACTAGTGTGCATCTTTAACGATTGATTCATTTCGTTAGGCTAGGAATTTAATTTCAAATGTCTGTTAGATTATTATTAAAAAAATCTGGCAGCACTTTTCTAGAAATACACTCTGAAGCTATAAGTGATGCTTGTTATTCAAATTTAGCAAAATAGAACTGGTTTGGAGAAGCTTGAAACATTATTAACTGAGTTATAGATATAAGCCATATCTAGAGAGTTAAGTTATTATTAGAAAAAAGTGGTATATACAACTCATAAGTTCACTTTAATATTATAGAGGGTGATTATTAAGTTAATTTTAAAGTTTGGAAGCAGTTGCGTTGAAATTGGAAAGATAGTTCCTGAGTTATGGAAATAAGGCTTAGTTAGAGAAAGTTAGAGAAAAAAACATTGAAAGGCCGAGAAGATAAAAGGGATATGAGACTGCTTATTGTGAAACAAGGTGTCAAATAAGGAAAAAACCGCACGTTGAAGTACAATAAATGCAATATTTAATAAAAAGTATTTATCCTCTTCCCTCCCCCTTCTCGCAAATGTAACGAATAATCTGTTAAAGAAAACCCTGATGTTAATTAGGGGCCTGATAGCAGGCTAAGCCTGCTTTTCTGCTTTATCATAATAACAGCTGTCATGTACTCTAAATGCGGTACTCAATAAAAAGTAGATTCTGCCCTTACCCCTCCATAGTTATTAATAATTCGCATGTGGCAATACGCACTGTAAAAAATCTGCGCAATGTTCCTGACGTTTTCTGTGTAACATTCCTGGGTTTTCTCGGATTATTTCTGCTGATCCGAGAATACCGAGAAATCTGGTGTAACATCTTCCACAATGGTGTACAACTTTTCGGAATACTTGAGAAAGTGGAATTTACTGATCAACTGTGAAAGGTTCCATAATTTTTGTGTGTAATATTCCTTACTTTTCTCAGATATACTTTTGAACTTTTGCGTAACTTTTCGGAATTATTAAGAGTGATCGGTGGTCTGTGTAAAGTTCCATATGTTTTGTGTGTAACTGACTTGTGTAAGTTTCTTGGCATTTCTTTGGTGAAATTCCTTGGAAAACATGTGGCAGTAAGATGCCACAGGTATTTTCAGGAACTTTACACCAAATTTTTTACAGTGCGAAAAGGACCGGTATCAATTTTCGAATCCCTATCTTATATACTATTAAAATTTTGAACATACGCTGAAATTCTCACCCAACCAACGGCAGAAATCTGAAAATTCGAAAATTTTTGAGTAAAAAATCATATACATAGAAACTACCTCTTTTATTTAACTTCGTTGTCTTCGTTAGTGTGTTCCTTCATTGTCAACACTACAAAGAGCTCAAACTAAAATCTGAAAAAAAAAAGAAGCAACGGACATTTCCCCTTCACAACTTCGTCCAGGCTTGGGATTGCTCAAAATAAAAGGCAAGTGTTTCAGGTGGAAGATTTTATGAATATGGTACTCATAAAACAGATGTTTTTGTTTTCGGTGGTCTAAAAAATGTCATGCAGTAAATATTAATGCAGTAAATATTAATGTAAAACAGTTTCAAACTTACAGAAAGTCAAAGGTCTTATAGACAGACATAGATCATTTTGTGAAAACTCACATCTCCGATCATTAGACAGATGCATAGCCAAGACTTATTATCCGTGAGTGGTGTATGCCTCTAAGTAGGAATCCCGTCTTGATGTTGCTTTGTCTTTTTTTCAAAGATCTGTGAAACTGAAACCTGGGGAAAAAATGAGCAGCGTATATTTTTACCATTTTTCCCTCACTCTTTTGTCCAGGCTTGGGACTGGACTAAATCAATGACAAGTGTTTTAGGTGCAAAATACTACGTATAAATCAACACTAAAACAAACGTCTTCGATTTAGGCGGGTTAAAAAATGGTGCCTGACAACAGGCATGACTGAGCTATCAGTCATTTGTAATTTATATTAATAAAATAAAGTTAAAAATAAAAAAAACGTACAAAATTTATAAATAAAAAAAATACATAATGTAAAAATTACATTAAAGAAAACATAACACTATGTATAAATATATCAGTAAACTCTCAGATGTCCGTGACCTTAAAATAAAAACAAGTAATATAAAAACTTTTTTTTAAAGTCAAATCCTACTTAGGTCAAATAGAATTTTTTTCCAGCGATCTACACGCTTCGCCACTGACTGTATTTATTAAAAAAGCTTAAAAGCACACATTGTTCCAAATGTAAACAGTGAAATTTACAGTTAAGATGTATTTGAAGCAATAATAAATTTTAATTTCAATTATTATCCATTTCGTACACATTTGAATATGCAATTCAGGTTAATCTGACTAAACTCATGCTTTCTATTGAAAACTAGTCGTTGGGGGCCACCATAATACTTACCCATCATGGATATGCATAATGTAAAATATTAAAATAAAAATGTGTAAACTACTTATAAAATGCATTGCAATTCAAATAAAATCGTGGCTTGATGACGTCACAAACTTTAAAGGCTCGATTACTGAATTGCTTGAAAGAGGTTTTTCCTTATAACTCCAAAAATAATAATCCTATTAACTAGCGGTTTATTGCATCTGATTAGGCGTCAAATTTCTAATTAAAATATATCTTTGAAGTGAAATTTGGATGAAATACAGAGTCATGAAAAATCGAAGAGTGTGGAAAACAGGATTCCAAATATCTTGGCAACTAATTATCCGATCGACTTCATGCTTTATTCAAAATTTATGTTTTTTTATTGTCTTTTATATTCATTTCTTAAAATATACATTTTCGAAAATTTTTATATAACTTTCATCAGAACGAATATTTCGAGAGTCCGAAAAAAATTGTTCCGGTTAATCGAGGTTATTGAAATGAAATAGGCTTCTTCCCATTATTACATACTAAGTATATACCAAATTGCAAGTCTCTATCTCAATTTTTTCGGGAGATAGAGCGTTTACAGACACACACACACACAGACACACAGACACACAGACGGACGGCAAAATTTTTTTTCTAAAAATATGTTTTTCGGAATCTCCAGTGTCTGAAACGTGTAAATCCGTCAAAAAAAAATTTTGGATTTTCAAAACGATTACAAGACTTACCCTATACTACGTATGATGGGTAAGTAAAAGGAAATGACATATAACATATAAACAAATCATCATTGGTCGTTGCTAATAAACAGTGAAACATGTCTTTGCAAATATTCTATGTATTTTTCTTGCAAATATTCTATGTTTTCTATAGAAATTAAACACAATCTACAGTTTATGCTGTAATATTTTAAGTAAATATAGACATTCATGAAAGTGATGCAAGACGTGAGTTTTTTTGGGGAGCATTGCGCGATGTAGAAACCATGGCATACACGATGAGAAAGCCATGTCATAAATTCTTGTAGCGCAAGTGTCACCAAAGGAATATTTGGTGCACATTGCCGATGAGAATGCCAAGCTTTTATTCTTGTAGCGTAAGTGTCTCCAAAGGAATGTTTGGTCCACATTGCCGATAAAAAAAAATCCATGTCATTTAGTCATTGAACGCAAGCTCTACCGAAGGAATATTCGGCGAGAATTGCGATGTAGAAGCTCTGTCACATATTCTTGTAGCGCAAGCTCTACCGAAGGAATATTCGGTGAGCATTGCCGATGAAGCTATGGCATATATTTTTGTAGCGCAAGCTCTACCGAAGGAATATTCGGTGAGCATTGCCGATGAGAATGACAAGCTTTAATTCTTGTAGCGCAAGTGTCACCAAAGGAATATTTGGTGCACATTGCCGATGAAAATGCCATGGCCATAAGACTTGCAGTGCAAGTTTCACCAAAGGAATATTTGGTGCACAAGCTCTACCCAAGCAATATTCTGTGTCTCGCGTCTCAAACCACTTTCATGAATTACTAATGTTGGGTTTAAATATTACAACATAAACTGTAGATTGTGGTTAATTAACATTTGCAATGTTTAGAGAATTTTATAGAACCTTCAAACTGAATTATAACACATTTATATCTTTAAAAATATCTATATTTCCTTACATGCTTACACTGGATTTGTTAAAAAATTGCAGCCTTTAACCAATGTGCCCCTTATAAAGAGGAGGTGAAACCAAAATATATAAAAATAAAACCTCAAAGAGAAAGGCTAGCACATGTTATATGCTTACCTGCTCTAAGTGGTGTATCAGGTAAAAAAATTCACATTATCTTGAAAGATTACTGCATACATATTTAAATAAATATAAATCTTGATTAATTACTATAAATATAAATGTAGATTGAATTCAATCATATTTAGCTTATTCGCCGCATGTTTAAAGTTTAAAATCTGGAATCATAATAGATAAATATATAAAAAAATAAAAATAAAAATAATAGATATAAGAATGTTGCTGGTGGCGAGCCTAATAAGCATTGTTTTTGTATCATGAAATTTACAGGCATGTAGGGATCTATGCGAGTATTAGGGAGATTGTAACAGGGGTCCATTATATAAGTCTCCGGTAAAATATGCACTCTTACAGTGAGTGATCTTGGAATAAATTGGAGGCTGGAGTGTTGTTGCGGCCTCCGTTCCGCCCAGCATGACTTGTAGTGCAGTATATTTGATTGGTATCTGCCTTTAACTCGAAATAGAAGACTTTTGGTTCTTAATATGTATTTATTTCACTGAACAATGTGTTTAACTTAACATATCCAGATTTGAATTTTTTAAAAAACTTTTGTATTTGGCGTTTTATTATGTTCTTTGAAATATTTTATTCAACATCTACGTTGTTTTGAAACTTTGCTGGATAATGAACTTTCTGGAAGTGGCGGCATTTGATATTTTTAGTGAATTCTTGAATTACATCGCAGTACCAATAGTCTTGTATTAGATCTTTCTGTTTAGGCTGCATTTATGTAAATAATTGCTGGAAAATATGTGTGCTAAATATAAAAATTAAAACGCTATCATAAAGTTTCTGCTGTTTTTCCATCAATATATATTGGCTTATGCCAGCAAGTCGAAATACGTTTGATAATACTGCATTTAATATGACTTAATCTATTAAATTTTTCTGATTTTAGAGGGTTCCCTCCTACCCACCGCCCTCAATCTCCGCCTTAAATGATGACTACTTCACTCTAAGATGGTTCATATCTCACGCAGCAACAAAGCCTGCGGCACACTCTGAATTATTTCCTTTTTTTCTGTAATTAGATATTTTTCTGATAAGCACTGTTCTTCATTCACAAAAAGAAGATGATAAGTTGGGAGTAACACAGGGGGACCGTTAGTGACACCTTTTGCCCCACGTGCCTCAAATCTCTCGGCACGGTCCCAGACACCTTAGAATTAGGGGTTGCCGATTTTAGTCGCCTCCTACGACATGCATGGGCTTACATTGGCGCTATTCTGATCCGGACACCACACGGATGTAGACAGACATCAACATAAATGCCCTTGGCACTTGAGTAGACAAGTTCAGGAAATTAGGAAGAGTCATCTGTGAAGGAAAAATATGGCAAATTAGTACAGCATTATATTAAATTATTTTATCACAATCACAATCGATGAAACGAAATAATATGAGCTCAAAATATCCAATTAATTGAAAAAATGTCCAGGGCAAGAGTTTATGCTGGAACATCTGCTGTGCCAATGCTCTAAGCTAACACCTGGACGACTCTGACGACACTGGTAACTTAGATTTTTTTTTTTTTTGGCAATAACATCGGGATGCAATATTACGATGCTAAACAGATTAAACCCCAGGCAGTCTCAAGAGCACGAGCTTTTATTTCTAGGAGTTTATACTTTAAGGACATTTTTTTTACTACGTTGGGAATTTTTAACTTCTATGTAATAGCATTATCGAAATTTTCGATTAAACAGACGGAGAGACAATTTTGATTTGAAAAATGATTAAACCAGATGAAATCCCTATAAAACATAAAAATCTTGCACCGCACTTTCTGAAACAGCTGAAAAGCTAAAAAGAAATTTCATTTCTTTTAAAAGTAAATGAATGATTACGTTATTATACTAGTTAATATTCATAAAAAAGAAAGTCGTAAAAGAAAGTCCTCATTTCCTGAGTCTAAATCCATCAATAAATTGTATTCTCATATAAGGAACAAACGCAATTTTTATTTCTATATTTTAGTTGTAAATGTATATTTGGTGAAAATTTTCATTGTCAGTAAATGTTCAAAATGCTGTTTTGTATTTTCCTAAAACCTGATGGCAGTGATTTTCATCAATTCTTACCTTACAGGTATTCAAGCGATGGTATTCACAAACTAATATTAAACGAATAGGGATTCCAAATTCTAGATTTTTCGTTTGCATTTCAATCTGTTTAAATGTTTCCTTTGCATACGATTTCTGAGGTTGACGTCTAACGTTGATTGTTTTTACTTTAAAAGTGTTCTCAAATTAAAAATGCACCAAATTAAGAAAAAAAAAGTAGGAACATACAACGGTAGACTCTGGCCCCAGATATCGGTCAAATATTGATATTTTTTAATAAACGCAATATCGATATCTAAACTCTGATTCTGACGATATATCCCAATAACGATAGCTAAGCTCAGACTCTACCGATATATCCCAGAAACATATTTTTTACTCTTAGAGCGGCTTCAAAATACTAGAAAAACTCCGAATATTCAGTATTAATATCGGAATAATCCTTTCCTGCATTTATTCGCTGCCCGCTTCATCCAAATCTGAGTATCCCTTCTAATGATTATCTCTCTTTCGTCGTGTTTTCAATACATCCTATATATTCTATGCTTCACTTTTTATTCAAACAAACCGCATATTCCCCTGTCCGTTTGTTACTGAACAATACTATTATCGTCTGTGTTTCAGTACCTTCGCTGCTATTGGTCTAGACATATTGCAATATATCACACATATTGATATGTTTAAACCAATAAAGAAGCGGTAAAATATGTATGAGTTATTGTGGAGTTGATAATATTACCATAGCTTAGCAGCTGGAAAACTCTGTTCGCGAGCAACCAATCAGAGTGCACTGATGGTAACATTTCGCCTTTCGCCATGTTGGGGAAGCGAAGCTTCCTCATTATTTCATTGTGATTGGTTTCTTTTGAGCGGAGTTTCCTAGCTATAGTAACGTCTAATATTGCGAGCGATGTATTTTATTGTTATCCTCTCTGTCGTTTTGTCAGTAGAGATCGTGAATACGACCAAATTTAATATATGCTGCTTTGATATGTCAGCTTAAAATTAAGTAAAAAAAGTACATGTTAATTAGTATGAAACTATTCCGAAATCTACTTTGAATATTTATGTTTGAAAAAAGATTCCAATGTTGTATTTATGTATAGTGAATAAAGAGGAAAGTATAAATAAAGCGAAATTTTATTTTATTTTTTTCTGTTAAGAATGCATTGATACCATAGATAAAGATTGAAAAAAAAAAATAATAACATTTCTCCAGTATCTGTTATCCAACGAAAGCTATTGAATTACAAGTATATTAGCATGATATGTGGCATTGCAACCAATTTCAGTTTTTGCTGTTGCTTTTTACTTACTTTAATCATGTTAAAATCAGCTGCGACCTAAATTTAAGAACGTTATATTTTAATTTCTTTTTTATAATATTTTCAGTTATACACGAGGATATTTAATAGTTAAAATAGTGTAAAAAATAGGAAGAATAGGGAATATACTATTTTGAAAGAAAACCACTATCCAACCAATGGTATAAGCCCGAATAGATATCGAACAATGCGTCCTTTTCCTAAAATATTTCTGTTTCTTATAAATATGATACTATAATATTTAAAGGATGCTGTGTGAGCAAATAGATATAGAGAATGGATAAGTTGCTTGCTACACCTGTTTGTACTTAAATGGCTGCTACCATACCATTTATCTTTGGAAATTAACAATTTTTCTATTCCCTCACACTTTAAGGTAATTACCGCGATATATCACCAATATTAATATTAATTCGTTGATAATTGCGATATTAAATTTCTGGTATCGTCCAACTCTATTGACTTGTGTACGCTCTTAAGCTAGTTTGGAATTGCACTAAAACGGGTTATTAAATTTGATATTTATCATATCAGTTCCAATAAGAGCATTTTTTTAGGTATTTAAAAATAAATTATTAAAAATAATTTAGAGAATATCAGCTGTGGCGAACTGCTAGCACAGAAAACTTCAAATTTCTAGAAAGAAAGAAAAGCGAAATTGAAAATTATTGTTTGTAAAAAGGAAGCATCCATAAAGCTTCAAATTAAAGTGAAAATCAAATAAATATTATACATTTTATATGAACCTTGAAAATAAATTACAATTAAATGGGATGATGTTCTAAACTACTTACTATTAGTTAAATCATCAGGACGAGAATCCATTCGTGCACAGGAACAACATGTTGTTACGAATCCAAGAAAAGCAGCTGTCTTTTTTTGCCACCATTTTCTGAATTTCTGTCGGCGACTAGGTGGTGAATTATTGGTAAGGATTTCTGCAAAGTTTTCTAATTTGGAGACACTGGCAGATTGTGAAGATACGAATATTGGACTACTAACTGGTGAATCGAATATGTAACCAAGATTTGGAGATACTTCTTGCTTTGATATGTGATGGTGTGGCACGGAAGTTAAGAATTCTTTGCTTTTCGTTTGAATCTGTTTTATATCAAAATCAGGGTTTTGAGCTATTGATGAGGAATGTGTCATTTTATCTTCAAAGATAGGATCGGGATGAGATAAAGGTATTGCAACTTGGCTATTATCATTTTCTTCAGGCCTAACATCCATTTGAGGTTTCACGACAGGTTCTACGGTATATGTTTCTCCACATGTTTTCAGAATCTCATCATCTCCACATTCGCTGATGTAAGAATCTACTAATTCACTCCCAGGAACTAAATCCAATTCATTTTGCTCCAAGATGGCATTAAACTCCCGGATGCTCACTGAAAAGAAACAGATAGAAAATACGTCAACATAAGGTGGTGATCATTTAAGTTTTTTGCTGTAAAGGAAAAAAAATTGTTAAAACTTATAAATTCTAAAGTGAATTATTGTGGATGTTTCGTACACTGTTGCTGTGCGCACAGGACTAATCGGTATATAGATCATGCCGATTAGAGTAAGGTGCTTATAAGTAAATGAAAATTTCAGTTCAACTCATCTCAAAACTCGACGTGAAACTCAAGAACAAACAATTTTGGTACCCACCTGAAAGCGAAATGAAATAAAAGAACAACGTATTTCATTTTAATGTTGGAAACATTACCTGCATTCATATCTACAATATCAATTTTATCTGTTATGATATATATTTACTTATTCATAGCTATTTTCATATGAAAAAATATTCTGTGCTTTTTCTTATAAAGAATATATTATGTTATAAAACCTCCCACAAAAGAAATATTGCATTTTAACCAGTCTCGACCCGCATCAAAAAGTTTAGAACTAATCAAATGTCGCCTGGAATTCGGTTAAAACACTGTTACTTCAGTCATTACCAATACTCCTTCTGATAAAGCTTATGAAAAAATTTAGATTCTAGTTCAAACCGCAGTGTTGTTCTGTGTTAAAGTCTCTCTTCCAAACCGAGGGATACGGTAATTATTGATTTTTGTTTCGTAGGATTCTGTTAAACATCGTTTATTTCAGAACATTGTGGAAACGTCTAGAAACAACTATATGAAGGGAAAGTT
This sequence comes from Maratus michaelseni, assembly GCA_963931845.1. Classification (NCBI taxonomy): domain Eukaryota; kingdom Metazoa; phylum Arthropoda; class Arachnida; order Araneae; family Salticidae; genus Maratus; species Maratus michaelseni. The sequence continues at coordinate 405,605,402 of OZ007590.1, read as the reverse complement.
CTTTGATAGTCACACACGTCTTACACGCACGCGCACTTAACTTATAATAGTCATTAAAAAAATTCTTATATCTGTGTAACATTTGTATTTGTTGTTGTTGGCCGTCTCTCATGAGGCAGCGCTGCACATATTTTAATTCGGCAATTTTACACAGACAATGTCGGACTGCTGTCCAACTTTGTATACTCGGAGTACCATTAGCTTTTAAATGACTTGTAATAAAAGTGGCTTAGGAAAAAATATACTTCATAAAAATATAATTAATCATATCAATTTGTAATAATATACTTATTTTAATTGCGAAAAGGCATAAAACAAAAACTTTATGTACAATAAAATAAGTTTTATTACACTGTTGACATTTTTTGGCTTCATTGAAGCCAAAATGATAACAAATAAGGATATTCTTATTCTTACTTATCTTATTCTATATTCTACTATTGTACAGACTTTTGATAATGGCTCCCATGGAACCGAAACATGCCAACAGTCTACTAAAACTGATTTGACTGTTTATAAAGTTTTTACTTTACATCTTTTAGCAATTTAAAAGGCACGAGAAGACTGTTGGGCTGGGTCATATGCTCGAGAAAATTCGATTAGTGGGTCATTTTGGTCATGGGTCATTGTGGGTCAAGCTATTTTTATCTTAAAAACGGCTCAGAGTATTTGAACTGAATTTGGTATCCTACAGTTTTAGGGAACGAGAAGACTATTGGGCTAGGTCACATGTTCGAGAAATTTCAATCAGTGGGTCATTTTGGTCATGGGTTATTATGGGTCAAGCTATTTTTATCTTAAAAATGACTCCAACGATTTGAACTAAATTTTGTATCCTACGGTTTTTGGGAACGAGGAGACTATTGGGCTAGGTCACATGCTCGAGAAAATTCGATTAGTGGGTCATTTATAGGTCATTGTGGGTGAAGTTAATTTTATCTAAAAAATGGCTCGCACTATCTTGACTAAATTTTACATCCTACGGGTTTCGGGCACGAGAAGACAATTGGGCTTGGTTACATGTTCGCGACAATTTGATTAGTGGGTCATTTTGGTCATGGGTCATGATATTTGAACTCAAAGCTATTTTTGACCGAGCATAGCTCGGTCTTCCGTGCTCGTATATACACTAATAGAAGATGATAGATTATGAATTTTAATGAACTGCTAATACAATAACAATATTAGAAACTTTAAATATTAAAAAAAAAAAACATGAACCATAAACCACAATTTAAAAAATTCAACAGCGCCTAGATCTTAGGAAGGTGGGAGGAGCAAAAATATCAAATAATATTTTAAGCCAATCAGGTTTCGCAAGGCAACGCCAGCTTGCGGCTGTTACACATAATTTGCATATTTTTACACCATTTTAAAATGATATACATGTGGTCGCGGGAGTTCTCATCTGAACTTTAGACTGCAAACACAAGCAAATACTTTATTGGGGCTTGTGAAGTTGAATGATGCCTCGCGAACAATATAAATTTTGATGAGTGCAGTATTTTTTTTACAGCGTGAGAACGAAGTAGACAGAATGAGTCGAGATGCAGACTGAGTAAGACGGACTCGGGAGATGCTCTTAAATCTCCGGCGACGGCCAGCCTTTTACGAGCTGAGCTGAGAAATGGTATCGGCAAACGGCCTTTACGAGCTTACGAGTTTTCATGATTGTTCTAATTATTTTTTAACTTGTACATATTTGTAAATATTTGATATATAATCCAGAAAATTAAACAGTGTAAGATTTCAACAAAAATCTGCCTTGGACTTATTAATACCCATTTAGACAACCGGCCATAACAAATATCTACAAAATGGGAGGCACGGCCTGGATCAACGGAATCTATGCGAACTGGATCTACATGATGTGTGACTGATCTGAATGATCGGGATCTACGTGAATTTCGAATAAAGAAGCAAAAAGATTTGTGCATCAAGTTCCTGTGAGGTGTTCACGTGTGTCTTCACGTAAAAGTGTTTTGTGCTTCCGATTTTTTTTTTTTTCATCTGTGTATTACTACACATCCAAGTGTGTGTGAGTGGTTATTATGTGATATGTGCATCGTATCTGTGAGATGTGCGATCGTTTGTCGGTTAAGTTCAGTGATGAATCACTGATTAACAGATAAAGTCCTTTCGGTAAAGAAAGAGGGAAATGTTTCGAGTATCGGTGTAGAAAGTTTGACCCACTGACCGTCTGTGCAAGATAAGTGTCGTGTTTTCGCGGTGGCGGAAAGCGATTTTCTTTTTTTTCTGGTGATATTTTTTTTCTTCTGCTTTTAGTGTACGCAAGAGGAAAATGTGTTGTTCGTTTATCAGCAAATAAGCGACCCAGAGTCAGAGCGCTCGAATGAAATAAAATATAAACGTCTGCCGTGCATATTTTTTTTTGCAGACTGGGAAAAGTGAAAAGTGAAACGATTAAAGGTTTTTTTTTTCTCTCTCTTTTTCTTCGTATAGATAGAGGAAGGTGTTATTTTTTTTGCTTCCTCACATGAATAATGTTTGATTGAGTAATGTTTTTTTTCTAGAATAGAGTTAAGTAGTACAAAGATATATATATTTTTTTTGTATCTTGTTATTTTTATGGGAAAGGAAACAAAATATATATTCGATTTAGAATACTTAGAGAAAGTGTTTATAAAATTGTTGAATATTATTATATGTATAAATATATTTTATTTATCGGGTGAAGATATGAAAGTAAGTGTGTTTTTATAACTGTTACGTATTATTATATGTATTGATATATTTGATTTATCGGGTGAAAATACGTATATTATTGATTTATTTAATGATATATTTTATTTTTATGTGTTAATTAGTTTATGATAAAAATGGCACATTTAATAAGGTAAAAAAAGATCGATCTGATTACTGTGGCAGTCGAATTAGGTTTAAATCCACCAGAATCGACCAATAAAACTCAATTAACTGATTTAATTGTAAAATCCAAAGGGTATGATGAAGATTTAGTGAAAAATTTGTTAGAGGGAATTGTGAGTGAGCGTGAAGAAGCCGAAAGATTATTACAGCAAAAAGAAGCTGAGAATCGCGAGTTTGAATTAAAACGATTACAATTGGAAAATACACAAAAAGCCCAATTACATAACTCTGTACCTACAATCGCCGGAAAAGGTTCCGATGTTTTAAAATTGTTAAATAGGTACAATAACGAGGAGGAAATCAGTATATACTTAACCCTTTTCGAACGCCAGGCAAAGCGGTTAGAGATAGACAAAGATGAATGGGTAACCTATCTTCTCGCATTATTACCTCTCGATATAGTTAATTTAATAAATCGCGAAAGTGAGGAACAGTCCAGCGACTACGACTATGTAAAAAAAATACTTTTAAGACGCTTTAGACTTACACCGGAGCAATTTCGGCAAAAATTCTTCTTGCATAGAAAGCAAAATTCGGATTCGTGGAAAGATTTCTCGTTTGAACTCTCAAATTTCTTGGATAATTGGTTATCTGGCCTGCAAATATCGACGTACGAACAATTAAAAAATATTTTAATTATTGATCAAATCAGGAGAAAATTGTCTTTAGAAATGAAGGAACACTTTTGTGATGAATTACCCAAAATTACGAATATAGATGATTTGACTAATAAGTTGGATGATTTTGAAACTGCCCGAATTAACTTACGGAAGGCTGAAATTAAGTTCCCAAATACGGAATTCCGAAAACGTCAAGGTTTTGAAAATAATAGAGCGTTCCATCGAAATGATATTAGCCGCGTACCATATGAAAAAAATTACGCAAATGCCCCCCAAAAGAATTTAAATACAAAAATCCGTTGTTTTAATTGCAATGAATTTTCGCACCGCTGGAGGGATTGTCCCCGAAAAAAAGAAGGCCCAGTGTGCTGGAAGTGTAAAATTCCTGGCCACAGGTCTGACCAGTGTACAAACAATTCTCCTAAAAATGCAAATGCCGCCATAAGCAACAACTCTAATCCAGCAGATAAAATAATAAAGAACGTGAGGATTTTAGGAAAAAATATAGATGCCTTGATAGACACAGGGAGCGACGTAAATATGGGGAATAACGATATTTATATTGCCCTGGGATGCCCTAAACTACATGAAAATGATTTGGTTTTGTCAGGTATTGGCGGAAACCAAGTAACACCCATAGGATGTACGACCGTAAACATTGAAATAGATGGTTATACAGTAAATTCAGATTTATACATCGTAAAAAATTTGAATCATTCTTTAATTTTAGGGAATACCTTTTTGAGACAGTTAAATTTCAATATTTCGGAAAAAGGATTGCAAATTATGGGAAAACGGAAGTTAAAAGAAGTTAGGATAAATTACGTCACTGCTTTCCCACAAGAAACAGCCATGACGAAAATCAAACGCGTCAGCTATGTCACACCCAGATTTCATGTGATGTTGCGGTCAGAAAAACAAAACAATCCCACGATAGGAAAAATGATTTCGACAGCTGAATTAGTGAGAAAGGAGCAAACTAATCAAAATGAAACAGCTTTTAACTTTAGTGAAAAAGTAAACATGCAATTAAGTACTGCAAAAAGTTGTTTATTAGAAAGTGAACCGTGTTCTATCCCACAGTCAGACTTAGCGAAAACCACAGATATTTATTTAGCTGAAACAGCCAATTCAATTAATTTTCAGGAAGTTGAGCTGAATCATATTACAAACAACGCTATTAAGAAAGAGTTAACGGAATTGATTACTAATTATAAGCCAAACAAGGTTAAGGACACAGAGTTAAAAGTAAATATAATATTAACTGATGATATTCCGATTGCGCAACGACCGCGTAGATTAGCGTATCCGGAGCAGGAGTTTGTGGACAAACAAGTACAGGAATGGTTGGAAACGGGAATTATAACGGAGAGTAACTCTAATTATGCATCTCCTATAGTGTTAGCGAAAAAGAAAAATAATTCTTGGAGACTTTGCGTAGACTATAGATTACTGAATAAAAAAATAATTAGAGATAATTTTCCCTTGCCAAGAATAGAAGATGTTTTAGATAACATTGAAAGTGCAAAGGTTTTCACAACATTGGATTTAAAAAATGGTTTTTTTCATATAGACGTAGCAGAGGAGAGTAGGAAATATACAGCATTTGTCACGCATAACTCGCAGTACGAGTACTTAAAGCTCCCATTCGGATTATCGGTTGGACCACAACAGTTTCAAAGATATATTCAAGCTGTTTTTAAACAGTTAATTAAAGAAAAGGTAATATTAATTTACTTAGACGATGTCATAATACTTGCGGAAACTGAGGAAGAAGCCTTGGTAAAACTGAAACGCGTCCTGGAAGTTGCATCGGATTACGGACTTGAATTTAATTTTGCAAAATGTCAATTTCTTAAACGGAAAATTGAATTTTTAGGCTATATTATCGAAAACGGAACTACTAGACCCTCGGAAGCCAAAACTTTGGCAGTAAAGAAATTTCCTGAACCCCGAACCCTTAAACAACTACACAGTTTTCTGGGTCTAACTTCTTATTTCAGAAAGTACATCCCACATTATGCAACTATAGCGAGACCTTTAAGTGATTTATTAAAAGCGGGAAATAAATTTAAATTTGGAATACCCGAAAAGCAAGCTTTTGAAACTCTTAAAGAAAAATTAGTTAACCCCCCAGTATTGCATGTATTCCGACGAGGCGCTAGACTAGAATTGCACACCGATGCAAGCGCCATAGGTTTTGGTAGTGTCCTACTACAAGAAGATGAGAACAAAAACTTACATCCTATTCATTACATGAGCCGTAAAACTACACCTACTCAAGCAAAATTTTCGAGTTACGAATTAGAGACCCTTGCGGTAATAGAATCGGTCAAAAAATTCCGAAACTACTTATTAGGCACGAAATTTAAAATTGTGACAGATTGTTCCGCGTTTCAAAAGACTATGGACAAAAAAGACATTACGCCAAAAGTAGCAAGATGGGCGCTATTCTTACAAGAATTTGATTATGAAATAGTACATCGAGCGGGAAATCAAATGAAGCATGTCGACGCATTAAGCAGAAATACAGTATTGGTAGCAACACGTTCTTATGACGAATTAACAGCAAAAATTAAATTAGCGCAACAAGAAGATGAACATATTCAAACCATCAAAAAATTAATAGAAAAAAATGAAAGCTCGGAATATTTTAATCGAAATGACATACTGTATAAATACGAAAACGACAGAGAACTGTTGATGATTCCCTTAAATATGCAAAAAGAAATAATACGAAATGTTCATAATAGAGGTCATTATGCGGTAGCAAAAACCGAAACAATTCTAAAAGAAAACTATTTTATACCCCAGTTAAGGAAACAAATAGAAAACGTCATTGCGAATTGCGTAGAGTGCATTTTGTGTAATAAAAAGCAAGGGAAAGGAGAAGGTTTATTGAACCCAATTCCAAAACAAAATATCCCCCTTGAAACTTATCACATTGATCATATTGGACCGATGCCATCCACTCACAAAAATTATAATCATATTTTTACCGTCGTAGATGCTTTCACAAAATTTGTCTGGTTATACCCAGTTAAAACTACTGCTGCCGTAGAAGTTATAGATAAATTAAAATTACAACACAACATTTTCGGAAACCCGTCCCGAATAATAACCGATAAAGGGCCCGCGTTTACATCTGACGATTTTGAAGCATATTGTAACGAACAAAAAATACAACATGTCCCAATAACGACAGGTGTTCCAAGAGGAAATGGCCAGATAGAACGGATGCATAGAATCCTGATACCAATATTAGCGAAACTTAGCATAGATGACCCCACTAAATGGTACAAATATGTAGCATCGGTACAGCAAATTATAAACAGCACTATATCTAGAAGCACAAAATTTTCACCATTTGAGCTTCTAACCGGAGTGAGATTGCGACATAAAAACGATTTGCAAATAAAAGAGTTGTTAGACGAAGAACATGTAAATTCAATTATGTCAGAGAGAAATTTCAATAGGGAAATTGCAAAAGAGAACATTTTAAAAATACAGCAAGTGAATCGCAAAACCTTTAATAAAAAAAGAAAAACGGCATACACTTATAAACTCGGTGATTTAGTAGCTATACAAAAAACACAATTTGGTACAGGCATGAAGTTGAGACCTAAATTTCTCGGTCCCTATGAAATCACCAAAGTGAAAGGAAAGGATCGATACAACGTAAAGAAAATTGGCTACCATGATGGTCCAAACATTACATCGAGTGCTGCTGACTTTATGAAACGATGGACAAATTGGACAGATTGATATTTTGAAACAATATTCTTTTTACTTTTATTGAACATTATGAGTGAACTCTGAACTTTAAGCAATTTTCAACGTTATAACAAGTTTTGTTGTGTTATTTTCATTTTTTATATTTTAGGAAACACTGTATGTTTCAATATTTACTATTGTTTATTGTTTTGTTTGTATATATATATATATTGTGTGTATTTGATAACTTTAGATTTTAGTCGACTGGTTCTATACCTAGTGAAATTAGTAGATAATGACTGTGAGGACACAGCACAGTCAGGACGGCCGAGTTGTGGTCGCGGGAGTTCTCATCTGAACTTTAGACTGCAAACACAAGCAAATACTTTATTGGGGCTTGTGAAGTTGAATGATGCCTCGCGAACAATATAAATTTTGATGAGTGCAGTATTTTTTTTACAGCGTGAGAACGAAGTAGACAGAATGAGTCGAGATGCAGACTGAGTAAGAGGGACTCGGGAGATGCTCTTAAATCTCCGGCGACGGCCAGCCTTTTACGAGCTGAGCTGAGAAATGGTATCGGCAAACGGCCTTTACGAGCTTACGAGTTTTCATGATTGTTCTAATTATTTTTTAACTTGTACATATTTGTAAATATTTGATATATAATCCAGAAAATTAAACAGTGTAAGATTTCAACAAAAATCTGCCTTGGACTTATTAATACCCATTTAGACAACCGGCCATAACAAATATCTACATACATATTAATGGTTATTATATACAAAAGTTTTATTTCATATATAATATATATATATATATTGCAAAATTTCAAATTCCATACCTTATTAAATTTATTGTATATTCCATTTACAATCCTAGTTTATTAAAATATCCCCTTTCATAAAAATATTCCATTACTGTCCATATTTAAAACATTTTTTATCCGAATTTACTTAAATTCATTTTTTATTTCCGGACAAATAAGATGTAAAAATCACATTTCATAAGAGTTTTTCTTCTTAAAAAACCCATTTTCTTAAATTCTTTATTATATTAGATATTTCCTATTTATTCCCGTATTTAAATATCTTTTATTTCCTTTAATCTGTGTAAATTCCCCATTTTCCTTTCCTAATAGTCTAAAAAATCATTATTTTAAATAGTTTTGTTATCGAGAAACTTATATTATCAATACGCAAAAACCGAAAATTGTGCTGCAGCGCCTTTTTCTCAAGACGACGAAATCGAACATTAACCCACACACTATCATGGTGACAGATTCAATCTATGTGATTTAGCCCTTTTATGTGAATTGTTTAGATACATTAAAAAAGGAAAAAAAAAAAAAAGAACCTTACTTTTTTTTTTTCCAAATGTCATCTTGACCCTCTATATATTGCCATGTACCGCCGAAGAGCTTGTGATCATTTAACTGTTGGACGGTGGGTCGGTTTTCTGGAACTATATTTAAACAACCAGTTATGAAATTCAGGATATCTTCTGCTATTGGATGATTTTTATCACAAACTGAAAAGGTGTCTTCCATCAACTTTACAAAATTATTTTTCTGAAAATAAAGTTAAATTGTTAGAGTGCAATCGTTTAACTTGTATTGACTGGTGTCCCGATTTTGAGGGAATAATTCAATAATTATAGAATTAATTTATAATATATATTATAATTTATATCAATATATCAAAACAATAACTAATCCCCCATATTTGCGGGACCGTAGTACGGTATGCCAAAAGTCCCAATTTTTCATGATTCAAATTATTTAAAAAATTGTTCAGTCCTTGCTATTTATTAGTGGAAATTAAACCAGTAAAACCTTTGACAATAAAACCTATTTATGTCGGAAAACTTTTAAGGTCCTGCGAAAGCTATAGCGTACTATATGCTATAACATAAGCGATTTTAAAACCGAACATTTTTTCACGGTCACTTAAAATTCTGCTTTTATAGGTTTCACCGTACTTTTTTCAAAACAACCTAGGGAACCGGAACCTGTTTCTAACGGAATCTTATCTTAAAGGTAAAAAAAAACCATACTTCCTACCGAGGGAGTCCCATAAAATTATAACTGCTCAATCGGAAACCACTCTAAAATGGAATTTTGTTTCGCACCCTACCGATTCCGCTTTCATATACGGATTATAAGATTATTGTGTTTACCGGAAACAGAAAAACTTACTAAGATCGAATCTCCATTACGCGAGAAAAATTCTGTTTTAGACAAGTTTTCGTTTTAGCAGATGTAATTTATCGTATTCCACACGTAGAGACCATGCATTTTCTCTGTTTAAGACAGGTGTTTGTTATAGACAGGTATTCTCTTATGTTTTACTGTATTTTTGTTTTTCGATTTAGGAATGGCTCCGCATTCTGTAACAGTAGAGTTAGTAACACTAGATTTAATCTACAGTTTGTCTTATTCTCAGAAGAACAGGTGTGAAATGCAAACAAATAGTCACAATTTAATGTATAATATTTCAATCAATGGTTATTTAAAAGTAGTCGCCTCATGGTAACAGTGTTGTGTATGTTTATATCTATTCAAAAATAACAGAAAAAAGCAAGAAAAAAGAACGTAATTTGTTTAATTAATGTATCAACTAAATGCAAATTATTTTGCTTAGTTAAATATGAAAAAATAAAATATTTCTCGACAAATATTTACGAGTGTGTTTTAAGAAAAAATATTCATTAAATTTATTTTATAAAATCGCCATATAACCAAAAGAGCGTAAAACCGAATCTCCATAGCATAAAATGGCAGTGCTTACGTTTATTTAAATTGTCAGTTAATTCTGAGAGAAATACAGAAAAAAAGAATTGTGAAACTATTGTGGGGAAGTTTTGAAAAGAAACGGTCATCATATGATGTAGAATCTAGAAATTATATTTTTTAATCGTCATGTTGTAGACATTCCATAAACGAGTCCCACCCCTAAACGGGTATGTATCTTTATTCTTCGAATACATTTGTCCTGAATTGTACTTAAAATAATCAACCTTACTAAAAATAAGTGTGATCGAAGTTGTACAAGTTTTAAGGAAAACTACATTACTCTGCTCTTAGTTTATTAAACTTAAGATTATTTGAAAATTTACGTTTGTCAACTAAACATTTGCCAACATGGCAAAAGAAATATATATAGAGAAACCAGTACAATCAGGTAAAAATAATTTTTTTTTAATTTATAAATTTTAAAAGAGGTACAGGATGAAACAAATAAAACAGGAATTTTTGAAATGCTCCATATGTTTTAATCGCCAAATTGTATTTAATCGTAACATTTGTCTGTAAACTGCAACAATATAAAATTAAAAATCACAAAAAGAATTTCCAACATATTTAAAAATAACCGGCTTTTATAAGCATAGTTAAAATTAAAAATGCTTCGAATTTAAAATTCATATTTCATAAAAGGAAATTTACGTTTTTTTTTTATATAGCATTGAATTTTTCATTGCCTGTATAAGAAAAAAAAAAGGTTACTCCAGCCTTTATTTGCAGACCATTTACTACAATATGAAACCAAATGTTTCAAATGTGTCTTTAAACTCGATATAGTGTCTTCTTTCAGAATATGAAAGCATTTTTTAAAATAAGTGTCATCTATACATATTTAAAATTTCATGAATTTAAAATTTTTAAATGGTAACACCCACGTTTGACACTTTATTTGAGTTCCTTAAATTAAATCCGTTTTGGAAATGTGTACAGTTCATGTATTTTTATTAAAGTTTAATAGAAGTAGAAGAGGTCAAAGTTTGAGGACACTAATGTTAAATTAGCGGGACAAACTTTAATTTATATCTTACCCAAAATTACTCCGATTTCAATGAAATACAACAAGATGAAATGAACACAAAAATATTCTAAGATTTTTTTTTTCTGAGAAGCATAATTATGAAAATTATTAATAAAATCACATTAAATATTGATGTAAACGTAATGAAAATTATTAATAAATTCATATTAAATATTGATATAAACATTATGAAAATTAGTAATAAATTCATATTAAAAATTATTAATGACCTACATCAGTATTTAATTAAACAAAATATGCATTATGAAAAACAGGGGTGTGTAAGTTTACAGTTGATTCCAATCATTGATTTCAAGATAAAGCTAAACTTTCGAACGTCTAAATGGACCGTATCTTGCTACCGTCCAATCCCATATAATAAAATCGATAAGAGCAACCGGGAATTCTTTGTGAAGGATTCTTTTAAAAACGATTTCGGAAATTCTTTAAAAACTGAGCAAAAATATTTACGCTTTTCAAATTAAAAGTTCCACCACGCTTATTGTTTTTAATCTTGGAAGTGATGAAAGTTTGTGTTTTCTACATGTCGTGTTCAGGCGGCAGGAAATCACAGCGTGTTACACATATAAATGAGGGGTTAGAATGACAGTCAATATTTAGTAATTTGAGAAATTAAGGGTTTTGTGAAACTTTTCGAATTGCCGCTGCATTAAGTGGTTCATTTTGTTTTACCTTCTAGGGACTCCCTAAGTGAACTACGACTTATCTGACTGTCACTGAATAGAAATTAATGTACGTTCAAAGAAAATATGGTTATCTAGATTTTTAAAATTTTTTAGTTTTTGAATATTAATAAGAAAGTTTAAGGCATTCTTCCGAAAAGATTTCAGAAAAGACTTTTTTATTCATTGTACGAGGATGAAATATTATGGATGAAATGTTATGGAAATTTGCCGATCGCTTCTCAAACGTCCAAATTAGTGGGGTTCCACTGTATTTGGTAATTTGAGAAGTGAAGGCTTTTGTGAAACTTGCCGTACTGCCCTTGCATTAAGTGGTCTAACTTCTTTTACCTTCCAGCGACTCCCTAAGTGAACTATGACTTATTTGACTGTCACACTTAATATAAATTAATATACGTTCAAAGAAATTATGGTTATCTAGAATTTTCAAAATTTTGACTTACTCCACTGTCATTATAAAACCCTCAAATATAGTCGACCCTTTGTATACCACAAATTCCTCTCAAGAACCTATGTAAAAAGAATTTTTTAGCAGTTAATCTTCTTCTGACACAAAATTTCTATCGATATTTTTCAATTAAAAATAGCGCATTTCTAATCCAAATCAATATAAAAATATAAAAATATAGCGAGCACGCTTGTTGACGTCAAACAACGAGTCGCTCCCAATTGGCTACTGGGTGAAATGTGTAGCTCAACTTTTAGATATAGTAATCTTGCCCAGAACAGCCTGAATATGAGGAATAAGATTAAAATCTTATCATTTCCCAAGTATCGTAGAGAATAACTACAGCAAGAGATTTTCGGGAACCGCAGATGTTCCTTTTTATAGGATGTTGGGGAATTCCTTCGGTTACCTTCTCAATTGGCCTCTTAGGAGGATTATAAATGATGACAAAGAAAGTTCTTATGGTTTTACATATTGATATATATGTACATATATATGTGTTTGTGTGTGTGCGCGTACGTATGTATATAAATCATAAAATTAACTTGGCACCAGAACTAAATAAATAGTCGAAACTATTTACTGTTTAACGAAAAAAGAATTATATTACATAATATATACATGGCTTTTGAATATTTACCAAAAGGAAGGAGTTACGTTTTTAATATTCTTTAATATAACTTAGAACCGTCAAAATACGTCTTATACTGCCCCGTTCGAAACATCGTCTCTTCAGTCTGTTACCATTTCGCTACCGGAGCATTTTCGAAAAACATCTTTACCGTAACTGTGGATTTACGTGTTTGAACTTACGCAGAAACTGTCTACTGCTGCTGCACTTATAAATAATACGCTATATAACACGTTCCTATATGTATGTTTCCTTCTGCGTACCAGTCTGTTAACAACAATAAAGATCGTTTGAAATTTCTGCTTTATCACTAGAACTACCGGAAGTTTTTTAAAACTATTTCACACCAGAAATTTAATTTTAAACTACTTAATTTATTCATTTAACGTATTTCTGTGATTTTTATATTTAATTTATTTTAAAATGAAATTTCTGGTTCGAATCGGAGTATATTAATTTCGTAATCATCAAAATGACTGCTCGTGGTAGTTCTAGTGTTAAATTTATTACTGCCAATATCCGCGTTGTTGTCAGCACTCTTGTATATTATTTTTTTTAACGCGATCTTAACTTTCCTGTTTACGGCCCTTAGCCGGTTTTTCGGTGTTTAGTTCTAGAAGAACTATAGCTAGTGCCGCTGTGGCGCGGACGAATAAGCTCGGTTCCCATAAGATCACCGAAAGTGAAGCAGCATCGATCATGTTCAGTGCTTGGAAGGGTGACAACCTCTCTCGGCTGCGGCTGCTCTGGGACCGTGTACATTAATGGGAGCTGGTGCACGTAAAATCAATTCGTGGCTCTAATGTCCTCCAAATTTAGAATAAGCGTTACCTCTGGGGGTGCCAATCGAGTTGTAGGTCTCTTATCTGGAATTGGTTCAGAATTAAGAGTCCAGCTCTTCTGGACGGGGCTTGTGAGTGATTAAGCCATTTGGTAGGCCTCCCCATCCAGCTGACTCTTGAAGACCTATAGCTTGTAACCACTGGTGCTAGTTTGTAATAAACGTCTGAGTTCGTACGTGACTAGTGGGAATGGGTATGAGCCTCCCTTTGAGACTCTGTCCCAACGCGTCTGGAATGGAGACAAATTTGGTCAACATCTAGTCTTAGAACTTTGGTGAATCTGTCTCCCTTAGGCAATCAATTGATATCATAGAGGCCTATTTCTAATATATTTAAAATATTTTAAAACGTGGAAAGTAAGTGATATACATTTGCTGGACAATTTCTTGTGTATTCTTCTATATCTAAATATTTTGCCCCTGAAAGTATTAAATGCATGTGAGGTAAATAAGAATTTACCTTTAATACAAGTCACAGATAAATCATCCAATAGACAGGTTGATAGGATTTTTTCTCAAATTTTGGCATATTTTGCTTCGATAATGAAAACAAAGAAGAACTTAACACTTAACTGCTGCTACCGGTCTCATAGACCGCTTCTTTTTCCTATTTTCCTTCTTTTTCCTAACAGTTTACTTGTAACTTTCAATTTACAATGAAAAAAATCTATGTACAAAGTTTAGTACAAAAACAATGCCCTGGGAGTTAATTGAGCCTTTTCTTCATCTTTGGATCAAGCGATCTCAAAGAGCCTCACAGTAGCTAAGCAGTAATTTGAAGTTACCGTACAGCTGCTATAAGCGGTCACGGAGAGCACTGTATCGAAAGATGAGTACAGGCTCGATTAACTCTTACAATGTTTTCTTCCGCACTAATATTTATATACAGGCTTTTTATAATTAAAATTCACCTATTCAGAACTCCTAAGGCTCCAAACGAAACCAAATTTATCTATATCTGCAGTTAAACTGAAAGTTACAAGTTTCAAACTGAGGAAACCGATAAAAGCAGTAGTCTGTGAGATCGCTAACAGCAGTTAAATGTTAAATGATATTCCATTTTATGGTCTTGTGGTGTGGAAAATTAAAAGTTTCGAAGAATTTATGTGGAATATAAATGCCAGTGAGATGAGATAAATAGGAATTTACGTATCTTACCAGAACGGCGCTTTTCATGAAAAAAAAATGGATTTTTAATTCTCCAATACAAATAGAATTTGTGGATTTATGAATACAAATTGAATCTTTGAAAATCAATTGATTTCGGTTTTTATCCTAGCGCAAAATAAATTGTCTTCTTGCTTATTTGAGTAATGTTGTATTTGCGCTAAGAAACGTCATTTCAGATTTTGCTTGGAGGAAGCAAAGTTCTTTAGTTGAGTATAATAAATAATAATGTTTGTTTTAATTCTTCTTGCATTTATTTTCCATACATATTTTCAGCAGAATATTTTTATTGTCTTAATTTATTTACATGCAATCTATACTAATAGAAGAAAGTTTCACTATGTGTGTGTGTGCGCCTGTTGGAAAAGTCTAGGAAAATCTAGCGGGCACAGAGATATGAAAATTTGTATTATAATAGATTTTAAATTTTGTAAAAAAAAAATGTTGATATATTTATTTTTTGATAAAGTTGACAAAGTTAAATTTATTGGAGACGGTAACATAAGACAAAAATATAGAGATTAATGAAGCGATAAATGGTGTTTTAAACATGAAAGTGCACGTCTTGTTAGCATAGCTTAAAACCTGTTTATTAATATATACTGTAATAAAAGAAAAATGTCTCTTAATGTATAAAAATGTACTATAACCATATACGAAAATCTGCAATAACCGCTTTCGAGTTATCCAAGATTCCGACAAGCGTTTTTTATCTTCAGAAACCTCAGAAATAAAGATATTTTTGAAATTTTAAGAAGCATTTACAAAAAAAAAAGTTGCTTTGGCTGCCACTGTTTTTCGAAAATGTTTCCGAGCTATTTTTATAATGTATTAAACAATTTTCTCAACCCGGAAAATGGCATAAATTCTCAAGTAAAAAATTTCATGCTTAACAAACTTATTTTACTTTCAAACGTGATAAATTAACAGCATTAATATTAATAATAAAATTAATATATTTCTGTTACTCTCATATGCATAAATTAATTACACAATTGAGAATTGATAGAATCTTGAAAATCTATATTTGGTTTAGGAAAACTGATTAATATACTATAAAATCTACTCGGAAATGTTTTCGAAAAACAGTGCCAGGAAAAGGAAGTTTGTTTTATTAACGCTTCTTTAAATCTCGTAAATATGTTGGTTTCAAAGGTTTCTAAAGTTAAAAAACGGTTTTCGGAGTCGTGGGTACCATGGAAGAGGTTATTATATCTTTTCGTCTTTGGTCAAATTGTATTTTCATAGATAAACTGTTATACCTTTTTTTTTTCAATTTAGTGAATATGATATATTCAAATAGTTAAAAAAAATATTTAAATAATATAGTTCATTGACCAATATATAAGTATAAAAGAAACATTTTAAAAGTATGTATATTAGAAAAAATATAAAATACCTCTGTATTCTGTTCTAAGACGCTAATTCCTAATGAGAACATACATTACCAAGCTGACGTAATATTTTCTCAAATTTTGTTCTTTTGAAATTGCTTTCGATAATAATAATAATTAAAAGAACTAACAAAAGCATCTTAAACGGCATTGCGTTTTAAGGTCTTGGAGTGTGGAAAATTTAAGAGTTTTGAAAGTATTCGTGTGGGAGGTAAATCCATGGGAAGTAAATAAGAATTTACCTCGTTCAGCAAAACGGCGCTTTTCATGATAAAATGGATTTTGAATTCTCGAATACAAATTGAATTTACGAATTCATGAATACAAATTGTATCTTGTAATATCTATGATTTCGGACTTTGTCTAGTGTAAAATAAATTGTCTCGTTTATTTACATAATATTGTATTTGCGCATGGAATTTCTAATGCGAGTGTTTATGTATTACTCTAATATATTGGAAAACGTAATTTTCAAAGATAAAACCTACTTTAAGAGGTTATTTCGTACTTTATCGTATTTTATCTTGGGCGCATTTGTGTGATAATGGCTTGGTACATTTGAGTGGTTTTATGAAAACCTTTTTTTTAATTAACCACATCCACTTTTAATCCCATTATTACGATTATCGCTCATTTTGATACACAGTAGATAATCTTATGTTACAATTTTTCATGTGCATCTGCCTAAATACCTATACACGAAAGGACAATGACTATTTTAAAATCTTAAAGCAGTAATCTGCTGTGTATATTGTACGATATCTAAAGTTCGTGACGGTAAGACGGTTACGATAGTTGCGGTTTATAGAAAAGGAAAACAAAAGACAAGGAATGAGATTAAAAGAAAAAAACAAACTTGTTTGTTTGTGTAATGTTGTATTTAAGCATACAATTCCTAACGCGAGTGTTAGAGAAATTATACTTGTACTACGCAAGTGAAAAAATGTAAGTGTTGTATAAGAAAGATTATTTAAAAATGTAAATGGGAAATTTTTAAAAATATTTCGATGCTTTGAATAGGATTTCTAGTACCATGTTTACGTCTAGATTATATTTCTTCAATCAAAACTGGCTGTTAGCTTCACTAAATATAAAGTTTAACGTTTAATTATGTGTGAATATGGAAGACAGGCCAACCCACTATAATCTTATTTTATAAGTAGGGGAGATGGGGGATGAATGGGACAAGGTATGGATGGGACGCTCTCAATATTTCAGGCAATAAACATTTTCTTTAGTTGCTTCCTATCCTCATAGATTTCACTACCATAGTGTGCTTCAGAACCAAAAGCAAGAGCACATGGCTGTTTTCAGTTTTCTTCAAATTTGCATTTCCTGAAAACTCTGCTTAAAAGTAAATTTTTTTTTAATTTGAAGTTACTTAAATATCTTATGCGATATAAACAATTAAGATATGTTGTATTTTTTTATTTAAAGGCTCAATATTGGTAATTAAAATGAATGCATATTAACCATTGTGACAAAATAATTTCTGAGACAAAATAGCTGACAATTGAATATATGCATCATGGGGATGATTGGGACTGCTTCATTCGTCCCTAGAGGATACTGAAAATTTTTTTATTAACTAAATAATACTATATAGGTTGATAAATTAATACTTTATGCTGAATACTGCTTTTCTATGGGATAATTTGGTGATAAAATGGCTATGGACGCAGTGGGACAGAGGTCTGTACAGGCCTGGGACTGTCAGGAAACCCAATATTCTTAAGCCAATTTTCCTGCATGGGACTCAGACCGTGACTAATCTTCTATACTTCCAGTCTGTGTCAGGACCAGGCCTTACTTTTTCTGCAAACTCGGGCCGGGCCGAGCAGGGCCAGACTGTTTTCAGGGCCGAAACCGGCATGGCCTTTTTTCTTGATCCTTGAGCTCGTGCTGCACTAGCATTTTAAATTTTTTTGTTTGCAAAAATAAAGTGATGTTGTACGTACATTAGTTTAACGAATTCTTTAGAAATTAAATTAGGTTTAATAAATTACAGAGAAATATATTTTAAACTTACTTTTCTTCTTTTTAGAGTTTTGAATTGTGATATTCTTTTACCTTCTTTTTCTTTCATTCTAAATTACGATGGTTTCGTTAAAGAAAGATCACTTGAATGCAACTGTCCAAGCTAATTTTTTTAATGAGTGTTTATGTACATAATTAATATTATTGTTATTACGTATTCCATGAATTGTGGACATATAGTGTAAAAATACCACCTATGCATAAATAAGTGGGGGTTTAGGATCATTTTTATTGTAGAATATTATTGTTTCCGAAATATCTACCTGTTCGAGAGAAATTTAGTCAGGCATACCCGGGTCAGGTACTTCTAGACTGCATAAAGGACCGGAACGGTTTCAGGTCGAAATATTACATTTTATATCGGGCTGTGTCAGGCCGTGATCGGGCCTGAAAATTTCAGTCTATGCAGACCTATACTGTGCGATGTATAGCTTATTTGGAATAGAAATCACATCGAAGTTTAAAATTAATGTTCAAAATTAAAATTTTATTACATTATAATTAATTACATACTAAATTGATATTGCATTCGAAATATTCATTTAAACAACCTCCCATTTATTTAATGTCTTATCCTTTAACAAAAGTATGCATAGAAGCATTTTGAATTTATCTAACAATAGTAATTTCCCTTTTTTATTGCCTCTTAAAATGTTTTTGTTAGAAGAAACAATAACAAATGAGTTCATAAATCTTCAAGAAAAAAACATTTCGTTTACGGTTTACATTGTGAAACATGAATCTTTTGTTAAACACTAAAATTAAATATCCTTTTTCAATCAGTTATATTATACAGTTTAAAAAAAGGGAATAGACTATTTATATAACCTCTTTTTACGTTATCTCTTTTACCCAGTTAACTATTTTTCTAATTAGTGTAACTAACCAGTTAGATGACACATTTAAAAAAAGAAACAAACTTTTTGTAAAAGCTCTTTTTATCTCTTTAATCAGTTAATTAATTTCTGTTATTTGGATTTCTATGCACTTTTGCACAAAAAGGTTAAAGATTGCATCATAATTAAGATGTATAAAAAACACTTCAAAAAGCAATAATTTATGAAAGTGAATTATAACCTGTGTATTAATTAAAAAATATACAATCAGTATAATATATAAATATTTTATACAGGGTGTCCGAAAAGTCTGGAAACGCTCCAATTACTCGAGAAATATATATCAGAGTGAAAAATGGAAAAATCCGTGTTCAATAGTTTAGAAAAATGGCAACTTTGATATCCCTAAATAGATTTTTCAAAACTATTGAACATGCATTTTCCGTTTTTCAATACGATGTATATATTTCTCGAGTTATTCGAGCGTTATTCGAGTACTGTAAAGCACATCTTTATTGTCACTGAAGGAAACGGTAGTAAACGATTTATAAAAGAATGATGCAGAAAAACAAAGCAACAACCATAGATTATGAAACATTTTCCAAAACATTCATAATAATATGACAAAACTTCACCGTTTAATAAGTTGAAATGTGATGTCTATGTAAACAAAATCAAACGAAATTCCCCTCTCGTGGAGACCCAGCCGTTAATCATAGGAACTTTTCTCCACGAGGGGAAATGTTTATTGAAAATTCATATTTTAGAATACAGATGTTGAATATTACATTAGAGATTAAAATTAAGTTAGGACAAAGTTAGTTTTTACAATACTGGTTCAGATCACAACATTTCCTAATATATGTAAAAAAATTATATAAGAAAATGTATAAAACAAAGTAAATAGAAAATTTATAAAAAGAATACTTAATCGTAAAACCACTAGCAATTTTGCATGGCTCTAACATTAAGCTGAAATAGGAACAGCATGAGTACAAAAATGTGATCAGTATGTCAACTATAATATACAAATCTCAAAAACAAAATATATTCTATTTGAAAGTATTTTACAAATGTAGGAGAAAGAGAAATGTTTATTCAGAATGTTGTAAGTATCTTTTATCCTAATTTAAAGGATCAAACAGAACTATATTCAGATTTTTTCTCACTGTGACATTTTTATTGAAATTCAAAATATTTCTCATTAGAAGACAATTAACATATATGTACTGTAGAACCATTCCTGAGCTTTTTTGAGATATGCATGTTGGGGTGGAGCGTTTTCCTACTTCATTAAAAAAATTTGAAAAACGCTTAACACATTTAAAATCCCAATTTCAACAACTATGATCTACAGTTGGATAACTATTTAAATTATTTTGCTGAGCCATGTATTCCACAGATTTGTATATACTTTACATAGTACGCAAAAATTTAGTTCAATTAGAAAACAGTTTAAAAATGCCCTTCAGCAATTTCCGTCAATAAGTGGATATGCACTCGAATTCTTTGATCAGCCTTGTATGTGATCTTTAAAATTTATATACACCAAGTAATGTACACAAAATTATCTTAGTTTAAAAACCCATACCAAAATTGAAAATGTTCCAGAAAGTTCCAGTTATTGCTCATATACAGTAACTGTAACCGAATTCTTTTATGTGTTTTTGTATATGAACGATAAATGCTATGCACATCATAATTTTCAGCAGCATATTTTTGTTCAGCTGAGTCATACATAAGGGTGGCCCAAATGAAAGTGGCATTGCTGTAATAACTCCGCCATTTGAAGTGAAAGATGACTGCGCATGCTCCTATAGAGGGCGCAGAGTGCTGGGAATGCCTGCGATTTCGTCAGATCCCGCCAGATGCGTGTGTGATAGCGTGAGAGCACGTGAAAAGGCATCGTTCGCATCATAGGTGCCTCCAAACGTTGTCAACGCGCGGTCGTGAAATTTTTAGCAGCGGAAAATGTGAGTGCTAGTGAAATCTATCGAATGCAAAATGTGTATGGCACGAAGTGTATGTCACGCAGGTCGGTATCCCGATAGTGTAGGGATTTTCGTAGTGGAAGAAGCAGTACTGACGACATTTCACGACCTGATCAAGCACATCTGTTTATCTCCAGGGAAGCAATTGAAGATGTGGACCGTCTCGTGAGAATCAATCGGCGAATCACCACTCGAGAAACAGTAGTATCTATGCGCAAAGGAAGTGACCATTAAACCATTTCTCAAACCGACTGTAGTGCCACTTTCATTTGGGCAACCCTTATCTATCAATTTAATGTACAGTGGAACTTCCCTTTAACGAAATCCCTATTTAACGAAGTTTTCTACTTAACGAAATTTTCTGCAGAACTTTGAACAACATTAACATGTAAATTAATCTCCATATTACGAAAAACGTATTCTATGTAACGAAGTTTACTACACTTTCATGCTCGTATTCAAACGGAGAGGTTGCTGTTGGGATGGATATGGATGTATGGATTTATTTCAGCGGATTGTATAAAAATGAACACATTTGAACCATTTAATCAAAACACACACATTTAATCACATTTTAATAAAAAAAAAAGGTGCGCTTTGGTTTTTGTTTACTTCTCTTTGTTATGATTTTTTTTTTTTTTTTTTTTTTTTTTTTTTTTTACATTACTCTAATTAAATTATTCTCATATCTACATTACATGAAAAAATGACTGCCCGAATTAAAATACATTTTTCAAATATTTCCATTTTATGTGTACTTTTCATTTTATGTGGGTTATGTGTATACAGGTTTCATAAATTTAAGTTGAATTCTATTTAACGAATTTTCTTCATAACGAAGTATTTGAGTGCAACGATGAGACTTCGTTAAATGGAAGTTTCACTGTATTTGAAATAGTGTAATATTATTAATATACAATGCAAACAAATTTTTCCGGCAGACCATAATGCAACATTGTTCTTTTGAGCACCCTTGTAAACAAACTATAAATGCTACTCAATTTTAATATCGAACAAGACATGGAAAATAGCAATAACATATTTTAAGTATATAGGAAGCCGAGTATATTTACGCAAGTTACAGCATGGAAAAGAAAACAGACAGACAAACAGACAAACCGGATTCATAATTTTTTTTAAAAATATGTTACAAATGAGTTGTTGTTAAGCAAATAACTTTTAAGGGATCAAAAGTAGAGCTTTGACACAATAGTAGTAAATTCTTCTCCTTTATTACAATCCATGTCGTGTAACTTACGGTTACGCCCAGTACTTGCAAAAAACAGGTTTTATTGTTTTGAATGCGTTATTAAAACAATTGTAACTGCTAGATCAAAAACATTTCACATATTTTGGTAGTGAAACGGGAAGTAGCTGATCACGGATGCACCATACATTTTCACAGCAACTTATAAAAGAAAAGCAACTGAAAAGTCAACATAATAGAGAAATACTTTACACTCAGAAAAAGAAATTGATTAAAACTAGAAAACATGCTTTTTGAGTACATTTTGGTTGTTTTAGCAAAAGTCAAGTAAAAATGAACCATTTTACTTCAATTACCAAAACATTTTTGCTGACGATATAATTTTTTTTTTTTTTGGAATTGCAAAAAAAAAAAAAAATTTTTTTTGTTGATTCAAACAAAATTTTTATTGACCTATATTTAAACAAAAATTTTGTTTAAATATATGTCAATGGAAATTTTGTTTGAATAAACAAAAAAATTTTTTTTGTTGAAAGCCATTTTTTTTTTTTTTTTTTTTTTTTTTTTTTTTTTTTTTTTTTTGCAATTCCAAAAAAATATCGCCAGCAAAAATGTTTTGTTAGTTGAAGTAAAATGGTTCAATTTTGTTTGAATTTTGCTAAAACAACCTAAATGTACTCAAAAAAACATTTTTGTAGTTTTGATCAATTCCTTTTTCTGAGTATAACATTGCTTTATAGGATTGATTTTTTTACTAATTGTTACGTTACTAGTGAGCAGAAAGAAGCACAGAAGGATTTAAGATTCTCAAGTTTTTAAAACTTTTTATGTTAAAGAGGGCATAGAAGGGAAACACACATTTCATGTGAGAGGAAGGATTCCATTAACATCATATAAAAACATAAGTGGAAATCTATCAAAAATATTAAAAGAATGAAAATTGCCTCCCTTAGATTTTTAAAATCAATTTTTTGTGCATAATTTTTTTTTGTATGTGAGGGGGGGGGGGCTTATATTTGGGAATGGAAAAGAAAATCAAAATTGCTTAAAAGTGGAAGTGGGGCTTACTTTCGAGGGGGGGGGGGCTTACTTAGAGAGTCCCAAGGTATTCCTTCAAGGCTCACAGTTTCTACATTGTCACAAAAAATATTGTGAAATTAACCTCTTCCGTTGGATATACTTTTGTACATGTGCTAAAATTATACTAATGAATTTGGGTATATAATTAATGTAAATATTATGACTTTTTTTTCTTCTTCTTTTTCCCACTTTTATTCAAATTGTATGTATGATTTATAATATTCCATTTTAAAAGGTCTTGTTATTCAATATTCTTTCAACGATTGTTCGGGCAAGATATGACATGATGTTTGGAAAAAGCTGGTGTCATATACAGAAAATAATCGTTCTTTGCTTATAAATGCGATTTCCTTGCCCTTGAAAAAGTGAATTACATTATAAGCTTTCATTTGTGTTTATACTCGTGTGGTTTTTATTACATACCTTTTTTTTTTCTTCTTCTTTATTTGAATTAATAATGTTACATTTATTAGGACTACATTTTTAATTTGTAGTTTGACACGGTTCTTTGGTATCGTGATTTCAATGTATATGGTCAGTTTCTTATGTTTCAATGGTTAAATTTTACTTAAAGTTATATATATATATATATATATATAAATTTGGGCCCAATAGTCATGGTCCAGTTGGCTCATGCTTTCATCAGGCACTGGTTACATGAAAAAATATTCATAAGTTCTCAAAGAATTTGTGAATTGCTAGTTAATTTGCATCTATTGTAAGATTGCTAGTTTATTTGCTTCTATTGTAAGGTTTGTTCCTAAATGGTAACAAGATGTTAAGTGATAGTGTCTTTGTCATATGCAGCATCGTTTTCCAAATGCTATTCATCAGATGATGACCTATTGCCAGTGGCGCAGCCAGAATTCGGTTCTAGGGTGAGGGGGGGTTGAGTTTATAATAAAGATGGTCGCCGTTTATATGAATCACCGGTTAATGGAATCCGTCTTTTAAATGAATGAAATCATAATGCTTTTCTCCGCAATTACGTTGGTTATGATTCATTTAAACAGCGTTTACAATATTAGAGTTACAAACTATAAAATGCACCAATGAAATAACACAAAACTGTATTAGATTTATAAAGTGTTTAAAAATGATGAGGGGAAAACTTAAAGATGGAAGAGCACAGTACAGCAAATAATTTTTACATAGAAAATAACAGAGTTGGAATCCATTTGTTCAATCAAAAATACACAAGGTTTCATTACAAGAGAATCACGAATTCTTATTCCTAACTTTAATAATAATGAAGCAATTTTAAAACAAAATTTTCAATAGACTTACTTACCTTGCTTTTTGCCAAATGTAACAAATCATTTAGAACTTTTAGGGCTAGAGTCTTGAAATTTTATATGGATGTTACTTAAAAGACGTAAATGCTCCCCAGAATTTATTTTTTCAATTTGAAATTTAAAAGAATGCAAGAGTAAGAAGCATTCTAAAATTGCGATTTATGTGACAGAATTGGTATGAAAACTTGGAATTTGGCATGATGATTACTTTTATGTAGTAAATGCTTCCTTATAACATTTTTACAAACATTTAAAAATTTAAAAGAACGAAATGAGCTGAAAACTTTCTAAAAGTGTTCTAAATTATGATTTAGTTGAAACTGTTAGTGTTAGAAACTTGAAATTTAGTATAGAGATTACTTTTAAAATGGAAATGCTTGGCATAAAGAATTTATTATAAATGGGAAATTTAAAGGTGTGAAACAGCTAAAATCATTCTAAATTACGATTTATTTAGAACCTCACGTCATATCGGGCGTTTCGAAGACCATCTTTTTTCAATACTAAGAGTAACTAAACGTCTGTATTTCGACACAATCCATTAAAAGCATCTTGGAAGATCAAAATTACAGCGCCTACAAAAATTTGGAAACGCTCTGATGAATAAAAGTATTTTAAAAAATCTGAGAATTTTTCGATGACAATGAAAAAAGAAAGTTGGGTATTTTGGCGTGGGTTTGCTCGGCGTCGGCTCTTGTTTTCAGTATTAAATGTGATTTAGTCTTTTTTGACGTGATTCTGTGTTTCTGTAACTCTGTTCTCTTCGACTTTAGTCAAAGACTTAGACTTTTTTCACGGAATTTTAAAGAGGGGTTGGATACAGTTATATTTACAATCGAATAAAATTTCAGAGAGTTCGGACAGTAACTTTTTTGTGTTGTTATTTTAAAAGACACGTCGCAAAAAAAAAAAAAAAAAAAAAAAAAAAAAAAAAAAAGACGCGAGAAGAAAGCACTTTTTACAGCTAGATATCAATATTTTTCCACGGTCTGTAAAACCATTATATTTATAACCATGGCTTTGCAAATTTGATAAAATCTGGTAGCCAGAAAAAAATTCTAGTTACCAGTAAAAAAATATAACCTGCTCCCCTCCGAAGTCACTAATTTTCAAAAGCACAAAAGTTTTTTATCAATTAATTGAAAAAAAATAATAAGCCTATTGTAGGATTATTAGTTACATAGTTTAGAACAGTTACATCATTTAAAAAGATGGTATAAACAAAGTTTTCTAATGAAATTTATCAAAATTATTTATCTATGAAAAAAAATGTAAAGGCTGCATTAACCGGTATGTTCAGGAAATGCTGATTGCCGAAGGTTTCAAATGTCTGGATAAGTGAGTGCTGCAAAATCTATATCTGATGAGGGGGGCATGGATGAAACAGTGAAGCAGGAATACAATTTCTGCCTATTTTCGTGTCGAAGTCAGTCATATAATTATTTTTTATTAATTTAAAATTTGCATTTGTTAAACTTATTTTTACCTAATTAAAATTGCCGAAAATGAGAAAAAATGCCATTTATGGTCCTTTCTTAGGTCAATTTTTGTACAAAAAATTATAATAATAATAAAAAAAAAATCGGGTTAAATAACTTCGTGGCTAGATAGAAAAACTAAGTCGCCAGTGGCGACCTGCCGACTGCATTTGTCAAGACCTGTTTATAACTGATGAAAAATTTATAGAATTCAGACAACTGGGGTTATTTTTTTTAAAACTATGAAACGAGAGACCCTTACGAGGAAAAAAAAAACAAAAAAAACAAGAAGGTGTCTCTTAAAAATGCTTTCCTGTCTAATAATCAATATTTTTTAGTGAAAATTTCATTTAAAAATATAAAATTGATATAAGATATATAATCATACAAATTTGAGGTAATTGTCATGATCCCAGGCACCGCCGGACGGGTCAGCTAGCATAATTTTAATGACATGCAGATAGCATTCGTTAAAATGTAATAAGTGTAAATCAATGCATAACTAATATATTGCTGATCAATTTAAATTAATGCATGGTTAGCGTAAAATTGTGTGTAATTATAGATAGTATTTTTCTAAAAAAACGCATTTAACGCCTTTTTTTTTCAAAATCCATACTCACAGGCAGGGCTTAACGTCTAGGAAAAAAAGAGTACCGGAGCTCATACATATACGCTATAAGCAAGAACCCAAAGGCTCTCATCCTGTGAAGAAACATATCGGAGACTTGAGGACTCCATGGAAAAAAATATTTTATTTGAATAAAGATAATTGAAAAAATGAGGCGGTCCCCCAGCACTCAAAACGTCTATATAAATCACATCATGAAAACTCAAAATCGAATGCCTTTTTTTGAGATGCCACAAATTTATCCGTGTCGACCATTGGGTACAGAAGTAAATTCGTTAGGGAGAAACACATTCTAATTTTTTTGAACGCAAACCGCCAAACCAAATTACCATATCAGCATTTTTATAACAACAGAAAACTAACTGTCCGAACTTAACATCTGCAGCAATTTTAGCATGCAGATGTATCGAGAAATAGACGTTGCATTTTATCTTTCTTTCTTTATTGTGTGATCCAAAATGTATGCACTAGGAAGGCACGCAGATGCCAAACTGAAAATGATTTCATTTCTCATATGAAAACCGCAAGCACACACGAAAGAAAGAATTTAGACATGTACTGAAAAAGGATTACTTCAAGCTGCGATAAAAGAGTTTAAGAATTATTGAATTTTAAATAGAAAGGAAAGAGATTTTCTTTTCACAGAAGCGCGATAGAATTAAAAATAGCTAATAAAGGAACCACAACTAATTTATAAAATTTTAACGATAAATATATGAATTTCCATCATAAGCAAGACGTCGTTGCTACATTACCAGCAAATGAAATATAGTCTTTAAATTTGTGTACAGATACAGACCCCCTACGAAACAAATGATTCGAAAGAAACACCGATTGCAAAAATCTGCTCATAACCGAAAAGAAGCTTTTTATAACTTTAAGTACTTTTTTTAAATTCTTACTTTTGCAAAGATTTTTTTCCTGGGTACGCACATAGCTTGGTCTTAGATATAACTGAGAGCAAAAAATGCAAAAAAGGCCGCTTGGAACTGAGAGAGACTTACAAAGTGTATGTTTTTTTTTTTTCTGTGGAATTCGATGATCTGTTATTGTTTCGAACGTGGAACAAAGACAGAAATGCAATTAAGAAACAGACCACTGTATACTATATAACTCAAAGCGTCTGTGTGAGAGTATATGACCCATCTTTTACTATAAGACGTCTCGACAAAGTGACGCAGTCCAAAAATCAAGTTTTGACTTAACCTATGCGTGTAATATGCGCTTTCACTGTTTTAAGTAGAATTTTAATTTGAACCACATTTAATTTAATCACATTGGATTGAATCACATCCGTTTAATTGAATCACATTGTTGAATATAATTTGATTTAAGAAAGCGGTGGATTCTGCCAAAGCGGAAAGGCCAAAAAACTTAATTTTAACTTTAGTAGTTCTGATTCATATAGGCGGCAATTATAGTAATTTTTTTAGCTTTGGGAGGGGTTTTAACCCCCAACCTCCCCCCCCTCTTGGCTGCGCCACTTCCTACTGCTGAAGGAACCATCGGGGTGATTATGAAGGTTGTGCACCCCTACTTGATATCCACATTTTATGACAGAATATGTTAAGAAATACAATTTAGAATAATATGTTTCGCCTCCTCTCCATCTTCATTCATGAAAACAGAATTTTTTTTCATAACTGGCAATCTTTAAAGCAAAATTTACTCCTTCAAATAAAGTCAAGGAGTATTTTCACTGTTTGAATTTAATTCTTCAACAGAACTGAATACGTTGACTGGGAAGGAAGGAACCTAGGAGGCTAAAACTACGCTTCCGAAATTTATGTTTTTTTATCTGATTGTAGACTTAGATGCCCACCCCCCTGTCACACCTCCTCGAAACAAAATTCTACTGATCGTGGCCCTCGACAACCCAGTCATTTTTGTAAATGGACCTTCGCTTAAAAAGGTTGCGCACCCCTACTTTATATGAAAAAATTCTGGGACCAAGATATATCGACGTACATTTGATAATTATGTAAAACAGGAAAACTTATTAAAAGTGCTTCATGGCATCTTTTTAAATTGTGAAAAATGTTTCAGAAAGAACCATTTAAAAAAAAAAAAGGAAACTAATCCATGTAAAATAGAAGAATTTCAATTTCGTACCTTAAATTAAAATTGACACTATATTGACACTAAAATATATTGACACTAAAATATATTGACACAAAATATTGACACTAAAAAGGATGTGAATTACTTTTCACTTTGCTAAACAGCGTACAACCAACAGAGTGAAAAATGTGTCCAGACTGGGGATCGAACTCATAAACACTGGGTTGGATCCCCAGTCTGAACACATTTTTCAGTCTGTTGATTGTACTCTGTTTAGAAAAATGATAATTAATTCACATCCTTTGTAGTGTCATTTAAAGATTTATGGCGTAGTGTCAGTCCTGCTGAAAATTTTATTCGAAATTTAGATACTTTAACATTGTTTTATATGAAAAAATTCTGGGACCAAGCTATATCGACGTATATTCGATAATTATATACAACAAAAAAACTTATTAAAAATACTTCATTGCATCAATTTAAATTGCGAAATTTTTTTTCAGAAAGTACCAATTTAAAAATAAAGGAAAAAAATCCATGTAAAATAGAAGACTTTCAATTTCGTATCTTAAATTAAAATTTTAATTAAAATCCTAGAAGTTAAACATTCAAATAAATATATGACACGTTATTGTGTAATGTTCGGTTTTCATTTCATATTAATAAATTTCTTCTTCTACGAAAAATTATAATTTAAGGAAAACATTCCAAGTGTCATTTTACGCGGTACCAGTTTTGATTACTTCACAAGGATAATTACTTTCAGCAAACTCAAACATACATTATGTGGCTTATGGATACTCGTTAGAATTTCCAAGGTGTATGGCACTACTACTTAAGATTAGAAAGTTTTCCTTAAAATGTTTTTCTTGAGATGAAAAAACTATCAGTTAATCGCAGAATTTGAAATATTTTTTTGTCATTAAATAAAGCGAAACTTTCTGTTCAAAAATTCAGGTAGAATTGTACGCACTCTACTATCGTTCAATTTTTAAACCACTTTCATGCAAAATATCCATGGTGAATTCATTATCTCCATACTTACAAAATCCTTTTCTCACTGATATACTTACATCAATTTTACATACAAACATCCAGTGGCGCAGCCAAGGGGGGGGGGGGGGGGGTTGGGGGTTAAAACACCCCCCAGAGCTAAAAAAATTACTATAATTGCCGCTTATATGAATCAAAACTACTAAAGTTAAAATTAAGTTTTTTGGCCTTTCCGCCTTGGCAGAATCCACCGCTTTTTTAAATCAAATTCTATTCAACAATGTGATTCAATTAAATGGCGAAAATTCTACTTAAAACTGTGAAAGCGCATATTACACGCATAGGTTATGTCAAAACTTGGTTTTTGGACTGCGTCACTTTGTCGAGACATCTTATAGTACAAGATGGGTCATATACTCTCACACAGACGCTTTGAGTTATATAGTATACAGTGGTCTGTTTCTTAATTGCATTTCTGTCTTTGTTCCACGTTTGAAACAATAACAGATCATCGAATTCCAGAGAAAAAAAAACATACACTTTGTAAGTCTCTCTCAGTTTCAAGCGACTTTTTTTGCGTTTTTTGCTCTCAGTTATATCTAAGACCAAGCTATGTGCGTACCCAGGGAAAAAATCTTTGCAAAAGTAAGAATTTTAAAAAAGTACTTAAAGTCATAAAAAGCTATTTTTCGATTATGAGCAGATTTTTGCAATCGGTGTTTCTTTCGAATCATTTGTTTCGTAGGGGGTCTGTACACAAATTTAAAGACTATATTTCATTTGTTGGTAATGTAGCAACGACGTCTTGCTTATGATGGAGATTCATATATTTATCGTTAAAATTTTATAAATTAGTTGTGGTTCCTCTTTTAGCTATTTTTAATTCTATCGCGCTTCTGTGAAAAGAAAATCTCTTTCCTTTCTATTTAAAATTCAACAATTCTTAAACTTTTTTATTGCAGCTTGAAGTGATCCTTTCTCAATTAATATACATGTCTAAATTCTTTCTTTCGTATGTGCTTGCGGTTTTCATATGAGAAATGAAATCATTTTCAGTTTGGCATCTGCGTGCTTTCCTAAAGCATACATTTTGGATCACAGAATAAATAAAGAAAGATAAAATGCAACGTCTATTTCTCGATACATCTGCATGCTAAAATTCCTGCAGATGTTAAGTTCGGAAAGTTAGTTTTCTGTTGTTATAAAGATGCTGATATATGGTAATCTGGTTTGGCGGTTTGCGTTCAAAAAAATTAGAATGTGCTTCTCCCTAACGAATTTTCTTCTGTACCCTTTGGGTCGACGCGATAAATTTGTGGCATCTGAAAAAAAGGCATTCGATTTTGAGTTTTCATGATGTGAAGATATAGACGTTCTGAGTGCTGGGGGACCGCCTCATTTTTTCAATTATCTTTCTTCAAATAAAATATTTTTTTTCATGGAAGCCTCAAGTCTCCGATATGTTTCTTCACAGGATGAGAGCCTTCGGGTTCTTGCTTATAGCGTATATGTATGATCTCCGGTACTCTTTTTTCCTAAAATTTAAGACCTGCCTGTGAGTATGGATTTTGAAAAAAAAAGGCGTTAAATGCGTTTTTTTTAGAAAAATACTATCTATAATTACACACAATTTTACGCTAACCATGCATTAATTTAAATTGATCAGCAATGTATTAGTTATGCATTGATTTACACTTATTACATTTTAACGAATGCTATCTGCATGTCATTAAAATTATACTAGCTGACCCGTCCGGCGGTGCCTGGGCGCATGATAATTACCTCAAATTTGTATGATTATATATCTTATATCAATTTTATATTTTTAAATGAAATTTTCACTAAAAAATATTGATTATTAGACAGGAAAGCATTTTTAAAAGACACATTCTTGTTTTTTTTGTTTTGTTTTTTTCCTCGTAAGGGTCTCTCGTTTCATAGTTTTAAAAAAAATAACCCCAGTTGTCTGAATTCTATAAATTTTTCATCAGTTATAAACAGGTCTTGACAAATGCAGTCGGCAGGTCGCCACTGGCGACTTAGTTTTTCTATCTAGCCACGAAGTTATTAACCCCATTTTTAAAAATTATTATTATAATTTTTTGTACAAAAATTAACCTAAGAAAGGACCATAAATGGCATTTTTTCTCATTTTCGGCAATTTTAATTAGGTAAAAATAAGTTTAACAAATGCAAATTTTAAATTAATAAAAAATAATTATATGACTGACTTCGACACGAGAATAGGCAGAAATTGTTTTCCTGCTTCACTGTTTCATCCATGCCCCCCTCATCAGATATAGATTTTGCAGCACTCACTTATCCAGACATTTGAAACCTTCGGCAATCAGCATTTCCTGAACATACCGGTTAATGCAGCCTTTACATTTTTTTTCATAGATAAATAATTTTGATAAATTTCATTAGAAAACTTTGTTTATACCATCTTTTTAAATGATGTAACTGTTCTAAACTATGTAACTAATAATCCTACAATAGGCTTATTATTTTTTTCAATTAATTGATAAAAAACTTTTGTGCTTTTGAAAATTAGTGACTTCGGAGGGGAGCAGGTTATATTTTTTTACTGGTAACTAGAATTTTTTTACTGGCTACCAGATTTTATCAAATTTGCAAAGCCATGGTTATAAATATAATGGCTTTACAGACCGTGGAAAAATATTGAAATGCTTTCTTCTCACGTCTTTTTTTTTTTGGGGGGGGGGGGGGACGTGTCCTTTAAAATAACAACACAAAAAAGTTACTGTGCGAACTCTCTGAAATTTTATTCGATTGCAAATATAACTGTATCCAACCCCTCTTTAAAATTCCGTGAAAAAAGTCTAAGTCTTTGACTAAAGTCGAAGAGAACAGAGTCACAGAGTCACGTCAAAAAATAATAAATCACATTTAATACTGAAAACATGAGCCGACGCCGAGCAAACTCACGCCAAAATACCAAACTTTCTTTTTGCATTGTCATCGAAAAATTCTCAGATTTTTTTAAATACTTTTATTCATCAGAGTGTTTTCAAATTTTTGTAGGCGCTGTAATTTTGATCTTCCAAGATGCTTTTAATGGATTGTGTCGAAATACAGACGCTTAGTTACTTTTAGCATAGAAAAAAGATCATCTTCGAAAGGCCCGATATGACGTGAGGTTCTAAATAAATCGTAATTTAGAATGCTTTCAGCTGTTTCACACCTTTAAATTTACCATTTATAGTAAATTCTTTATGCCAAGCATTTCCATCTTAAAAGTAATCTCTATACTAAATTTCAAGTTTCTAACACTAACAGTTTCAACTAAGTCATAATTTAGAACACTTTTAGAAAGTTTTCAGCTCATTTCGTCCTTTTAAATTTTTAAATGTTTTTAAAAATGTTATAAGGAAGCATTTACTACATAAAAGTAATCATCATGCCAAATTCCAAGTTTTCATACCAATTGTGTCACATAAATCGCAATTTTAGAATGCTTCTTACTCTTGCATTCTTTTAAATTTCGAATTGAAAAAATAAATTCTGGGGAGCATTTACGTCTTTTAAGTAACATCCATATAAAATTTCAAGTCTCTAGCCCTAAAAGTTCTAAATGACTTGTTACATTTGGCCAAAAGCAAGGTAAGTAAGTCTATTGAAAATTTTGTTAAAATTGCTTCATTATTATTAAAGTTAGGAATAAGAATTCGTGATTCTCTTGTAATGAAACCTTGTGTATTTTTGATTGAACAAATGGATTCCAACTCTGTTATTTTCTATGTAAAAATTATTTGCTGTAGTGTGTTCTTCCATCTTTAAGTTTTCCCCTCATCATTTTTAAACACTTTATAAATCTAACATAGTTTTGTGTTATTTCATTGGTGCATTTTATAGTTTGTAACTCTAATATTGTAAACGCTGTTTAAATGAATCATAACCAACTTAATTGCGGAGAAAAGCATTATGATTTCATTCATTTAAAAGACTGATTCCATTAACCGATGATTCATATAACCGGCGACCATCTTTATTATAAACTCAAAAACCCCCCTAGAACCGAATTCTGGCTGCGCCACTGCAAACATCTATCACGTAGTTAATTTGTTAATGTAAGAAGTCATGTTCTTCAAACATTTGTAACTTCAAAGGTAAATCCTTCTTTCTGTCCAAGTATGATCTTATGAATGAATTAAACTGTCACCGTAAAAGATAAACTCACTCATACTTTAATAAATGACTTATTAAATTCAAAATTAAATTTAGGATGATGAAACTTAAAATTGCAGTAAATTAGTTGCCTTTCAGTAGTAATTATCCTTTTTTCATCTTTAGAAAATAAACTTGCTAAAATTTTGCTAGAGAGCAATTAATACAGGTATTTTAAATTTAGCTATTCGGTGAACTTGAAAGATAAATAAGTCAAAGTTAATTTTTTTCTGCATTAGAATACAAGTAAATTTTGTGCAATATGCTCTAAGTTGTAAAAATCAGCAATAAGCGATCTTTAAATAGTTTTAAGAATGCATTTAAGATCATTAAAAGTAAACTGTAAAGAAGGACAAATATTTCTGAATCTACTAAAATGTAATAACTAGGAGCAAAAATACATAATAACCTCTTCCGAGTTACTCATGATTCCTGAAAGCGTCTTTTATCAGTAGAAACCTCAGAAACTAATCTATTTGTGAAATTTTTAAAATCATCTATAAAAACAAAGTTTCTTTTGCTGCCACTGATTTTCGGAAACGTTTTGAAGTAGTTTTTGTAGTGTGTTCATCAATATCTTCCACCCAGAATGTCGGTTTTTTGGATTCTATTAATTCGCAATTAAACATTTTCAGATGCGTAATTGAATTTATACACATGCAAGAATATAAAAAAATAGTATTAATTTTAACATTAATGCAAATGCTGTTAATTCATCATTTGTGTCAGTAAATTAGGTTTGTGGAACATTGAATTGTTCACTTCAGAACTGATAGTATCCGAAAAACCTATATTACGGGATGAGAAAAGTGATTCACAATAAAAGAATATGGGAAACGTTTCCGAAAATCAGTGGCATGGTGGTATCGTTACTGACGATTCAGCAAAATGTTTTTGTCGGAATTCGGGTTGACTTTAATCAGAATTAACGTGTTTGGTTCAGCTACCCGACTCGCGCAGAAGTCTAGTCCAAATAAAAAAATAAAATTTAGTTACCTGATTTTAATTCAGTCATCTTTGAAAAAAAAAAGATAAAGTTTACTTTGTATATTCTTCTAAATAATTCCTTTATTCTTTAGGTAGCTCTTCAGTTAACTTGCATTCACTTCAATTTTTTGAAATAAAACTCTTTATACTCTAAAGCAGAGGTTCCCAAACTGTTTTCTCACACGTACGCCTTGCTTAGACTTTTCATTTATGCGTGCCCCTTCTCGCAGAAACCCATCCCAAAAATATGTTTG
Source organism: Maratus michaelseni (assembly GCA_963931845.1). Classification (NCBI taxonomy): domain Eukaryota; kingdom Metazoa; phylum Arthropoda; class Arachnida; order Araneae; family Salticidae; genus Maratus; species Maratus michaelseni. The sequence goes on along the minus strand of OZ007590.1, from coordinate 405,570,135 downwards.
TTTTCTTTCGTTAGTAATTTCCTTATGCTACTTAACAATGTTAGACGACATACATTGTCATTTGGGCTGTTTTTGTGCACTCCTTAGAAAGCCTGTTTATAACAACTTATCCATTATGAGCCACAAAACGAAAAAAGTCACTTAATACACTAAATATTAGCAAAAGATTTCCAACTAACCACCCACAAAGAAAGATGAAGCTGCGCTCATTAATACACGTTATTGAGTTTATGCTAATGGTGCCAAGTTGAAAACTAAAATGAGAACTTACTTGCAAATAGGGTTTGAATGAAACCGTAGAAACCAGAAGCTTCGATACGATTAATGTTTCACCTAGATATCTCTAGAAATACCAGAAAGAAAAGAACAATAAAAGAAAAGTACGGACACATTCGAAATCGCAAGATAAGAGTGCGATAATCGCAGTAAATTATGAACCGATTACTAAATTTAGGTATTTTTATTCATTTTATCAGATTAGCCTATTTTACTTTTACATAAATATCTTTGTTTGTAAACGCAAAGTTTTGAGTTCCGTTTTACTTACCCATCATACGTAGTACAGGGTAAGTCTTGTAATCGTTTTGAAAATTTAAAATAAAGATTTTACGGATTTACACATTTCAGACACTGGAGATTCCAAAAAAACATATTTTTCCGTCCGTCAGTCTGTGTGTCAGTAAACGCTCTATCACCCGAACAAGTTGAGATAGAGACTTAAAATGTGGTGTGTACTTAATATGTAATAAGGAGAAGAAGCTTATGGAATTTCAATAACCTCGATGATCCGGAACTATTTTTTTCGGACTCTCGAAATATTCGTTCTGATAAAAGGCATATAAAAATTTTCGAAATTGTTTATTTTAAGGAGTGAATATAAAAGACAATAACAAAAAACATAAATTTTGCATAAAGAATGAAATTCATTGGATAATGAGGTGCCAAGATATTTATAATCCCATTTACCACACACACTTTTTCATGACCCTGTATGTCATTCAAATTTCAATTCAAAGATGTATTTTTATTAGAAATGAGACGCTTAATCTGACGCAGTAAACTTTTAGTTAATAGGATTATCAATTTTGGAGTTATAAGGATGTTTCTTTTACGCAATTCAGTAATAGATCATTTAAAGTTGATGACGTCATCAAGCCACGATTTTATTCGAATTGCTGTACATTTAAAAAAAAGTTTACACATGTTTTATTTTCCTATTTTATTTTATGCATATCCATGATGGTTAAGTATTACGGTTAATTTCTGTTTTCACCTTAACTTATTTTTTTCCGCCATTACCAATGTAGTTGTCACATACCACCAGGGGTACGCGTACTCCCGATAGGGAACCGCTGCTCTAAAGTAATATATATTAACATCAATATGTAGAAATAAGTACATTGTTTTGTAAGTCCATATAAATTGGCACTTCCAAAGATAATATACAAAAAGGCATAAAAATATTAATACCTAACTTAATAGTTTTTTTAAAATCTGGAGAGATTTTACTCCTTTCAGAAATTTTTATAGAATAATCTGCATTCAGATAACGTAATCCAAAAGTATCTGATAAAATATGTAACGAAACATATGCAATTTTTTCTCCTACAATATTTCAATGGTAAAGCTAATCTTACGTTATCGGAATCTCAGACAAAATTGGGGTCAAACAAGAGCAACACTGGCAATAATTAATTTCAAGTGTATGAGAATTACAATACATTTTTCACCAAAAAGGGACAATTTTAGTATATTTTAGTACATTTTTCAAAATTGTACAGAGGCTATTTTTTTGACAAATTTGATAAATGATTTTGAAAAATGGAATTATTTTAGAGGAAAACTTTCTTTCAACAACTTATTATTTGTAATTCATATTATTATTGTCTGATGCTTTCAAATTTATTCTTCTATCAAGATGGCGCATTCAAACAAGCTGTGAATCAGAGGATACTTTTTTTTTGTTTTCCGAAAAGAAATATTCTTATTCGGAAGTTTACAATGATTGTAAAGCCCATAGTATAAAAATTTCTAAGTGCAAAATAAACATCAGTATTAATTGGAAAAAGCTATCCCGAAAATCAGTACTTATTCTTAGTAAAAAGACTCAAAATGAGAAAAAATTCATTAAAAAAAGAGCCCATTTCAAGGCTGAAAACGAAGTTTCAGGTAAGGATTTAGGACTGTCTCAAATTTATCTTACAATGGGAAAATAAAAATAAGAATATTGGACAAAAATGTTACAATCAATTCATTATATTATTAAGAGAATGTGTTACATCCGATATTTACAGAAAAAATGCTATTTTCTTTATTTCAACGACTTTTAAAGGGTGAAACTGCATCAAAGCAAAGCTACCACTCATACTTCAAAAACTACCGCTGTATTCGTTGAAAACATTAAAAACTCACACAGCATTTATAACTTTCAACATATTCCTAAGAAGTCACCTGACGTTTCTCTTATGGTTTATTGTGCATTTGGTCTGCTGAAAAGAGCTCTTTCAAAGCGCAAAACCACCATGATTGATCGAATCTGGAAAGTTTTTAAAGAGGCATGGGAAGCAATATCCCTGTACATTTTACAAACAACTTTCTACCATCGAAAGAATTACGCAGGATTAGAATCAAGAAACAAGAATATCATATAGATTATTTGAGAAAGCAATATTCATATTTTAAACGTAATTGTCTAAAAAATGTGCGAACATCCTCTGTATTGCTTTTGATGTTTTTTAAAGTAGATATACTGTCATTTTTCTTTAACAAAGTTAACACATAAATTTCCATTTCATTTCTTCAGTAAAATCTTTTTTTCTTATAATGTGTGAGTGAACACGATAAATCCCAAACGGTACTTCCGCTTGCGCTTCTATAGGTTGAATATGCTAGCCGCAAGAACTGTATATAGATTTTTGCACAAATCGCCCGATGGATTAAGTATTGAATTCATTTTTAGGCCAGCATAAGTAAAAAATGTTGCGGTGATATCATCAAGCATGAGTAGCGCCTCACGTTTCAAAACGGACGATCCAGCGTTCAAATCCAGCCGATTCCACTGTTTCAGAAAATTGAAAAAAAAAAAAAAAATCCCCTTTTTACACTTTATGGACACGTGCACTAGTATTCCAATACTGGAGTGGAGATTTTCTAATTTGTAAAAATCACAAAAAAGGAAACGGAAAGAAAGAAATCAAAGATAGGATGCAAATAAATATAACTTTGAGTCTACAGTTATTGTAAGCTTTAGAGGTAGCAAATTTTCCAATGCGACGCATTTTTAACCCTTGGATATTTCTTGTCTATTGGGTGTTATTTTGCTGAGGTAGAACTGTAAGTCATCCTCAACCACAAAATTTTACCATTTTTATTTAAGAATATTTTTACTAAAGTTAGAGTATTTTAAAATGTCTTTTATTTACATTACTTACTGTTCTGCAGTTTTGAAAGAAAATGTCAACAAGTTATCGAGGTTATTTTCTACTTGAAAATTTTTATCATTCTTTCCAAACAATTTATTTTTACGATTTTTAGAAATACAATAATGGCTTGTGTCCTGAATGGTTCATTTTCTATACCGTTCACTGTATTTTTTTTTCTAATTATGTGTGTAATGTTTTTGCGATAATTTCTGGAAATTGAAGGTATGTACATTATTTACATTATTTCTATCATTTACATTTTAATTTCTTTCGTTTTTTTTAGGTGCATTCGCAATTATATATATACGTAGCATCTATAGTCCTCGTCTGGTCTATCCGTCCGTCTGCATGTAACTGAAGAAACTGCCCAACCGAATGGCTTGAAATTTAATATATATAATCGTTGCAGAATTTTGTCGTGTCATTACAAATTTTACGAAATCAAAACTTAAAAGAGGTATTAATAAAAATTTTATTTATTCTATTAAATCCTATCGTACGTAATGTATATAGTAAAAGCGCAAGTCATGTGACAGAGGAAAATAAATACGGCTAACTACGTATATTTCCAAAGCGGCCATTTTTATTCAAAATTATTTTTTCGAATAAAATTGCATTAAAATTACAGTTTCAGAAAGATCGTTCAAAAAATTTGTTTGCTTGAGAGATGAGTTACACTAAAAAATGCATAGATTCTGAGATAACTTCAGTGAAAATTATGTTGATATCCGAATATCTCAATCTATTAAAGTAAATAAACAAAAGATTCATTCATCGTGAGTCATAGAAATATTAAACCATGGAGATAATCGTTTCCAAAGCAAAATCTCGATGGTGAATTTCACAGTGCTGTCGCGTGTCCAAAAAAAAAAAAAAAAAAAAAAAAAAACCACATCTGTAAACATGGCGTACGTAATAAGGAAATAAAAAGGGATCCTCTTTTCGCTCATAGCAGACGATATAATTTATTTCACTGAAATAATAACGATGATTTTTTTACATTGTAAAACTTGTTATAGCAAGAAACGAACGCACCTCATTTGTCAAGTTTAACGTACAATTTCCAACTTCTTTATACTATACAGTAGATTTTTTTTTTCTAATTATATGTGTAATTTTCTTAGCGATAATTACTGGAAATTGAAGGTATGTACATTATTTGTGTCATTTGCATTTTCATTTATTTCGTTTTTATTTCCACCTTCTGATTACTTGTGTTTATGTCGTGGATTGCAAATCAAACAAACACAATATGACATGAAAATGCTTTATTACAAAACACTTCAATAACATACCACAATCAGTTACAAATGCCAAATATAAAGCCGAATGTCGCTGGATTTTTGTCGTTTTGTCTTTTTTTACAAAGAGATGTGAAACTGAAACCTGGGGAAAAAAAGAAGTTCCGGATATTTTTACCATTTTTCCCTCACGCTTTTATCCAGGCTTGGGACTGGACTAAATCAATGGCAAGTGTTTTAGTGTGCAAAATACTATGCATAAAACACCCCTAAAACAAACGTCTTCGATTTAGGCGGGTTAAAAAATGGTGCCTGACAACAGGCATGACTGTGCTATCACTCATTTGTAATATATATTAATAAAATAAAGTTAAAAAAAAACGTACAAAATACATAAATAAAAAAAATATATACATAATGTAAAAAAAAAAAAAACATAACACTATGTATATATATATATAAATATATGTATACAGTAAACTCTAAGATATCCGCGACCTTAAAATAAAAATAAGATTTAAAGCCACACATCGTTTCAAATGTAAGCAGTGAAATTTACACTTAAGATGTATGAGAAGCAATAATAGATTTTGTTTTTAATTTTTATCCATTTCGTACACATTTAAATATGCAATTCAGGTCAATCTGTCAAAACTCATGCTTTCTATTGAAAAAAGTAAATGACATATAATATATAAACAAATCATCATCAGTCGTTGCTAATATAAACAGTGAAACGTTTCTTTGCAAATATATCTATGTATTATGTAGAAATTAAACACAATCTACAGTTTATGCTGTAATATTTTAGACAAGTATAGACATTCATGAAAGTGATGCAAGACGTGAGTTTTTTGGGGAGCATTGCGCGATGTAGAAACCATGGCATAGATTCGTAAAGCGCAAGTGCCACCGAAGGAATATTCGGTGCACATTGCCGATGAGAATGCCAAGCTTTTATTCTTGTAGCTTAAGTGTCTCCAAATGAATGTTTGTTCCACATTGCCGATAAAAAAATCCATGTCATTTAGTCATTGAACGCAAGCTCTACCGATCGGAGGACCGCAAGATCTACCGATCGGTGAGAATTGCGATGTAGAAGCTCTGTCACATATTCTTGTAGCGCAAGCTCTACCGAAGGAATATTCGGTGAGAATTGCTATGTAGAAGCTCTGTCACATATTCTTGTAGCGCAAGCTCTACCGAAGGAATATTCGGTGAGCATTGCCGATGAAGCTATGGCATATATTATTGTAGCGCAAGTGTCACCAAAGGAATATTTGGTGCACATTGCCGATGAAAATGCCATGGCCACAAGACTTGCAGTGCAAGTTTCACCAAAGAAATATTTGGTGCACAAGCTCAACCCAAGCAATATTCTGTGTCTCGCGTCTCAAACCACTTTCATGAATTACTAATGCTGGGTTTAAATATCACAACATAAACTGTATATAGTGGTTAATTAACATTTGCAATGTTTTGAGAATTTTATAGAACCTTCAAACTGAATTCTAACACATTATCTTTAAAAATATCTATATTTCCTTACATGCATACATTGGATTTGTTAAAAAATTGCAGCCTTTAACCAGTGTATCCCTTATAAAGAGGAGGTGAAAACAAAATAAATAAAATAAAACCTCAAAGAGAAAGGCTAGCACATGTTATATGCTTACCTGCTCTAAGTGGTGTATCAGGTAAAAAAATTCACATTATCTTGAAAGATTACTGCATACATATTTAAATAAATATAAATCTTGATTAATTACTATAAATATAAATTTAGATTGCATTCAATCATATTTAGCTTATTCGCCGCATGTTTAAAATTTAAAATTTGGAATCATAATAGATAAATATATAAAAAAATAAAAATAAAAATAATAGATATAAGAATGTTGCTGGTGGCGAGCGGTAATAAGCATTGTTTCTGTATCATGAAATTTACAGGCATGTAGGGATCTATGCGAGTATTAGGGAGATTATAACAGGGGTCCACTATATAAGTCTCCGGTAAAACATGCACTCTTACAGTGATCTTGAAATAAATTGGAGGCCAGAATGTTGTTGCGGTCTCCGTTCCGCCCAGCATGACTTGTAGTGCAGAATTTTTGAATGGTATCTGCCTTTAACTCGAAATAGAAGACTTTTGGTTCTTAATATGTATTTATTTCCCTGAAGAAAGTGTTTAACTTAACGTATCCAGATTTAAATTTTTAAAAACTGTTGTATTTGGCGTTTTATTATGTTCTTTGAAATATTTTATTTAACATCTAAGTTGTTTTGAAACTTTGCTGGATAATGAACTTTTTAGAAGTGGCAGCATCTGATATTTTTTGTTAATTTTTGAATTATATCGCATTACCAATAGCTTTGTATTAGATCTTCCTGTTAGGCTTCATATATGTAAATATTAGCTGGAACATAAGTGTGCTAAATATAAAAATTAAAAGGGTTTCATAAAGTTCCTGCTATTTTTCCATCAATATATATTGGCTTATGCCAGTAAGTCAGAATACGTTTCATAATACTACATTTAATCTGACTTAATCTATTAATTTTTTTCTGATTTTAGAGGGTTCCCTCCTTCCCACCGCCCTCCATCTCCCGCCTTAGATGATGACTATTTCACTCTCAGATGGTTCATATCTCCGCCCTGTCTTGCGCCCCGGATGTTGGTCGAGGCGAGGGTCGGGGGACTTTTTTTCTGCTTACTGATGGTGATTATGATGATGGTGACTATTCTTTATCTGCTGGAGGTGGTCCTGCACAGCATACACAAGCGGTGAAAAATCTGACGAGGCGAGATTTACGCTTTTTCCACCACGACCGGATGTTTTGGCCGCGGGTTTGCTTTTGAGGGGTGTCCGGACTGGGAGTTTTCGTGGAACTGTTAGCATCAGAAGTAGGAGTTTCAAATTGGTTTATTTCTGCTGAATTCTGTTGAGGCGCAGCGTCCTGATTGTATTTTTTATCTGATAATTTGAGGGATTGCACAATGTTATCACTTTTCACAATATCTAGTTCAGAGAGGCTGAATTCTGTATCTATGTCATTGTAACTTGTTTCTTTATTCGAATCTTGTAATGATGTCATATTAAGTGGAGACACTGTTACAATTTGGCTGCTTTGATTGAGGCAAGGATTGACATTGGTATTAAGTTTTTCAGATGTACTTTCACATGATTGTGAGCTTTTATGGAGACTTGTTGCTATTGCATTATTAAGACGAATAGAAGGATCTTCATCTGTATTGGGTGTTTCACCTGTTGCGCAATTCTGAAGGCTAGAATCGGTTTCTTTTAAATCATCTATTTTTTCATTAGGATTGACTGATTCGGTTATATTGTTTTGAATAGTGTCATCTTCTTCTGTAATTCCTTCAGGTTCAATATGTCTCAATGCATTTTTCTCAAAAATAGAATTGAACTCGTGGACATTCACTGAAATTAAAAAAGAAAAGCATTTTATATCTCTCAATTTAAATTAAACATATAACGTTTATAGCATATCTTATATTCTAATAACAAGAAAACAATCTTGTGCCAACATAATATTCACACAATCAAGAAAACATGTCATGTAACGTTATTTTGCAGCCCTAACTAAGAATTTACTGCGTCGGATTAAGCGTCTCATTTCCAATTAAAATATATATTTGAATTGAAATTTGAATGAAATAAACGATTTTGAAAATTGTTATATACCTTTTATCAGAACGAATATTTCGAGAGTCCGAAAAAAATAGTTTCGGATAATCGAGGTGACTGAAATTCAATAAGCTTCTTCTTATTATTGCATACTAGGTACATACCAAATTTAACGTCTATCTCAATTTGTTCGGGAGATAAAGACGAAGAAATTGAGATTTTTGTGATAAAAATATTATGTTTTTTTAATTTTTAAAATGATTACAAGACTTACCCTTTACTACGTATGATGGGTAAGTAAAAATAGATTAACAGCTATTCATATGTGCCACTACGACACACACTGCGAAATCTTGAGAAATTGAAATCTACAAAAGTTATTTTAAATGCTTAAAAAAGATCATCGAGTTAGTTTACTTTCTCTTTTACATCCATTACAAAAATAGCATTTTCTTTCTTTCATACGTAACATTACGAAGTACTGATCATAATAATAAACAAGAAAGAAAAATGATGTGCCAAGCATAGATTATGAAAACTTTTCAACATATTCACAATACTGTTACAAAACTTTATTCATTTAAAAAAGTGAAAAATGATACCTAAAAGACATTTGAAAACCCAATTTAAGCAATTACCGTTCAAAAATATTCCAATTTTTTTGTAAAGTCCTTTATATGATCTATAGATGTGTATATACACTGCACATTCCACTTCCGTACTTCCGTCAAAATACGGATATGGACTCTAATTCTATTGTTCGACCCTGTGTAGTATCTTTATAATTTTTAAACACCAAGTAATGTGAAACAAATTAGTTAACTTTAAAAACACATACTACAACTGAAAACGCACTTCCAGCAATGACCGCTCATAGACAATAGTGTAACCGATTTCTTTTGTGTGTCCAATACAATGTCATTGTACATCTTAGCCTATAGTAAGCCTCTTGATGTACACTTCAGTGATGTACATCCATTTCAATAGGTTTTAAATAGAATAACATCTTTAAAATGCATTGCAAACGATTTTTCCCTGTAGATCATAGTGTAATGGAATTCTTTTAAGTGTTGCTGTAAATGAACTATAAAGGCTACATACTTCATTTGAAATATCGAACGTGCCATATTAAAACTCAATAACATATATCAATTACATGACAATCCGAGTATATTTCCACGAGTTAGAGCTGGTCTGTCAGACGGATAAACAAACCGAATTCATAAACACTTTTCAGCCATGCTGTGGAAAAGACTTAAAAAGATAAATAAATACCGCCTTTTTAAATTGCGTTGCTGGCGTTAATTTTCAAAATTTACTCGAAATAAATCTTTTTTGAGATTATTTTTTATGCAACTGCCATTTTAAATTCTATATTAACAAAAGACAAATGATTGTGTGTGTGGATGTTGCCAACGGCTAGAGAAACCTAGCGGACATAGAGGTCTGGAAATTTTGGAAAAGATAGACGATGACACGTCCGGATAAAACTGAGGCTCAGATTTTTAATGTTTTGATAATCAGTGAAGACATTAATTAAAAGCCTTAATGAACATCGCATAATGGCCATCGTACAATGGATTATGTCTGTTCCTATCTAAATGAAATTCAGCTTAGTTTCATCTTAATAAAGTAAATAACAAGTTAAGTATACGCTTTAGCAAACAGTTTGCAAGGACATCTGTTTTCTCGAAAGATACTTGCAGTTAACAATATTAGGCAATTTATATTATTAGCGTATGCATTTTATGAATTTCTTTTTTATTCAGAAATTCCGATAGAAGAATTTATAATTTATTTAATCAGAATACGCCTGTCATTAAATCAAACAAAAATCACTATTCAGAATTTCTGATATGATTTAGTAATTCTCTGAGTAAATCTTCTGAGTATTTTCTGAGTAAAAAAGAAATTTCTAAAATGCACGCATACAGGCGTTTATGATGCAAATGGATTATGGAATACTATTCCAAATCTCACCTCTTTTGGTCCATATATCTTCCTGTGGCTCCAGCGAGACATTTTGGAAAGTGCCTCCAAAAAGGGGATGATTCAGCAGTTGTTGGGTGTTCGGGCGTTTCTCTGTAACAATGGTCATGCAGGAAGTTATGAAACTAATGATGTCGTCTGCTTTATCTTTAATGTTTTTGGACGATGGAAAAGTCTTACACATCAACTCTGTAAATCTTTGTTTCTGCGGAAAAAAAAAATGAACGAATAAGTTTACTTAGGTGGATATATCTCTCTTTCCAATACTGAATCAGAAAATTCTTGTAACAATAATATTAGTAGTAAGATTGATCAACAGAGTCATGTCACACAATGAATGGTAAGTAGTCTTGTTTTGACTGCATACCCACATTACGAAACTGAACTTATTCTCTTTCAATCACCCCCAGTTTTCTCGTGATAACGTCAAGTTCATTTTTGGTACTACCTCGATAAATGCAACGGTCTCGAAGAAAGAGTGCGTGAGGTGTGGAGGATATTGCCAGGTGCCTGGAACTGCTGCAACTTCCTCACGAAACTAAAATATTAGCCAATTCTGGCTTCTTAACTATTATTTGCGTGGTTGAGAATTTTCTGCGTAACCGTAAGCTGTGAAGAATATTTAGTTAACGCGCCTCTAATAGCATATAAAACTTTCGGTTGCAATTAAGTTGCGTAAAATAAATTTTTTTGACTTGCATCTCGATTTTTTTCCGGAGCACCTTGGCGCTGTGAACAATGAGCATTGAGAAACGTTCCATCAGGACATTTCAAAGACGGAAAAAAGTTATCAGGGTAGGTGAAGCCCAAGGTTGTCGGCCCACTTCGGCTGGACGATCAAAAGGCACGAACCGGACACCAAATATTCCATAAAATCACAGATCACAAGTTTCTAATGTACATTTTTATACATGTTTCTGGAAAAAACCTTATTTTTCCTTTAAAAATCATTTTTCTGTAACATGTGAAATTCATGGGTGATCAAACATCCAAGACTGCGGCTATATTGTAGAAATACACTAAAAAATTTGGTGTGGCACGATAAAACTTAAATTTTGTTAACCAGTGTAATTAATAAAAAAAAAATTAAAGCTTTGTAATCCAAAAAAAAAAAAAAAAAAAAAAAAAAAAAAAAGGGAATTATACATACAGTTAAAAGTGCTTGATTTATTTTCACACATTTTCAGCTAATTTGTAGGTTTTATGCAACTTAACATTTTTAAAACAGGTAAGTTTTACACATTATAAAATATCTCGCAGACTGATTTAGAAATTGCATTTGTTATGGACCAGATAACGTTGTAATGGCGAACCGTCAACATATATATATACAGAATAGGTATCAATGTAAGCTGCCAAGAACTGTGGATGCGTAGGTGGGCCAAAATCTCATAAGTGGGGTTTGTCTGTCCCCTGTATATCTTTCGGCATTTCTTTACAATGTAAAATCTCATTTAATAGTTAAATGTTTCTCTGTGATTGTTCCACGATTTTTTTTAATTTGTAAAATGGAATTTAAATATATCAAAAGTCATGTCCTCAACCCGTAACTTGATCACTAAAGCAATCAATAAACAATAATAATTTTTTTAACCCTCTCGCTGACAAGCCTGCGTTAATACGCTCACTAAGCTCCAAGGGTTTCACTTTAATACAAGCATTTTTTTAAATTAATATAATTCTACAAATATATAATGCAGTTTTAATGCATTGAGTAATGATTAATATCTCCAAGGTTTACATTAACATATCTAATTAAGTTTTTAATATAATTTTGGAATAATCACATTCTTTTAGCATTTAAAATAAAATACAGAGAAAACAGCATTGCAATTTAGCCCTTTTGCTGGCCAGTCAGAGGGTTTAAAAAAATTAATCAATGCATTTATTATAAATATGAATCACATGAAGCCTAGTAATATAATTTTTATACGAGGGAAATGTGTGGTATTTGTTTTTGTTGGGTTTAAAGTTGTGTCCCTCACTTTTTTTTTTTTATCACTGATGACCTGGTGTATGAACTTCTTCATATTTCCACCAGATGGAAATATGCAGTCATTTTCAGTATTGTTTCCAGTAAAGGAGCACATGTTGTACTTTAAAAGACGCCGGTGCCTGCTGTTTGTTCATATTCTAATACAATAATGTTCACACAATGTTCTGATGTAATAATGTTACGTACCTGTAAACAGTCTTGTAAGACGGGATACACTTGAGCATGCCAGTTCCCCAAAGAACTCCATTTCGATGCTTCCCGCAAAAGAGCCATACCCGAGAATATTTCAAATGCCATGGTGCCTATGGCGAAGATATCAAAACTCTTCCCGTTCACTTCAGGAAGGCCGGATTCTGTCACTCTAACTTGTGGACATCGATAGATGAATGGGCAGCCATATCTGCAATTATAAAAAATCACCCGTTAAAAACCGAAAAAAAAAAACATACCAGCGTTTTCATTACATTTTCTTGTCAAATTGGCAGTATTGTATAGACAGTACAAATGTTAATATATTCTTACTCCCAACTCTAATTAGAATTTCAGCAGACCATTAGAACATATATAGACTTCGGTATTTTGAAATTTTGTAGATTGAACGTTCTAACTTGAGGCTGTTCTCAAATCCCAACTTTATGACAATATTTTTTTAAATTCATTTATGTTCGGAAAAGCATGAAACTGGCATGTGGTCTTCTTTAGAAACTTTGTAATCGAGAAACGTCTTTCATTTTTTGGCAATGACAGAAAATCTTTCAAAAATACTGTCAAAGTCGGCGTTTTGAACCGAATTCCGGTCACGTCAGCATGTAAAAGGTGACAAACGTGTCGTCACGAGACACCAATCGCTTATCACTCGATAGGTATTCTATTGATCAACAAATGAAAAACTCATTTCGATTCCAAATAGCTTCCAAAGTCAGACCTGCCGATTTTATGCCTTTTCGTTTAAAAATGATCTAGAAAATGTGTCAGAAAGTTTCGAGTTGTTGAGCCAACTGGAAAGCAACTTTCAAGATGTCCTCAAATACCGCAGCAATATGGACACGGACAGACACAGTCCGGTTACAGGTGAACCCCTTTTATGACTTACGTCAAGATTTTTAGATATCTATGATCGTGTGCAGTGTAATAATACGTAAATACTAAGATAGTTAATAATTTTAAGTCCTGGAAGCGGGCAATCAGGCACTAAGCTTAATGTGTCTTGAACTCTCAACAGTACCTCACATAGTTCTGAAGTACAGTCGGAGTGTTCATTCTACAAAGATTCTACTTTACCCAAGATTGTCTCAAGTACTTGTCAAAATTTTCTTGATATAATTTTAAACTGGCGTTAGGCATTGAGTTTGAAAGTTCTACTCGTTTATGAAAAAAAAATTACAAATCAAAAATCCTACTAACCTCTGAATGGGTTTCTCAGTTGATGATAGGAAACCGAAATCCGCAATTATGGCCCGCTTGTCTTCAGTAAGCAATACATTATTACACTTCAAGTCGAGATGACACAGATTTTTCTTGTGCAAATATTCAACTGCATCCAAGATATCTTTATTCCAGTGGATAGCTTGATCGAAGGCACCATTTTCGGCCAAGAAAGACGACTTCAGCACAGCTTGTTCTAGATTGATTGGATGTACGGGTGTGATAAATATATATGAGTCGGCAAAGTACACATATTCCGATGACAAGAGTGGAAGAATATGGTCATGATCCAGTGTGGACCACAATTCTGTTTCCCCTTCAGACACATGATGTTTCGAAACGATCTTAACGGCACGATCTTCTTTCGTACTCGAGTGGTTCATTTTCAGCACAGAACCAAACGAGCCGCATCCTAGCTCTTCCACGAAGGCGTAACTCTTTTCTTCCAGATAGAAGATGATCTCAATCAGTTTTTCATAAGTTTTGGTGTCTATAACACCCTCACGATATTTTTGTCGATAATAATCCATTTTAAAGAACACTTTAATCGCTTTTTACGCTTAAAATACTCGAAAAAATTAGATTTAATCGAGAGATAATCAGAAATCCCGCAACTTAATCGAAATCCCTTTTATGATTACGAAGAATTCATTGTTGTTTTTATCAAAGTAAAGAAATCATCAACATTGTTGACTCTTTCAAACATTGTTGGGATTTTTACTGCGTTGTACATTTTTAACAATTAAAAAATTCTCATTATTGTTTTTATTGTTACTTTATAGTTATTTTTAACAGTTTACAATTGTTACATAATCTTTAGCTGTCACCTGTTTTTATTATACCAACTTGTCCCTTCCCCTCTCCCCCACAAGAATTTCAAGCCTTATTTGTTATACGTAAACATTTCTGCTTGGGAGTATATTCCTCCCACGAAAACTTGGCATATGAATAATGCAAAAATTGGCATTATTGTTTTTATAGTTATATTTCAACAATTTATAATTGTTACGTAATCTTTATCTGTCGCCTCTTTTTATTATGCCGACAGCCCTCCTTCCCTCCAAGAACGGCAAATCTTATGAATTATGTTCATCATATTCAATCACGATGCTTATTATACGTAGAGTTTGTGCTTGAAAGCCTTCAACAAAAATTTTTTCTATGAGTAACACAAATTTAAATTTATTTATTCGTTATTTATGGCGCTAATTAGGGGCGTAGATTCCGTGGAATTGTTGGAGCAATTTGATCTATTGGCGCAAAATGAGACAGAGCGAAATAAAGATTTGTAAAAATATTTGCATACTTTATTTCATTATTAATGAAATATTATGGATGGATCGGGACTGTTTTAATAATAAGTATACTCCTATGATATTTTACCTTGTTTCCATCGTGAACAACTTCGACTTAAAACTTGCTTTTATACTCAATTGAAAGAAATCCATTCGCAAAGTTTGTACTTAAATTTATACCATACCGCAGTCTCAAGTAATTTCTTGAGCACTGTTTCAACATACCTGATTTTAATGTTCGAAAATAGTGATAGCTTAAAAGTGACCACTGAGAAATCTGTATTTAAGAAAGAACATTTAAAAACACTGCTTTAAAAATTTTTAGAAATTTGACTAAAAAAACAGTATTTTGAGAAACTGAAAATACATTTTATAAAAGGAAAAGCGAAAAAATTTAAATTTAGAATTTTTTTTCTTTATTGGAAACTAAACATACCTGATATATTTTGTCATTGAAGTTTGCAAAATGCATAATCAGACCTGGATTGGAGCTTATTGTTCTTCTCGCCAGTGGTCAGTAGAGATGAGATGGGCTTAACCCGAGCCCGAGCTCGGACCCGACACGGGATCGGGCTTGATTTTTGTACCAGCCTTCGGGCCCGGGCGTGCTCGGGCTCATTCTTTCTAAAACTGACAATTTTATTTATTCTCTTATAGAAAAAGTAAAAATAACTTTTTTTCCCCTAAAAAAATACATATTTCATTTCAAGTCATTTTAATGTTATTTTAATCAGAATGAATAGAAGGAGAAAAATAAATTTGCTTTTTCTTTTCTAGCATTAGAATGCTACTTTAAAAGAATATTTACGATATTTGTGACGCGACTGACGACTTGGTGATAGAGCACAAATAGGAGAAGATAATTTTTAATTTAAGCTGATTTTTAGGAACACGAAATATTGTTTTAATTAAGGAATGAATTAAAATTTACGACATACACCTTTTATACGGAATAGAAAACGTTGTTCAATTCTTCGGCATAGAAATAGTAATTTCTACAAATTTTCATGTATTTATTCATAAAACACACTATGTTAACATAACCATCAGATTTGCTTGTTGGGAAAGAAAAATATATATGAAAATCCTTTTAAGGAAGTATATTTTTATTTGATACCAAACTTCTCTTTTGATAAGATTGAATGTAAATTTGCATAAAATTAATTATATACACGGGATTAATAGTTATTTTCATGTACGAAGTTTTTTTAAAATGAGATACTACTTTTAAAAGAATTTTTAAATATTATGCAATTTTTTTCGGTATCGGAATTCGCAGAGAAGGCGGCGCGCGCGCGTGCCAGGAGGTCCCTTTTCCAGGCACGTGCCTCATGAACCCAAGGCGAAAAAAAAAATCGAGAGCAGGGGGAAGAGGGGGGGGGGGAATGACATTTAGAATCTATTGTTTTTGAGATTTTGAAAATATGGCAATTTTCAAATGCAGAATAGATGGACATTTTCTTTCAAAAACAGAAAAAAATTTAAGTGTCAAAGCAGAGTTCTTAAATTATTGATTCTAATTAATTAATTATCGCCTCATAGTCACATTGAATTGTTTGTCTTCCCAAATGTACAAAACTTGTTTGGAAGTTATATGCTGAATTTCACACTTTTTTTATCAGGATGGAAAAAATGGTAGCACTAGTTATCTTCTACTATGTCTCAGGAGTTAGCAATTTAAAAATAATTTTTATTGATTGCATTCTTCAGAAAATTAAGTATTCAAAATATTTTTTTCCTATTTACAGATTTTTCCCCTTCTTTCTTTTCCATCAATGAGTTTTCAAATTATGAGGGAAAAAAAAAAAACCTTGAAATTTTGAAAAAGTTTTTTCTTCACGCTGTTCAATGGTTAATTTCCTTAAGAAGTAAATGTTCCAATATCAAAAACGTTGGTCTTCATTTTATTAAAAGCCATTTACATCAAAATAGTTATATATTTTTACTTTCTTCTACCTATAATAGAAAAAAGTATTTTGATCAAATTTTTTTCGACTTCCGGTTTTTGACGGATTTACACGTTCTAGGGGTCAGAGATTCGAAAAAACATGTTTTTACAAAATGTCTCTCTGTCCGTTTGTCGATCCTCATTGTATCAACGAAAAGTATATGAAGTTATGGTTCAAACTGAACCATAATTTTTTTCTATATTTTTGGCTATGGCAAGGAGGTCCTACTTGAATATGGGGATATTTCGACAAAAGGGGGCGCAGCGATCGCGATTTTTGTTCCATTTTCACTATTGTATCATCGAAAAGTATATGAAGTTATGCAGATAATTGAACCAATTTTATTTTTCTACATTTTTAGCTATTGCCAGCAGGCAGGCCCCACTTGAATTTGGGGATATTTCGATGAAAGGGGCGCTGTGATCACGATTTTTGTTCCATTTCCTTGATTGTATCATCGAAAAGTGTATCAAGTTATGCAGATTTTTGAACCAATTTTTTTTTTTATGTTTTTGACTATAGCCTGCAGGTCCCAGTTGAATTAGGAGATGTTTCAACGAAAGTGGGCGCTGCGATCACGATTTTTGTTCCATTTTCACTATTGTATCATCGAAAAGTGTATGAAGTTATGCAGATAATTGAACCAAATTTTTTGTATATGTTTTTGACAATAGCCTGCAGGTCCCAGTTGAATTTGGGGATATTGCCCGTGGAGGGGGCGTTGTGATGGCCATTTAAATATTTCAATTTCAAAAAGTTGTTCAACAAAATTAGAAATGTTAAAAACTTTTTGCGTTAAATGTTCGGCCTTGATCCAAGGATTCCAAAGAATTTTTTGTTTTTCTTCTATCTTAAAAAATGGCTGAGATATAGCAGTTGGGAATTATAGAATTGCTGATATTTTGAAACAATACTGCAGGATACCTCTATAAACGCGTTTAATTTATGAGTTTTAGAGAACATGGTTTCGCTAAATTTTCTTTCACTAGCTGCCCCGCCCGGCGTAGGGTCTCGTGGCAAAAGTCCACTTGGGTCCTCCTACGATCTTTTTTTCTCAAAAGTAAAAAGCCCTAGAAAAGCTCTTTTTCTAGGGCTTCATCAGTCAGACCGCAAACTGCCCTCTCTAATGTCAAAACTTTTGGGATTGGAATGCATCCGTATTTTTCAAATTTCTCCTCGGAAAATTAAAATGTGTACATTCTTTTTTCCGTATACTCTTTTTGAAGGATCTTTCTTTCTCTTTTATTTGATAAGATATTTCTAAAATACACGATTTTATTTCGAGTGTTAAAATCTTATTTACAGTTCACCTGCTTCGTCGTGACTGGGTAGATGATCAACGCGCAGCTCAAACTACTGAACCTACAAACACGAAACTTGGAGGAAAAATACTTCTCAGTCAACTACTCAGTACTACATAGTCAAAATGGCTCCGAATCAAAATGACTCAAGTTTGAAACATGCGTATACTCATTTATGAAAACATGCCCGCACTCAAGAATAAAACATTATGTGCTCACATTTGAGTATGTCCGTCTTTCAAAAATGAATATGAACTGACTTCCATGTGCTCATTTTTGAGTATGTCCATATTTCAAAAATAAGTTTGAATTGATCCTACTGTTGAGTATGTTCATGTTTCAAAAATGAGTATAAGCTGATTTTAATATTTTTTTATGATGTACCTGTTATAAAAATGCGGATGAACTGACCTTGTGCTCAGTTTTGAGGATGACCATGTTTTAAAAATAAGTTTGAACTAATCCTAGTGATTTTTTATTACTTCCATGTTTCAAAAATGAATTTGAACTGATCCTAATCATTTTTGAGTATGTCTATCTTTCAAAAGTGAGTATGAACTGACCTCTATGTGCTCAGTTTTGAGTATGTCCATGTTTCAATATTCTGAGTATTTCTGGTATTTCAGAATTGAAAGCATTGGTTCGTCCTATTTGAAACAAAAAGTTTCAGAACCAAATGAAAACATCGATTTACTCAGATTTGAAAGTGCCATTTTTCTCAGTGAGTGATAAATGTTATGCACACCATGCAGCCTATTTCAGATCAGCTCAGTCATATATATCAATTTTAATGTGTTTGAATTAGTGTAAAATTAATATATACAATGCAAACAATTTTTCCCACGTAGACCATAATGCAATGTCGTTTCTGTTGAGTGCCTTTATAA
This sequence comes from Maratus michaelseni, assembly GCA_963931845.1. Taxonomy (NCBI): domain Eukaryota; kingdom Metazoa; phylum Arthropoda; class Arachnida; order Araneae; family Salticidae; genus Maratus; species Maratus michaelseni. The sequence goes on along the minus strand of OZ007590.1, from coordinate 405,550,980 downwards.
ACAAACTATAAACGCTATACGATTCAAATACCGCACATGACATGAAAAATATCAATAGCAATTTAAATATATGGTAAAAGGAGTATATTTACGCAAGTTAGAGTGCGGAAAAGAAAACATACAGACGAGTAGACAAACCGAATTCATACGAAATTTTTAACTATGTTGGAAAGTGTTACAAATAATTTGTGGGTAAACAAATATCTTTTCGAGGATTAAAAGGGACACCATAGTAGTAAATACTGTTCCTTTATTACAAACCATGTCGTGCAACTACGGTTACGTCAAGTATTTGCAAAACAACAGGTTTTGTTGTTTTAACTGTGTTATTAAAACAGTTGTAAGTGCTAGATCAAGAACATTTCACAGATACTGGTAATAAAAAGGGAAGTAGCTGATCACGGACACACCATTCATTTTCACAGCAACGTATAAAAAAAAAGCAACTGAAAAATCAACATAATAGAGAAATACTTTACATTGCTTTATATGAAAAAATTCTGGGACCAAGATATATCGACGTACATTCGATAATTATGTACAACAGAGAAACTTATTAAAAATGCTTCATCGCAACTATTTAAATTGCGAAAAAGTTTTCAGAAAGTACTAATTTCAAAATAAAGAAAACTAATCCATGTAAAATAGAAGAATTTCAATTTCGTATCTTAAATTAAAATTTTAATTAAAAACCTAGAAGTTAGACAGTCTAAGAAATATTTGACACGTTATGATGTAATGTTTGGTTTTCATTTCATATCATTCTTCTTCTACGAAAAATTATAATTGAAAAATATTTCAATTATAACATTAAGCATAATTAAGCAATTATAACATTATAACATATATAAACATTCAGAAAAACATTTCAAGTATCCTTTTACACGGTATCAGTTTCAAATAATACGCAAGAATAATTACTTTCAGCAAACTCAAACATATATTTTGTATCTTTTGGATGCATATCTACGCTTTAAAAATAAAATTATCCTACAAAAATTAATTTTAGAGGAGTTTTAGAATTGTTGAGAGTTAGAATAGTTTTAAATTGATTGTGAATCGATTGCTGGTTTAGGTATTATTTACTAAAATTATAATTCTGTGAAATGTACTTATATGTATCTACTTTATTCCATTTTATTTAAAGTACTGAGTAAAAAAAAAAAAAAAAAAAAAAAAAAAAAAAACCTTTTAAATTTAATAAGTTTGTCTTTACTTATTTTTTAATAAAGAAATTGCTTCATTTGCAGATTTTATATATAGATCAGACTAGCCGGTCTTCGCCCGTCTAGCCGGTCGTTTCCAAGTGGGGCCCAGATACATAGTGCAGCATACCGCCCTGACTTCGTTTGGGGCCCAGAAAGTGCATTTTACATGCAACCAGAAAAATATAAATAAAATACTTTAAAATAAAAGTATACGAAAATAGCTAATAAGAATATAAAAAAAAAGCACTTCGCGACATAAATATTTTTTTCATGAGCCCCCTGACAAAATACTAATGGGCCCTACCCGTGATTATCTAGGGTCGGGGCCCAAGTAGTACTTTGCATCTGGGCCCCACTCGGAAGCGACCGGCTAGTATATAATAAAAAATCATCAATAGTTCTCTTTTTCGTCTAATCTTCCGCAATCAGGTTCACATCCGATGTTGCCCACAAACTCGCTAGCTCTAAAATCGCTAAAATACATGATTAACTACCTTTTTTTGTAGATTTGTAAAGCGGAGTTTCACATTCTTACAAAAAACTGCTGCTAGATATGGCACAATTACCTAAAACTTTCGACACACAGTGTGACCCCCTTGGTGGATTATTATCTAAAATTTCTGAAATACATATTTAACTATTTTCTAGTAAATTTGTTATCCTGAATTTCACGCTCCAACCTATTACTGAGATATCGCAAAATAACATAAGAAATTCGACCCCGGAAAAACCGCGGAAATACATCTTTAACTTTTTTTTAGTAGATTTTTTTATCCTGAATCTGTGATTTCAAGCTCATAACTAAAAAGGCTGCTGAGATATGGCAAACATTCAAAATGACATAAAATTTTCGATCCACATTTAGCCCCCTTAATGGGTGAATTTCTAAAATTACTGAATATGTGTTTAATTATTTTTATAGCAGATTTATTATCTTGAATTTCACGTTCTTATCCAAAACTTCTGATGAGATATGGTGAAAAGGTGAAATCATCAAAAATTATCTATACCCTCATTTAACCCCCTTAGTAGTTGAATTTCTAAAATCGCCGAAAATACATGTTTAACTATTCTTTAGTGGATGTGTTATCCCAAAATTCACGCTCCTAACTATAACTTCTACTGGGATATGACAAAATGGCGTAAAACATTCGACCCCCATTTAACACCCCCCTTAGTAACTGAATTTCTAAAATCACTGAAATACGTGTTTAACTATTTTTTTAGTACATTTGTTATCCTGAGTTTCATGATTCTACCTATAATTTCTACTGAGATATGGCAAAATGACCTAAAATATTTGACCTCCTATTTAACCCCCTTAAGTTGCTAAATTTCTGAAATTTCTGAAATATATGTTTATCTATATTTTCTCCAGATTTGTTATGCCGAATTCCGAGCTCCTAACTAAAAATGCTGCTGAGATATAGCGAACAGGCAAAATGACCTAAAACTTTCAACCCCCCGTTTAACTCCTTTAATGGATGAATTTCTAAAATCGCTGAAATATATGTTTAATTATTTTTTTAGTAGATTTATTATCCTGAATTTCATGTTCCTATCTAAAATTGCTGCTAAGATATGGCGAAAACGCGAAATGACTAAAAATTTTCGACCCCCATTTAACCCCCTTAGTGGCTGGATTTTTAAAATCGCTGAAATGTGTGATTAATATTTTGTCTACAAAATAACAATGCAATATACTAACTACAAAATAACAATGCAAAATAAAAATGCAAGATAACATTTGTTATCTTGCATTTCGTGCTTTTAACTAAAACTGTTGTTGAGATATGGCGGACAGGCAAAATGATCTAAAATTTTAGAACCCCCCCCCCCATTTATACCCCTTAGTGTTGAATTTCTAAAATCGCTGAAATACGTATTTAATTATTTTTTTAGTAGATTTGTTATCTTGAAATTCAGGCTCTTACCTAAAACTGCTGATGAGATATGGTGAAAATGTGAAATCACCGAAAATTTTCGACCCCCCCCCCATTTAACCCACTTAGTGGTTGAATTTCTAAAATCGCCTGAAATACATGTTTAACTATTCTTTAGTAAAATTGTTATCCCCAAATTCCCACTCCTACTTAAATCTCCTGAGGAGATATGTTGAAAAGACGAAATTATCTAAAACTTTCGACCCCCCCATTTAACCCCCTTTGAGTGTGAATTTTCAAAAATCATTTCTTAGTGAGTGCCTACATTGTGTAAGGATAAAGTTTTCCTAATTTCATTGTTCTAGGACAAACGGTTGAGGCTCGGCGTTGATTATGAGAAAATCAAGCTACTCTTTTATCAGTATAGATTATTAAAGTTATTAAAAAATCGAGGTATGCACACTCTTTAGAATTTCCAAGGTGTACTGCACTTTTACTTAAGATTAGAAAGTTTTCCCTAAAATGTTTTTCATCAGATAAAAAAACTATCATTAATTAATCACAGAATTTGAAAAAAGTTTCTGTCGTTAAATGAAGCGAAACTTTCTGCTCGAAAATTCAGGTAGAAATGCACGCACTGTAATATCATTAAATTTTAAACCGTTTTCATGCAGAATACCATGGTGAATTAATTATCTACATACATACGAAATCCTTTTCTCATTTATATACTTACATCAATTTTACATACGAACATCTATCACGTAGATAATTTATTAATGTAAGAATTCATGTTGTTAAAACTTTTGTAAATTCAAAGATAAATCATTATTTCTGTCCAAGTATAATCATATGAATGAATTAAACTGTCATCGTAAAAGATAAACTCACTCATACTTTTTTTTAGACCGGCGACCAGGCCCCTACCTGCCAGGTTTCCCTAGTATTCACTCATACTTTAATAAATGACTTCAGTACTTCTCAAAAACAAATTTAGGATGAGGAAACTAAAAATTTCAGTAAATTAGTTGCCTTTCAGTTAATTATCCTTTTTTCCACCTTTACAAAATAAACTTGTTAAAATTTTTCTAGAGAGCAATTAATACAGCTATTTTAAATTTAGCTATTCGGTGAACTTGAAAGATAAATAAGTCAAAATTATTTTTTTTCGGCATTAGGATTTTAAAAATAACCTTTTGATTATCGGCGGGACATATAAATCCCAGTGGATTATTTTTGTAATCTATTCTTAAAATAAAATTTGAAAATTGTGGTAGGATTGAATAAAAAATCGTCGTCCGTCCTGTCCCGTAATCAGAGTGTTAAGGGATTATGATATGAGAATCATATATTAAGTTTTAACAAACCCTATCCTTTATTTAATTTATATTTTCCCCCTTCCTTTGTCAAAATTTAATCGTGTTATCTTTAACTTCAAACAATAAGCCCGCTGTAATTTATACCCTTTCCCTTTTTCATTTTCACTTATGCTCGATCACCAATAACTCACGGCTTTTCGATTAAAAAAAAAAAAAAAAAAGAAAAGAATTAAATCAGCACAGATGCCTTTTCGTAATTTTACTTTCCGTAACCAAGCTTATAACACAATATGTTCATAACGCATTTTTGTGGCCACAAAAGTTATGCGAATCTTCCATTTGGCCCAAATGCATGCCCTTATATGGTAGTGGTAAGAACTCAATCACTCACACCCATGTCTAAAAATATATTCTCATTGTTAAAAGCATATAATGTTTTGTCTGTCGAAAATCCGTTCTCATGAGAAAGATATTTGTCGGTTATAATCGCCATGGCGATATTAATTTTTGAAACAAAATTCGTCCTTTTGAAAAAAATCTAGCAACCCGGCTTGCTAAATACCATTAGTTATGCGGCAGCTTCATCTGAAAGTATTTACGCCTAGATACTCTGTAACAACCCTATTTTGGCGAGATTCTTGTCAGTGCAATTCCAACTTGTATCGTGGAAACAACTTACTTCGCCTTCTGTCTCTGCATAATAATGACTGCTTAAGAGCGGCTTTTCTTGTTTACCCTCTTCTGCCTTCGACCATCTTATGTTTACTGAATAAAATCCTGAAGTTATACCGGATACTGGAGTTTTTCTTTTCCCATCAGACAAAAACCTGGATATTTCGTTACTCTCACAACCAATGAAAACATAAACTTTCTTCAACAAATAACATCATTATAGAATTTATGGTATCCGTGACCTGCTCTTTTCTCCAGTTTAAAAAAAAAAAAAAAAAAAAGAAGTTAGCGTTGGCAGAAGAGGGGACTTTGCTGCACATGTCTCTAATAAATGTAATCTCCAGCGATTCTCCTTCAAGTGTCATCCGCCGGACCTGATGGATAATGGAAATTCTCTACCTACGATTTCCTGATTTTTATAGACTCGATTTGACTCAAAAGACTTGGAATTCCCGGCCTGATTATCACCATCTCTCTGGATTACAGTCCCCGCCCGCCATCCCCCATGCTGCCATGTGTCTGTATCCCAGTGCTGCGAACTGTGGTCCCGGTTTCCCGGTTTTGCTGAAGTGTGCCTATTACAAAAAACCTTGCTACTAAATTGTATTAAATAGAAGTTCATCAGTTTTTAGAAACTGCAGTCATCCGTGATTATCTTCCCTGTGCCAAGCCCCCATGCCCTCTCCACCCTGTGTCCATGTGTGTCGACGATCCCGCGGATATTTAGTAGCCCTCGACTTTTCTGAGTTCAACTTCTTCAAATTGTTAAGCATCTCTGTATGTCATATGCATACAAGTTCCCCTTGACACTCGAGAAATACAAATAGTTACTCAAGTTTTAAAAAAAAAAGCAATTGAATTCAGTGCTCAAAATTTCAATTTTTCCTGATTCAACTTTATTGCCTGCACTTCCCTGCTGCTATATCAACTCTCAAAAAAAGTAACAGTGTCACCAGAGACTCATCCGTAATAAATCTCCCTATGCATTACGTCTCCCTATTCCGGATATCATCCAGTACAGATAACATTGCTACTAAAGTGTGCTCTTCATTTTCTCTGGAGTAGATTGATGATCATCGGTTCGCATTCTCTTCATTGGGTGTCTGTTCAAAAAAAAAGGAAAAGGAGAAAGAAAAAAAAAAGTGTAGGCGTAGATCACCGTAAAGAGTGTGCTTCGCGTCAGTGATGTGTTCCGTAACTCTACATGTTCTCTTGCCTTCTAGTCCAGTCAAATAGTCATAAATAGATGCAAAAATTCGGGTAGAAGATTTTATGTTTTTAAACTGTTTATGGGGATGCTAATAACAGGAATTAATTGTTTCCCAACAAAATATCTCGAGGCTAAACTTTTTGGAGCCAAAAAACCACGAAATTTTTGGACTTTTTTCAGTTTTTTGCTTATAACTCAAAAACTATAAACTTTTTGTGTACCATACTTAATTATAAAAAGAAAGAACATTAAATTCTCTACAAATTGTGTTATAAAAACTTTTTTCTAAACACATTACTTAGCGCGCTACGGCTTTTTGAAAATGACACTTTTTTTTCAACTTTTTGGAAAAACGTAAAAACCAACTTTTGACACTATTTTTCATTCATTTTATCCTCTTTAACGACACTTGTTTATATTACAGGTGTTTCCATGATATCTATAATGATTAATTGCAAATGTAAAATTGTAAAAAAATTGACAAGATTGTAAAATATTTTCTATTTAGAACTTAAGTGGAGAACATTAGTAGTAGGTATTTACATGAATCAAAGTAAAAAATACGTACAGTAACATTTTTATTATACTTAGTAACGTCTGGAGCGCTTGCTGGTTGATGGGTCTGGTTCTTCAACCTCAGCTGGCGGAGCAGACGAGCAGGTTGCTTGTTCTTCAACAGCTTTGATCTCCTTCGAGCTGCTTGTGACATCATCAACATAGTCGTAGAAGTCCTCGTCGTTGTTACTTTGGTCGACAGTTTCCCAGACATCAGCTTCACCATCCTCTCCCTTTGGGTAAATAATGTCATCCACATTTTCGCAGTTCACCCCGTTACAGTTTTTGCAAATTGCCGAGCACTTCAGTCCTGATTTTAGACAAGAGCATGCCTTACTGCAACCCTTTTTACAGCTACATGAAACAGCATGCAGCAAGGATTCAGGTGCTGGGTTTTGGCACATTTTTACTGGCTGTAAGAGACCGTCAGACCTACGAACTCACCCCCATTCTTCAGGAGGGATGTTGTATCCCAGCCAAGCTTGCACCTGATGGTAACATCGGAGGAAATGATGTTGTGCAGCCTCTTGCGTTGGCGGTAGCCTTGCAAGATGGACTTTGCTTTTTGTGGCAGATTTCGCAAATAAATGAAACCTCAAGGTATTCAATGTCTGTGTGGTGCCTATGCATCCACTGTACAGTGCGATAATGAATTCTTCCCCAGCCTTGATGATTTCTTGACGGGTAGTCTCTGGTGTATTAAACACACAGGCTATTTCCTCAAGCTGCTCATGTTTTTTCAACGTATTACAAAACTTTGATTTTCCTTGTCCGAAAAGAGCGGATGTTGTATCACATCCGCTGATTGCATGAGTAAAAAGAACATTTTTGTAATTGTATTTGTACGACATTGTAGAAAACCACTTGGTTTCAACGTTACCTGTTCCGGGTTTTTGGAAAAACAGATTTTTGTGTTTCTGCCCCAAGCCCGTCATGATCACGAGAAGGTCAATATCTTCTCCAACAATTACGACACTTTCGGAAGTTTGAGTTCTCGAAATGGCTGAGGTAACAATCATGACATCAGCGTCTTCTTCTGCCTGGTCAGCTTGAATTTTGTAATTTTGAAACTCTGTTTTCAGTAGTGAAATGAAGCGGTTTTTGTTGTCATTGGCCAGAAATTTGTCCTGAGGGACTCTAACATTTCTGCTGAAACTATGACTTCAGTAGAAGTGTGCATTCTATATCAACAAACTCTTTCTGCACTTTTCGTTCCATTTTGTTCTCCCTCAGATGGATACCCATCGAATACAACGGCGACCTGTGATCCAAAACTTTTTTGAATGTAAGAAACATAACTTTTAACAATAGATTTGAAGGAAACATTCAAGGCCAAGTTACTTTGTGAAGAAGGTACCCCCCATCAACAACAAAATACTTATCTTTTCCGATGATATCCAGATTATTTAATGGATGAATGCACTGTAGAATGAGGATTTTGTGCCTTTTCTCATCCCTTGATCGGAGAACAGAGACATCGGATAGGGAGCAAGTTCATATGTTAGTAGACTCTGCACGTCTTCATCACTCTGTTTCATTAAACAAAGCCTTTGGAAGAGAGTCAATGGATGAACAGGAGTAACTGTAATATTTCCAAATTTTAAACTGCTGACAACAGAAGCCAAAGTTACTACCTTATCCTTTTTCTTGAATTTCACAATCTTGAAATTATCTCCAACAATCCTTTTGACTCCCGTCTCTCCTATTTCTTTAGCCAAATAGCAGTTAACGTCAGCCCCTCCAACAATCCCACTACTGATGAACATTACGTAATCATTTTTGGGGAAAGGAGCATGCACTAACAACCAATCTCGCAGTTTGTTTGAGTCATTACTATCTCTATCAATGCGGGAACTTCTGGCATCCACGTGCTGTTCAGAAACTTAAAAACCTACTTCACAGTATGTCTCTATTTCATCGCATATGTTTTGCATATGAATCATTCCCTGAGTCCATCTCGCTAAAACGCTGTCTGTCATTCCACGTCCATGTGTTAGTCCTCTAATGCTCTTCATAGTTTTCATTAACGTCTGTTCAATCACCATATCAGTCCAAATCCCAGACCAATTCTTATCTGACCGCCGTATGGTGAAATGGCCTTCGGCTGTGAACTTTTCGTATTCGGAAGGGTCAATTGTTTCTTCCAACTTCAGCATGTCCTGCAAGTACAGATGTCCAGACTTGGCATATAAGCAATGTCCCGCAGCATGGAAGTATGGAAGCATTTTTTGCACAGTTTCCAGATGCAGAGACACGTGGCCGCTATCTTCGATCGGCATTCCTTTTCATTATCCCCCGCCCTCTCCTTTTCTTACTTGCCCTTCCGCCCTCCCTTGAAAGTTTCTCCTCCTATCTTATTCATGAATAGATACTCTTCATTTCCACAGTAAATGACAAAAAGAAATTTTTTCGGGCTAGGAGGCGAAAAATTAGCCCAATTTCTGTGAAGTTGAAAAAAAAGTGGCATTTTCAAAACGCCGTAGTGCGCTTAGTAATGGTTTTAGAAAAAAGTTTTTATAACAAATTTTGTAGAGAATTTAATGTTCTTTCTTTTTATAATTAAGTATGGTGCACAAAAAATTTATAGTTTTTGAGTAACAAGCAAAAAATTGAAAAAAGTCCAAAAATTTCGTGGTTTTTTGGCTCCAAAAAGTTTAGCCTCGAGATATTTTGTTGGGAAACCATTAATTTCTGTTATTAGCATCCCCATAAACAGTTTAAAAACATAAAATCTTCTACCTGAATTTTTGCATCTATCAGCTCTTTTTTCTGACTATTTGACTGGACTATTCGTGGTTTTGTAGTGATAAATTTCGTTCGGCATTCCCATTCATATTCGATGGACTTCGATCTACATTCAGCTGAGCGATGAACGTCATTTTATAGTCTGTGTTGTTTTTTTTTCTCTCCGCTTTCTCTCCGCTTTTTCTTTCCGAGATTCAAATAAAGTGAATAAAGCCAGCTGTTTAAGTTTCCAGCTGATAAGGAGAACAAATTAACATAGAATGAACTGTTTGCATCCATACAGAAATAAACCAAGATAAAACTTAATTATATTAAATTTTTCTCTTACAGCTGATTCATTAGATAGATATTTTTAAACAACAGGATATGTTAGAACAAATGTTTTATAAAAAAAATTCTCGTACAACAAGGTAAGTTATCCTTTAAACAAAATTTTTGTTATGTCAATAATGTGCAGTATCTAATTGAATTATTAAAAAAGAGAATAATAATGATAAGATCACTTCAGTAATTTTATTTTTTTTTTAAACCAATGTAACAAACAGAACTTATTAAATTTAAACAATTTCTGATTATTTTCTGTTTTAATGTTATTTTTTTTTGCCGGCATATTATAGGTAAGTTGGTAAATAATGTTTTGATGTAAAAAAAAAAAAAAAAAATTAATATTCACAGGATAAATCTTAAATAAAGAAAAATAAGTGAAGAAGAGAATTTTTGCATATTATTGATTAATTCTAATTTTTTTTTCCTTTTTCCTATTATGCAATGACATTTTTTTCAAATATTGAACGTATTATTATTTTGAAAGGAGAAAGGATAATTCTATATGCATTTCTTTTAATATTTTTATAAAGGCTTAGATATTTAGAAGAAACAATATTTATAATGAAAGGTATAATATAATTCTTATTATCTCTCGAAGGTTTGCCTAGATAACACATTTTTTTATGACTGAAATTTTATTTAATATATTGCATAAAAATTTTTGATTTTATAATAAGGCAGACATACTTTTTCTATATAAAGTTCATATTACTTTTTATTTATCTGCCACAATGAGTATTGCAGTCTGCAGAATGAGCGATTAATTTATTTATGTATTTACAGATATTTTTTTCCAAATTGTCCTTCTTTTGAAAATTAAGATATCTCTTGGTTAAGAATTTAAAAAAATATATATATAGATGGATAATAATAAAAAGGAAAGATAATATATTTTTGGTGTGAATAATTGTTCATTCTGGAGATATAGGTATTTTGTTCTTGTGTTTTTTTTGTCTTTTTCATAAAAAAAAAGAGAGATTGCATTCATTTATTTATTCATTTATTATATATATATTTTGCTTATAAGTAATTTTTTGCGGTAAAATATTTTCTGGTAAGTTACTGTGAATATTTTAGGTAAACAAAATTTTCCCCACCTGAATTTTTTTAATTTTTTAAGGTAAAGATTTATTTAGCTAATAATTTATTGCAAACAAAATATTTATATTTGCTCACTCGTTAGCCAAACATGGCCAGCAAACTAACTTTTAAAGTGACCAATTTTGATGGTGAACCCACCTTGTTAGAGTTCTTTTTTAATCAGTTAAGAACATTGGCCCGTATACAAAAATGGAAGCACGAAGCAATTCAATTTCTGGGTGGGAAACTCACAGGCCCAGCATTAACCTTTTTTACGCAAAACCCTGAAATATATAAATCTAATGATTTGGATTTCGTCGAGAAAGAATTCAGAGCATTTTTCGCTCCCCCGAGTAAAACTGCAGCACTGGTTGAATTCAATAATCTATTATTACTACCAGAGGAATCGATTAGAAACTTAGCGCATCGTATAAACACACTCACTGCTCGTGTACATGACACTATAACAGATAGAACAGCCCTTGATAATATAAAATTTACTAAGTTTATTTCAGCAATTCCTTCAAATTTAAGGGTTAAAATACAAGAGGAGGGAATATCAAGTTATAAACAAGCGGTAGATAGGCACAGGCTTTACAAGAGATCATGCAAAATGAGAAAATATTGCAGCCCTGCGCATCATCTAGCTCCACAGACTCGATCGCCCTGCAGTTGAAATCACTAAATGAAAAAATTAACGCTTTGTCGTTAACAGGTAGCGAGGACAAAAATAACTCTCATAATCAACCCTCTCGCCCACAAAACTCGCATGATCAGTATAAAAAAGACTTCAAAAAAAGACACACTGGTCATAGCTATTACCGCACTAATAAACAAAAAAATTCGAATTCTCCACCCACTTGTCAGTTGTGTTTGAAACGTGGCCACACTGCAAAATTTTGTTTTAAATGGAGAAGATCTAATGCGAATAGAGGTGGATATCAAAATTACAAATTCAATCCAAATTTTCGTAAAAAAAGTAATCAGAAAGGGGAATCTTTAAACTATTAAGGAGATGTAATTTAGCTGATGGCTTTGCATCTCAGGAAAACATTTTAACATCAGCAACTTGCCCTACATTCCCATGGTCGTTTGATGAAACTCTTCCAAAAATTTCTAAGGAAAGACTAGTCAATTCGGTCGCTTCACAGACCACAACAAACATAAAAATGACCAGGAATGGGTCGTCACAAACAGTGCACAGATCAACTGAAAGTTCATCGCAAACTGCATCATCAAGTGACGAAAAGAAAGTTGAGGTTATTTCAAATGTGAATAATAGTTCCCCAACACTCCCCCTTATAAAGGCCTCTATAGCAAGAACAGACACAATTTTACTTCTGGATACAGGGTCAACAATTTCTCTTTTATCACAGTCACTTTTCGATTCTATTAAGGACAATCTTAAATATAAAAGGTTAGGCACAACAGTTACTCTTAAAACAGTAAATTCCGATGTTGACTTCACCGCTTGTATAAAAGCATCAATCAGAATTCACCACAAATCTTTTAGGCACAACTTTTATATTGTTGACATTCCCGATACCTCTAGTTTTCAAGGAATATTAGGATTTGATTTTATTCATAAACACAGGATCATAATTGATGTTCACAAAAATAGAATGTCAACAAATGAATTTCACGTGCCATTACTTAGCGCGTCAGCTGATGGCAAAGACATAAATCTTCTAAGTGAACATGTAAACTCTCCGTCAAATTCAGTCAAAACGATTCGCCTTGCACATAAATTAAAACTTGAACCACATGAGAAAACATGGATTTCCATCGACACTGATTCTTTAAACCCTTCAATGCAGTACTGTTTTGAAAGTACTATTTCTAATAAACAAATTATTTGTTATGACAATCTGCTAGGTAACAATAAAGATGTTGAATCGGTCGATCAGGAAAATCGTAACAAACACCTACAAAAATCACATGTATACATATTCTTACAAAATTCTTCTAACAAACCAGTACACATAAACAAAAATGCACGAATAGGAATTTTATATGAAGTTTCAGAAATTATGGAACCATCTAAAAGTGACAATTTTTCACAGACCATGAAGTCATGCGACAACATCAACAGCTTCAATATTCAACCTCATGATAATTTACAACAGTTTATTTGCAATTATATTCAAGCTTCAGAGGAGGTCTTAAAAAAAAGAAAGGAAGATTTAACAATACAAGACTTCAAATTGGAACATCTAGACACTCAACAAGCAAAAACCTTAGGCTCATTATTGTTAAAATACTACAGTTCTTTTTCTAAATCAATGAAAACATTAGGTCACACAGACAAGGTTGTTCCAAATCTCAAATTCATTAACGACTACCCAATCAAAACATTACCTTTTCTGGTACCACAATCATTACACCAAGAAATGAAAGAGCAAATAAATCAACTTCTGGAAGCAAATATTATTGAACGTAACTGTTCAGAATGGGCATGTCCTATTTTGCTGGTTAGAAAGAAGTCTGGTGGGTCTGCAAAACAAAAATACAGACTTGCTCTTGATTTAAGAATGCTAAATTCCGTCTTACAAGGATCTTCATATCCACTTCCCAAAATACAGACAATTATTTCAAATTTATCTGCATATAAATATTTCACTTCGTTAGATTTTCAACAGGCCTACCATCAGATAAATTTACCTGAAAAATATCAAGATCCACTTACATTCACATGCATATACGGTACTTTTCGTTTTAAAAGGTTGGTTTTCGGGTTAAAGAATAGTAGTAGTTTCTTTCAAAATTTAATGGACACTATTATTGATGAATTAGACATAGAAGGTATTTTTGCATATCAAGACGATTTGATCTTTGGTTCTAATTCTTTTGAGGAAACATGTGCAAAATTACAGAAAGTACTTGAAATTTTATCGAAATATAATTTAACCCTCTCTCCCAATAAATGTTCATTTCACAAAACCGCTGTTGATTACTTAGGTTTTCACATTGAAAATCATTCCATTTCTCCAGTCCAATCAAATATTGTCAAAATAAATTCTTTTCCTACACCGACAACAAAAAGACAATTAAAAAGGTTTATTGGTCTGGTCACATTTTACAAATCTCTAGTGCCTTCCTTTTCAAAAATTATCCAACCACTTATAGATCTCACTACACCAAAAACAACATTTAAATGGACTCAAAAACATCAAAAATTATTTGATCAAATGCAACAGGTGTTCTTTAAGTCTCCCATGGTTCGTTTACCCGATTGGTCTAAAACTTTTTATGTAAACACAGATGCGTCAATTATAGCCATAGGAGGTGCTCTGTTACAGGAACATGAAGGACAATTACTTCCCATTGCATTTTTTTCAAAATCTCTTAAACAGTCTGAAAAACGTTATCCAGCACTAAAACTTGAATTAATGGCCATTTACAAATCTGTAACCGCTTTTAAATACTATCTATATAACCGAAAGTTTGTAATTTTATCCGATAGTGCTCCTTTAAAAAAATACAAGAAAACAACTAATCCCGCTGACATAACAACTAGATGGTTAACAGAATTATCATAATATACATACACTTTTGATCACATTCCCGGTTCTTCTAATGTACTTGCAGATTATTTGTCCAGATGTTCTTTCGAGAAAAACACAGTTGATTTAAATTCCAACCCAGAGCTTATCAATGAACCATATGCTTTGCCAATTGTCGATAATGATCTACCAGACACTAATAATGATCATTTATCATACAGTACACATTCTCTAAATTACTTAGTTATTGGTAACAAGGATCAAAAAGACCCTTTATTGGAAATTTCAAATGAAACATTTGTAAACGAACAGAAGAAAGACACAAAATTATCCGAAATTTACAACGAAATTATGCAAAATGGCTCATCGAAACAATTCCCTATGTACTTCATTCATGCCGATTCAAAGGTTTTAATGTTAAAAAAAGAAAATATTTGTAATGACACCTTTTCTTACCACATTATTGTCCCAAATTCATTAAAAGCCAAAGTTCTAACAATATGTCATTTTTCGCATTTTGGATTAACAAAAACCTATGCATTTGTCACAAAAAAATATTTTTGGAAAGGAATGTATGCTGACACTTTAAATTTTGTAGCGTCTTGCACAAAATGTTTACAGGCAAAACATCACAAAACTCCACTTGCTCCACTACAACCTACATACACACTTACGCATCCAGGAGATACAGTCAGTGTTGATTTGGTCGGTCCCTTTACTAATGGACAGTCGGTATTGACAGTAATTGACCATTTTTCTCGACACCTAGAACTCTTCCCTTTGCGTACCATCACTTCTGAAAAGATAATTAAATGTTTATTCAGTTACATAACTATCTTTGGAAGACCTTCCGTAATTTTGTCAGATTTGGGAAAACAATTCACTTCACACATATACGACAAATTTAACGACACATTAGGCATAAAGGTGCGTCATTCCAGTGTAGCGAGGCCACAAAGCAATGCCGTGTCAGAGCGAGTTAATAAATCAATTAAGTACTCAGTTTCTACTTTACTTCAAGAAGGTCATACTTTTGAAAATGCTTTATCAATTCATAAATCTCTTTATAATGGATCTCTACATTCCTCCACAAAATATTCTCCCAACTTGCTTCACTTTGGAAGAGAACTATCCTTAATATTTGATACCTATGACCATAATGTCAATCAGGTTCTTGACAAAGATTTTGAAGCTTACAAATTGTTACAAGATTTAAATTCTATTTACAGGAAAGCATATAATAACATCAAAGACTCTCAAAACAAAAGAAATGATCATTTTCAAAAACGTGCTAAACTAAGAAAAATTATGAATAAAGATATTGTGTATTTAAAATCAGTAGATAAGTTCAAACCAAAATATTCTGGACCTTACATTGTTATACGCAAATATTCACCTGTCTCTGTTTCAATCAAACGCTTACATGCACCTGATGACTCTGCTTTTAGAGTACACATTGATAGGTTAATCATCGCTCCACCAAGAAGCGATCACTTACTTACAAGTCATGATGGTTACAATAATATTAACTCTCCAACTTATTCAACACGTTATAATTTAAGACCTAGAAAATAGCGTATAATTTTATAATTGTTCTATTTTGTGCGAATTTTTGGTTTTGTTCACACTTGTGTATATTGATGTACACAATATACTGATGTTATATTTGATGTTTCCTTGTGAAAGTTCTCGGCTGGTCCAAGTTTGTTTCATCAAGGGAATGGCAGATATGGCAATCTTGTTGTGAACATTATCTTTTACGTTTATGGGGTGTTTGTACATATACACATTAAAAAAAAAAAATCTTTTGTCGTCACATTTTTTTAAATCTCATAAATAGTTATAAACATAATTATAGTAACATTAATTGCACTAAAATTTTATCTCTTAAGGTCAGTTTTTTTTTAAATTTTAATAATACTAATTAAGTAAATATGTACCTCATGACTTAACATTGTTACCGAACTTGACAAAACTCTCTCTCATTACTCTAGGATTGACTTTTATTCGACATACACTAGGTGTATATATATATATATATATATTTTATTTTTCTAATTATTCCCTTTCGGAGTGGTGATCTGTTCAAAATTATTGCCCTTAGGATCTTCCACCCCATTGTAATGAGAGACACATTCGAATTGGTATTCCAATTCACCTTAAATCCCCTGTCAAAATGAGTATACGAGACTGCTCCTCAGTTTGTTGCATTACTGCTGCGGGAGCAACGGGGTCTATGTTGTGTCAACAATGTGGACTTCGCCCTAAATATTCCCTCCACAAATAAGGCAATAGTCCTAAACTTGCGCCATCACACTTGTCCTTAGACAAGATTTAGGGCAGGAATTTTTTTTTGGATCGTGCGTCACTTTCCCTATCCTGTCCTGTGCGAATGCACAAATTTTTACTATTTTAAACCCAAATTTTATTAATTTTTTTATCTTCATCATTTTTGTATTTCATTTTTACACATGTGTAACTGTTAATGTAACTGTAACGGTATCTTATTTTTATATTTTGTATTTGCATTTATATATTTCATGTTTATTTTATGCAAGATTACATATATCATTATTTTGCATTATGTTCGAACAAAAAAAAAATTTATTCTATTGTAGTTGCAACTTCACAGAAGCTTATATGTTCAGAGTTATGAACATTTTAAATTCATTTAGCATGCTTACGACCAGTTATCAGTAAAATAAACATTAGTTGATGATAATGCAACTTTTCTGGTCATATTTTGGTCATCACTATATATACAGGGTGATTCATAAAAGATGGGCAGAACTTTAAGGGGTTATAGTACACTTAAAGACAAATAATATTAAATAGGAGACTAAGGGTCCCAGACGTATTCCCAAGGAGATAGGGGGCATTAAAGTTTAGGGTCCGAAATTTCAAATGATTATAAAACATGGAAAAATTGGTCGATTCGTTTGCGGTTTTTGCAAAAAATTTTCTTTATGCCAGTATTTTCTTGAAATAAAATTTTAAAGTTCAATTTCAAAAAATGCCGATAGGGGGCGCTTTAGACTTTGGAGTAACAAACAACTATTTTTTAACGTTATTTTTTGTATTTCTTTAAATGATTTCGAAAGCTTAGACTTAAACTTAAATTTTGATCTAAAAATCTGAGTCCTAACGAGTAGTTAAGTAGCGTAAACTGAAATTTGAAATTTGAAACCCTTCTCCCCCCAGAACAAAAATCAGTTATTCCCGATCTTTGTGTCGTAGATTAGGCTCTAACTACTGCCGCGTTTTGCTAAAATTATTCTTTATGTCAGTATTTTCTTGAAAATAAATTTTAAAGAAAATTTTCAAAAAATTCCGATAGAGGGCGCTTTAGACTTTGGAGTAACGAACAACTATTTTATACCGTTATTTTTTGTGTCTCATTAAATGCTTTCTAAAGCTTAGACTTAAACTTAAATTTTCAGCTCAAAATCTGAATCGCTGAGCGTGGTTCAGTAGCGAGGGGAGGGGGTTCAAATTTCAACTTCTGAACATAGTTCAGTTTGCACTACTTAACCATGCCCAACGATTCTGTGCTGTGATACGAGGCAAAAATACAACTTTCGTCAAGGACTGCATAGTCGGAATTCACTCATAAAGGCACTGGCACAGTTGGAAACGTCGCTCATGCAAACGTTAAAGCTCCATTCCTGACGCTAGTCACCGGGTGAAGAAGGAAACAGAAAGTATGCAAATGTCAAATGGGGAAGAAGAAGAACACGTATGCAAAATTTCGACACGATTCAGGCATAAAAACCACTGAACGGTGAGTCAAGTGTAAGTCGCTGTAGTAATGAATCGGAAGATGGTGCCCTTCACGAATAAGGAAAAGGCTGAGATGCATTTAATTTACGGAGCGGCAGATGGAAATGGTGCAGAGGCACAACGAATGTACGGAGAGCGATTTCCTAACAGGCGGTTGCCTAACCGCAAAACTTTCGAGCGCTTGCACAGACAGTTGTGTGAGACGGGATCATTTCTCGCTTCCCGGTCGAATGCAGGTCGTGCAAAAAAGGACGAATCAGTAGTTGTTGCAGAAGCCATTCTGGATGTAGTAGCGGCGCAGCCAAGTACAAGTACACGAACAGTGGCTAGCCAGGTGGATACCTCACAGTCCACGACTTGGAGGGTACTGAAGGATGAACATTTGCTCCCGTTTCATGTGCAACGAGTCCAGAAACTGTCTCCAGGGGATTATCCAAATCGTATTGAATTCGCCCGCTGGTTTCTGCAGCAGAACGCGCTAAATCCACATTTTGGACGAACTGTGCTTTTCACCGATGAATGTACCTTCACACGTGAAGGTACATTTAACACACACAATGCACATGTATGGGCGGATGTCAATCCACATGCTACGTATCCACATGCTCATCAGAGACGCTTTTCCATCAATGTTTGGGCAGGAATCCTCGGAGACCACCTAATCGGACCGTACCTTCTTCCTGAACGCCTCAACGGTAAAACATACCTCACATTTCTGCAACATGTGCTGCCAGACCTGTTAAACGTTGTTCCTCCACGCATCCGGCGGGTCATGTGGTTCCAGCACGATGGAGCGCCAGCCCATTACGTACGAGACGTCCGCAACTATCTGGACATCACATTTCCGAACAGATGGATTGGTCGAGGTGGTCCTGTTGCTTGGCCTGCTCGCTCGCCAGATCTTTCACCCCTCGATTTCTTTTTTTGGGGACGATTGAAGGCTCTTATGTATGAGACACCCATTGAATCCCCCGAGGAACTGGTCGCCAGACTTTCCGCCGCTGTAGGGGAAGTGCTCGAAAAGCCTGATGTTTTCGCGAATGTTCGCCGTTCCATTCGTCGCCGTTGTTCTGCGTGCATAACCTCTGGTGGTCACAATTTTGAACATTTATTGTGATTACATGTTAATAAATATGCTTTGGTAACATAATCCTAATTTGTGTCTTTTTACCTCGTATCACAGCACACAATGTGTGGACATGGTAAACTGAACTGTGCTCAGGAGTAGAAATTTCAAACCCCTCTCCCCAGAAACTTAACCACGTCTAACGATTCAGATTTTGGGCTGAAAATTTAAGTCTAAGCTTTAGAAAGCATTTAATGAGACACAAAAAATAACGGTATAAAATAGTTGTTCGTTACTCCAAAGTCTAAAGCGCCCTCTATCGGAATTTTTTGAAAATTTTCTTTAAAATTTATTTTCAAGAAAATACTGACATAAAGAATAATTTTAGCAAAACGCGGCAGTAGTTAGAGCCTAATCTACGACACAAAGATCGGGAATAACTGATTTTTGTTCTGGGGGGGAGAAGGGTTTCAAATTTCAAATTTCAGTTTACGCTACTTAACTACTCGTTAGGACTCAGATTTTTAGATCAAAATTTAAGTTTAAGTCTAAGCTTTCGAAATCATTTAAAGAAATACAAAAAATAACGTTAAAAAATAGTTGTTTGTTACTCCAAAGTCTAAAGCGCCCCCTATCGGCATTTTTTGAAATTGAACTTTAAAATTTTATTTCAAGAAAATACTGGCATAAAGAAAATTTTTTGCAAAAACCGCAAACGAATCGACCAATTTTTCTATGTTTTATAATCATTTGAAATTTCGGACCCTAAACTTTAATGCCCCCTATCTCCTTGGGAATACGTCTGGGACCCTTAGTCTCCTATTTAATATTATTTGTCTTTAAGTGTACTATAACCCCTTAAAGTTCTGCCCATCTTTTATGAATCACCCTGTATGTAGAGTAATTAAACTGCTATATGTTCCGGAACAGCAAAAATAACAACAACATCTACTTCTACAAAACAAAACTCTTATGAAGCCATGGATTCAAGGAATAAACTAGTGTGTACACTATGATGACCAGTAGAAAAAAAAATTTTGGTATACCATTTCCATTTTCATTACCATTTCCATTTTCATTTTCATTTTTGATATTTGTATGCGTTTATATTTTTTTCTTATATTGTGCATTGATTATATGTAAACTTTCAGACGGAGCATGCCTGAAATTTAAACCCTAACAAATTATTCTTTTATCTGAGCAAACGGGGGAAATATATGATATGAGAATCATATATTAAGTTTTAACAAACCCTATCCTTTATTTAATTTATATTTTTCCCCTTCTTTTGTCAAAATTTAATCGTGTTATCTTTAACTTCAAACAATAAGCCCGCTGTAATTTATACCCTTTCCCTTTTTCATTTTCACTTATGCTCGATCACCAATAACTCACGGCTTTTCGATTAAAAAAAAAAAAAAAAAGAAAAGAATTAAATCAGCACAGATGCCTTTTCGTAATTTTACTTTCCGTAACCAAGCTTATAACACAATATGTTCATAACGCATTTTTGTGGCCACAAAAGTTATGCGAATCTTCCATTTGGCCCAAATGCATGCCCTTATATGGTAGTGGTAAGAACTCAATCACTCACACCCATGTCTAAAAATATATTCTCATTGTTAAAAGCATATAATGTTTTGTCTGTCGAAAATCCGTTCTCATGAGAAAGATATTTGTCGGTTGTAATCGCCGTGGCGATATTAATTTTTGAAACAAAATTCGTCCTTTTGAAAAAAATCTAGCAACCCGGCTTGCTAAATACCATTAGTTATGCGGCAGCTTCATCTGAAAGTATTTACGCCTAGATACTCTGTAACAACCCTATTTTGGCGAGATTCTTGTCAGTGCAATTCCAACTTGTATCGTGGAAACAACTTACTTCGCCTTCTGTCTCCGCATAATAATGACTGCTTAAGAGCGGCTTTTCTTGTTTACCCTCTTCTGCCTTCGATCATCTTATGTTTACTGAATAAAATCCTGAAGTTATACCGGATACTGGAGTTTTTCTTTTCCCATCAGACAAAAACCTGGATATTTCGTTACTCTCACAACCAATGAAAACATAAACTTTCTTCAACAAATAACATCATTATAGGGATCTAGAAAGTTTTCTTGATTCGGTACACTGTTAAAATTTTGCAGCAAACTGTCCAGTCATTTGACCGTTTTTGTAGAAAACGGTTACATAACCATAATTTAATTATATTCTGACCTTAAAATGAGAAATAATACGGTCAGGATATAGTTAAATTACGGTTATGTAAGCGTTTTCTACAAAAACGGCCAATGACTGGACAGTTTGCTGTAAATTTTAACAGTGTTTGACTCGAATTTTTTACGTTGTTTGTTAATTCAACTCTTTTTATTTACAATTTGCACTACAGTAAAAGTTTTGTTACTAATGATAATTAAACTTTTGGGGAATACAGAATGATTAGTTTAGATTTCATCAAATGAAATACACAATATAATGAATATGAATAAATTTGGCTAAAACAGGGAGATGACTTGCACTTTTTGTGCACAGTGATTGCGACTACATATCACTGCTAAACATATACTTAAAATACTTGTATAAAAAAGTGTTACATATTCAATTGAAATTTCAAATTAAAACGTTTTATAAGGATTAATATTCAGTTTTTTCGTTATTTAGTTTTGATTTTTGTGAAAGTAAATTTTTTTTAAAGAAATACATTACCACAAATTAATACTACATACAATATCGGTTTAATTTAAGGTAATAAGTTTTCCCAGATACTGAATTGTACATATCGACCAATTACGAGAAGTATTTTAAAAGTAAGTACCGTTTTGAAATTTCGGAATGGCGGCGCTACGATCGGCGTTCTTCGCTTGTGCACTGTTTACCTACATCTGTTGGCAAGACACTGGTTCCATTACGAAACATTCGACCGTGTCAACGTTTATTTTTGAGTATATAAAATAGCTCCACCGCCGCTTGTAAAATACGACCGGTTATTCATTTTCTTAGTGCTGAAGACGGGAAAGCTGCCAGGGCCTGACTAATGCAGGGGTTTGCGGGGCAGCTGCCCCGGGCCCTCCATGGAAGTAATCAGTATTTTATTAAGAGGGTGCCAACGGGTTATAATTGGTCAAAAGTGACCAATATTCTTACATTTTAAAATATTTAGGAAGGTAGTGCGGTCTTCCCTTTCCCTTTTTTGCTTCCCATATGCCTCTCCACAAAAAAGAACGAATATTATTACAATACTAATGATTAATGTTTTATTATACAGTGGTGGATATAATTATAAGACACCTATTTAATTTGACATACAGCGAAAGAAAAGATTCAGAGCTTAAAAATGCTTTATCAAATACGACAACAAACATAAATTTATTCTGTTATCACACGTAATTGTTTTACAGAAATGATATTTTCATAGAGTTTAATAAAAAAAATTTAAAATACCCTGGACAAAATTATAAGACACCCTAACATTTTAATTAAAACACCTGCTTTTTTTTATATGCAAATTTTCTGCATGCTCTTATGACGTCAGCAGTTAACTAAAGCATACGATAACCGACTTCATGCATTTACAAACATGCCACGAAGTACAGAATGCCCCAGCACATTTTATAGCATTCTTTAGGTCTTTGACACATGTAAACTGCCGCCCATTTCGGTAAACCTCCCGAGCTAAGATCCCCCACAAGTTTTCAATGAGATTTAAGTCTGGGCAGCGAGAAGGCCACGGAAGAACATTGATACGTTTCTCTGAAAGCCACTATTTTGTTACGTGTGATGTATGAATCGACGCGTTGTCGTGCTGGAAAGTGTAGTTTTCGCTACAAAGAAGTTCACCGTATATGGCTAGTTGATCTTTAAGAAGATTCTTATACTTTTCGGAATTCATTCTTGAATGCACAGAAACGATATCGGTTTTTCCTTGAGCCGAAAAACCAGCCCAAACCATTACTGAGCCTCCACCCATTTGGCGACTCATTTGTGCACCAGGAGACTTCCGTAAATCATGGTAATAATAGTGAAACCCGTCAGGACCATCCAGGTTAAACTTTTTTTTTTCAGAAAATAACACAGAGTACCATTTGGATATCCTGGCCATATTTTGTTTAGCGAAGTTAAAACGATCCATTTTGTGCCGCCTTAGAAGCGGTGTTTTTTCTTCAATTTTTTAAATTTCACATAGAGAGCATTATGCAACACCCTGCAAATGGTTCTCCTTGAACAATTTAGTTTCAAAGCATTTTTAATGCCTGTAGTGGTCATCTTATTCTGTGTAGCGAGCAAAAGCACATGGCGTCTGTCTCTTGAGGACAAGCAAACAGTAGAGTACGTCCATATCTTGTAATCACTGATCCATTACTTCCTCTTTTCAAAACATTTGAAATTGCACATCTAGAGCGTTTAATAACTTTTGAAATATTATTAACTGAAGCACCAGTTCCATTTAATCTCCAAATTTTGCGACTTTAACTTTCTTTTAATTCTGTACCTC
Source organism: Maratus michaelseni (assembly GCA_963931845.1). Classification (NCBI taxonomy): domain Eukaryota; kingdom Metazoa; phylum Arthropoda; class Arachnida; order Araneae; family Salticidae; genus Maratus; species Maratus michaelseni. Next base: position 405,527,142 of record OZ007590.1, on the reverse strand, counting down.
GTGGCATGTTTGTTAATGCGTGAAGTCGATTATCGTCTGCTTTAGTTAACTGCTGACGTCATAACAGCATGCAAAAAATTTGCATATAAAAAAAGCAGGTGTTTTAATTAAAATGTTAGGGTGTCTCATAATTTTTTCCATGGTATTTAATTTTTTTTTTTATTAAACTCTATGAAAATATCATTTCTGTAAAACAATTAATTACGTGTGATAACAGAATAAATTTATGTTTTTGTCGTATTCGATAAAGAATTTTTAAGCTCTGAATCGTTTCATTCACTGTATGTCAAATTAGGTAGGTGTCTTATAATTATGTCCACCACTGTAACAATTTAGTAGTCGATTGTTTAAAAAAAAATTCATTATTGGTATTTTCCTAAAAGCGTTCAGCATTTTTCTTTCAGACGTCATATGACTAACATAGGTAATTAAAGGAAAATTTGCAAACAAATACTACCATCAACCAATCCATAATCTATTTTACTAGTTTCCTACTAATTTCCTACTAGTACTTTTTCTTAAAGTACTTTTTCTTAAAGTACTTTTTCTTAAAGTTTTCTTCTCAGGAAAATGTATACGTTTATAGAAAAAATTGCTGCGGAACCTTGATATAACGTCTGTAAAAAAATATGAAATTTGCGCGTTTTTGGTGATTTATCGGAGGTTAGCGACAGAATGAAAGAAAAATTGTGATTTAATGATAAATGCTTTTTTAGGAAAAACTTTTTCAACTCTTCATACTAAACTAGTTTAATTAGGTTTAACTTAAATGAATACACTTTTATAACTACAGTTTTATCATATATGTATGTGTGTACATATATGTATGTGTGTAGATATATGTATATATAGAGAAAATTTCAATCGTTCTCTAACGGTTTAGAACAAAATTTGAATTGATTGAAAATGCTTCAAACCCAAAATTAATGTCCGATTCTGAGCATTGTCAATTTGGCTTCGATAATGTTAGTGTCGGAGACAACAAGAGAAAAGCATTGTCTCCATGGAAACGACTTATTCAATAACGAAATGTATCACGGGAGCGTTCTTAAAAAGGCCAGTAACTGTTAAAATACATATAAAATTTATCCAGCCTGCGAAACCGTGTAAAAATAAATAAAATTAGCAATACGCAACTTGTATATATATATATATATTATATAAGCTCATAGTAAAAATAATCCACTATTTATTCGTTTAGGTTTAAATTCATAAAGTATTACGCATTTAAACACTCACTTAAATAAGCAATTTCTAAATGCATTAAAATCGCTTGCATTTGGCGAGGAAATTTGTTCTCCAAACGACGTCTTTTTGCGTCAAATGTTCGTAAAAAGTATTTTTATTTTTATTTTTTTTGCAGATTTTCTATTGGGATTCCGCAGTAAAATTTGATTGATCCTTAATAACGTACATGAGTACTTGCATTAGCATTTTTTTGAAAATATTTAGTATGCGCTTTAAGGAGAACTTCATTGTGAGTAACATGTCTGATGCTGTTAGGTATGTATGTTTGCATTACACTATATTACTTTGAGAACAAGTGTACTCTGGTGTGTGTAAATATCAAATTGATTCTAAAAAGTAGTACGTTAGATTTATCTAGACCAGTGACTCGTAAACTTTCATGCCTTATGTATTCCTTGGAAAAATGGACGCGCTTCGCGTTCGTATAAATACGTAGCACTTATTGTCGTTGTCTATAGTCCGTCTGTCTGTCTGTCTCTCTCTCTCTCCGTCCGCCCGCATATAACATCGTGAAAACTACCCAACCGAATGGTTTGAAACTAATATAATATATAATCGTTGCGGAATTTTTTCGAGTCAATACAAATTTTACGAAAATCGAATCAAAACTTAAAAAGATATCAATAAAAGTTTTCTTCATTCTATTAAATCCTATTATCGTAATCTACATAATAAAAGCGCAAGTCATGTGACTGACGAAAACAAATACGGGCAAACCACTTTTTTTCTCATATGCCAGGTTTCTCATCTGCTCATAGGCCATTTTTATTCAAAATTATTTTTTCGAATAAAATTGAATAAAATTTACGTTTTTAGAAAGATCCTACAAAAAAATTGCTTGCTTGAGAGATGAGTTTCATTCAAAAATGTATAGATGCTGAGATAACTTCATTGGAAATTAGGTTAACAGCCGAATATCTCAATCCATTAAAGTAAATAAACACAGGAGATTCGTTCATTATGAATCATAAAAATATTAAACCATGGAGGTAATCATTCGCAAAGCCAGATCTCTAGGGGGAATTTTGCAGCGCTGTCTTGTGTAGAAATAAAAATTCGCATTTGTAAACGTGGCATACGTAATAGGAAAAAAAAGGCATTTTCTTTTCGCTCATAGCAGACGATAAAATTCATTTTACTGAAATAATAAGGATGATTTTTTTACATTGTGAAACTAGTAAAACGAACCCACCTCATTTGACACGTTTAACGTACAATTTCCAACTTGTTACTTTTCGCATACAAAGTGTAAGTAAAATAATATAACCCTGATTTGTATGTGTGTATTTGTGTGTGAGTGAACATGATAATTCTCAAACGGAACTTCCGCTTGCGCTCCTATTGGTTAAATATGCTAGCCGAAAGAACTGCATAGATTTTTGCACAAATCGGCCGGAATTCATTTTTAGGCCATTTTCAAACCATTTTGCGACCAGATTCTATATAAAAAAATCAGTATGGAAATGTGACAGCATAAGTAAAAAATGTTGCGGCGATATCATCAAACATCAGTAGCGTAGAGGTAACGCCTCAAGTTTCAAAACGAAAGATCCAGCGTTCAAGTTCAGCCGATTTCACCGTTTCAGAAACGGCTACTGGTTTTTGCTATAATCTTACTTTATCCCCTTTTCTTCAAGACATATGGACAGCTCTAACGATGCTCCTTTCTTTTATTCTGAATCTAAATTACTAGCACACTGCACACGCGCTGGGATAAAATCTACCCCAGCTCAGAATCATTACTTAAAATGTGAGAAACTCGTTCCTTATCATTCTGAGCTTTATACTTTTTTTCAAGCAAAAACGTCTTATTTTAAGTTAAATTATGTCCTTTATTGATTTCCAGTTTATTTCAAAATATAAATTTTTGTTTATAATCAAACCGTCGGGAAATTGACACAAGAAAACCAACTGGGGTAAAATTTATCCCGCGCGTGTAGTAACGTAATGGAAAGGGGCGCGTGTGCTGACGGGTTAAGTTTTAAATATCAATATTTAATTGAGTTTTTCTATTTTATTTGCTACTAGTATCTAATAACAATATAATACATCGTAAACAAACTAATTATTCCATATTGTGGAACTATAACTATACTAAGTATTATAGACCATCGTATTATAGACTAGATATATGCATAGATAGTGGCAATGGCGCAGTTTCAGCACACATCAACTCCTATACAGTCAATGACACCATTAGAACCATATGATGAGGCTATTTCAAAGCCCCTAACAATAATTAAAGTAGTAAATTAATATGCAGAATATGTCAAGAAACACAATAAAAAACACCCTCAACAATCAGGCGAATATTTACTACTGTTACTAAGAATATTAATTAATAATGGGAAAAATTCAATATATTTTCAAGATGCTTATTAAACGAGCACAACAGGGAGGAAGCCGTTGAAAAAATGACAAAGGTGATGAATGGATCACAAAAATTACAGGATTTTGAATCTACAAAGGAAAAAACAAATGTCCTCCATTTACTGCAACAATTAACTCAAGACCTCAGACAACGAACAAAAGGCAACAATAAAGTTGCAAAAAAATATAAACACCAAATTATAAAATTACTTGAAAAAAAACTGAGAGACAATTTAGCAATCGCCCTTCTAGCTAACGGAAATAAATCAATAAATGTAAGAATGGATATAAATGATCCAACTCGATACGAACAGAAAATCCAGTCAAAATTTACAAAATATAACTCTTTATCATCAACGGTCTCTATTGATGAAACTACAGTTTCGACGCAAAAATTGGGTCTGGAAATCAACTCCAATGAAAAATTACACAGAAGAAAAACAAAATAAGTTAATAATAACAAGCAAAAACTCTTCTGAAAAATAAATGATGTTATGACAAACTCAAAAGATAATGTAATTGGAGCCCCTACCAGTACGCACATGGTTACAAAAGAGGACATATTTCCAGAAGAATTTGAAGTGGTTGAGGTGGCATCATTAGACATTAGACCCTGACGAAGTGGTTTCACTAGACCTAGATGACACCAATAATGATAATGTTGATTTACTAAAATATTGTAAACGAATAAAGGGTTTGGAATTAGATAAATCGAACAAATATAATGAATCAATGGTAGAAATAATGGAATATGACAGAGATCAGAAAAATGATTTAAAGAAACAAAGTGAAATAATAGATGAACTCCAACTTCAAATAACGCAATTAACACGAGAAAATGAAAAATTAGAATTAATAATGAGTGAAAGAGCGGAACAAATAAAAGAAGATGATGCTATAGACTTAGAAAAAACCAGTCATGATGAATTAGTGCACTATTGTGAGCGTCTAAGGAAGCAAAAAGCGGACTGTATAAAAATTTTGAGTTTGAGTTGCGTTGTACACAAAGGGCACTGGACGAAAAGTATGAAGAAATGGCTGACTTAAGAGATGAAAAAATAGTAGCAGTAATGGAACTGACTGAATCACTGAAAGAAAAAGAAAAAATAATTGAATTTATGGAACAGAAATCAAGGAAATTGGAAGAAGAAAATTCATCAAAACAAATAGTTATTAATACTTTGTTAACTCAACAGTCAGCAGAACATGGAATCGGGAATAAATTTGACAAAATGAGTGAAAAATTGGATAACTTGAAGCAAGAAATGAAGGATCTAAGACAAAATGATAGTAAAAATCCCTCAAAAATTTTATGTAATTTCTTTCTAAAAGAAAAAGAAACAATTCTCCCAATGGAAGAAGCAATAAATAAATTTAAATCATTGGAATTGGAAGAACTAAAGTATTGCACTGGCAAAAAACTGACGAATGGAAAATGACAACTTCAATTAAACACCATTGAAGATTTTAATAACCTTAGAACAAAATTACTTAACTCAGAGATAAATGGACAATTCGTACTAAAAATTCAACAAAGGAAATTATTAATCTTTAAAATTCCCCATTCGATAACAGAAGAAGTTCTTAAATTCATCCTTAAAAAGCTCTTAAAAGATAATATAGAACTTAATTTAGCTAAGAAAATCAACAAGGGTGAATATTACAACCAGATAATTGAAACAGATATTTCTTCAGCAAATATTTTACTTAAATTGGGTAAAATTAATTATGATTTAAAATTTAGCATTGTAAAGAAATATATTAGCTTACAGAATTGCTTCCGATGCCAGCGCTACGGTCATGTAGCAAATAAATGCTCTGAAAGTAATCTTATAAAATGTGCATACTGTGCATCTTCCCATGACTCCAGACAATGTCAACTTCAACACAACTCTGATTGCCATAAATGTATAAATTGTGTAAGATACAACAGTTCCCATTCACATGAAAAATACTTTACACCAATTTCAACTTGTCATGCAGCATCCAGCAATAATTGTGAAGTATTTCAATATGAAATCTTCAAAGTGAGGAGTAATTTTTCAAAAACAAGTTACTAAAATTTACTAAAGTCGGTTGTAACTTATACCGACTATAAAAATTCGTAAGAATAAGGAATTCAGAAAGATTTAGTAGGACTAAATTGAAATTTAAAATCAGTAACAGGTGTAAAAGTTCTTATACAATTTGATAATTTTTTATTATATAAGTTTATTCTTCTGTAATTTTTTTTTGTATTGAAACTATTTTGTTTGCATTTAAATATTTCCTTTTGTTATTCTGAAATAGTCTACCTTTCCAGCTGATCCCTTCAACAGCATAGGTAATTTTCCTTAGAACATTTTACTTTAATTGTTATATTAAGTTAGCATCTTCTCCAATTTGTTTTAATTCTGTTCACGTATTAATATTGAATGTCTCTTACGTATTAAGGCTGGTCCCAGCTGATTTGAAATTTCTTGTACATTTTAATTTGCTGATATTTTATGCTTGTTCACTCTAGTTTTATTATTCATTCATTATTGTTCATTCAGTACTTACTTCTATCCAATATTATTATCTACTTCAGTTCAGTATTATTCTGTATTATGGTAGTATTATTGCTGTATCACATAGCATTATTTACTTTCATTTATACTTTTTCTTATATAATATATATATATATATATATATATTAAGTATTAAGAATGTTGTGATTTCAACCAGCATTGTAAAAAGTAACTTTGTACCAATTTTATTTTAATATCTACTGTAATATTCAACATCTGTACTCTAAAATAGGAATTTTCAATAAACATTTCCCTCGTGGAGGAAAGTTCTTATGCTTAACGGCTGGATCTTCACGAGAGGGGGATTTCGTGATTTTGTTTCAGAAAATGGAAAAAAAAAATCCCTTCTATACGCACTATATAAATTCCTTCCAATACTGGAGTGGGGATTTTCTAATTTGTAAGAATCACAAAAATTAAAATGGAAAGAAAAAAAATCAACGATAGGATGCAAATAAATATAACTTTGAGTCTACAGTTATTGTAAGCTTTAGAGGTAGCAAATTTTCTACGTGACGCATTTTTAACCCTTGGATATTTCTTGTCTAATTGGTGTTATTGTGGCTGAGGTAGAACTGTAAGTCATCCTCAACCACAAAATTGTACCATTTTTATTTAAGGATATTTTTACTAAAGTTAGAGTATTTATAAATGTTTTTTATTTACATTACTTACTGTTTTGTAGTTTTGAAAGAAAATGTCAACAAGTTATCGAGGTTATTTTCTACTTGAAACATTTTATTCATTCCAAACAATTTATTTTTACGATTTTTAGAAATACAATAATGGCTTGTGTCCAGAATGGTTCATTTTCTATACCGTACACTGCATGTTTTTTTCTAATTATGTGTGTAATTTTTTTTGCAATAATTACTGGAAATTGAATGTATGTACATTATTTACATTCCTTATATTTTCATTTCTTTCGTTTTTATTAAGTGCGTTCATAATTATATATTATATAGCATCTATAGTCGTCGTTCGGACTGTCCGTCCGTCCGCATATAACAGCGCAGAAACTGCCCAACCGAATGGCTTGAAATTTAATATAGAGAATCGTTGCAGAATTTTGTCGAGTCATTACAAATTTTATGAAATCAAAACTTAAAAAGATATTAATAAAAATTTTCTTTATTCTATTAAATCCTTTCGTACGTAATGTATATAGTAAAAGCACAAGTCATGTGACTGAGGAAAATAAATACGGCTAACCACATATTTTTCCATAAGCCAAGCGCCCATTTTTATTAAAAATTATTTTTTCGAATAAAATTGCATAAAAATTACATTTTCAGAAAGATCGTTCAAAAAATTTGTTTGCTTGAGAGATGAGTTACACCAAAAACAGCATAGATTCTAAGATAACTTCAGTGAAAATTATGTTGACAGCCGAATATCTCAATCCATTAAAGTAAATAAACAAAAGATTCATTCATCGTGAGTCATAGAAATATTAAACCATGGAGATAATCATTCGCAAATCAAAATTTCTAAGGTGAATTTCACAGTGCTGTCGGGGGTCCACAAAAAAAAAAAAAAAAAAAAAAAAAAAAAAACACATCTGTAAACATGGCATACGTGATAAGAAAATAAAAAGGCATCCTCTTTTCGCTCATAGCAGACGACATAATTTATTTCACTGAAATAATAACGATGATTTTTTTGCATTATAAAACAAGTTATAGCAAGAAACGAAGGCACCTCATTTGTCACGTTTAACGTACAATTTACAACTTTTTTATACTGTACACTAGATTTTTTTTTCTAATTATATGTGTAATTTTCTTTGCGATAATTACTGGAAATTGAAGGTATGTACATTATTTGTGTCATTTGCATTTTCATTTATTTCGTTCTTATTTCCACCTTCTGATTACTTGTGTTTATGTCGTGCATTGCAAATCAAACAAACACAATATGACTTGAAAATGCTTTATTACAAAACACTTCAATAACATACCGCAATCAGTCACAAATACCAAATATAAAGCCGAATGTCGCTTGATTGTTGTCGTTTTGTCTTTTTTACAAAGAGATGTGAAACTGAAACCTGGGGAAGAAAAGAAGTACCGGAAATTTTTAGCATTTTTCCTTCACGCTTTTATTCAGGCTTGGGACTGGACTAAATCAGTGGCAAGTGTTTCAGTGTGCAAAATACTAAGCATTAAGCACTCCTAAAACACACGTCTTCGATTTAGGCGGGTTAAACAATGATGCCTGACAACAGGCATGACTGTGCTATCACTCATTTGTAATATATATTAATAAAATAAAGTTTTAAAAAAACATACAAAATACATAATTAAAAAAATATATACATAATGTAAAAAAAAAAAAAAAGAAAAAAAAGTCCTTCCGGCCTGTACCGGGAGGAAAAGGTAGCTTTCCTATATCTTCGTTTAAAAATGTTAGCTAATGTTACACGAAAACAGCAAGTTAAAATGCAAAGAAAACGTTTACAAAAGATTCGTTAATACTGAATTTGAATAAGAAATTCGCCAAATTATTGAGCAATAGCCAAATTGGCTTCATTTATGCAGACTTATTTTGGTCGCCAAATTTGGCGATATTTCGCAAAATGTCGCCAAGTTTGGCGAGAATTTGGCGCTAACGGATATGAATACATAGTTTTATGCGTATGATTGGAAAAATTATTACAGCAATGAAAATTTTTGTAATGTGCTGTCTTGTTTCAAAATGTCAGCCACCCTAGAATTTCAAACTGCTCTATCTCAGCCATTTTTTAAGATAGAGGTAAACCAAAAAATGCTCTGGAATCCTCGTATCAAGGCCTAACACTTAATTAAAAAATAAATTTGAATTTTTAACTTTTTTGTATATTTATTTTAGTTTTAAATTTTTAAATGGCCGCCATCTTGAAACAAAATGGCGAACCAAGCTAGCCAACGAACTCGGTCGAGACATTGGTGAGCTTAATACACACAATTAGTTTCATCAAAATTGATTTATAAATACGAGCGTTATCGTATGACATAGGTCAGATATATATATATATATATATATATATATATATCAACATTTGAACGGAGGGTGGTTAAGGGGTCTGGGGGTCATGATCGGTGAAAATATATCGAAATTTTCCGGAACTGCTTTCCTCCGAACGGCTGCAATAGGTAGCTTTATACTTTTTTGTATTGAAAGCTACCTAAAAAACACTATGTATAAATATATGTATACAGTAAACTCTAAGATATCCGCGACCTTAAAATAAAATTAGATTTAAAGCCACACATCGTTTCAAATGTAAGCAGTGAAATTTACACTTAAGATGTATGAGAAGCAATAATAGATTTTGTTTTTAATTTTTATCCATTTCGTACACATTTAAATATGCAATTCAGGTTAATCTGTCTAAACTCATGCTTTCTATTGAAAAAAGTAAATGACATATAACATATAAAACAAATCATCATTAGCTCTGCAAACAACGGATTCAGATATTGGAGATTTGCCATTTGTATATATATTTTTATTATGTTTTATCATTTAGATAAATGATTTGAAAATATTAAGAAGAAAACACTGATGCAAGTGTAGTAAATTGGTATTTTCAATTTCAAAAAATACGGATGGAGATGTTTTGTAATATTTAATTATCACAAATTTCAATTATATAGAATATACCAGCACTTTTAAAGTGATTATTTAATGCCTTTTTATGGAGAAAATATGTGAAAAGGATTTTTAATCTGCTTAATGTAAAAAATTAAAATAACATATTGCTATTTATAATGTACATCTCGTTTAATTAAAAAAAAAGATTTCATTTGCATTTTGCAATTATAAATAAGACTAGAAAAACATAGATAACCAATTAATATTATTTAAATTTTTCTTGTAAAATTAAATCTGCTTTATCGGTCTTCTTAAATGCCAGAGTAATTTATAAATTAACAATCAAGATAAAAATAAATTGTGAAAAACATTATAGTACTTAAATTGGAAACTTATAAAAAAGGTAATGAATATTTAAGGAACACTCCCGTTTATTACATATGAATTTGACTTGTTAATTTGTACAATTGGGAGGGTCGGGGCAAGAAAGTGCCAAGCCACATTTTTGGTAAAATAAATCTGACACTTTAATCTGTTTCTTTTTATTGTATAAGTTATAATATCCTACATGTAAAGTAGTTGGTTAGTGCAATAAATTAAATAATAGACCACAGTTCAACGATGCAAGAAAAACTCCATCATAGATTGAAGTGAAACATTTATTTTGTAGCAAGATCTTATGGCCGTACGCAGAAGAGAGGGCCTTAGGACATGAAGAGGCCTTTTTCCAGTGTTAGAAGCAGGAAGTCAAGAGCAGAAGTGAGTTCTTGCTTCTAGGAGAATTGAAAACGACTGATTATAGAGCTTGCCAGTGAGGGTTGCATTTGGCGAGGATTCTTTCAGAGGGAGCATAACATCAATGAGAATCTTTGAGAAAGGATACCATTTTGGCATAACACTTCTACATACTTCAAAATAATGTCTTCCAAGGACATTTGAACAGCTCTGGTCATGGGATGATTTCAAGATTTTTTTGACCGGCGAAATCGGATATTTCAGCTACCGTTGTGCTATTTTTAGACAAACGAAAACTCATTAATGCTACCATGTTGGGAGTTACTTCATTGTATTGCTTGCCAGATGGCTTTTATTAAAAAATGAATATTGCGCAGCTAAATGAATTTATATTAAAAATTCGTTGCTATGTTGATTTAACAAAGTAGAGTATTTATGAATTTTGTATTCTTTTAAAAGGTGGAAAGTAGTTCCGAAAGAAAAACGAACAAAGGGCTTAAGAATAATTTAATGAAAAGGAATGTTATTATTTTTAAGTTAAATATCATATGTTTAAATATGTTTAAATGTATATAAGTTAAATATCATCATCATTTTAGTTTATTCAATAAAAGGCGAAGGGGGAAGAATAATATAAGATTATCATATCGTACTATATATTATTTTTTCTAATGTCATTAGATGGCAGCATATGTCCTAGATTTAGTTTAGAAAGAAAGTATATATCATTAAAGTAATGCCATATTGTTATTCAGAATATCTGAAATGTTACTCAGAAATCGGCAAAAAAACTTTATGTTATGTATTTTGATTTTGAGTATTCGGTCTAACTTTCAAATTGATATATCTCAGAAGTTCAAAAATGTGGCTTAGTACTCTCTTGCCTCGACCCCCTCAATTAATGACTGTGTTATAATAAATTATAACACAAACTACTTTGACTTTTTTTAAGCTGAGCTTGGTTCATGCATCTAAAGATGGAATTTCGTAATAGATTTTTTCACTCACTTTCTGATAGGCTAGAATTATAAAAAAAATATGTGCACAGGTATGTTTTCAGTCACAATACAATCTATTTATATGATACGCAAGTGAGGTGACGATTGAAGGCAGAACCCATCCCTCTAACAGCAATTTCCTATCAAATAAAAAAAAAAATTCGTTATAAAAGCTGCCAACAATTAAAAATCCACAATAAAATTATTTCCACAGCAATTAATTTTCTTTTGTAAGATTTCCACATGAAAAATGAAAATGAAATAAAAAGTTTCAAGAATGAAAAGAATATGAACATGACGTCATATTGGAAGTATAATGGATTTTCAAAGAGTTCTCAATAATACAAGGAGCACACATTTGAGTAAGTACAGAAAACAGGTGAGTATGAAGTCAGCAGGTGAATATATAACGCCATATGAGTTTTTGAAATGTATTGAATCGTGATAAAAACCTGATTATTATTACCTGATATTTTTTATTACGGAAATATTGGCATATTTTAACATATTGAGGTTCTCTGAATCTATTTTTGCTATTTTTAAATATATTGCACGTACGTATATAGGTGTGTGTATAGTTGTATATTAGAATTTCCACAAATGTTCAGATCCCCAGACCTCATTCTTAGTGAATAACTGAAATAACGATTTCAGATTTAAAAAACTAAATCACATGTTTATAATTCTTGCAATACAAGTCAGTAAAAGCTATTTGTACTGATATTGCCTTCAATCCATATCAGTTTCCCTTTATTAATTAAGATAGATATGTAATTTCTCCTGTATTTTGTCATCTTGTTTACATCAGATAGCAATTTTTTTGTTAAAATCCCAGAGGTGCAAGCATTAATCAGGTCCTGAACTTAAGGAAAATTGGCATGAAACGTTATTGTCTATGAATAGTATATGAATATTTTTTTTCAATTGTTTAAAATTTTATATGAAAACCATGATTTCTACCCACCGTCTTAGGTCAGGATCATACTAGTATTTTAATATTTTTAGAACATAATTATATATTAATAAATTAAAGTTAAGCTATTCTCCCTTAGCCAGATGCAGGTGGTCAATAGTCAAACATTATTTATAGATACAACTAACGCCGAGTGGCCAAAATATTATGACGACTACTCAAGGAAATTTCAACTCGTTAGTGCAGCATGTGCGCTGATCTAATAAACTGGATTTTTCTGATAAATTTGACCTTGTTCAGAAGCTTAAAGTGAACTTTGCATTTTGCCTATTAATGGGAAAAATACGAGATTTGAGTGACTTTCAAATACACAAGATTCACTGAGAAAAATGAGAATTTTCAATCTAAGTAAACAGGTGTTTTCATTTTGTTATGAAACTTTTTGCTTCAAATAGGACGACCCAATGCATTCAATTATGAAATACCAGAAATACTCAGAATATTGAAACAGGGACATACTGAAAACTGAGCACATAGAGGTCAGTTCATACTCATTTTTGAAACATGAACATTATTAAAACATTATTAGAATCAGTGCAAACTCATTTTTGAAACATGGACATACTCAAAACTGAGCACATAGAGGTCAGTTCATACTCATTTTTGAAACATGGACATACTCAAATATGAGCGCATGATGTTTTAATGTTTTATTCTTGAGTATGTGTATGTTTACAGAAATGAGTATATACATGTTTCAAACTTGAGTAAATTTGATTTTGAACCATTTTGACTATGCGACATGCTCAGGTTTAGGTATTTTTTGCTCAGTTTTGAAAATGTCGTTTAGAGAGTGTTGTGGGCGCCAGAAAAACCATTTCCAGTATCTCAAACATCGCCAACTTGCTTCGCTTTTCTCGTACAAGAATATCTCGAGTCTTCAAAGAATTGCATCTAAGCCAAAAAACTTCTACCCAAAAGTATAATTGCAAGAGAAAATTTCTTGGGCAAAAATACAGTTGCCAGGCGACTGACATACATTGTTTGCAGCAACTGAAAAGCTACAACAAATCTAATTGTCGAGTAATACAACTCATAGTCATCGTAAAGCATATCTGTATGCTCTACTCTCAGAGCAATGAACAGACTAGACTGAGATACATCAACTCTGCCTATGAGAACGATTGAAGTAACTGCGAGCGTGCTTTTCTGCACCTTCCAATATGGCGGTCAGTGTGAGAGCAGTCACATTCAGCCTAGTAATTATTAAAACCAAAATAACATGTAAGTAATCCAAAGCGTTTGAGATGATTCCTGATTTTAATTGTAAGTAATTTCGTTAATTTCAAATGAATTCTCAACGAATTTCACTCGCACGAAACTCAGATAGCATAAAAGTATCAACTTTAGATTGCTCCTGCTGCCATCTGTTGCTATAAGAATAAACAATCTTGTTGATGTAAAAAATACTTTCTTTTGAAAAAAAATTATGATAAATTAAAACAGTAAAAATGTGTTATCTGTTAGATTATATGTTAATAAAGGATATTGAAGTACTCTCTCTCTCTCTCTCTCTCTATATATATATATATATATATAAACTGCAGCATATATATATATATATATATATGCTTATTTTTTTTATTAATTATTATTATTATTATTATTATTATTTTGTGATTGTAGGAAATATAAGCCTACATCAATAATAAGCTATTTATCTTTAGCATTTAATTCAAAATTAAAATTCAACATTTTAACTTAGCTCTTTATTGTATTAATTTCAGAAACTTAAAAATATATTTAAGTATTCTTCTTATTATTTTTTTAAAGATAATTATTATCCCCCCACTCTTCTCAAAAAATCTTTCATTGTTGTTATTAATTTGAATTCACACCAAAACAAAATTTACGATTCTAAATTCGTTAAATTTGGTCTATAAAAATATTTATTAAAGTAAATGTCTTAAATGATGGTCTTCAAATAATAAAGCAGTAAATTAACCACAAAAGAATTTTTAATTATTTATCTTCTTTTCCAAATAGATAAATAAAAAAATGTATTAAATATTATTCTATTATGATTCACAAACTATTGAGATGCAATAAAAGTTTAACAGTAATAATAATAATTTAAAATATCGTCTTTATTTTGTTAATAAGAACATATATTTTCAAAACAATTTTTAATACTGCATGGTCATTTGAATGGTTTTCAGCTTTACATATCCTACAATGTAATGATTTTTATAAAAATAATGTAAATCCTTTAAAAACCTTGTAGTAATTTTAATAAAACCTACATTCTTTATTTTCTTTATAAAATTTGAATTTAAACTTTAGCATTACAAAATAATAATAATAATAATAATAATAATAACAATAAATAAAAGAATAAGTTTTATAAAAGTAATGCAATATTATTGCAATTCATTGAAAATATTTCTCATAATTAATCAACTGAGACAGTATATTGTATTTACAAAAAGAAAAATATATACGCTTACATTTTAGATACAATAAATAAACTGTTTTACTAATTTTCATTTCTTTTACCACAAACATATGGCAGTAGTCGTAGATTTAATCCTTCCAATATGGCCGCTTGGTTACAGTTGAAACTTCAACATGTTGTCCAGTCTACTCTGTTCATTGGTCTGAGGCAGACCAATGAATTTATGTTTATTCTAGATGGATCTTAAAACCGATCTTAAGAAATTTGCACTGTCATCAAAGAAGACACAAGTGAGGAGTGGTCATAATATATTCGCCACTCAGTGTAGACTTTATTTTTAAATTAGTTTCTGAAGGAGGAAAAAATTATAATATTGGGGTTTTGGCAAAGATGTGATGGGAATATAAGAAATCTAATGACTACGGCAAGGATTTTCGACAAAGTTTGAAATCACAAGCGAGATACTTCTTCAGTAAGATTTTTTAATGATTTTTAAACATAGGTTCAACTTTTCTTCAGCTACCATTATCCAAAAATGTTCTTTTAACCCTGACCTTGATTTTTGGGAAGCTCACCACATCATTAAAAATCCTCACTCCTTAGTCAATGACTTATCTAGTACTCCTGATTTTCCAAGTATTTGGAAAGCATTAATTTAATTTCCCTTTTTTGGTTTTCTTTTGGTTCTTTTGTTCTCCGGTAGATGTCTCAACTTGTCCACTCAGTTGTTTCATACTACTTTCTTCTCATTGGCTGCTTTTTGGCGTTCTCTACACTCATTGGGAGAATCTCTAAGAATCCGCTTGTTTTGCCAAGTTTTGATTTTTCTAGCACGAAGTGTTTTGCTCTTTGTCGCACTGAAGAAGAATCTCGCTTGTGGATTCGAAACAGTTTTTTATTGTTTTTTTGTGTATTATTTGTCCATTTTTAACCTTGGTTTTCTGCCTTTTAATAAAATATCTTCTTCACCTCAAATACTTCTGAAATGAATTTTTCAGATGACATAAATTTCCATGTAGTAAAATAAAATTGCAGACATTAATGTATCATATTACCATGTTTAATATAATTTTATAATTTTAATAGTTATAATTTACCATTCACCATTTTGCAGCAGTTCTTTCGTACCATAATTGAACTTTAAACTCCGTTTAAGATTTTAATTTTTCAAAAGAGTAGAGTTTATATTGCAACTTTTAAATAAAATTCACATTTTCGAAAACGTGAACTCGTATAAATGAAACTTAATTTATTCCTAGTTTCAAATTCATAAAAAGATCTTAAAAAACAGTTCAAACTCTCTAAAAAAACTATAAAAAAATCTAAACTTTTGGTGTAAATTGTAGGAGATATAGCTTGATGAGCATTAGCTCAGTTCAAATTGACCCGATACGCTCTTGCTGATCAAAAAGTGAGGTGTGCCGCGTAAGGATTAACGTAAACCAAACTTACTAAAAAGTACGTTTTACAAAAAAAAAAAAAAAAAAAAAAAAAAAAAAAAAGAAAAAAACGCATTTGAAGTTTTTTTTAAAAGGAAACTCTTAAGTTATTGCCGAACAATCAGTACTTTTAACAATAAAACTTTATGAAAAGTTTTTTTCTCTATTATTTGGATATAAATAAATATAAAAAGTACAAATAAATCTGAAATGTTTACAATTTTTCCGTCTTTTTATCTCTAACTTTCGGCTATTAAGAGTTCATTTCTGGGTTTTTTAACTAAGCTTTATATTTGGGAATAATCGATTTAAAGATAACAATGTAGGATTTTTGAAAAGACAAATGTCAGCTGAGCGAATAATGTTTGTTTTTAAGTTACACGAATAATGTCATTTCAACGTAGGCAGTCCGCTTAAAATGTAATTATATTATATAGAGTAAAAAAGGGAACTAGTCTATTATAAAAGAAATAGCCACTGTTAATAGTAACAAAAACAATAACGACAACAACTAGTGCCAATCCAAAACTTTATTCTGTCTCATGCAGGTTTCACATAGACCAAAAACGAACACGCACCAATTTATATGAAGGCCTAACTGAATCTAAAGTATTATTAAATTCCTTGCATTAGTTCTTGAGATATAAATATCGCTAAAATCGTGTAAATCCTGAAAAATGCAGCAGAGAAACGTCACCTGTTGGGAGATTTACACCAAAACCGTATCAACAACAACTTATGTCAACGTCTAACTGAATCTGAAGTTTTATGGAAATATGCGCATTAGTTCTTGAGATATAGCTATCATGAAAATCATGAATAAAGTCGCATACCAGCGCCACCTGTTAGTCTATTTACACCAACACGTAATCAACATCAATATATGTCAAGGCCTAACAGAGTCTGAAGTTTAATGAAAATCTGTGCGTTAGTTCTTGAGATATAGCTATCGTGATAATCCTAAAAATGTAGCATAGCAGCACCATCTATGGGCACCAAAAACTAATCAGCACCAATTTATATCAGCGACAAATTGAATCTAAAGTTTCATTAAATACCGTGCATTAGTTATTGAGACAGAGCGCTCACAAAATTTTTGTCACATACAGACATTTTCTAAAAACATTCAAATCCTGTGCAGGACCTATAAATCCGTCGAAAACCGGAAGTCGGATATTTTCATGATTCCAAATACTTTCTTCTTGTAAAAATAGAAGAAAGTAAAAAAATATTCCTTATCGTCTAATAAAACAAATATTCATGCTTACGGATGAAACATTCAAATTATTTACAATTATTGATAACACTGTTAAAATGTTTCACTCTTAAACTCTATGTTGTAGCTAAAAAAAGATATTTAATAAAAATGAGATGTATTTTACTTTCGAGTATCTTATATGAAAGTCATTCATATGACATTTACAATTATTTCATTTCCGTGTAGCTTTCAATAAAATATTTAACAATAAAATATAGTCTTCAACTTAAGTATTCTCAAATGAATTTCTCAGATGACATAGATTTTTATGTAGTGAAATAGAATTACAGATATTATTGTATCATATTACGCTCTTTAATACAATTTTATAACTTTAATAGTTTGTAAAAGAACTTAAAAGCGAACTATTAAGAGAATTGAACTTCTCATTGTCTGCAATCAGGATTCATTACTTTATGACAAGGAGAGCTCCTAAAAACATTGTCATATAAAGTCCGCTATCATTAAAACGTTTCTATTTCTGAATTCTTAGTTGAAGATAGTTTTAAGTTGATAATACTTTTAAGTAAGTAAGTTGAAGATACTTTAAGTACTTATTTTTCTTTTCTTGTTCATATATATGTTCCAAAACAACTTCTGAATCTTCATCCTTGAAAAGATTTGTTCCACTTAAATAAAATCCAAAGCAAGTGTTTTATTTCATTCTTGCAAAGATAAGATAAAAACTGATACGAAAAAATTCATTAATTTTCTACAAGTTATTTATCTACAGCTATAATCTCAATGTTAATGATTTGTTTATATATGTATCTGTGACGCAGATACACAATGTAATAGGAAACAGTAATAACTTTACCTTTTATCAAATTCTATGAGAGTTAAATATTTATATATTTTTAATCAGTTTACTCTAGAGCTATATTATGAAAAATATATTTATTATATTATATTTATTATATTATATTTATTATATTATATTTTTATTGTATTATGAGATATACACTAGAATGCCATAAATGATGGGAACTTTCAGTTTTAGACATTTTTTCAAATATTTAAAAATATACATACAAGATTATTTTGGAATTTTAGGATTAAAAAAAAACAGGTTTGACTTCATATTTTTCAACGTCGATTTGATAAGGAGGACAATTAGGGGACCAACCAAAAATTAAAGAAAAAAAATAATACTTGGGATCACTCTGTAAAATAAAATGCACGAAATGATCTGTCGCTGCAGAATATACATAGGCAGACATTGTGTAATATGTGCATTCATTTGTGTAAGAATAGCATGTATATTAATAGAGATATAGCGATTTTTTTTAAAAATTAAAAAAATTCTTGCATGTTTTTTGCTTATAACACACAGGGTTTTTAACCAAATTTAGCGCCAATTTCAGAAAAATTGACAAAATGTAGTAGCAATAACATAGTGCTATTGGAATATAAATATATTAAATATTTAAGGAAATATGGGCAGTTGTATGAAATATTTTTTATCTGCGCATGCGTTAACGATATCAAGGAACTTTTTGCATAATTTAGTAGTCAACTCTCTGAAGCAACTTAATAAAAAAAAATCAGTCAAATATCGCAAAAATTCAGAGAGATATCGGCGTTAGAGTGAGCTGTTTTTCAGTTTCTGACTAAAACTCGCTGAATGATAAGGGATTGTCCACAAATTGTTATTTTTAAGTTATCGGAAAGCGTTCGGAAAAAGTTTTTTGAAAAAGCTATTTAATTATAGTTTACGGTTATGTTTAGGAAGATTTTGATTCTAAACTACGATGAAAAGGCAAATATAGTCCATACATTGATTAAATTTAGGTAAATTGAGGTGTTCATAATAAAATTTTGTGAAATTTAGCCTAATACGCAAAACACTCTAGAGTAAATTCTATCGCACATATATGTATTTTCTGTATATACGTAATTTGTATGCCAGTAGTGAAGATGATAAACTAAAATCTAAGATATATTATACATTTTTCATAAGTTATGAGTCAATAACTTGTAATTTGATTTTTACAGTTATACTTCAATAGCTTTTTGGGAAATTACGTAACAGATCGGAACCGTCTATGCCTAAAACGTGTTGTGAAATCAAACCGAAAAGTTTCCTTTAGAGGCGATTTCAGGGGAATTTTGATCGTCTACGACTAATGATGCAAGTGATCGTACCGTCTTGTGGAGGATCGTGGCACTTGGTTTTCATGGCCGAGCTGCAGTTTACAAGCCAAATATCACGCATCTGAATAAGACCCGTCGATTAAAGTGGTTCAAAGAACGACGGCACTGGTCAGTAGAAAAATGGAAAAACATCCTATGGAGCGATGAATCACGCTAGCAGTTTTGGCAGTCCAATGGACGTGTTTGTGTGCGGCGAGTGCCTGGCGAACGATATTTACAGGACTGTTTCGTACCCAGAGTGAAATTTGGTGGAGGTGGGATCCTGTTGTTTTAATTTCTGGGAGTATGAATGCCTAAGCCTACAAAACAATTCTGGACAATTCAGCGCTACCGATATTATGGCAACACTTTGGTCTTGTTCCATACCTGTTTCAGCATAACAATGCTCCATGTCATACAGCAGGTGTTGTTAAGACGTGGTTTGAAGAAATTGGTGTGGAAAACCTTCCCTGGCTAGCTCAAAGTCCAGACCTCAAAACTTTGCAACACCTTTGGGATGAGTTAGAGCGCCGATTTAGAGCCAGTCCAACTCGGCCAAAAACACCACAGAAATGTTTGCTAGTCTACAGGATGAATGAAGCAAGATTCCTCCAGAAACGTATCGAAAACTAGTAGAAAGTTTTACTTCAAAGAGTTGCAGCAGTTATTGCGGCGAAGGGTGGCCCTACAGGATACTAAAGTTATGCTGAGTCCCCTTTAAATTCATAGTATGAGGGGCAATAACATCGCAGTTTAAAAATTAAGAGGGGGAGGGGTGGCTAAATAAGTTTCTAACTCAGTTTTTTTCAAAATAACTGCGAAACTAAGAAAATCAATTAATAATAGAGCTTCTCATTAATAAGCAAATATGTAGATTAATTAATTATTAATTTTATTGAAAATTC
Organism: Maratus michaelseni; assembly: GCA_963931845.1. Classification (NCBI taxonomy): domain Eukaryota; kingdom Metazoa; phylum Arthropoda; class Arachnida; order Araneae; family Salticidae; genus Maratus; species Maratus michaelseni. The sequence continues at coordinate 405,506,563 of OZ007590.1, read as the reverse complement.
AAAATGTGTTTGCGCATTATTTCAAAGCATTATTTCATTTTTTTTCATTTAATTAAGAATTAAATTCAGTTTTAAGATGTTTTGAAATATTACATCAGGGTACAAAACATATATTTCATTAATAATACTGAAAAAATAAGAAAAAACTAATAACAAATGAAAATACACTTAAAAATTTTGGCATCATAACATAAAGTAAGTGCGCTTCGCTAAAGTTGCGTTGAAAAATGGATTCAGCATCTACTCCCTCCCTCCCCCCTCATACCCTTGAGCAGCACAAATGTCTAACAAATACAATGCTATGGATTTTGGAAGAAAATCCACCCCCCCCCCTATTTCCTACGGTCCTAATGACAGGACTACCAATAGCGATTATTTTTATATTCTATTTTCACTATTCTTTCAAAAAATAAATTTTGTATTATGTTTCTCTTACACATGTTGTTAAAGCGCATGTGAAAAATTTTTATTTTGAAAAAGTGGTACGAGAAAAAATTAAAAAGTAGTCGCCAGTGTCAGCTCTGTAATAAGGTGTCTTGTGACAAATCGCCATGTACATGCTGGTTTTGCAAGAAAAACTAAAGTGTCAATAAACAATGAAAAATAGCATACAAATTAAGATATCTGACTACATTTAAAATGCGATTTTTGTCTAAAATTTTCGTTTTCTTTGTATTACATTTTATTAAACCCCGCATTTTTACCTTTCCAAATCTGCGCTTACATTTATTGTACTATAAATAAAACCTAAGTTATCAGAATTTAAAAACTGCTTGATAGTGAATGAAACCGGAAGTGCCAAACGTTAAAAAAAAAGACCTTGATCGATAACTACAGTAAAATTCCAATTCACATAACTGTTAAGTAAATGTTAAATAAAGTTTAAAATAGTTAAGTAAATATCTCTGTTAAATAAATGTATTTTATGGAAAATGCACTTTTCTGTGAAAATTCCATACGCAAAACATAATTTCTCAAAAAGCTATTGAAATATCACTATAAAAATCAAATTGCAAGTTATTGACTATGAAAAATGTATAATATATCTGTATAATATAAATATATCTGTATAATAAAATGTATAATATAAATGTATAAATATTACGTTATACACAAAATACATACGTATATATGCGAAAGAATTTACAGTAGAGTGTTTTGCGTATTGGGCTAAATTTCACAAAATTTTATTATCAACACCTCAATTTACTTAAATGTAATCAATGTATGGACTTTATTTTCCTTTTCATCGTAGTTTAGAATCAAAATTTTCCTAAACATAACCGTAAACTATTATTAAATAGCTTTTTCAAAAAAATTTTTCAGAATGCTTTCAGATAACTTAAAATTAACAATTTGTGGACAATCCCTTATCATTCATCGAGTTTTAGTCAGAAACTGAAAAACAGCTCACTCTAACGCCGATATCTCTCTGAATTTTTACGATATTTGACTGATTTATTTTATTAAGTTGCTCCAGAGGTTGACTACTAAATTATGCAAAAAGTTCCTTGATATCGTTCGCGCATGCGCAGATAAAAATTATTTCATACAACCGCCCATATTTCCTTAAATATTTAATATATTTATATTCCAATAGCACTATGTTATTGCTACTACATTTTGTCAATTTTTCTGAAATTGGCGTTAAATTTGGTTAAAAACCCTGTGTGTTATAAGCAAAAAATACGCAAGAATTTTTAAATTAAAAAAAAAATCGCTATATCTCTATTAATATACATGCTATTCTTACCAAATGAATGCACATATTATACAATGTCTGCCTGTGTATATTCTGCAGCGACAGATCATTTCGTGCATTTTATTTTACAGAGTGATCCCAAGTAATATTTTTTTTCTTTAATTTTTGGTTGGTCCCCTAATTGTCCTCCTTATCAAATCGACGTTGAAAAATATGAAGTCAAACCTGTTTTTTTTTAATCCTAAAATTCCAAAATAATCTTGTATGTATATTTTTAAATATTTGAAAAATTGTCTAAAACTGAAAGTTCCCATCATTTATGGCATTCTAGTGTATATGCGTGTTATATTTTTAGTGCTGCGTTAGTTGAAAATTCTCAATTTATTTTTCATAATAGTTATTTAGTAAGTTGCTTAGACAACCATCCTGACATTTTTTTTTATGATAATGTAAAATTTATATCAATTTGCAGACTTAAATATCCGAAATAAAAGATACTTTGCACAACCTAGAATAACAATTGAATATTATTTCAAGCATGTCCATTCTCACATCGATTACTCGCATTATCATTTCTGAGTATTTATTCAGGGTAGTCATTAATTATTTCTCTGATTACAAACAATGAATTTGAAATAACCATTGAATATATTATTGTAAAATTTTTATTAATAAATTAAATAGAGAATCTGTTAAGGAAGAAAGGCTGTAAAACTATTAAATTCTTTTCGGTGGAGTGAGGAGATCTCCAAAAAAAGAAAATATAATACATACAATTCTACTGTAAAGAGGATATTGTTATATAGAGCAGAGGGATGTAGATTTATCGAGACATAAAGAAGAAATTAGCAACAGTGGAAATGGATGCCCTAAGAAGATCATACAGGATATCAAGAATAGAAAGAATAAGAAATGAAAGAATCAAAGAAATGATGAAAATAAAGGGAACCATATTAGACGATCTCCAAAAAAAGCATTTAATCTAATATGGTCATGTTAAAAGAATGAGTTATAAGAGACTAACCAAAATCGGGTCTAATTATAGAAAAACCAAAAAAGGAAACAAGGAAGACTACAAAAGAAATGGATGGACGGTATAAAAAAGACATGAGGGTTAAGGTTCGGGAGGAGGAATGGACCCTTGACCGGAAGAAATGCAGTGGTCTCTTGCAGATTTTTCGGATGGCGGCACCTGACGCATATATAAACCGAGTTTATATATATAAAGCCATGTTCTTAATTTTTTTTAGTTCAGTCCCTACCGTCGTTCGTGAGTTCCTTGATGGCAAGTATCCTACAAGATGGATCTGACCGCGACCTACGCTATAAAGGGCCGGTTCATGACGTTTAAGACGTCACAGGGAGTAGATCATCTTTACACGGCGATTGGTACAAAACCGCGATTGGCACATCGTTTTGTGCCAATCGCCGTGTAAAAATTCTCCACTCGCTGTGACGTTTTAAAAGTCATAAACCGGCCGTATATAACGTAAGTCGCGATCGGACGGGATGCACCTATACTGGTGTAAAATGTGACAGCCCAAATTTTGGGGAATGCGTGGCGAGAAATAAAATACCTCCTTGACATTCTTCGAGCAACCAAGGGTGCTCACATAGAAATTTACAGACGTAAGTACTTGTATTAAAAACGTCATAAATGTCTTTACAATATATTGAAACAAGCATATGCTTAATTATATTAGTTTCGCTGCAATAAATTGTTATAATCATTGAGAGACTTTGTGACCACATGTTATATTAAGCTTTTGCATTTTTAATTTTCCAGTTTCGAAAATGTTAAATATGAAATTTCAACTTTGATTTGAAATTGTTAATCGTGTGTTTGTTTAACACTAACACGGTCACACAAAAAAAAAATCAGTTACTGGATCTATTGATATGCAAATTTATTTTCTTCTCATAAATATTTAAAATTTTTAAACCCATTTAATGAAAACACAATTTTTCACTGTTAAAAACAGTAATATGAATAACTTAAGATATGCTTTTCAAACTTTTATTTCAACAAGTTTTATTTTGAGATTTTTTTCTTAATTGTTGTGTATTTTTTATACACTTACATGTTACATCTACTAAAATCTCCTCAAATATTATATATTCTTCCTCTTCTTAATTCCTCTTTCAGTGTTGATCATTCTATAATTTAATCTCATCATATGGACTTATCTAGAATGAGTTATGTAATTGCTTAGTAGAAAAAAAAACTTATTAAAATATATTTTTATAAGACATTAGAATACTGATTACTAACTAAATATGGCTGTTCTTAAGTATTATATATGTTAATTTCATTTATTAAATATATAAATTATTAAGTTTTAATCAATTTTAAAAGTAAAAAGCAGTATGTAAGAATTTTTTATTTTTTATGGTGATGTTTTGTTATTGTTTAATTAAATATAATCTTTAAAATATATAGTAGGGGAGACCGGTACACACTGGACCTATGGACACAGTGGACCACCCCCTAATATTTTATTTATTTAAAAAAATTTTAAGCTTCTCTTCCATCCTAATAGACAACAGCACTGCACTGATTATTTATAGCCTTCAAAAAATATGTTTAGCTCAGATTGAACTATTTTATCCTGATTTGTTGTTTTGAGCTTCTAAAAGTAACATTTTTCATCATCATATTTTTATTTTTTTAGTAATTAAAGGTTGTAGATAAATGAAATAAAACAGCTTTTTTGCAAAGCTAAGATACTTGTTTTTATTTTACTTTAAAGTTAATATGTTTAAAAGAAAGCTATAAACAATATTAATACGATTATTTATTGAACTTCAACATGGGTCACAGTGGACCACCCACTCTTGGGGCACAGTGGTCCACAATCCACTCTGCTCCTGTAATGCAGAATGTTCAAAATATTTAATAATTGCTTATTTTCTATAAAGAAAGATTGTTTTAAAGGAGATTTAACTGTAAAATAAAGTAAACAAATAAAAATAACTATTTAACATAGTAAGAAATATTTTGTTTTGTATTTACTGCCTTTGATAAATATAACTGTAGTCTAATTGTTGATGATTCTATTCAAGTAAGATTCATGAGACGCAAATTGAATGGAAATCAGTTTATTTCTCCCGAAACTGTAGATGAATCTGCTGTTGATGTCAATGATTTCATAATGTTGCTCTCAGGACCAAAATTATTTCTTGAAAATTCCAGGCTCAATCTTACTCATAAGTACTTTGGAATTTCATTTGCAAATTTTAATGTGCGCTGATTTTTTTTGTACTTAAGTAATAACTTCAACTAAATTGCAATTGTTCCTGTATCATCTGCTATTATTTTCAAAATATAATTAATTTTTTGTTTTTGTTTCAAAATTTATATTACTATGTTATTTTGCGGGTGAAGGGGCAACAAAAAATAATTAGATTAATGAAAGATAGACTTATATTGTGTTTTAGATAATACCTAATAGTGGTCCACTGTACCCCGGTGGGTGGACCAGTTTACCCCGCGCGGGGTACACTGGTCCACTTTACAAGTGTATATGATTTATTTATTTTTTGAAAAATGTATTGAAAACTATGTTGTGAGAAAATTATGATGGATGTAAGAAGGTTTAAGGTATATTCAAAAATATTTTCATACAGATCGGTCAGTCTGTTAAAGAGAAAAAAAATGTTAACTGAAAAAGTGGTCCACTGTGTACCGGTCTCCCCTATATGTCGAGCTATGTAATACAGAATTTCAAAACACCACCTTGCAGTCTAATTTTATATATTCTTTTCAATGTGTATATTCTTTTAGACATATAGCCTCATAGTTGCCTTCTAGCAGTTACAAATACTTGTTTATTAGATAAAGTTAAATAGAAGTTTATAAATTGTTCAGAAGGAAATATTTATTAGTGCATTAAAAATAAATTTAATACAAATTTAATACAAATTTAATGTGAATTAGCTGTGAACCACTTTTTTTTAAATAAAAGCCGCCCTTTTTCAATTAAAGCCGGCTTTTTTAAATGGTTAAAACTAAAAAAAGTCGGCCGGCTTTTTTTGATCTGCCTGCAGTGGGTTGGGTTGCTTTTATTTATTTTTTCGGATCGGGATGACTTATTTTCTTTCGGGGACCCGAACGTGTAAAAATAATTTTTGGCGAACTGCAACCTGACTCGAACTTGCAATACCTCAACCCGCAATGAAAGAACAATAAATCACGTTTTAATGCTATAATAAAAAATAATGTACAATTATATCTCTAATAACAATTTTATATACAAAAATGGACAATTCTATATTCATTAATATTCAAATATTGTGAAACCTCGGAATAGCGGATACCTCGAAATCAATCAATAGAATTCTTGCAGCGGGTCGGGTTGCTTCTATTTATTTTTTTGAATTGGGATGACTTATTTTCTTTCTGGGAGTCTGGTTCAATTTTGATTAATTCTTCCGGCTCATATTTAGGTTTTAGCATGTCCGATTGTTGGAATTTTCACAAAAAGTTTGAACAGAACTGTGAAAATAAGTATTTGAATGTGAATAAGTCAGTCGTCTGAAAAACTACATTTTTTAGTAGTGAACTTGTTTGAAAAAGTAGTGACTACAAACTACTACAAAGTCACTATTTCACTGATTTTAGATTTTGTCGAAAGATTCAATCTACACTCAAAATTGAGAACAAGGAATTAGAATTCATCACGGGTCGGGTTGTGTATCTGACCCAAACTTGAAAATTCTGCTTAAAGTCAACTCGAAACTGACCCAAACCCCAAAATATTTATATCCGAACTGAAACCAAAGGAACTGAAAATTAATCCATATTTCAATACAATTATGAAAAAGTAGTCCACAAAAAGATACCCAGTATTAAAACATTAGATATAATAATGCGTTAGCAGATAGTTAAACACAAGAAAAATTTATTATTTTCGTGAGTTAGCACTTTGTTTTGTTTTATCAGCATGAGTCAATGGAAAAGTCTATCACAATGTAACTGAGATTTGTCACTGACATTCTTAAATTGTTGCACAGAACACATTTTGTAAAAAAAAAAAAAGGAGTTATGATCAAGTGTTTAGAAGAATGGCATTTTTTCTCCTTTCCAAGTAGCGTAAAAGGTCGATTTTCGAGAGTGTCCGTTATGGAGGTCTTATTGTATACATATTTTTAACCTGCAAAAATATTCTGTACAATCTTTTGGAAAAGCGAATCAACCCGAACATGCCATCAAACCCAAACCCGACCTTACACAAAAAAGTAGAAGTCAACCCAACCTGAAAATCATTAATTTCATCGATCGGCGTGTAAAAATCATGAATTTTATCGACCGAGCACGTAAAAAGTCATGAATTTCGTCGATCAAACGCTTTAAAATCATGAATTTTATCAATCAAACGCGTAAAAATCATCAATTTCGTCAATCAGGCGTGTAAAAACCATGAATTTTATCGACCGAGCGCTTAAAACTCATGAATTTCGTCGATCAAACGCTTAAAAATCATTAATTTTATCGATCGCCGCAGAAAAATAATTAATTTTGTCGATCGGCTACGTAAAAATCAAATTTCGTTATTCGGGAGTGTAAAAAATATGAATTTCGTTGATCGAACACGTACAAATCATGAATTTTACCGACCGAGCACGTAAAAAGGCATGAATTTCGTCGATTAAATGCTTAAAAATCATGAAATTTCGAAACCACTTGGCGAATTTCACGATTTTATTCCCAAAAATATTTGACGGGATTGGGATTTTCTTTTTTGCTTGAGGCCATTTGACGATAATCAAAATTTTTTCCACCGAAACCAATTGATGACTTTTGCCATTTTTCCGCTAACGATTGACGAATTTCGTGATTTATCAACTATCAATTAACGAATTTCACGATTTTGTCCATGAACGAACAAATTGCGCACTCTCTTTCCACTGATGTTTTACAAATTTCGTACTTTATTTCCGCTGCCGTTCCACGAATTTTGCAATTGTGTTCTGCGATTGTTAGACGAATTTCACAATTTTTCTCCCGAGATCATTTGACGAACTTTGTGATTTTTTTCCCTGAACCTATTTGACGAATTTCTTGAATTTTTTCCCGACTGTTTGACAAAATTAATTTTTTTTCTCCAATTGATTGACAAATTTTGTGATTTATTAACCGAGACAATTTGCCGAATTTTAGATTTTAAAAAGTTTACTTCGGCGACAGTACTTCTTCCTTCTCGGAAGCCGAATCGAACATTATCTAGGTATGATAATGTCATTACTCTTGTTTTTATTAGTCTTTCGAGAAGTTTTCCCAACATTGGTAGTAAAGTTATTGGGCGATAGGATTTTTCAAGTTGGGGATCTTTATTCTTTTTTCTAAAGAATATAACCATACCTTTTTTCCATACATCTGGAAAATGAGCTAGCTGAAAGCATTTATTATATAAATTCAGCATCAGATAAGGAAATTTTTTTATTAGGTTCTTTACTACTCTTGTGTCAATTAGATCGTAACCTGGTGCTTTATTATTATCTTGCTTTTGCGAGCAGTATTTGAGTTCTCTTAGAGAAATCTGATGTATTGATTTATCCTGTGATGTTAAAAACTGGTCATTGGTGAATGTATGGATGTTATTCGGAATATGTGTTCTAAAGTGGTGGTCTACTAAGCGTAGTTGAATTTCATGAAATGTTTCTGATTGTGTTGAAGTTTCCAGTACTGAGTGGATTAAGTCCGTGTTTTTCAGGTATTTTTGTTTTACAAGTTTAAATGCTTTGCCGTATATACTATTTGTTGTCGAGCAAAATGTTTGCCATGATGATAATTTGGTCTTTTTAATATCTTGTTCATATAATGCTATTGCCTTATTATATTCTGTTCTACATATAATGTTGTCTGGTTGGTGTCTACTTCTTTTATACAACGCGTTTAGCCTGTTACGCTGAACTCTTAGTTTGTCTGTGTACCAGTTGATGTTTAAGTTATAAGATTGTTTTTTTTTTTTTTTTAGTGTTAAGTCTATTATGAAAGTTATTATTTCTTGAAAATCTTTCACCCAGTTGTTTAAATCCTGTGGAGTTGTAATTTCATCCATAGCAAGTTGCAGATTGTTGGCGTAGTTTTTTAATATGCTGTTGATTTTTTTTATATTTGTATATTTCGACTTATAACGATATTGATTTCGCAGAGTAGGTTCAGTATTGATTTTCTATGTTATATATAGATGATCACTCAAGGAATTGTATCTGTCATCCACCTGCCATGAATCTAATAGATTTCTTGAAGAAAGTCCGCAGAGTGTTACATCGGGTGTTCCCTATTTGTTGTTTTGATGATAAGTGAATTCAGTATTTGGATCGTTGACTATATATAGATCTTTTTGTGAAATGTAGTCCAATAGTATCTCGCCCCTCATATTATTTTTCTTATATCCCCATGCTTGTAAGTGTGCGCTAAAATCACCGCCAAGTATCAGATTATTGCAATTTATAATCTGTTGGGACCATGATAAAAAATCTTCTTCTAGATTTTCTGATGGGGATGAATACTGAGAGCCAAACTTTAAATAGTGAGATGATGTTTTTAAGTTTATGAATATACTGTTATCTGTTTTCAGAGTCTGAATGTGGATTGGTTATGGTTATTAATATGCCTTCTGTGTTTTTGAGGGAATGGTAGAATGCCCATCCCAAAGGAAGGTCTGTAAAAACGTTTTTAGTTTTGTGATAGTCTTGTATTAATGCAATATTTATTTCATTGTCTCGGATATAGGTTAATAATTCTGTATTGGCAGCTTTGTAGTTGTTAAGGTTTAGTTGGCTATTTTCATTTCTTTCATGTCAGAAGATGGTGAGGTTTGAGTAGCTGGAATTGGAGGATAATGTTTATCGATTTGCGAAGAAACGTTTATTGACGGGAAGACGGAAAACTATTATTTAATGAACGATTTCTGTAGGAGTAGAGGTCTTGAAAAACATAACATTGAGTAGAGCCTGAACTGTGGAAATTGTGAGACGTATTGAATCGGTTTAAAGTTATTATTACTTCTAGGAAAAGGGCCGAAAATTTATGATCGACAGATTTTTGATATCATTAAAAATGGCCCGAAGGGGAGCGGGGAAAAGCATGGTTTAGAAGAAAAAATTTAATAACTTCGTCAATTCAAAAGATATTAAATCCGCTTGAATTTATTATAAATCCTATTAATATTAACTAAAACTTTTATATTGACAAGTTTTTTATAGAACCAACCCTTATAGCAAAAAAAAAATAAAAACAAAAAGAAATCCCTTACGGCTCCTCCTACAAACAAGTTAGGTTTCGAAGTGGGCGGTTTCAACTGTCGCATCATGGCAAAAAGGTAATTTCTTCCGCAATTTCCAACAAACAGGCGCCCCACGGTCTGCGTCTTCGAAATCTACCTGTGCCTGCAGACCAAGCCGTCAGGGATTTTTTTTATATTACGTGGTGCGTATAAATTCTTTTGATCATATACAGATAATTTTTCTGTAAGTACTTATCTAGTACTATTAAAACTGAATCGCAGCATTCTAAGTTTATTTACAAATTTCTTGTATATATTGCTCCATAAGCGTAAATCACTACACTTTCAGCGTGATTAATAGTTTATCAAATAAAGAATTCCTACAATCCTCTTTAATAAAAAGCTATGCGTTGCTGACGACTGGGATTTTCGCTAATCGTTGCCACAGATTAATCTCGGAAAATACTCTTTAATAAAAAGCTATGCGTTGCTGACGACTGGTATTTTCGCTAATCGTTGCCACAGGTTAATCTCGGAAAATGAAACATGTGAAGTTACTGAAAAAAATGATGTTTCGAAAAGTATTTGTCACAAAATTGTTAGACAAACTGTGTTAGAATAGTAAAAAATTGTATTTTTCTTGATATAAATTTCAAATCTAATGATTATGCCGTTTTTCAAATATTGACTTTCAAAAATTACTAAATTTCACAAGGAGTACCATGGCGAAACCTTCACACTTAAAGAGATAATGATAACGGCAATGTCTCCTGATGTGTATTCTGTGACTATAGCACGAGTCACAAGTTATAGTTAGCCTTATTATTCTGTTAAAATTTAAAAGTGAATTATGATGTCACGAGTGCATGATTTTTATCTAATTTTCGACAAATATTAGATGTGAGATTTCTTTTAGTTGTGAATAATATAGGTTAATTCACTTTTAACTTTTAAATTTAACTTTTTTTAAAACTGAGTTGTGTCAAGTCCTCTATAACAAAAAATTACCGTATTGTCTCCTATAAAATGTGATAAAGAGTTATTTAATTATTTACGTTATTAATTATCAAGAATGAAATATTTTGCTTAATTAAGGAATTTATTCTTCTTTCAATGTTACGTGGACGAAGTCACGGGTAACAGCTAGTATCAAATAATTCGTCGACTTCTAAACGATTAATTTTTTATTTTAACTTTTATGAAGATCTCATTCTTCCACGTATTTAAAATCATGCGGCTTGTTCAGGGATTATTAATTAAAAATTATAATTATAACTTGATGATGCTAAAATGTTTCCCATTTCGCCCATTCGATATGAGTGCAAAGAATCTAAAAATAAATAAAATAAATAAAATGGATGTTGCCACTTCATCCGCGTTAAAATGGTGATAATGAATATAATTTATGGCAAAATGCATTAATAATTCAAAAAATCGAAAAAAAATTCCTTACATGCTAAGCAATAACATATCTATTGCTTAAATGCATGGAATTCCTGTACTCTTATTTATATTCTTAGTCTTTATATTTCTAATGCAGTTTTTTTTTGGCAATTTTCCCTAATTTTCTATTTGTTTCAATCTTCCGTTTTTGCTCTATGTAGTGCCATCTGAAACACAGAGAAGTGTGCTAATGGTGGCGTCTTAGCACTAGGCGCCAAGCCGATAAAGCATTTAATTAGCACTGTATGTTGTAACTACTTTTTAGCGATTGATGGAAATACAAAATACATTTTTAGCATCATACGCCAAAAAGAGTTGCCGCAATGCACAGCACCATAACTAGACAAGAATAGGGGTAAATTAGAGACGCAGGTCTCAAAAAAAGAAATTAAGGACACTTTTAGTGAACGTTTTTCTTTTTTACGGGCACATATTTGAAGTCTTGCCAAAGGAGTCACCAAGACGCTGTCTTCGCTATACGTTATACGCCATACGTTATTTACCGAGGCTAACGAAAAAGACAGGCTACCGCGGTGCATTCCACTTATCTTTTTTTACAGACCGCCAGAGTGACGTGATGCTCTTTTCGTACACCTTCATTGGAGCATTCGAGCATCACGTGACTCCAGCGGTCTGTAAAAAAAGATACGCGTAAAGCACCGCGGTAGCCTTTCTTTTTCGTTAGCCTCGTTATTTACGTAATTTTACGTAATAGTTAATAGGTAATAAATATTTTACTTAATAGTTAATAAACGCCATACGTTATTTAATTAACAGGAACTTTTCGGTAGCCTATTAATGCAATATTAGGTTCCAGCGTTGCATCAGTGTTATTTATCCTAATACGTTAAATAATGCCCATCCCTAATTCTTATCGTTGAGCAATAACGATTTCTTAAACCGTTAGTTTTAGAGATATAGTTCAGAATGCTAAAATGTAAATTGTTGTTCTTCGTCATATGAGAATCCGCTAATAGTTTATTTTTAAATAGTTTTCAAATTTAAATATATATATACGATTTAGTCCTATATGTTTTAGTGTTGTAACAGTGTTATTTATCCTACCTTAAATAATGTCCATCCCTAATTCATATCGTTGAGCAATAACGATTTCCTAAACCTTTAGTTTTAGAGATATAGTTCAGAATGCAAAAATGTCTCAAGTGTTGTTCTTTGTCATATGAAAATCGATTTAAGTCAAAATAGTTTCCAAATTTAAAAAAAAATTATACGATTAAGTCCTATATGTTTTATTTAGAAAAAAATTCTCCATGTTCACAAAATTCTCCATTCACAAAATTTTGTGAATGGACTAAGAAAACCATGGGAAAAAAGATTCCAACAAAAAAAATTAGTTCCAATCACCGCCGATAGGGGGAAATGTGGCGCTGTACATTGAAAAAAAACCCATCAGAAACAGACAAAATTAATAATTTGGATAAAATGCCATGTTTTATTCATCATTTACACTTTCCCTTTCGTTGATTGCAGTTGAAACATCCATTATCACTTTTTCTACACGTAACACAATAAAAATACATTCTTATATGAGCAAAACGTATCGCACTATAAAATTTAGATTTTTATGAATTTACGGCGTTCTATGTCACCATAAACGGAAAAACGGGTTTTTAGTGCCCGAAAACGCTGAAAATTCATGAAATTCAAAATATCATAACTAGGTATGTTTTTGTCGTGAAAAAATTGAATTTTTATTATGTAAACAAATTAACGGCGCGGTGTTAACAGGCAACAATGTCTATACTTCCCAAAATTATTTCAAATATTCTGTTTAAATGCTTCTTAAAATTAAAACGTCTGTTGGCAGCATACATAGCGATTGGTGATACGTTACAAAAATAACAGGATATTAGAATCTGTTATTAATACTACTGTCGAAAGATGTATCCTGTTTGTTAACTCTGAAGGTTATTGAATACGTATTAATGCATTCAAAATGTACGACTGTAAATAATTGTCATTATAATGTAAATCTCAAAATGCTATATAAATAACTATAACTAAAGTTTATGTAAAATATCAATAATTGTAATAATTTTAACGTTCGCCCAGCCTTGTGGCAAAATTGGATAACGTTTATACTTTGTAAAATTGTAGTTTAACCTGTAATTATTGTAGTTAGCGCCGGATAGTAATATTTTTCCCTCCCTAGGCTTAGGGGTTCGTCCTGGCCATTAGCCAAAAGCTAGTCCCTAGGGTGGGCGCTGTCTGTCTGTCTGTTAACCAAAAGTAACTGTAATTCACATCTGCAACAGATTGCAATGTACAGGTTTGAAGGTTTAAAAAAAATCTTCTCGAGTCAGAAAAAATTTAAAGAAATGTTTTTAAATCAATCTAAGCACTTCACAAGACAGGTTACTCACTTATAGACTGGGCGTAAAGTTGATCGCAACTCGGAAGCCCCTTAACCGACATCAACTGTTCGGCAACTGTTCGGCAAGTCTTGCATATCTCATAACGTAATAAACATGTTTACGATTCCGCGACAGACGGATTCAGCAAACCTCTGCCATGGCCAACTAGGGATGGGCATTTCGACTCATTTTGAGGAGTCGACATAGTGAGTGGACTCTCGACTCACCTGATGAAGTACGGTTAGTTGGTTGCTTGGTTGGAAAGAAATTCATATTAATAAATAGTAAATATACACTTTTTAATCAGCAACAGATTTTCTCACATTTAACATAAATAAATCCAATATAGATCATGTAACTAGATTAATTTTAACACAATTACAACTCATAGATCATGTGCTTTTAAAACAGTGATTTGCAAATAAAGCTTGATAGGAAGGACTCGTGTAACATTCCATAAACTGAACTAAAATGTGTTGAAAAAGAAAGAAAAAAAAAAAACCTCTGATCGTCATTGCGGATTTTTCTGACACGTTTACGACATGAATTTCTTTACCACATGAGATAAAATTGCAAATATTCTCTTCTCAGTGCATCAATAAACATTCTAATAATATATTTTATTTTCTAATAAGTGTAATATATAGTTTTAATTTTTGTCGATTTTTTTTTGTGCCACTTTGTTGTGATTGTCGTTACCAGAAAATTAGGTTTAAACATCAATTGGACGCTGTCTTTTAATTTTAATTTTATTGAATTTATTTTAAGATGCATTGCTTTTATAGAAAAATTAAAAACGCTGTTTGATCTACTAAATAAAATATCTGCATTTATGTATGAAAATAATGTAGTGGATGTATTCAAATACAGGATAAAAAACTGGGAATAATTAAAATAAAAATAACAAAAGGGTTGACCCTTTACGAAAAATTCTTCGTATTTCTTGTTTATATTTTGCAAAAATCACCCGCTTCCCAAATTTAATCTCTAAAACCATGATAAATACAGAGATACGTTTTTTTGCCCCCTCCTTTTTTCATAGCAGAAAATTTTGTAAAAAAATGGGGCTGAATTAAAACAATATCATCCGAATCTTACGTTGATATTCCGACAGTATGTCGTGACATTTCATCACAAAACCTATGATTTATTATTTTTGCCCCCGCTCACCTTCGGTGAGTTTGGGAGATGAAGAAAGAAAAAATTATTCGCTTCAGATGTTTACATTATGTGATTCATCCTCTTTCAAAATTTAATCTGTAACACCATGATACTTTTTAATTTTGCGACCGCCCTCGCTAGGGGAAGGGAAAGGACTGAGTTAGAAAAAAATCCGTATCTTATTTTTATATTGTTACACTGATCATCTTGGAAAAAATTATCACGAAATCCCCGAGAGATTCAAAGATGCGTTTTTTTGTTTGCAATCCCCCCCCCCTTTTTCTATACACGCACACACAAGGCAAGGGGCACGGGCGCCTAATTCCCAAAGAATATTCCTCATGTCTAGTTTCTATGTTCTCTGATTCACCACCTTTAAAAATTTCATTTCTAAAACCATCATAGATCATGAGATACGTTTTATCCCCGCCCCCTTCCAACCCCCCCCCACCCCCCTGAAAGAGGAAAAGGACGATAAAGTTGAATTAGGAAAATAACCTCCGTATCTGATTTCAAATATGAAATTCAACAAAATAACCCCTGTATGTGTATATTTGTGTGTAAAAGTATATTACTAAACTGGAGGGAAAAAAATGCTTGAATAATACGTATACTTAAATTAAAAGCATTTAACCGCGGTAAAACAACATTTCCGCATATTATATTCTCAACTTTACAACATTTCGGGAAAAAAAAACACTCTCTTTCACTTTGATTTTCACAGCAGCAAAAGAGTAAGTCGGCTGTTTGCTATACGTATGCCGTTACAAAGAGGACGGATTACAAATTCTGTACGTAGCGTTCAATCGCGACCTACGTTATACCACGGCCTACGTTATACACGGCCGATGCATGACGTTTAAAACGTCACATGTATTGGATAATTTTTTCACGGCGATTGGTGCAAAACGGGGGGCGCGTCGCTTTGCACCAATCACCGTATAAAAATGATCCACTTCATGTGACGTTTAAAACGTCATGCACCGGCCGTGTATAATGTAGGTCGCGGTTATACACGTCCGATGCATGACGTTTAAAACGTCACATGGAGTGATCATTTTTACCCAGAGATTGGTGCAAAACGGTGTGCCAATCACCGTGTAAAAATGATTCACTCCGAGGCTAACGAAAAAGACAGGCTACCGCGTCGCATTCCACTTATCTTTTTTTACAGACCGCTAGAGTGACGTGATACTCTTTTCGTGAGAACATACATCTGACTTGTGTCCTTGACATCAAGTGCCCGCTTATAAGTCATCGTCAATATACAGAGGCGAGATAGCCACAAGGAAATTTACAACACCAGAGAGTTACATCCGCGAGCTCCACAAAGTGTGTGCAATGGAGCTGGCGGAAGTCGAACCGGCCGACCTGACTCCTACGCTCACAAGCGATTAGCGGAATGGTGTCTTAACCACTCGGCCACGGAGGCCCCACTCTTTTCGTACACCTGCATTGGTGGATTCGAGCATCACGTGACTCCCGCGGTCTATGAAAAAAGATACGCGTAAAGCACCGCGGTAGCCTTTTTTTTCCGTTTGCCTCGGATCCACCCCATTTGCCGTTTTAAACGTCAAGCACCGGCCGTGTATAAAGTAGGTCGCTGTTGAATTCAGCACCACGCCAAACGTTGTACTCGCGCCAAGTTGCTAAAAACGCGAGGCTCTCTGAAAAATCATCCAGGTACATATAAATATTTCTAGTAATGGTATTTATGCTTACAGTATTTTTAAATTTCTGTAACTGCTCAGGACATCCTTTCTTCCATTGCATGGTGAATCATTTAGACTTGCATGCATTTCAATGTAATAAAGGCAAAAGTTTTTCAAGGAAATGTATTATCTTCAATAGGCTCGGTGAAAACACATTGTACTTCTTTATGAAGTACCAGTTTCAAATCTGACAGATAACTTTCCGATGTTTGGTCAGATTTTTATGACTTTTATTCATACTTTGAGCTGTATCTCTTTTTAATGCTATATTCTTTGCAAACACTAAAAGTTTCTACATATCAAACATAAACTTTCATAAACTTTCAAACATAAAACTTTGTTAAAAATAGCAGAGTTCCTCTATATGACAGTGGCGACATACGATGCCTAGACGGTGCTTACACGAACGCGTTTCTCCAAACTATGGCAACCCATTTCCAGAATTTGGCGATAATCGCCTGAACGAATTAAATTATACGTATGGTAAAACAAGTTAATAAGCACTAGCTTGGTGATAATGGCAGACTTGCCAAGATGCTAGACTATTCGCATTTGCCCAGAATCGTCTCAACCAATCAAATTTCATATCCATGTGTCACCACTCTCATAGCGAGGCACCCAAAAAGACAGTAATTGAAACAAATGGGTAAGTGTGATCGAAGATCGCACAAAGAGCGCGTTCAGAGACCGAAACGCGGGTTACTCGTATAATTGGGAAATGACGTCATCTGAATTTCTCACGAGGCTAACGAAAAAGAAAGGATACCACGGTGCTTTACGCGTATCTTTTTTTACAGACCGCGGGAGCCACGTGATGCTCGAATGCTCCAATGAAGGTGTACGAAAAGAGCATCACGTCACTCTGGCGGTCTGTAAAAAGTGATAAGTGGAATGCACCGTGGTAGCCTGTCTTTTTCGTTAGCCTCGATTTTCTCAGGGAAAATTGGGTTAAAACGGCTGTGAACACTTTGAGTAAAGTTATGGGTATGATTACAATCAAGCACTTTCGTCAACCAATCTACCATTACATTTTGATTGTACGAACATTGGAGAAACCATACTAGCCAACGTTGGCCAATTACATCGCAGTCCTATTAAAGGTAGACCAATCAAATGGTCAGGACTCAAGTGTACAGTAGGAGTCATAAAGAACAACATTTAACAGTTGCAGTTAGCTATAAAGTAAACAAACAAATCAGATTTCCCAACCACGTGATCACTTTATCCAACAAAAGTCTCCAGGTAATGTGGGTTACCCGAAGTCTGGGTAATGGCCGGCCCTGAACGCTACGCTACACCCGCAAAAAGTCACGTGATATCGGTCTCTGAACACTTCTGGTTACCCATGTGTTACCCTAATGCAACTCGGGGTTCGGCAGGGCTACACTAGATACTGGGCTTGCTCATTCATTATCATGACGTCACAAATGGTGGCTGGCCGCTACCAGCGATTGGTACAAAGCGAAACGACAAAATGAAAGTCATACAGCGATTGGCACAAAACGACGGGCTCGTCGCTTTGCACCAATCGCTGGTCGCGGCCAGCCACCTTTTGTGACGTCATGATATTGAATGAGCAAGCCCGGTATCTAGTGTAGCCTTGGGTTCGGTCTGTGAACGCGCCCAAAGGGTTTCGTTTAATATTCCTTTCAAAACACTTTATCCTTTCTTAAATTTCATTTTCCAAAAAAAAAAAAAAAAGTCAGCCAAAAAAAAAAAGACCAGTAAAAATGTACTGGTCTATTTTTCTCGTTTTTTTCGAAAATCTGAACCGGTCCGATAGCGGGAGAAGCTCGCTATTATCAGGGCTACACTAGATACCGGGCTTGCTCATTCATTATCATGACGTCACAAAAGGTGGCTGGCCGCTACCAGCGATTGGTACAAAGCGAAACGACAAAATGAAAGACCAACAGCGATTGGCACAAAATGACGGGCTCGTCGCTTTGCACCAATCGCTGGTCGCGGCTAGCCACCTTTTGTAACGTCATGATAATGAATGAGCAAGCCCGGTATCTAGTGAAGCCTTGCTATTATACTCTGTCATGATAATATCTGTCACGTGGACTAAATGCAATGTTAAAAAAAATGAATTTCAAGATTAAACATGTTGTATAGAGACCTTCAAAATGTCAGACGTCAGATTAATTTTCTTTTTAATTCTCTAATGACGTCATATTAAGCTGCTTCGAGGCTCACGAAAAAGAAAGGCTACCGCGGTGCTTTACGCGTATCGTTTTTACAGACCGCCGGAGTCACGTGATGCTCGAATGCACCAATGCAGGTGCACGAAAAGAGCATCACGTCACTCTAGCCGTCTGCGAGGCTATCGAAAAAGACAGGCTACCGCGGTGTATTCCACTTATCTTTTTTACAGACCGCTAGAGTGACGTAATGCTCTTTTCGTACACCTGCATTGGTGCATTCGAGCATCACGTGACTCCCACGGTCTGTAAAAAAAGATACGCGTAATCGCGTTGGCATAAAGAATTTATTATAAATGGGAAATTTAAAGGTGTGAAACAGCTAAAATCATTCTAAATTACGATTTATTTAGAACCTCACGTCATATCGGGCGTTTCGAAGACGATCTTTTTTCAATACTAAGAGTAACTAAACGTCTGTATTTCGACACAATCCATTAAAAGCATCTTGGAAGATCAAAATTACAGCGCCTACAAAAATTTGGAAACGCTCTGATGAATAAAAGTATTTTAAAAAATCTGAGAATTTTTCGATGACAATGAAAAAAGAAAGTTGGGTATTTTGGCGTGGGTTTGCTCGGCGTCGGCTCTTGTTTTCAGTATTAAATGTGATTTAGTCTTTTTTGACGTGATTCTGTGTTTCTGTAACTCTGTTCTCTTCGACTTTAGTCTAAGACTTAGACTTTTTTCACGGAATTTTAAAGAGGGGTTGGATACAGTTATATTTACAATCGAATAAAATTTCAGAGAGTTCGGACAGTAACTTTTTTGTGTTGTTATTTTAAAAGACACGTCGCAAAAAAAAAAAAAAAAAAAAAAAAAAAAAAAAAAAAAAAAAAAAAAAAAAAAAAGACGCGAGAAGAAAGCACTTTTTACAGCTAGATATCAATATTTTTCCACGGTCTGTAAAACCATTATATTTATAACCATGGCTTTGCAAATTTGATAAAATCTGGTAGCCAGAAAAAAATTCTAGTTATCAGTAAAAAAATATAACCTGCTCCCCTCCGAAGTCACTAATTTTCAAAAGCACAAAAGTTTTTTATCAATTAATTGAAAAAAAATAATAAGCCTATTGTAGGATTATTAGTTACATAGTTTAGAACAGTTACATCATTTAAAAAGATGGTATAAACAAAGTTTTCTAATGAAATTTATCAAAATTATTTATCTATGAAAAAAAATGTAAAGGCTGCATTAACCGGTATGTTCAGGAAATGCTGATTGCCGAAGGTTTCAAATGTCTGGATAAGTGAGTGCTGCAAAATCTATATCTGATGAGGGGGGCATGGATGAAACAGTGAAGCAGGAATACAATTTCTGCCTATTTTCGTGTCGAAGTCAGTCATATAATTATTTTTTATTAATTTAAAATTTGCATTTGTTAAACTTTTTTTTACCTAATTAAAAATGCCGAAAATGAGAAAAAATGCCATTTATGGTCCTTTCTTAGGTCAATTTTTGTACAAAAAATTATAATAATAATAAAAAAAAAATCGGGTTAAATAACTTCGTGGCTAGATAGAAAAACTAAGTCGCCAGTGGCGACCTGCCGACTGCATTTGTCAAGACCTGTTTATAACTGATGAAAAATTTATAGAATTCAGACAACTGGGGTTATTTTTTTTTAAACTATGAAACGAGAGACCCTTACGAGGAAAAAACAAACAAAAAAAAAACACGAAGGTGTCTTTTAAAAATGCTTTCCTGTCTAATAATCAATATTTTTTAGTGAAAATTTCATTTAAAAATATAAAATTGATATAAGATATATAATCATACAAATTTGAGGTAATTATCATGCGCCCAGGCACCGCCGGACGGGTCAGCTAGTATAATTTTAATGACATGCAGATAGAATTCGTTAAAATGTAATAAGTGTAAATCAATGCATAACTAATACATTGCTGATCAATTTAAATTAATGCATGGTTAGCGTAAAATTGTGTGTAATTATAGATAGTATTTTTCTAAAAAAACGCATTTAACGCCTTTTTTTTTCAAAATCCATACTCACAGGCAGGGCTTAACGTCTAGGAAAAAAAGAGTACCGGAGCTCATACATATACGCTATAAGCAAGAACCCGAAGGCTCTCATCCTGTGAAGAAACATATCGGAGACTTGAGGACTCCATGGAAAAAAATATTTTATTTGAATAAAGATAATTGAAAAAATGAGGCGGTCCCCCAGCACTCAAAACGTCTATATAAATCACATCATGAAAACTCAAAATCGAATGCCTTTTTTTGAGATGCCACAAATTTATCGCGTCGACCCAAAGGGTACAGAAGAAAATTCGTTAGGGAGAAACACATTCTAATTTTTTTGAACGCAAACCGCCAAAGCAGATTACCATATCAGCATCTTTATAACAACAGAAAACTAACTGTCCGAACTTAACATCTGCAGCAATTTTAGCATGCAGATGTATCGAGAAATAGACGTTGCATTTTATCTTTCTTTCTTTATTGTGTGATCCAAAATGTATGCACTAGGAAGGCACGCAGATGCCAAACTGAAAATGATTTCATTTCTCATATGAAAACCGCAAGCACACACGAAAGAAAGAATTTAGACATGTACTGAAAAAGGATTACTTCAAGCTGCGATAAAAGAGTTTAAGAATTATTGAATTTTAAATAGAAAGGAAAGAGATTTTCTTTTCACAGAAGCGCGATAGAATTAAAAATAGCTAATAAAGGAACCACAACTAATTTATAAAATTTTAACGATAAATATATGAATCTCCATCATAAGCAAGACGTCGTTGCTACATTACCAGCAAATGAAATATAGTCTTTAAATTTGTGTACAGATACAGACCCCCTACGAAACAAATGATTCGAAAGAAACACCGATTGCAAAAATCTGCTCATAACCGAAAAGAAGCTTTTTATAACTTTAAGTACTTTTTTTAAATTCTTACTTTTGCAAAGATTTTTTTCCTGGGTACGCACATAGCTTGGTCTTAGATATAACTGAGAGCAAAAAATGCAAAAAAGGCCGCTTGGAACTGAGAGAGACTTACAAAGTGTATGTTTTTTTTTTTTTTTTCTGTGGAATTCGATGATCTGTTATTGTTTCGAACGTGGAACAAAGACAGAAATGCAATTAAGAAACAGACCACTGTATACTATATAACTCAAAGCGTCTGTGTGAGAGTATATGACCCATCTTTTACTATAAGACGTCTCGACAAAGTGACGCAGTCCAAAAATCAAGTTTTGACTTAACCTATGCGTGTAATATGCGCTTTCACTGTTTTAAGTAGAATTTTAATTTTAATCACATTTACTTGAATCACATTTAATTTAATCACATTGGATTGAATCACATCCGTTTAATTGAATCACATTGTTGAATATAATTTGATTTAAGAAAGCGGTGGATTCTGCCAAAGCGGAAAGGCCAAAAAACTTAATTTTAACTTTAGTAGTTCTGATTCATATAGGCGGCAATTATAGTAACTTTTATAGCTTTGGGAGGGGTTTTAACCCCCAACCTCCCCCCCCTCTTGGCTGCGCCACTTCCTACTGCTGAAGGAACCATCGGGGTGATTATGAAGGTTGTGCACCCCTACTTGATATCCACATTTTATGACAGAATATGTTAAGAAATACAATTTAGTATAATATGTTTCGCCTCCTCTCCGTCTTCATTCATGAAAACAGAATTTTTTTTCATCACTGGCAATCTTTAAAGCAAAATTTACTCCTTCAAATAAAGTCAAGGAGTATTTTCACTGTTTGAATTTAATTCTTCAACAGAACTGAATACGTTGACTGGGAAGGAAGGAACCTAGGGGGCTAAAACTACGCTTCCGAAATTTATGTTTTTTTATCTGATTGTAGACTTAGATCCCCCCCCCCCCCTGTCACACCTCCTCGAAACAAAATTCTACTGATCGTGGCCCTCGACAACCCAGTCATTTTTGTAAATAGACCTTCGCTTAAAAAGGTTGCGCACCCCTACTTTATATGAAAAAATTCTGGGACCAAGATATATCGACGTACATTTGATAATTATGTAAAACAGGAAAACTTATTAAAAGTGCTTCATGGCATCTTTTTAAATTGTGAAAAATGTTTCAGAAAGTACCATTTTAAAAATAAAGGAAACTAATCCATGTAAAATAGAAGAATTTCAATTTCGTACCTTAAATTAAAATTGACACTATATTGACACTAAAATATATTGACACTATATTGACACTAAAATATATTGACACAAAATATTGACAGTGAAAAGGATGTGAATTACTTTTCACTTTGCTAAACATCGTACAACCAACAGAGTGAAAAATGTGTCCAGACTGGGGATCGAACTCATAAACACTGGGTTGGATCCCCAGTCTGAACACATTTTTCAGTCTGTTGATTGTACTCTGTTTAGAAAAATGATAAGTAATTCGCATCCTTTGTAGTGTCATTTAAAGATTTATGGCGTAGTGTCAGTCCTGCTGAAAATTTAATTCGAAATTTAGATACTTTAACATTGTTTTATATGAAAAAATTCTGGGACCAAGCTATATCGACGTATATTCGATAATTATATACAACAAAGAAACTTATTAAAAATACTTCATTGCATCAATTTAAATTGCGAAATTTTTTTTCAGAAAGTACCAATTTAAAAATAAAGGAAACAAATCCATGTAAAATAGAAGACTTTCAATTTCGTATCTTAAATTAAAATTTTAATTAAAATCCTAGAAGTTAAATATTCAAATAAATATATGACACGTTATTGTGTAATGTTTGGTTTTCATTTCATATTAATAAATTTCTTCTTCTACGAAAAATTATAATTTAAGGAAAACATTCCAAGTGTCATTTTACGCGGTACCAGTTTTGATTACTTCACAAGGATAATTACTTTCAGCAAACTCAAACATACATTATGTGTCTTATGGATACTCGTTAGAATTTCCAAGGTGTATGGCACTACTACTTAAGATTAGAAAGTTTTCCTTAAAATGTTTTTCTTGAGATGAAAAAACTATCAGTTAATCGCAGAATTTGAAATATTTTTTTGTCATTAAATAAAGAGAAACTTTCTGTTCAAAAATTCAGTTAGAATTGTACGCACTCTACTATCGTTCAATTTTTAAACCACTTTCATGCAAAATATACATGGTGAATTCATTATCTCCATACTTACAAAATCCTTTTCTCACTGATATACTTACATCAATTTTACATACAAACATCCAGTGGCGCAGCCAAGAGGGGGGGGGGGGGGGGTTGGGGGTTAAAACACCCCACAGAGCTAAAAAAGTTACTATAATTGCCGCTTATATGAATCAAAACTACTAAAGTTAAAATTAAGTTTTTTGGCCTTTGGCAGAATCCACCGCTTTTTTAAATCAAATTCTATTCAACAATGTGATTCAATTAAATGGCGAAAATTCTACTTAAAACTGTGAAAGCGCATATTACACGCATAGGTTATGTCAAAACTTGGTTTTTGGACTGCGTCACTTTGTCGAGACATCTTATAGTACAAGATGGGTCATATACTCTCACACAGACGCTTTGAGTTATATAGTATACAGTGGTCTGTTTCTTAATTGCATTTCTGTCTTTGTACCACGTTTGAAACAATAACAGATCATCGAATTCCAGAGAAAAAAAAACATACACTTTGTAAGTCTCTCTCAGTTTCAAGCGGCTTTTTTTGCGTTTTTTGCTCTCAGTTATATCTAAGACCAAGCTATGTGCGTACCCAGGGAAAAAATCTTTGCAAAAGTAAGAATTTAAAAAAAGTACTTAAAGTCATAAAAAGCTATTTTTCGATTATGAGCAGATTTTCGCAATCGGTGTTTCTTTCGAATCATTTGTTTCGTAGGGGGTCTGTACACAAATTTAAAGACTATATTTCATTTGTTGGAAATGTAGCAACGACGTCTTGCTTATGATGGAGATTCATATATTTATCGTTAAAATTTTATAAATTAGTTGTGGTTCCTCTTTTAGCTATTTTTAATTCTATCGCGCTTCTGTGAAAAGAAAATCTCTTTCCTTTCTATTTAAAATTCAACAATTCTTAAACTCTTTTATTGCAGCTTGAAGTGATCCTTTCTCAATTAATATACATGTCTAAATTCTTTCTTTCGTATGTGCTTGCGGTTTTCATATGAGAAATAAAATCATTTTCAGTTTGGCATCTGCGTGCTTTCCTAAAGCATACATTTTGGATCACAGAATAAATAAAGAAAGATAAAATGCAACGTCTATTTCTCGATGCATCTGGTTTGGCGGTTTGCGTTCAAAAAATTAGAATGTGCTTCTCCCTAACGAATTTTCTTCTGTACCCTATGGGTCGACGCGATAAATTTGTGGCATCTCAAAAAAAGGCATTCGATTTTGAGTTTTCATGATGTGAAGATATAGACGTTCTGAGTGCTGGGGGACCGCCTCATTTCTTCAATTATCTTTCTTCAAATAAAATATTTTTTTTCATGGAAGCCTCAAGTCTCCGATATGTTTCTTCACAGGATGAGAGCCTTCGGGTTCTTGCTTATAGCGTATATGTATGAGCTCCGGTACTCTTTTTTCCTAAAATTTAAGACCTGCCTGTGAGTATGGACTTTGAAAAAAAAGGCGTTAAATGCGTTTTTTTAGAAAAATACTATCTATAATTACACACAATTTTACGCTAAACATGCATTAATTTAAATTGATCAGCAATATATTAGTTATGCATTGATTTACACTTATTACATTTTAACGAATGCTATCTGCATGTCATTAAAATTATACTAGCTGACCCGTCCGGCGGTGCCTGGGCGCATGATAATTACCTCAAATTTGTATGATTATATATCTTATGTCAATTTTATATTTTTAAATGAAATTTTCACTAAAAAATATTGATTATTAGACAGGAAAGCATTTTTAAGAGACACCTTCTTGTTTTTTTTGTTTTTTTTTCTCGTAAGGGTCTCTCGTTTCATAGTTTTAAAAAAAATAACCCCAGTTGTCTGAATTCTATAAATTTTTCATCAGTTATAAACAGGTCTTGACAAATGCAGTCGGCAGGTCGCCACTGGCGACTTAGTTTTTCTATCTAGCCACGAAGTTATTTAACCCGATTTTATTATTATTATTATTATAATTTTTTGTACAAAAATTAACCTAAGAAAGGACCATAAATGGCATTTTTTCTCATTTTCGGCATTTTTAATTAGGTAAAAATAAGTTTAACAAATGTAAATTTTAAATTAATAAAAAATAATTATATGACTGACTTCGACACGAAAATAGGCAGAAATTGTATTCCTGCTTCACTGTTTCATCCATGCCCCCCTCATCAGATATAGATTTTGCAGCACTCACTTATCCAGACATTTGAAACCTTCGGCAATCAGCATTTCCTGAACATACCGGTTAATGCAGCCTTTACATTTTTTTTCATAGATAAATAATTTTGATAAATTTCATTAGAAAACTTTGTTTATACTATCTTTTTAAATGATGTAACTGTTCTAAACTATGTAACTAATAATCCTACAATAGGCTTATTATTTTTTTCAATTAATTGATAAAAAACTTTTCTGCTTTTGAAAATTAGTGACTTCGGAGGGGAGCAGGTTATATTTTTTTACTGGTAACTAGAATTTTTTTCTGGCTACCAGATTTTATCAAATTTGCAAAGCCATGGTTATAAATATAATGGTTTTACAGACCGTGGAAAAATATTGATATCTAGCTGTAAAAAGTGCTTTCTTCTCGCGTCATTTTTTTTTTTTTTTTTCGACGTGTCTTTTAAAATAACAACACAAAAAAGTTACTGTCCGAACTCTCTGAAATTTTATTCGATTGTAAATATAAATGTATCCAACCCCTCTTTAAAATTCCGTGAAAAAAAGTCTAAGTCTTTGACTAAAGTCGAAGAGAACAGAGTCACAGAGTCACGTCAAAAAAGAATAAGTCACATTTAATACTGAAAACATGAGCCGACGCCTAGCAAACCCACGCCAAAATACCCAACTTTCTTTTTGCATTGTCATCGAAAAATTCTCAGATTTTTTTAAATACTTTTATTCATCAGAGTGTTTCCAAATTTTTGTAGGCGCTGTAATTTTGATCTTCCAAGATGCTTTTAATGGATTGTGTCGAAATACAGACGCTTAGTTACTTTTAGCATAGAAAAAAGATCGTCTTCGAAAGGCCCGATATGACGTGAGGTTCTAAATAAATCGTAATTTAGAATGCTTTCAGCTGTTTCACACCTTTAAATTTACCATTTATAATAAATTCTTTATGCCAAGCATTTCCATCTTAAAAGTAATCTCTATACTAAATTTCAAGTTTCTAACACTAACTGTTTCAACTAAATCATAATTTAGAACACTTTTAGAAAGTTTTCAGCTCATTTCGTCCTTTTAAATTTTTAAATGTTTTTAAAATTTTTATAAGGAAGCATTTACTACATAAAAGTAATCATCATGCCAAATTCCAAGTTTTCATACCAATTGTGTCACATAAATCGCAATTTTAGAATGCTTCTTACTCTTGCATTCTTTTAAATTTCGAATTGAAAAAATAAATTCTGGGGAGCATTTACGTCTTTTAAGTAACATCCATATAAAATTTCAAGTCTCTAGCCCTAAAAGTTCTAAATGACTTGTTACATTTGGCCAAAAGCAAGGTAAGTAAGTCTATTGAAAATTTTGTTAAAATTGCTTCATTATTATTAAAGTTAGGAATAAGAATTCGTGATTCTCTTGTAATGAAACCTTGTGTATTTTTGATTGAACAAATGGATTCCAACTCTGTTATTTTCTATGTAAAAATTCTTTGCTGTAGTGTGTTCTTCCAGTTTTCCCCTCATCATTTTTAAACACTTTATAAATCTACCATAGTTTTGTGTTATTTCATTGGTGCATTTTATAGTTTGTAACTCTAATATTGTAAACGCTGTTTAAATGAATCATAACCAACTTAATTGCGGAGAAAAGCATTATGATTTCATTCATTTAAAAGACTGATTCCATTAACCGATGATTCATATAACCGGCGACCATCTTTATTATAAACTCAAAACCCCCCCTAGAACCGAATTCTGGCTGCGCCACTGCAAACATCTATCACGTAGTTAATTTGTTAATGTAAGAAATCATGTTCTTCAAACCTTTGTAACTTCAAAGGTAAATCATTCTTTCTGTCCAAGTATGATCATATGAATGAATTAAACTGTCACCGTAAAAGATAAACTCACTCATACTTTAATAAATGACTTCAGTATTTGTCAAAATTAAATTTAGGATGAGGAAACTTAAAATTGCAGTAAATTAATTGCCTTTCAGTAGTAATTATCCTTTTTTTCATCTTTAGAAAATAAACTTGCTAAAATTTTGCTAGAGAGCAATTAATACAGGTATTTTAAATTTAGCTATTCGGTGAACTTGAAAGATAAATAAGTCAAAGTTAATTTTTTTCTGTATTAGAATACAAGTAAATTTTGTGCAACATGCTCAATTTTTTTAAATGTGTTTAAGTTGTAAAAATCAGCAATAAGCGATCTTTAAATAGTTTTAAGAATGCATTTACGATCATTAAAAGTAAACTGTAAAGAAGGACAAATATTTCTGAATCTACTAAAATGTAATAACTAGGAGCAAAAATACATAATAACCTCTTCCGAGTTACTCATGATTCCTGAAAGCGTCTTTTATCAGTAGAAACCTCAGAAACTAATATATTTGTGAAATTTTTAAAATCATCTATAAAAACAAAGTTTCTTTTGCTGCCACTGATTTTCGGAAGCGTTTTGAAGTAGTTTTTGTAGTGTGTTCATCAATATCCTCCACCCAGAATGTCGGTTTTTTGGATTCTATTAATTCGCAATTAAACATTTTCAGATGCGTAATTGAATTTATACACATGCAAGAATATAAAAAATAGTATTAATTTTAACATTAAATGCAAATGCTGTTAATTCATCATTTGTGTCAGTAAATTAGGTTTGTGGAACATTGAATTGTTCACTTCAGAACTGATAGTATCCGAAAAACCTATATTACGGGATGAGAAAAGTGATTCACAATAAAAGAATATGGGAAATGTTTCCGAAAATCAGTTGCATGGTGGTATCGTTACTCACGATTCAGCAAAATGTTTTTGTCGGAATTCGGGTTGACTTTAATCAGAATTAACGTGTTTGGTTCAGCTACCCGACTCGCGCAGAAGTCTAGTCCAAATAAAAAAATAAAATTTAGTTACCTGATTTTAATTCAGTCATCTTTGAAAAAAAAAAGATAAAGTTTACTTTGTATATTCTTCTAAATAATTCCTTTATTCTTTAGGTAGTTCTTCAGTTAACTTGCATTCACTTCAATTTTTTGAAATAAAACTCTTTATACACTAAAGCAGAGGTTCCCAAACTGTTTTCTCACACGTACCCCTTGCTTAGACTTTTCATTTATGCGTATCCCTTCTCACAGAAACCCATCCCAAATATGTTTGTTTTCTTTCGTTAGTAATTTCCTTATGCTACTTAACAATGTTAGACGACATACATTGTCATTTAGGCTGTTTTTGTACACTCTTTAGAAAGCCTGTTTATAACAACTTATCCATTATGAGCCACAAAACGAAAAAAGTCACTTAATACACTAAATATTAGCCAAAGATTTCCAACTAACCACTCACAAAGAAAGATGAAGCTACGCTCATTAATACACGTTATTGAGTTTATGCTAATGGTGCCAAGTTGAAAACTAAAATGAGAACTTACTTGCAAATAGGGTTTGAATGAAACCGTAGAAACCAGAAGCTTCGATACGATTAATGTTTCACCTAGATATCTCTAGAAATACCAGAAAGAAAAGAACAATAAAAGAAAAGTACGGACACATTCGAAATCGCAAGATAAGAGTGCGATAATCGCAGTAAATTATGAACCGATTACTAAATTTAGGCATTTTAATTCATTTTATGAGAATAGCCTATTTTACTTTTACATAAATATCTTTGTTTGTAAACGCAAAGTTTTGAGTTCCGTTTTACTTACCCATCATACGTTGTACAGGGTAAGTCTTGTAATCGTTTTGAAAATTTAAAATAAAGATTTTACGGATTTACACATTTCAGACACTGGAGATTCCAAAAAACATATTTTTCCGTCCGTCAGTCTGTGTGTCAGTAAACGCTCTATCACCTGAACAAGTTGAGATAGAGACTTAAAATGTGGTGTGTACTTAATATGTAATAAGGAGAAGAAGCTTATGGAATTTCAGTAACCTCGATGATCCGGAACTGTATTTTTCGGACTCTCGAAATATTCGTTCTGTTAAAAGGCATATAAAAATTTTCGAAATTGTTTATTTTAAGGAGTGAATATAAAAGACAATAACAAAAAACATAAATTTTGCATAAAGAATGAAATTCATTGGATAATGAGGCGCCAAGATATTTATAATCCCATTTACCACACACACTTTTTCATGACCCTGAATGTCATTCAAATTTCAATTCAAAGATGTATTTTTATTAGAAATGAGACGCTTAATCTGACGCAGTAAACTTTTAGTTAATAGGATTATCAATTTTGGAGTTATAAGGATGTTTCTTTTACGCAATTCAGTAATAGATCATTTAAAGTTGATGACGTCATCAAACCACGATTTTATTCGAATTGCTGTACATTTAAAAAAAGTTTACACATGTTTTATTTTCATATTTTATTTTATGCATATCCATGATGGGTAAGTATTACGGTGGCCCCCAACGATTAATTTCTGTTTTCACTTTAACTTATTTTTTTGCGTTTTCCGCCATTACCAATGTAGTTGTCACATACCACCAGGGGTATGCGTACTCCAGATAGGGAACCGCTGCTCTAAAGTAATACTCTAAAATAACATACCGGGTAATCCAAAAGTCAGGACGAACTTTAAAAATGAATAATTCGAAAACGAATCAAGATGCAAAGATACGGTTTACACAAAACGGATGGAAAAAAAAACGGGTTTTGTGTGGCAACGAAAAAAATAGTTCTGTTGGCGACCAACACATGGCGCTATAGTGTTTTATTGCACCAAAAGATGATTTACAAATGAAAAAATGTTGACAACTTTGAAGTCAGCTTAATTATAGTTAATTAGTACTACAGTAAATGTTCAATGTGCTGTTCCATCAATCAGAAGTACAGCTGTGAGACGAGGCACCACACCGTTCACAGCATTTAGTAGCGTTTCTTGCGTTATTCTTGCGTTATCTTGCAGAAATCCGACAGCGCTATCTGTTGGTCGCCAACAGAACTATTTTTCATTTCGTTGCAACACAAAACCCGGTTTCTTTTCCATCCGTTTGGTGCAAACCGTATCTTTGTATCTTGATTCGTTTTCGAATTATTCATTTTTAAAGTTCGTCCTGACTTTTGGATCACCGGTATATTAACATCAATATGTAGAAATAAGTACATTGTTTTGTAAGTCCATATAAACCTACAAATTGGCACATCCAAAGATAATCTACAAAAAGACATAAAAATATTAATACCTAACTTAATAGTTTTTTAAAATCTGGAGAGATTTTACTCCTTTCAGAAATTTTTACAGAATAATCTGCATTCAGATAACGTAATCCAAAAGTAACTGATAAAATATGTAACGAAACATATGCAATTTTTTCTCCTACAATATTTCAATGGTAAAGCTAATCTTACGTTATCGGAATCTCAGACAAAATTGGGGTCAAACAAGAGCAACACTGGCAATAATTAATTTCAAGTGTATGAGAATTACAATACATTTTTCACCAAAAAGGGACAGTATTAGTATATTTTAGTACATTTTTCAAAATTGTACAGAGGCTATTTTTTTTTGACAAATTTGATAAATGATTTTAAAAAATGGAATTATTTTAGAGGAAAACTTTCTTTCAACAATTTATTATTTGTAATTCATATTATTATTGTCAAATTTGTTCGCTTTCAAATTTATTCTTCTATCAAGATGGCGCATTCAAACAAGCTGTGAATCAGAGGATACTTTCCGAAAAGAAATATTCTTATTCGGAAGTTTACAATGAATGTAAAGCCCATAGTATAAAAATTTCTAAGTGCAAAATAAACATCAGTATTAATTGGAAAAAGTTATCCCGAAAATCAGTACTTATTCTCAGTAAAAAGACTCAAAATGAAAAAAAATTCATTAAAAAAAGAGCCCATTTCAAGGCTGAAAACGAAGTTTCAGGTAAGGATTTAGGACTGTCGCAAATTTATCTTACAATGGGAAAATAAAAATAAGAATATTGGACAAAAATGTTACAATCAATTCATTATATTATTAAGAGAATGTGTTAAATCCGATATTTACAGAAAAAATGCTATTTTCTTTATTTCAACGACTTTTAAAGGGTGAAACTGCATCAAAGCAAAGCTACCGCTCATACTTCAAAAACTACCGCTGTATTCGTTGAAAACATTAAAAACTCACACAGCATTTATAACTTTCAACATATTCCTAAGAAGTCACCTGACGTTTCTCTTATGGTTTATTGTGCATTTGGTCTGCTGAAAAGAGCTCTTTCAAAGCGCAAAACCACCATGATTGATCGAATCTGGAAAGTTTTTAAAGAGGCATGGGAAGCAATATCCCTGTACATTTTACAAACAACTTTCTACCATCGAAAGAATTACGCATAGAATCAAGAAACAAGAATATCATATAGATTATTTGAGAAAGCAATATTCATATTTTAAACGTAATTGTCTAAAAAATGTGCGAACATCCTCTGTATTGCTTTTGATGTTTTTTAAAGTAGATATACTGTCATTTTTCTTTAACAAAGTTAACACATAAATTTCCATTTCATTTCTTTAGTAAAATCTTTTTTTCTTATAATGTGTGAGTGAACACGATAAATCCCAAACGGTACTTCCGCTTGCGCTTCTATAGGTTGAATATGCTAGCCGCAAGAACTGTATATAGATTTTTGCACAAATCGGCCGGTGGATTAAGTATTGAATTCATTTTTAGGCCAGCATAAGTAAAAAATGTTGCGGTGATATCATCAAGCATGAGTAGCGCCTCACGTTTCAAAACGGACGATCCAGCGTTCAAATCCAGCCGATTCCACTGTTTCAGAAAATTGAAAAAAAAAAAAAAATCCCGTTTTTACACTTTATGGACACGTGCACTAGTATTCCAATACTGGAGTGGAGATTTTCTAATTTGTAAAAATCACAAAAAAGGAAACGGAAAGAAAGAAATCAAAGATAGGATGCAAATAAATATAACTTTGAGTCTACAGTTATTGTAAGCTTTAGAGGTAGCAAATTTTCCAATGCGACGCATTTTTAACCCTTGGATATTTCTTGTCTATTGGGTGTTATTTTGCTGAGGTAGAACTGTAAGTCATCCTCAACCACAAAATTTTACCATTTTTATTTAAGAATATTTTTACTAAAGTTGTATTTTAAAATGTCTTTTATTTACATTACTTGCTGTTCTGCAGTTTTGAAAGAAAATGTCAACAAGTTATCGAGGTTATTTTCTACTTGAAAATTTTTATTATTCTTTCCAAACAATTTATTTTTACGATTTTTAGAAATACAATAATGGCTTGTGTCCTGAATGGTTCATTTTCTATACCGTTCACTGTATTTTTTTTCTAATTATGTGTGTAATGTTTTTGCGATAATTTCTGGAAATTGAAGATATGTACATTATTTACATTATTTCTATCATTTACATTTTAATTTCTTTCGTTTTTTTTAGGTGCATTCGCAATTATATATATACGTAGCATCTATAGTCCTCGTCTGGTCTATCCGTCCGTCTGCATGTAACTGAAGAAACTGCCCAACCGAATGGCTTGAAATTTAATATATATAATCGTTGCAGAATTTTGTCGTGTCATTACAAATTTTACGAAATCAAAACTTAAAAGAGGTATTAATAAAAATTTTATTTATTCTATTAAATCCTATCGTACGTAATGTATATAGTAAAAGCGCAAGACATGTGACAGAGGAAAATAAATACGGCTAACTACGTATATTTCCAAAGCGGCCATTTTTATTCAAAATTATTTTTTCGAATAAAATTGCATTAAAATTACAGTTTCAGAAAGATCGTTCAAAAAATTTGTTTGCTTGAGAGATGAGTTACACTAAAAAATGCATAGATTCTGAGATAACTTCAGTGAAAATTATGTTGATATCCGAATATCTCAATCTATTAAAGTAAATAAACAAAATATTCATTCATCGTGAGTCATAGAAATATTAAACCATGGAGATAATCGTTCCCAAAGCAAAATCTCGATGGTGAATTTCACAGTGCTGTCGCGTGTCCAAAAAAAAAAAAAAAAAAAAAAAAAACCACATCTGTAAACATGGCGTACGTAATAAGGAAATAAAAGGGATCCTCTTTTCGCTCATAGCAGACGATATAATTTATTTCACTGAAACAATAACGATGATTTTTTTACATTGTAAAACTTGTTATAGCAAGAAACGAACGCACCTCATTTGTCACGTTTAACGTACAATTTCCAACTTTTTTATACTGTACACTAGATTTTTTTTTTCTAATTATATGTGTAATTTTCTTTGCGATAATTACTGGAAATTGAAGGTATGTACATTATTTGTGTCATTTGCATTTTCATTTATTTCGTTTTTATTTCCACCTTCTGATTACTTGTGTTTATGTCGTGGATTGCAAATCAAACAAACACAATATGACATGAAAATGCTTTATTACAAAACACTTCAATAACATACCACAATCAGTTACAAATGCCAAATATAAAGCCGAATGTCGCTGGATTTTTGTCGTTTTGTCTTTTTTTACAAAGAGATGTGAAACTGAAACCTGGGGAAAAAAAGAAGTTCCGGATATATTTACCATTTTTCCCTCACGCTTTTATCCAGGCTTGGGACTGGACTAAATCAATGGCAAGTGTTTTAGTGTGCAAAATACTATGCATAAAACACCCCTAAAACAAACGTCTTCGATTTAGGCGGGTTAAAAAATGGTGCCTGACAACAGGCATGACTGTGCTATCACTCATTTGTAATATATATTAATAAAATAAAGTTTAAAAAAAACGTACAAAATACATAAATAAAAAAAATATATACATAATGTAAAAAAAAAAAAAACCCATAACACTATGTATATATGTATATAAATATATGTATACAGTAAACTCTAAGATATCCGCGACCTTAAAATAAAAATAAGATTTAAAGCCACACATCGTTTCAAATGTAAACAGTGAAATTTACACTTAAGATGTATGAGAAGCAATAATAGATTTTGTTTTTAATTTTTATCCATTTCGTACACATTTAAATATGCAATTCAGGTCAATCTGTCGAAACTCATGCTTTCTATTGAAAAAAGTAAATGACATATAATATATAAACAAATCATCATTAGTCGTTGCTAATATAAACAGTGAAACGTTTCTTTGCAAATATATCTATGTATTATGTAGAAATTAAACACAATCTACAGTTTATGCTGTAATATTTTAGACAAGTATAGACATTCATGAAAGTGATGCAAGACGTGAGTTTTTTGGGGAGCATTGCGCGATGTAGAAACCATGGCATAGATTGTAAAGCGCAAGTGCCACCGAAGGAATATTCGGTGCACATTGCCGATGAGAATGCCAAGCTTTTATTCTTGTAGCTTAAGTGTCTCCAAAGGAATGTTTGTTCCACATTGCCGATAAAAAAATCCATGTCATTTAGTCATTGAACGCAAGCTCTACCGATCGGAGGACCGCAAGATCTACCGATCGGTGAGAATTGCGATGTAGAAGCTCTGTCACATATTCTTGTAGCGCAAGCTCTACCGAAGGAATATTCGGTGAGAATTTCTATGTAGAAGCTCTGTCACATATTCTTGTAGCGCAAGCTCTACCGAAGGAATATTCGGTGAGCATTGCCGATGAAGCTATGGCATATATTATTGTAGCGCAAGTGTCACCAAAGGAATATTTGGTGCACATTGCCGATGAAAATGCCATGGCCACAAGACTTGCAGTGCAAGTTTCACCAAAGAAATATTTGGTGCACAAGCTCAACCCAAGCAATATTCTGTGTCTCGCGTCTCAAACCACTTTCATGAATTACTAATGCTGGGTTTAAATATCACAACATAAACTGTATATAGTGGTTAATTAACATTTGCAATGTTTTGAGAATTTTATAGAACCTTCAAACTGAATTCTAACACATTTATATCTTTAAAAATATCTATATTTCCTTACATGCATACATTGGATTTGTTAAAAAATTGCAGCCTTTAACCAGTTTATCCCTTATAAAGAGGAGGTGAAAACAAAATAAATAAAATAAAACCTCAAAGAGAAAGGCTAGCACATGTTATATGCTTACCTGCTCTAAGTGGTGTATCAGGTAAAAAAATTCACATTATCTTGAAAGATTACTGCATACATATTTAAATAAATATAAATCTTGATTAATTACTATAAATATAAATGTAGATTGCATTCAATCATATTTAACTTATTCGCCGCATGTTTAAAATTTAAAATTTGGAATCATAATAGATAAATATATAAAAAAATAAAAATAAAAATAATAGATATAAGAATGTTGCTGGTGGCGAGCGGTAATAGCATTGTTTCTGTATCATGAAATTTACAGGCATGTAGGGATCTATGCGAGTATTAGGGAGATTATAACAGGGGTCCACTATCTAAGTCTCCGGTAAAACATGCACTCTTACAGTGATCTTGAAATAAATTGGAGGCCAGAATGTTGTTGCGGTCTCCGTTCCGCCCAGCATGACTTGTAGTGCAGAATTTTTGAATGGTATCTGCCTTTAACTCGAAATAGAAAACTTTTGGTTCTTAATATGTGTTTATTTCACTGAAGAAAGTGTTTAACTTAACGTATCCAGATTTAAATTTTTAAAAACTGTTGTATTTGGCGTTTTATTATGTTCTTTGAAATATTTTATTTAACATCTACGTTGTTTTGAAACTTTGCTGGATAATGAACTTTTTAGAAGTGGCAGCATCTGATATTTTTTGTTAATTTTTGAATTATATCGCATTACCAATAGCTTTGTATTAGATCTTCCTGTTAGGCTTCATATATGTAAATATTAGCTGGAACACAGGTGTGCTAAATATAAAAATTAAAAGGGTTTCATAAAGTTCCTGCTATTTTTCCATCAATATATATTGGCTTATGCCAGTAAGTCAGAATACGTTTGATAATACTGCATTTAATATCACTTAATCTACTAAATTTTTTCTGATTTTAGAGGGTTCCCTCCTACCCACCGCCCTCCATCTCCCGCCTTAGATGATGACTATTTCACTCTCAGATGGTTCATATCTCCGCCCTGTCTTGCGCCCCGGATGTTGGTCGAGGCGAGGGTCGGGGGACTTTTTTTCTGCTTACTGATGGTGATTATGATGATGGTGACTATTCTTTATCTGCTGGAGGTGGTCCTGCACAGCATACACAAGCGGTGAAAAATCTGACGAGGCGAGATTTACGCTTTTTCCACCACGACCGGATGTTTTGGCCGCGGGTTTGCTTTTGAGGGGTGTCCGGACTGGGAGCTTTCGTGGAACTGTTAGCATCAGAAGTAGGAGTTTCAAATTGGTTTATTTCTGCTGAATTCTGTTGAGGCGCAGCGTCCTGATTGTATTTTTTATCTGATAATTTGAGGGATTGCACAATGTTATCACTTTTCACAATATCTAGTTCAGAGAGGCTGAATTCTGTATCTATGTCATTGTAACTTGTTTCTTTATTCGAATCTTGTAATGATGTCATATTAAGTGGAGACACTGTTACAATTTGGCTGCTTTGATTGAGGCAAGGATTGACATTGGTATTACGTTTTTCAGATGTACTTTCACATGATTGTGAGCTTTTATGGAGACTTGTTGCTATTGCATTATTAAGACGAATAGAAGGATCTTCATCTGTATTGGGTGTTTCACCTGTTGCGCAATTCTGAAGGCTAGAATCGGTTTCTTTTAAATCATCTATTTTTTCATTAGGATTGACTGATTCGGTTATATTGTTTTGAATAGTGTCATCTTCTTCTGTAATTCCTTCAGGTTCAATATGTCTCAATGCATTTTTCTCAAAAATAGAATTGAACTCGTGGACATTCACTGAAATTAAAAAAGAAAAGCATTTTATATCTCTCAATTTAAATTAAACATATAACGTTTATAGCATATCTTATATTCTAATAACAAGAAAACAATCTTGTGCCAACATAATATTCACACAATCAAGAAAACATGTCATGTAACGTTATTTTGCAGCCCTAACTAAGAATTTACTGCGTCGGATTAAGCGTCTCATTTCCAATTAAAATATATATTTGAATTGAAATTTGAATGAAATAAACGATTTTGAAAATTGTTATATACCTTTTATCAGAACGAATATTTCGAGAGTCCGAAAAAAATAGTTTCGGATAATCGAGGTGACTGAAATTCAATAAGCTTCTTCTTATTATTGCATACTAGGTACATACCAAATTTAACGTCTATCTCAATTTGTTCGGGAGATAAAGACGAAGAAATTGAGATTTTTGTGATAAAAATATTATGTTTTTTTAATTTTTAAAATGATTACAAGACTTACCCTTTACTACGTATGATGGGTAAGTAAAAATAGATTAACAGCTATTCATATGTGCCACTACGACACACACTGCGAAATCTTGAGAAATTGAAATCTACAAAAGTTATTTTAAATGCTTAAAAAAGATCATCGAGTTAGTTTACTTTCTCTTTTACATCCATTACAAAAATAGCATTTTCTTTCTTTCATACGTAACATTACGAAGTACTGATCATAATAATAAACAAGAGAGAAAAATGATGTGCCAAGCATAGATTATGAAAACTTTTCAACATATTCACAATACTGTTACAAAACTTTATTCATTTAAACAAGTGAAAAATGATACCTAAAAGACATTTGAAAACCCAATTTAAGCAATTACCGTTCAAAAATATTCCAATTTTTTTGTAAAGTCCTTTATATGATCTATAGATGTGTATATACACTGCACATTCCACTTCCGTACTTCCGTCAAAATACGGATATGGACTCTTATTCTATTGTTCGACCCTGTGTAGTATCTTTATAATTTTTAAACACCAAGTAATGTGAAACAAATTAGTTAACTTTAAAAACACATACTACAACTGAAAACGCACTTCCAGCAATGACCGCTCATAGACAATAGTGTAACCGATTTCTTTTGTGTGTCCAATACAATGTCATTGTACATCTTAGCCTATAGTAAGCCTCTTGATGTACACTTCAGTGATGTACATCCATTTCAATAGGTTTTAAATAGAATAACATCTTTAAAATGCATTGCAAACGATTTTTCCCTGTAGATCATAGTGTAATGGAATTCTTTTAAGTGTTGCTGTAAATGAACTATAAAGGCTACATACTTCATTTGAAATATCGAACGTGCCATCTTAAAACTCAATAACATATATCAATTACATGACAATCCGAGTATATTTCCACGAGTTAGAGCTGGTCTGTCAGACGGATAAACAAACCGAATTCATAAACACTTTTCAGCCATGCTGTGGAAAAGACTTAAAAAGATAAATAAATACCGCCTTTTTAAATTGCGTTGCTGGCGTTAATTTTCAAAATTTACTCGAAATAAATCTTTTTTGAGATTATTTTTTATGCAACTGCCATTTTAAATTCTATATTAACAAAAGACAAATGATTGTGTGTGTGGATGTTGCCAACGGCTAGAGAAACCTAGCGGACATAGAGGTCTGGAAATTTTGGAAAAGATAGACGATGACACGTCCGGATAAAACTGAGGCTCAGATTTTTAATGTTTTGATAATCAGTGAAGACATTAATTAAAAGCCTTAATGAACATCGCATAATGGCCATCGTACAATGGATTATGTCTGTTCCTATCTAAATGAAATTCAGCTTAGTTTCATCTTAATAAAGTAAATAACAAGTTAAGTATACGCTTTAGCAAACAGTTTGCAAGGACATCTGTTTTCTCGAAAGATACTTGCAGTTAACAATATTAGGCAATTTATATTATTAGCGTATGCATTTTATGAATTTCTTTTTTATTCAGAAATTCCGATAGAAGAATTTATAATTTATTTAATCAGAATACGCCTGTCATTAAATCAAACAAAAATCACTATTCAGAATTTCTGATATGATTTAGTAATTCTCTGAGTAAATCTTCTGAGTATTTTCTGAGTAAAAAAGAAATTTCTAAAATGCACGCATACATGCGTTTATGATGCAAATGGATTATGGAATACTATTCCAAATCTCACCTCTTTTGGTCCATATATCTTCCTGTGGCTCCAGCGAGACATTTTGGAAAGTGCCTCCAAAAAGGGGATGATTCAGCAGTTGTTGGGCGTTCGGGCGTTTCTCTGTAACAATGGTCATGCAGGAAGTTATGAAACTAATGATGTCGTCTGCTTTATCTTTAATGTTTTTGGACGATGGAAAAGTCTTACACATCAACTCTGTAAATCTTTGTTTCTGCGGAAAAA
Source organism: Maratus michaelseni (assembly GCA_963931845.1). Classification (NCBI taxonomy): domain Eukaryota; kingdom Metazoa; phylum Arthropoda; class Arachnida; order Araneae; family Salticidae; genus Maratus; species Maratus michaelseni. The sequence continues at coordinate 405,466,192 of OZ007590.1, read as the reverse complement.
AAAAATGAACGAATAAGTTTACTTAGGTGGATATATCTCTCTTTCCAATACTGAATCAGAAAATTCTTGTAACAATAATATTAGTAGTAAGATTGATCAACAGAGTCATGTCACACAATGAATGGTAAGTAGTCTTGTTTTGACTGCATACCCACATTACGAAACTGAACTTATTCTCTTTCAATCACCCCCAGTTTTCTCGTGATAACGTCAAGTTCATTTTTGGTACTACCTCGATAAATGCAACGGTCTCGAAGAAAGAGTGCGTGAGGTGTGGAGGATATTGCCAGGTGCCTGGAACTGCTGCAACTTCCTCACGAAACTAAAATATTAGCCAATTCTGGCTTCTTAACTATTATTTGCGTGGTTGAGAATTTTCTGCGTAACCGTAAGCTGTGAAGAATATTTAGTTAACGCGCCTCTAATAGCATATAAAACTTTCGGTTGCAATTAAGTTGCGTAAAATAAATTTTTTTGACTTGCATCTCGATTTTTTTCCGGAGCACCTTGGCGCTGTGAACAATGAGCATTGAGAAACGTTCCATCAGGACATTTCAAAGACGGAAAAAAGTTATCAGGGTAGGTGAAGCCCAAGGTTGTCGGCCCACTTCGGCTGGACGATCAAAAGGCACGAACCGGACACCAAATATTCCATAAAATCACAGATCACAAGTTTCTAATGTACATTTTTATACATGTTTCTGGAAAAAACCTTATTTTTCCTTTAAAAATCATTTTTCTGTAACATGTGAAATTCATGGGTGATCAAACATCCAAGACTGCGGCTATATTGTAGAAATACACTAAAAAATTTGGTGTGGCACGATAAAACTTAAATTTTGTTAACCAGTGTAATTAATAAAAAAAAAATTAAAGCTTTGTAATCCAAAAAAAAAAAAAAAAAAAAAAAAAAAAAAAAAAAAAAGGGAATTATACATACAGTTAAAAGTGCTTGATTTATTTTCACACATTTTCAGCTAATTTGTAGGTTTTATGCAACTTAACATTTTTAAAACAGGTAAGTTTTACACATTATAAAATATCTCGCAGACTGATTTAGAAATTGCATTTGTTATGGACCAGATAACGTTGTAATGGCGAACCGTCAACATATATATATACAGAATAGGTATCAATGTAAGCTGCCAAGAACTGTGGATGCGTAGGTGGGCCAAAATCTCATAAGTGGGGTTTGTCTGTCCCCTGTATATCTTTCGGCATTTCTTTACAATGTAAAATCTCATTTAATAGTTAAATGTTTCTCTGTGATTGTTCCACGATTTTTTTTAATTTGTAAAATGGAATTTAAATATATCAAAAGTCATGTCCTCAACCCGTAACTTGATCACTAAAGCAATCAATAAACAATAATAATTTTTTTTAACCCTCTCGCTGACAAGCCTGCGTTAATACGCTCACTAAGCTCCAAGGGTTTCACTTTAATACAAGCATTTTTTTAAATTAATATAATTCTACAAATATATAATGCAGTTTTAATGCATTGAGTAATGATTAATATCTCCAAGGTTTACATTAACATATCTAATTAAGTTTTTAATATAATTTTGGAATAATCACATTCTTTTAGCATTTAAAATAAAATACAGAGAAAACAGCATTGCAATTTAGCCCTTTTGCTGGACAGTCAGAGGGTTTAAAAAAATTAATCAATGCATTTATTATAAATATGAATCACATGAAGCCTAGTAATATAATTTTTATACGAGGGAAATGTGTGGTATTTGTTTTTGTTGGGTTTAAAGTTGTGTCCCTCACTTTTTTTTTTTTTATCACTGATGACCTGGTGTATGAACTTCTTCATATTTCCACCAGATGGAAATATGCAGTCATTTTCAGTATTGTTTCCAGTAAAGGAGCACATGTTGTTCTTTAAAAGACGCCGGTGCCTGCTGTTTGTTCATATTCTAATACAATAATGTTCACACAATGTTCTGATGTAATAATGTTACGTACCTGTAAACAGTCTTGTAAGACGGGATACACTTGCTCATGCCAGTTCCCCAAAGAACTCCATTTCGATGCTTCCCGCAAAAGAGCCATACCCGAGAATATTTCAAATGCCATGGTGCCTATGGCGAATACATCAAAACTTTTCCCGTTTCCTTCAGAGATGCCGGATTCTGTTATTCTAACTTGTGGACATCGATAGATGAATGGGCAGCCATATCTGCAATTATAAAAAATCACCCGTTAAAAACCGAAAAAAAAAAACATACCAGCGTTTTCATTACATTTTCTTGTCAAATTGGCAGTATTGTATAGACAGTACAAATGTTAATATATTCTTACTCCCAACTCTAATTAGAATTTCAGCAGACCATTAGAACATATATAGACTTCGGTATTTTGAAATGTTGTAGATTGAACGTTCTAACTTGAGGCTGTTCTCAAATCCCAACTTTATGACAATATTTTTTTTAATTCATTTATGTTCGGAAAAGCATGAAACTGGCATGTGGTCTTCTTTAGAAACTTTGTAATCGAGAAACGTCTTTCATTTTTTGGCAATGACAGAAAATCTTTCAAAAATACTGTCAAAGTCGGCGTTTTGAACCGAATTCCGGTCACGTCAGCATGTAAAAGGTGACAAACGTGTCGTCACGGGACACCAATCGCTTATCACTCGATAGGTATTCTATTGATCAACAAATGAAAAACTCATTTCGATTCCAAATAGCTTCCAAAGTCAGACCTGCCGATTTTATGCCTTTTCGTTTAAAAATGATCCAGAAAATGTGTCAGAAAGTTTCGAGTTGTTGAGCCACTTAAAAGCCACTGGAAAGCAACTTTCAAGATGTCCTCAAATACCGCAGCAATATGGACACGGACAGACACAGTCCGGTTACAGGTGAACCCCTTTTATGACTTACGTCAAGATTTTTAGATATCTATGATCGTGTGCAGTGTAATAATACGTAAAGACTAAGATAGTTAATAATTTTAAGTCCTGGAAGCGGGCAATCAGGCACTAAGCTTAATGTGTCTTGAACTCTTAACAGTACCTCACATAGTTCTGAAGTACAGTCGGAGTGTTCATTCTACAAAGATTCTACTTTACCCAAGATTGTCTCAAGTACTTGTCAAAATTTTCTTGATATAATTTTAAACTGGCGTTAGGCATTGAGTTTGAAAGTTCTACTCGTTTATGAAAAAAAAAATTACAAATCAAAAATCCTACTAACCTCTGAATGGGTTTCTCAGTTGATGATAGGAAACCGAAATCCGCAATTATGGCCCGCTTGTCTTCAGTAAGCAATACATTATTGCACTTCAAGTCGAGATGACACAGATTTTTCTTGTGCAAATATTCAACTGCATCCAAGATATCTTTATTCCAGTGGACAGCTTGATCGAAGGCACCATTTTCGGCCAAGAAAGACGACTTCAGCACAGCTTGTTCTAGATTGATTGGATGTACGGGTGTGATAAATATATATGAGTCGGCAAAGTACACATATTCCGATGACAAGAGTGGAAGAATATGGTCATGATCCAGTGTGGACCACAATTCTGTTTCCCCTTCAGACACATGATGTTTCGAAACGATCTTAACGGCACGATCTTCTTTCGTACTCGAGTGGTTCATTTTCAGCACAGAACCAAACGAGCCGCATCCTAGCTCTTCCACGAAGGCGTAACTCTTTTCTTCCAGATAGAAGATGATCTCAATCAGTTTTTCATAAGTTTTGGTGTCTATAACACCCTCACGATATTTTTGTCGATAATAATCCATTTTAAAGAACACTTTAATCGCTTTTTACGCTTAAAATACTCGAAAAAATTAGATTTAATCGAGAGATAATCAGAAATCCCGCAACTTAATCGAAATCCCTTTTATGATTACGAAGAATTCATTGTTGTTTTTATCAAAGTAAAGAAATCATCAACATTGTTGACTCTTTCAAACATTGTTGGGATTTTTACTGCGTTGTACATTTTTAACAATTAAAAAATTCTCATTATTGTTTTTATTGTTACTTTATAGTTATTTTTAACAGTTTACAATTGTTACATAATCTTTAGCTGTCACCTGTTTTTATTATACCAACTTGTCCCTTCCCCTCTCCCCCACAAGAATTTCAAGCCTTATTTGTTATACGTAAACATTTCTGCTTGGGAGTATATTCCTCCCACGAAAACTTGGCATATGAATAATGCAAAAATTGGCATTATTGTTTTTATAGTTATATTTCAACAATTTATAATTGTTACGTAATCTTTATCTGTCGCCTCTTTTTATTATGCCGACAGCCCTCCTTCCCTCCAAGAACGGCAAATCTTATGAATTATGTTCATCATATTCAATCACGATACTTATTATACGTAGAGTTTGTGCTTGAAAGCCTTCAACAAAAATTTTTTCTATGAGTAACACAAATTTAAATTTATTTATTCGTTATTTATGGCGCTAATTAGGGGCGTAGATTCCGTGGAATTGTTGGAGCAATTTGATCTATTGGCGCAAAATGAGACAGAGCGAAATAAAGATTTGTAAAAATATTTGCATACTTTATTTCATTATTAATGAAATATTATGGATGGATCGGGACTGTTTTAATAATAAGTATACTCCTATGATATTTTACCTTGTTTCCATCGTGAACAACTTCGACTTAAAACTTGCTTTTATACTCAATTGAAAGAAATCCATTCGCAAAGTTTGTACTTAAATTTATACCATACCGCAGTCTCAAGTAATTTCTTGAGCACTGTTTCAACATACCTGATTTTAATGTTCGAAAATAGTGATAGCTTAAAAGTGACCACTGAGAAATCTGTATTTAAGAAAGAACATTTAAAAACACTGCTTTAAAAATTTTTAGAAATTTGACTAAAAAAACAGTATTTTGAGAAACTGAAAATACATTTTATAAAAGGAAAAGCGAAAAAATTTAAATTTAGAATTTTTTTTCTTTATTGGAAACTAAACATACCTGATATATTTTGTCATTGAAGTTTGCAAAATGCATAATCAGACCTGGATTGGAGCTTATTGTTCTTCTCGCCAGTGGTCAGTAGAGATGAGATGGGCTTAACCCGAGCCCGAGCTCGGACCCGACACGGGATCGGGCTTGATTTTTGTACCAGCCTTCGGGCCCGGGCGTGCTCGGGCTCATTCTTTCTAAAACTGACAATTTTATTTATTCTCTTATAGAAAAAGTAAAAATAACTTTTTTTCCCCTAAAAAAATACATATTTCATTTCAAGTCATTTTAATGTTATTTTAATCAGAATGAATAGAAGGAGAAAAATAAATTTGCTTTTTCTTTTCTAGCATTAGAATGCTACTTTAAAAGAATATTTACGATATTTGTGACGCGACTGACGACTTGGTGATAGAGCACAAATAGGAGAAGATAATTTTTAATTTAAGCTGATTTTTAGGAACACGAAATATTGTTTTAATTAAGGAATGAATTAAAATTTACGACATACACCTTTTATACGGAATAGAAAACGTTGTTCAATTCTTCGGCATAGAAATAGTAATTTCTACAAATTTTCATGTATTTATTCATAAAACACACTATGTTAACATAACCATCAGATTTGCTTGTTGGGAAAGAAAAATATATATGAAAATCCTTTTAAGGAAGTATATTTTTATTTGATACCAAACTTCTCTTTTGATAAGATTGAATGTAAATTTGCATAAAATTAATTATATACACGGGATTAATAGTTATTTTCATGTACGAAGTTTTTTTAAAATGAGATACTACTTTTAAAAGAATTTTTAAATATTATGCAATTTTTTTCGGTATCGGAATTCGCAGAGAAGGCGGCGCGCGCGCGTGCCAGGAGGTCCCTTTTCCAGGCACGTGCCTCATGAACCCAAGGCGAAAAAAAAATCGAGAGCAGGGGGAAGAGGGGGGGGGGGAAATGACATTTAGAATCTATTGTTTTTGAGATTTTGAAAATATGGCAATTTTCAAATGCAGAATAGATGGACATTTTCTTTCAAAAACAGAAAAAAATTTAAGTGTCAAAGCAGAGTTCTTAAATTATTGATTCTAATTAATTAATTATCGCCTCATAGTCACATTGAATTGTTTGTCTTCCCAAATGTACAAAACTTGTTTGGAAGTTATATGCTGAATTTCACACTTTTTTTATCAGGATGGAAAAAATGGTAGCACTAGTTATCTTCTACTATGTTTCAGGAGTTAGCAATTTAAAAATAATTTTTATTGATTGCATTCTTCAGAAAATTAAGTATTCAAAATATTTTTTTCCTATTTACAGATTTTTCCCCTTCTTTCTTTTCCATCAATGAGTTTTCAAATTATGAGGGAAAAAAAAAAACCTTGAAATTTTGAAAAAGTTTTTTCTTAACGCTGTTCAATGGTTAATTTCCTTAAGAAGTAAATGTTCCAATATCAAAAACGTTGGTCTTCATTTTATTAAAAGCCATTTACATCAAAATAGTTATATATTTTTACTTTCTTCTACCTATAATAGAAAAAAGTATTTTGATCAAATTTTTTTCGACTTCCGGTTTTTGACGGATTTACACGTTCTAGGGGTCAGAGATTCGAAAAAACATGTTTTTACAAAATGTCTCTCTGTCCGTTTGTCGATCCTCATTGTATCAACGAAAAGTGTATGAAGTTATGGTTCAAACTGAACCATAATTTTTTTTCTATATTTTTGGCTATGGCAAGGAGGTCCTACTTGAATATGGGGATATTTCGACAAAAGGGGGCGCAGCGATCGCGATTTTTGTTCCATTTTCACTATTGTATCATCGAAAAGTATATGAAGTTATGCAGATAATTGAACCAATTTTATTTTTCTACATTTTTAGCTATTGCCAGCAGGCAGGCCCCACTTGAATTTGGGGATATTTCGATGAAAGGGGCGCTGCGATCACGATTTTTGTTCCATTTCCTTGATTGTATCATCGAAAAGTGTATCAAGTTATGCAGATTTTTGAACCAATTTTTTTTTTTATGTTTTTGACTATAGCCTGCAGGTCCCAGTTGAATTAGGAGATGTTTCAACGAAAGTGGGCGCTGCGATCACGATTTTTGTTCCATTTTCACTATTGTATCATCGAAAAGTGTATGAAGTTATGCAGATAATTGAACCAAATTTTTTGTATATGTTTTTGACAATAGCCTGCAGGTCCCAGTTGAATTTGGGGATATTGCCCGTGGAGGGGGCGTTGTGATGGCCATTTAAATATTTCAATTTCAAAAAGTTGTTCAACAAAATTAGAAATGTTAAAACCTTTTTGCGTTAAATGTTCGGCCTTCATCCAAGGATTCCAAAGAATTTTTTGTTTTTCTTCTATCTTAAAAAATGGCAGAGATATAGCAGTTGGGAATTATAGAATTGCTGATATTTTGAAACAATACTGCAGGATACCTCTATAAACGCGTTTAATTTATGAGTTTTAGAGAACATGGTTTCGCTAAATTTTCTTTCACTAGCTGCCCCGCCCGGCGTAGGGTCTCGGGGCAAAAGTCCACTTGGGTCCTCCTACGATCTTTTTTCTCAAAAGTAAAAAGCCCTAGAAAAGCTCTTTTTCTAGGGCTTCATCAGTCAGACCGCAAACTGCCCTCTCTAATGTCAAAACTTTTGGGATTGGAATGCATCCGTATTTTTCAAATTTCTCCTCGGAAAATTAAAATGTGTACATTCTTTTTTCCGTATACTCTTTTTGAAGGATCTTTCTTTCTCTTTTATTTGATAAGATATTTCTAAAATACACGATTTTATTTCGAGTGTTAAAATCTTATTTACAGTTCACCTGCTTCACTTAGTTTTTAACGCTTAAAGTATAAAATTAAGTATACATTTTAGAAACATTTTGTAAATTAAAAAATAAAGAAACACCCCACAATAAATGCATACGAAAATAAATCTATATATATAAATGAAAGTCGTGACTGGGTAGATGATCAACGCGCAGCTCAAACTACTGAACCTACAAACACGAAACTTGGAGGAAAAATACTTCTCAGTCAACTACTCAGTACTACATAGTCAAAATGGCTCCGAATCAAAATGACTCAAGTTTGAAACATGCGTATACTCATTTATGAAAACATGCCCGCACTCAAGAATAAAACATTATGTGCTCACATTTGAGTATGTCCGTCTTTCAAAAATGAATATGAACTGACTTCCATGTGCTCATTTTGAGTATGTCCATATTTCAAAAATAAGTTTGAACTGATCCTACTGTTGAGTATGTTCATGTTTCAAAAATGAGTATAAGCTGATTTTAATAATTTTTTATGATGTACCTGTTATAAAAATGCGGATGAACTGACCTCTGTGCTCAGTTTTGAGTATGACCATGTTTTAAAAATGAGTTTGAACTAATCCTAGTGATTTTTTATTACTTCCATGTTTCAAAAATGAATTTGAACTGATCCTAATCATTTTTGAGTATGTCTATCTTTCAAAAGTGAGTATGAACTGACCTCTATGTGCTCAGTTTTGAGTATGTCCATGTTTCAATATTCTGAGTATTTCTGGTATTTCAGAATTGAAAGCATTGAGTCGTTCTATTTGAAACAAAAAGTTTCATAACCAAATGAAAACATCGATTTACTCAGATTTGAAAGTGCCATTTTTGTCAGTGAGTGATAAATGTTATGCACACCATGCAGCCTATTTCAGATCAGCTCAGTCATATATATCAATTTTAATGTGTTTGAATTAGTGTAACATTAATATATTACAATGCAAACAATTTTTCCCACGTAGACCATAATGCAACGTCGTTTCTGTTGAGTGCCTTTATAAACAAACTATAAACGCTATACGATTCAAATACCGCACATGACATGGAAAATATCAATAGCAATTTAAATATATGGTAAAAGGAGCATATTTACGCAAGTTAGAGCACGGAAAAGAAAACATACAGACGAGTAGACAAACCGAATTCATACGAAATTTTTAACTATGTTGGAAAGTGTTACAAATAATTTGTGGGTAAACAAATATCTTTTCGAGGATTAAAAGTAACACAATAGTAGTAAATACTGTTCCTTTATTACAAACCATGTCGTGCAACTACGGTTACGTCAAGTATTTGCAAAACAACAGGTTTTGTTGTTTTAACTGTGTTATTAAAACAGTTGTAAGTGCTAGATCAAGAACATTTCACAGATACTGGTAATGAAACGGGAAGTAGCTGATCACGGACACACCATTCATTTTCACAGCAACGTATAAAAAAAAGCAACTGAAAAATCAACATAATAGAGAAATACTTTACATTGCTTTATATGAAAAAATTCTGGGACCAAGATATATCGACGTACATTCGATAATTATGTACAACAGAGAAACTTATTAAAAATGCTTCATCGCAACTATTTAAATTGCGAAAAAGTTTTCAGAAAGTACTAATTTCAAAATAAAGAAAACTAATCCATGTAAAAAGAAGAATTTCAATTTCGTATCTTAAATTAAAATTTTAATTAAAAACCTAGAAGTTAGACAGTCTAAGAAATATTTGACACGTTATGATGTAATGTTTGGTTTTCATTTCATATCATTCTTCTTCTACGAAAAATTATAATTGAAAAATATTTCAATTATAACATTAAGCATAATTAAGCAATTATAACATTATAACATATATAAACATTCAGAAAAACATTTCAAGTATCCTTTTACACGGTATCAGTTTTAAATAATACGCAAGAATAATTACTTTCAGCAAACTCAAACATATATTTTGTATCTTTTGGATGCATATCTACGCTTTAAAAATAAAATTATCCTACAAAAATTAATTTTAGAGGAGTTTTAGAATTGTTGAGAGTTAGAATAGTTTTAAATTGATTGTGAATCGATTGCTGGTTTAGGTATTATTTACTAAAATTATAATTCTGTGAAATGTACTTATATGTATCTACTTTATTCCATTTTATTTAAAGTACTGAGTAAAAAAAAAAAAAAAAAAAAAAAAAACCTTTTAAATTTAATAAGTTTGTCTTTACTTATTTTTTAATAAAGAAATTGCTTCATTTTCAGATTTTATATATAGATCAGACTAGCCGGTCTTCGCCCGTCTAGCCGGTCGTTTCCAAGTGGGGCCCAGATACATAGTGCAGCATACCGCCCTGACTTCGTTTGGGGCCCAGAAAGTGCATTTTACATGCAACCAGAAAAATATAAATAAAATACTTTAAAATAAAAGTATACGAAAATAGCTAATAAGAATATAAAAAAAAAGCACTTCGCGACATAAATATTTTTTTCATGAGCCCCCTGACAAAATACTAATGGGCCCTACCCGTGATTATCTAGGGTCGGGCCCAAGCAGTACTTTGCATCTGGGCCCCACTCGGAAGCGACCGGCTAGTATATAATAAAAAATCATCAATAGTTCTCTTTTTCGTCTAATCTTCCGCAATCAGGTTCACATCCGATGTTGCCCACAAACTCGCTAGCTCTAAAATCGCTAAAATACATGATTAACTACCTTTTTTTGTAGATTTGTAAAGCGGAGTTTCACATTCTTACAAAAAACTGCTGCTAGATATGGCACAATTACCTAAAACTTTCGACACACAGTGTGACCCCCTTGGTGGATTATTATCTAAAATTTCTGAAATACATATTTAACTATTTTCTAGTAAATTTGTTATCCTGAATTTCACGCTCCAACCTATTACTGAGATATCGCAAAATAACATAAGAAATTCGACCCCCATTTAACCCTCTTTAGTTGCTGAATTTCAAAAACCGCGGAAATACATCTTTAACTTTTTTTTAGTAGATTTTTTTATCCTGAATCTGTGATTTCAAGCTCATAACTAAAAAGGCTGCTGAGATATGGCAAACATTCAAAATGACATAAAATTTTCGATCCACATTTAGCCCCCTTAATGGGTGAATTTCTAAAATTACTGAATATGTGTTTAATTATTTTTATAGCAGATATATTATCTTGAATTTCACGCTCTTATCCAAAACTTCTGATGAGATATGGTGAAAAGGTGAAATCATCGAAAATTATCGATAACCCCATTTAACCCCCTTAGTAGTTGAATTTCTAAAATCGCCGAAAATACATGTTTAACTATTCTTTAGTGGATGTGTTATCCCAAAATTCACGCTCCTAACTATAACTTCTACTGGGATATGACAAAATGGCGTAAAACATTCGACCCCCATTTAACACCCCCCTTAGTAACTGAATTTCTAAAATCACTGAAATACGTGTTTAACTATTTTTTTAGTACATTTGTTATCCTGAGTTTCATGATTCTACCTATAATTTCTACTGAGATATGGCAAAATGACCTAAAATATTTGACCTCCTATTTAACCCCCTTAAGTTGCTAAATTTCTGAAATTTCTGAAATATATGTTTATCTATATTTTCTCCAGATTTGTTATCCCGAATTCCGAGCTCCTAACTAAAAATGCTGCTGAGATATAGCGAACAGGCAAAATGACCTAAAACTTTCAACCCCCCGTTTAACTCCTTTAATGGATGAATTTCTAAAATCGCTGAAATATATGTTTAATTATTTTTTTAGTAGATTTATTATCCTGAATTTCATGTTCCTATCTAAAATTGCTGCTAAGATATGGCGAAAACGCGAAATGACTAAAAATTTTCGACCCCCATTTAACCCCCTTAGTGGCTGGATTTTTAAAATCGCTGAAATGTGTGATTAATATTTTGTCTACAAAATAACAATGCAATATACTAACTACAAAATAACAATGCAAAATAAAAATGCAAGATAACATTTGTTATCTTGCATTTCGTGCTTTTAACTAAAACTGTTGTTGAGATATGGCGGACAGGCAAAATGATCTAAAATTTTAGAACCCCCCCCCCCATTTATACCCCTTAGTGTTGAATTTCTAAAATCGCTGAAATACGTATTTAATTATTTTTTTAGTAGATTTGTTATCTTGAAATTCAGGCTCTTACCTAAAACTGCTGATGAGATATGGTGAAAATGTGAAATCACCGAAAATTTTCGACCCCCCCCCCCATTTAACCCACTTAGTGGTTGAATTTCTAAAATCGCCTGAAATACATGTTTAACTATTCTTTAGTAAAATTGTTATCCCCAAATTCCCACTCCTACTTAAATCTCCTGAGGAGATATGTTGAAAAGACGAAATTATCTAAAACTTTCGACCCCCCCATTTAACCCCCTTAGAGTGTGAATTTTCAAAAATCATTTCTTAGTGAGTGCCTACATTGTGTAAGGATAAAGTTTTCCTAATTTCATTGTCCTAGGACAAACGGTTGAGGCTCGGCGTTGATTATGAGAAAATCAAGCTACTCTTTTATCAGTATAGATTATTAAAGTTATTAAAAAATCGAGGTATGCACACTCTTTAGAATTTCCAAGGTGTACTGCACTTTTACTTAAGATTAGAAAGTTTTCCCTAAAATGTTTTTCATCAGATAAAAAAACTATCATTAATTAATCACAGAATTTGAAAAAAGTTTCTGTCGTTAAATGAAGCGAAACTTTCTGCTCGAAAATTCAGGTAGAAATGCACGCACTGTAATATCATTAAATTTTAAACCGTTTTCATGCAGAATACCATGGTGAATTAATTATCTACATACATACGAAATCCTTTTCTCATTTATATACTTACATCAATTTTACATACGAAAATCTATCACGTAGATAATTTATTAATGTAAGAATTCATGTTGTTAAAACTTTTGTAAATTCAAAGATAAATCATTATTTCTGTCCAAGTATAATCATATGAATGAATTAAACTGACATCGTAAAAGATAAACTCACTCATACTTTTTTTTTAGACCGGCGACCAGGCCCCTACCTGCCAGGTTTCCCTAGTATTCACTCATACTTTAATAAATGACTTCAGTACTTCTCAAAAACAAATTTAGGATGAGGAAACTAAAAATTTCAGTAAATTAGTTGCCTTTCAGTTAATTATCCTTTTTTCCACCTTTACAAAATAAACTTGTTAAAATTTTTCTAGAGAGCAATTAATACAGCTATTTTAAATTTAGCTATTCGGTGAACTTGAAAGATAAATAAGTCAAAATTATTTTTTTTCGGCATTAGGATTTTAAAAATAACCCTTTGATTATCGGCGGGACATATAAATCCCAGTGGATTATTTTTGTAATCTATTCGTAAAATAAAATTTTAAAATTGTGGTAGGATTGAATAAAAAATCGTCGTCCGTCCTGTCCCGTAATCAGAGTGTTAAGGGATTATGATATGAGAATCATATATTAAGTTTTAACAAACCCTATCCTTTATTTAATTTATATTTTCCCCCTTCCTTTGTCAAAATTTAATCGTGTTATCTTTAACTTCAAACAATAAGCCCGCTGTAATTTATACCCTTTCCCTTTTTCATTTTCACTTATGCTCGATCACCAATAACTCACGGCTTTTCGATTAAAAAAAAAAAAAAAAGAAAAGAATTAAATCAGCACAGATGCCTTTTCGTAATTTTACTTTCCGTAACCAAGCTTATAACACAATATGTTCATAACGCATTTTTGTGGCCACAAAAGTTATGCGAATCTTCCATTTGGCCCAAATGCATGCCCTTATATGGTAGTGGTAAGAACTCAATCACTCACACCCATGTCTAAAAATATATTCTCATTGTTAAAAGCATATAATGTTTTGTCTGTCGAAAATCCGTTCTCATGAGAAAGATATTTGTCGGTTGTAATCGCCGTGGCGATATTAATTTTTGAAACAAAATTCGTCCTTTTGAAAAAAATCTAGCAACCCGGCTTGCTAAATACCATTAGTTATGCGGCAGCTTCATCTGAAAGTATTTACGCCTAGATACTCTGTAACAACCCTATTTTGGCGAGATTCTTGTCAGTGCAATTCCAACTTGTATCGTGGAAACAACTTACTTCGCCTTCTGTCTCCGCATAATAATGACTGCTTAAGAGCGGCTTTTCTTGTTTACCCTCTTCTGCCTTCGATCATCTTATGTTTACTGAATAAAATCCTGAAGTTATACCGGATACTGGAGTTTTTCTTTTCCCATCAGACAAAAACCTGGATATTTCGTTACTCTCACAACCAATGAAAACATAAACTTTCTTCAACAAATAACATCATTATAGGGATCTAGAAAGTTTTCTTGATTCGGTACACTGTTAAAATTTTGCAGCAAACTGTCCAGTCATTTGACCGTTTTTGTAGAAAACGGTTACATAACCATAATTTAATTATATTCTGACCTTAAAATGAGAAATAATACGGTCAGGATATAGTTAAATTACGGTTATGTAAGCGTTTTCTACAAAAACGGCCAATGACTGGACAGTTTGCTGTAAATTTTAACAGTGTTTGACTCGAATTTTTTACGTTGTTTGTTAATTCATCTCTTTTTATTTACAATTTGCACTACAGTAAAAGTTTTGTTACTAATGATAATTAAACTTTTGGGGAATACAGAATGATTAGTTTAGATTTCATCAAATGAAATACACAATATAATGAATATGAATAAATTTGGCTAAAACAGGGAGATGACTTGCACTTTTTGTGCACAGTGATTGCGACTACATATCACTGCTAAACATATACTTAGAATACTTGTATAAAAAAGTGTTACATATTCAATTGAAATTTAAAATTAAAACGTTTTATAAGGATTAATATTCATTTTTTTCGTTATTTAGTTTTGATTTTTGTGAAAGTAAATTTTTTTTAAAGAAATACATTACCACAAATTAATACTACATACAATATCGGTTTAATTTAAGGTAATAAGTTTTCCCAGATACTGAATTGTACATATCGACCAATTACGAGAAGTATTTTAAAAGTAAGTACCGTTTTGAAATTTCGGAATGGCGGCGCTACGATCGGCGTTCTTCGCTTGTGCACTGTTTACCTACATCTGTTGGCAAGACACTGGTTCCATTACGAAACATTCGACCGTGTCAACGTTTATTTTTGAGTATATAAAATAGCTCCACCGCCGCTTGTAAAATACGACCGGTTATTCATTTTCTTAGTGCTGAAGACGGGAAAGCTGCCAGGGCCTGACTAATGCAGGGGTTTGCGGGGCAGCTGCCCCGGGCCCTCCATGGAAGTAATCAGTATTTTATTAAGAGGGTGCCAACGGGTTATAATTGGTCAAAAGTGACCAATATTCTTACATTTTAAAATATTTAGGAAGGTAGTGCGGTCTTCCCTTTCCCTTTTTTGCTTCCCATATGCCTCTCCACAAAAAAGAACGAATATTATTACAATACTAATGATTAATGTTTTATTATACAGTGGTGGATATAATTATAAGACACCTATTTAATTTGACATACAGCGAAAGAAAAGATTCAGAGCTTAAAAATGCTTTATCAAATACGACAACAAACATAAATTTATTCTGTTATCACACGTAATTGTTTTACAGAAATGATATTTTCATAGAGTTTAATAAAAAAAATTTAAAATACCCTGGACAAAATTATAAGACACCCTAACATTTTAATTAAAACACCTGCTTTTTTTTATATGCAAATTTTCTGCATGCTCTTATGACGTCAGCAGTTAACTAAAGCATACGATAACCGACTTCATGCATTTACAAACATGCCACGAAGTACAGAATGCCCCAGCACATTTTATAGCATTCTTTAGGTCTTTGACACATGTAAACTGCCGCCCATTTCGGTAATCCTCCCGAGCTAAGATCCCCCACAAGTTTTCAATGAGATTTAAGTCTGGGCAGCGAGAAGGCCACGGAAGAACATTGATACTTTTCTCTGAAAGCCACTATTTTGTTACGTGTGATGTATGAATCGACGCGTTGTCGTGCTGGAAAGTGTAGTTTTCGCTACAAAGAAGTTCACCGTATATGGCTAGTTGATCTTTAAGAAGATTCTTATACTTTTCGGAATTCATTCTTGAATGCACAGAAACGATATCGGTTTTTCCTTGAGCGGAAAAACCACCCCAAACCATTACTGAGCCTCCACCCATTTGGCGACTCATTTGTGCACCAGGAGACTTCCGTAAATCATGGTAATAATAGTGAAACCCGTCAGGACCATCCAGGTTAAACTTTTTTTTTTCAGAAAATAACACAGAGTACCATTTGGAGGTCCTGGCCATATTTTGTTTAGCGAAGTTAAAACGATCCATTTTGTGCCGCCTTAGAAGCGGTGTTTTTTCTTCAATTTTTTAAATTTCACATAGAGAGCATTATGCAACACCCTGCAAATGGTTCTCCTTGAACAATTCAGTTTCAAAGCATTTTTAATGCCTGTAGTGGTCATCTTATTCTGTGTAGCGAGCAAAAGCACATGGCGTCTGTCTCTTGAGGACAAGCAAACAGTAGAGTACGTCCATATCTTGTAATCACTGATCCATTACTTCCTCTTTTCAAAACATTTGAAATTGCACATCTAGAGCGTTTAATAACTTTTGAAATATTATTAACTGAAGCACCAGTTCCATTTAATCTCCAAATTTTGCGACTTTAACTTTCTTTTAATTCTGTACCTCGTGGCATGTTTGTTAATGCGTGAAGTCGATTATCGTCTGCTTTAGTTAACTGCTGACGTCATAACAGCATGCAAAAAATTTGCATATAAAAAAAGCAGGTGTTTTAATTAAAATGTTAGGGTGTCTCATAATTTTTTCCATGGTATTTAATTTTTTTTTTATTAAACTCTATGAAAATATCATTTCTGTAAAACAATTAATTACGTGTGATAACAGAATAAATTTATATTTTTGTCGTATTCGATAAAGAATTTTTAAGCTCTGAATCGTTTCATTCACTGTATGTCAAATTAGGTAGGTGTCTTATAATTATGTCCACCACTGTAACAATTTAGTAGTCGATTAAAAAAAAATGTTTAAAAAAAAATTCATTATTGGTATTTTCCTAAAAGCGTTCAGCATTTTTCTTTCAGACGTCATATGACTAACATAGGTAATTAAAGGAAAATTTGCAAACAAATACTACCATCAACCAATCCATAATCTATTTTACTAGTTTCCTACTAATTTCCTACTAGTACTTTTTCTTAAAGTACTTTTTCTTAAAGTACTTTTTCTTAAAGTTTTCTTCTCAGGAAAATGTATACGTTTATAGAAAAAATTGCTGCGGAACCTTGATATAACGTCTGTAAAAAAATATGAAATTTGCGCGTTTTTGGTGATTTATCGGAGGTTAGCGACAGAATGAAAGAAAAATTGTGATTTAATGATAAATGCTTTTTTAGGAAAAACTTTTTCAACTCTTCATACTAAACTAGTTTAATTAGGTTTAACTTAAATGAATACACTTTTATAACTACAGTTTTATCATATATGTATGTGTGTACATATATGTATGCGTGTAGATATATGTATATATAGAGAAAATTTCAATCGTTCTCTAACGGTTTAGAACAAAATTTGAATTGATTGAAAATGCTTCAAACCCAAAATTAATGTCCGATTCTGAGCATTGTCAATTTGGCTTCGATAATGTTAGTGTCGGAGACAACAAGAGAAAAGCATTGTCTCCATGGAAACGACTTATTCAATAACGAAATGTATCACGGGAGCGTTCTTAAAAAGGCCAGTAACTGTTAAAATACACATAAAATTTATCCAGCCTGCGAAACCGTGTAAAAATAAATAAAATTAGCAATACGCAACTTGTATATATATATATATTATATAAGCTCATAGTAAAAATAATCCACTATTTATTCGTTTAGGTTTAAATTCATAAAGTATTACGCATTTAAACACTCACTTAAATAAGCAATTTCTAAATGCATTAAAATCGCTTGCATTTGGCGAGGAAATTTGTTCTCCAAACGACGTCTTTTTGCGTCAAATGTTCGTAAAAAGTATTTTTATTTTTATTTTTTTTGCAGATTTTCTATTGGGATTCCGCAGTAAAATTTGATTGATCCTTAATAACGTACATGAGTACTTGCATTAGCATTTTTTTGAAAATATTTAGTATGCGCTTTAAGGAGAACTTCATTGTGAGTAACATGTCTGATGCTGTTAGGTATGTATGTTTGCATTACACTATATTACTTTGAGAACAAGTGTACTCTGGTGTGTGTAAATATCAAATTGATTCTAAAAAGTAGTACGTTAGATTTATCTAGACCAGTGACTCGTAAACTTTCATGCCTTATGTATTCCTTGGAAAAATGGACGCGCTTCGCGTTCGTATAAATACGTAGCACTTATTGTCGTTGTCTATAGTCCGTCTGTCTGTCTGTCTCTCTCTCTCTCCGTCCGCCCGCATATAACATCGTGAAAACTACCCAACCGAATGGTTTGAAACTAATATAATATATAATCGTTGCGGAATTTTTTCGAGTCAATACAAATTTTACGAAAATCGAATCAAAACTTAAAAAGATATCAATAAAAGTTTTCTTCATTCTATTAAATCCTATTATCGTAATCTACATAATAAAAGCGCAAGTCATGTGACTGACGAAAACAAATACGGGCAAACCACTTTTTTTCTCATATGCCAGGTTTCTCATCTGCTCATAGGCCATTTTTATTCAAAATTATTTTTTCGAATAAAATTGAATAAAATTTACGTTTTTAGAAAGATCCTACAAAAAAATTGCTTGCTTGAGAGATGAGTTTCATTCAAAAATGTATAGATGCTGAGATAACTTCATTGGAAATTAGGTTAACAGCCGAATATCTCAATCCATTAAAGTAAATAAACACAGGAGATTCGTTCATTATGAATCATAAAAATATTAAACCATGGAGGTAATCATTCGCAAAGCCAGATCTCTAGGGGGAATTTTGCAGCGCTGTCTTGTGTAGAAATAAAAATTCGCATTTGTAAACGTGGCATACGTAATAGGAAAAAAAAGGCATTTTCTTTTCGCTCATAGCAGACGATAAAATTCATTTTACTGAAATAATAAGGATGATTTTTTTACATTGTGAAACTAGTAAAACGAACCCACCTCATTTGACACGTTTAACGTACAATTTCCAACTTGTTACTTTTCGCATACAAAGTGTAAGTAAAATAATATAACCCTGATTTGTATGTGTGTATTTGTGTGTGAGCAGGCCCTGATTATCGCACGGGCACTCGGGGCCCGTGCCCTGGGCACGAAATTTCTGAGGGGCACGAAATTTTTCATTATTTCATCTAAATCTCCATTAAAAAAATCATAATTGTGCCTTCGTTTTTATTTCTGAAAAATTAAGCATAACAAATCTAATAGTTGTTTTGGGACTACACTTTTCTCTCAGTTACCAATCACAGCTGTTCTTTGATAGTTGTTAGCCCTCCAATGATTGATGTGTGACGTCATTTGAAGTTCATGACGTTTTGGATCATCTTTACTCAGCGATTAGTACAAACTGGTGCGCCCATCGTTTTGATCCAATCACCGTGTAAAGATGATCCACTCTGTGTGACGTTAAAATTTCAGGCCAGTGACGTCAACACTTCGATACCCTCAAAGTTTAGAAAAAAAATCTCAAATCAGTGTATAGTGATAAACTGATTTGATCTCGATTCTGTTCTATATTTCAAATCTGAAAAAAATGGTTTCAAGCTTAACACAACAAAATCACATAATAGTTCTTCCTTCTTGTGTTAGCTCTATGGTTTTTATTTAAAACTGATTAGTGGATTATCTTTTCTACCAGTAAGTGGCAACATCAAGTTTCGCGCGTTTATCAACATTCTGTTTGGAGTTTGTTTTGATTTTGACCTGTGCATCGTGCATGCTTAAAACGGAAAAACATCGACATTAAAGCAAACATAAAATACGTTATCCTCTTTCCCAATTTGCTATGCCGAAGAATTATTATTATAAACAGCTCTCTGGGGCAAAAAAAAGAGAACTTAAAAGAAAAAGAGATGCAAGATTAAAATCTTGTACAGGTTCTATAAAGAAATATGTAGGAAATGAAGCTGAAGATACTAAAATATCTATAGTTAAAAATATAGAAATATCTACATCTGAAAATATAGAAGTATCTACATCTGAAAATATAGAAATATCTACATCTGAAAATACAGAAATATCTACAGATAAAAAGATTAGAAATGAAGAAGCATTTGAATTACCATGTGATGACACACAAATGCTGAAGCCCTACTTACTTGCATCAGAGGACATTGGTTTATGGCCTGAAGAAATTGATGATGAATTTAGAGAATACTTTATACAAAATAAACCCAATCAAAATATTGATAAAATATCTTCTGCAAAGAGTGTGA
Source organism: Maratus michaelseni (assembly GCA_963931845.1). Classification (NCBI taxonomy): domain Eukaryota; kingdom Metazoa; phylum Arthropoda; class Arachnida; order Araneae; family Salticidae; genus Maratus; species Maratus michaelseni. The sequence continues at coordinate 405,445,975 of OZ007590.1, read as the reverse complement.
TATTGGATAAAAGCCGCTCATTAAATGAATATAACTTTTATAGAAAAACAAAAACTGATAAAATTATCAAGCGAGAGTGGCTAATATATTCACCATGTAAAAACTCTGTATTTTGCTATGTGTGCAGGTTATTTAGTTCAAGTAATCAAGCATTATGCAAAGGGGGGTTTTCTTACTGGAAAAACACATCTGAAAGACTGCAAGAACATGAAAACTCTGCAGTGCACAGAAATTCTGTTCTTTGCTTATCTCAACGTTTGTCAGCAGCAACTCGGATTGATTTTAAATTGGTTGAAGAGTATGAAGCTGAATGCTTATACTGGAGAAAAGTTTTAAGACGTGTGGTAGCCAGCATTAAATTTCTTGCTCAGCGTGGACTAGCTTTTTACGGTGATGATGAAACTGCAAATTCTTCACATAATGGCAATTTTCTAGGCTGTTTAGAGCTTCTTGCGCAATTTGACTCATTTATATCTGGTCACTTAGAGAAATATAGTAATCCTGGAACTGGTAATGTAAATTATTTATCATCAAGCATTGTTTCAGAAATAATAGAAATCATGGGTCAAAAAGTTTTAGATATCATTATAGCTGATGTTAAAAAGTCCAGGTATTTTAGTCTAATTGTAGACTCTACACAAGACATCACGCATAATGATCAGCTAGCTGTTGTACTGAGGTATGTAAATGCTGCAGGTGAGCCAGTTGAACGATTTATTAAATTTCTACATATTCATAGTCACCAAGCTAGTCATTTAGCCAATGATGTTACTTGTCTTTTGAAAGAACTTGATATTGATATTTGTAATTGTCGAGGACAATCATACGACAATGCAAGTAACATGTCTGGGAAATATTCTGGACTTCAGTTTCAAATAAAAGAATTGAGTCCTTTAGCTGAATATATACCATGTTCAGCACATTCGCTGAATCTTGTGGGACACAATTCTGTTGAATGTTGTGAAAAAGCAACATCATTTTTTGGCTTAATGCAAAATCTATATGTATTTTTTTCCTGTTCTACTCATAGATGGGAAATAATATCGACAAAATTATCAGGTGGACTAACTTTGAAAGCCCTTTCTGCAACAAGATGGTCTGCAGCAGCAGATGCAACAAAGTGTTTGCGGAATAATTATAGTAACATTATAAGTGCTTTGCAGCTTATAATAGATGATAAATGTGAAAAACCTTCTGTAAGGCATGAAGCAAAAGCTTTAAAAAAGAAACTAGAAAAGTTTGAAACTGCAATTCTAGCCGTTGTTTGGGACACTATTTTGCAACGTTTAAACAGTGTAAACAAAACTGTTCAAGCAACAGAAGAAAATATATCTGTCCTAAAACCTCTGTTTGACTCGTTGATAAATTTTGTACAGTCAGTACGAGATAATTTTGAACAATATGAAACAGAAGCATCTAATTTAGTTGAAAAATGCTACAAGGAGAAAATAAAAATAAAAATTCCGAACAATAAATTTCTTGATGAAAGTAAAAGTTCATCTGTAGATTTAACAGCTAGAGATACGTTCATATATCAGTGCCATTATGTGATATGTGATGCATTATTAGCAGAACTTAATAAGAGAAAATCTGCATACTTACACGTAGAAAATAACTTTGGTTTTCTCATTAAAAAATGTTCTGAAGAAGAAATGAAAGAAGACGCAAAAAAATTCCAAGTTTTATATAATTCCGATATTGATAAAGAATTTATCGATGAAATTTTGCAATTATTTCATTTTTTTTCTGATGAAGTAAGTCCAGCAGAAAAATTAAAATTCATTAGAAGCCAAAACATAGTACATACATTCCCGAATGTAGATACTGCTTTGCAGATATTACTCACATTACCAATATCAAATTGTGCTAGTGAAAGATCCTTTTCTGTCTTGAAACGCATAAAAAACAGATTACGATCTACAGTTAAACAAGAAAACCTTGCCTCTTTGAGCATTTTAACAATAGAAAGCAGTATAACTGCAGAGTTAGATTTTGAAGATGTTATAAATGTTTTTGCTTCTAAAAAAGCGAGGAAAAAACCTTTGACAAGCTCATAATTATTTTTACAAATCTGCTGTTATATCCCAAAATATCTGAGAATAACTGTTATTTGTATGTCAACTGATCATAACTTTCTATTATTCTAATGTCTTATAGTGTCATTTGGAATTAAGTGGAAATTTAATTTGTAATTTAATATTAATTTAAATAAGTAAGCAGACAAAGTTTATAATCAATACTATAATTTTCAAGCCCATTTATTGCAGTAGTTAAAATTTTTCTCATTAATATTTTGCACTTGGTTTAATATTTACCTATAAAAGTTAGTAATAATTCTCATTTGTTGCACTAATCTTAAATGTGGAAGTAAAATTTTGTATTTTCACAATTTCCAGGACTTTTTGTCCTCTAAACATTGAAATTGATGAAGTTTTTTATTAACACTAAAAATTTAATGGTATATGCCTTCTAAAAAAATATTGTTTTATTATTTTTCTGTAGTTTTAGAAGAAAATAAAAAGTTCATAATTAAGTTTAAAATGAAGTTGTTTTGATACATTTAGGACTTGCACTCGGCATCAGTTTCAGTTTGATTTTATCACTTATTATTAATAAGTAGACTTCTTATAATTATTTTCTAGTAATTGATGTACTGTATTTATCAAGTCAATTTTATTATATTGCACATTTATTCGAAAAGTGACACAACTGAAAAAATTTGATATTTGAGATATTAGTACGATGAAATGGCAAAAATATATACCTCAATCTATGGTTAAAAGCACATTTCAATAAATAATAGAAAAAACATTTTATTTTTATTCCTGAAACCATTTTTCAATTTTTCAGAAAATTTAATTTTTTGAGTTGACACTTTTTGAATAAGTGTGAATATACTTGCCAACTTTAACACTTTAGGTGTAAAATTTACATTTTTGGATGCTTATTTTTACACTTTTGCAAAGTTTCTCGCAAGTTTAATTTTTTTCCCCTTCAAATTATGAATTACTTTCTAGTTGCTTTTAATAACTGTAAATGCTGAATGCGAGGGAAATAAATTTGTATTGTCAAATAGATGAGTTCAGGTTTCATTGTCAAAAATCCACAGAAGAATCTTTTAATTTTCCTTGTATGTTAAAAGAAGTTATATTGTTATAAATTATGCAAAATACTCTTCACACATCATTTTCAAAAGTTGGCAGGTATAAGTGTGTAATATGTAAAAAAAAAAAAAAAAAACTAAGTATTAGTAACAGGGATCATTCTAGAACATAAAAAAGAGCAGGGTGCACATTACAGAATAAGAGAAATTTTGTTGAAAAGGGTCCATCATTTCATAATAAGGCACTTTTGTAATAAATGCATATACCAATACATCAGCAAAGGGGAAGGGAGAGATTTGGGCAACTGCTTGAGGTACTAAAAAAATATAGCTTCTAAAGTTCTCATTATTTATAACAACACAATAACATTTATAATTTACATAATTTCATTGTATGAAAGTATTAAAATAGTAAAATTAGATTTACGTTCTTGATTTTTCTTGTAAAATAGCTTGCCATTTTATTGCATTTTTGTCCTTGTTTATGGTCCATTTTTCCCTTCCCTATAATCTTTAGAGATTTTTCTCTCTAAAACTTTTATTTACCAGATAACTTTTTCCTGGTTTTAGCTAAACATGTTGAAAAGATTACAAAATAAAAGTTCTGAAGTTACTTTTTAATTTTTCTATAGAACTCGTGTAAGCTATTATTTGATCAAAGGCCAGAACGCCTGATCTAATACTATTTCACTAGAGAAGGTGAAAGGAATCAATGACCCTTAGTAACCCTTTTATGTCTTTCATTGGAAAGAATAAATCATTCCAAAGTCCAATTAGTGACAGACCAGTATATTTCACATAGAAATAAAGATGATAGAGAAGATTCTCCTGACGTACCATAACATTCTAAAAAGAAAAGATAAGTGAAGAATTTAAAAAAATAGAAGGCAGAATTCCAACCGGGAATAAAAGAGCAAGATTCTACCTGGAAAAAGAGCAAGATTTTATCTCAAAAAGGCATGAGGGTGGGCCAAAACTCTTTAGAGGGATGCCTGAAGTAAATCAACCAATCTAAGGGGGCACGAAAAATTGAAAGTGCCCTGGGCACGGAAACTTGCTAGTCGGGCCCTGTGTGTGAGTGAACATGATAATTCTCAAACGGAACTTCCGCTTGCGCTCCTATTGGTTAAATATGCTAGCCGAAAGAACTGCATAGATTTTTGCACAAATCGGCCGGAATTCATTTTTAGGCCATTTTCAAACCATTTTGCGACCAGATTCTATATAAAAAAATCAGTATGGAAATGTGACAGCATAAGTAAAAAATGTTGCGGCGATATCATCAAACATCAGTAGCGTAGAGGTAACGCCTCAAGTTTCAAAACGAAAGATCCAGCGTTCAAGTTCAGCCGATTTCACCGTTTCAGAAACGGCTACTGGTTTTTGCTATAATCTTACTTTATCCCCTTTTCTTCAAGACATATGGACAGCTCTAACGATGCTCCTTTCTTTTATTCTGAATCTAAATTACTAGCACACTGCACACGCGCTGGGATAAAATCTACCCCAGCTCAGAATCATTACTTAAAATGTGAGAAACTCGTTCCTTATCATTCTGAGCTTTATACTTTTTTTCAAGCAAAAACGTCTTATTTTAAGTTAAATTATGTCCTTTATTGATTTCCAGTTTATTTCAAAATATAAATTTTTGTTTATAATCAAACCGTCGGGAAATTGACACAAGAAAACCAACTGGGGTAAAATTTATCCCGCGCGTGTAGTAACGTAATGGAAAGGGGCGCGTGTGCTGACGGGTTAAGTTTTAAATATCAATATTTAATTGAGTTTTTCTATTTTATTTGCTACTAGTATCTAATAACAATATAATACATCGTAAACAAACTAATTATTCCATATTGTGGAACTATAACTATACTAAGTATTATAGACCATCGTATTATAGACTAGATATATGCATAGATAGTGGCAATGGCGCAGTTTCAGCACACATCAACTCCTATACAGTCAATGACACCATTAGAACCATATGATGAGGCTATTTCAAAGCCCCTAACAATAATTAAAGTAGTAAATTAATATGCAGAATATGTCAAGAAACACAATAAAAAACACCCTCAACAATCAGGCGAATATTTACTACTGTTACTAAGAATATTAATTAATAATGGGAAAAATTCAATATATTTTCAAGATGCTTATTAAACGAGCACAACAGGGAGGAAGCCGTTGAAAAAATGACAAAGGTGATGAATGGATCACAAAAATTACAGGATTTTGAATCTACAAAGGAAAAAACAAATGTCCTCCATTTACTGCAACAATTAACTCAAGACCTCAGACAACGAACAAAAGGCAACAATAAAGTTGCAAAAAAATATAAACACCAAATTATAAAATTACTTGAAAAAAAACTGAGAGACAATTTAGCAATCGCCCTTCTAGCTAACGGAAATAAATCAATAAATGTAAGAATGGATATAAATGATCCAACTCGATACGAACAGAAAATCCAGTCAAAATTTACAAAATATAACTCTTTATCATCAACGGTCTCTATTGATGAAACTACAGTTTCGACGCAAAAATTGGGTCTGGAAATCAACTCCAATGAAAAATTACACAGAAGAAAAACAAAATAAGTTAATAATAACAAGCAAAAACTCTTCTGAAAAATAAATGATGTTATGACAAACTCAAAAGATAATGTAATTGGAGACCCTACCAGTACGCACATGGTTACAAAAGAGGACATATTTCCAGAAGAATTTGAAGTGGTTGAGGTGGCATCATTAGACATTAGACCCTGACGAAGTGGTTTCACTAGACCTAGATGACACCAATAATGATAATGTTGATTTACTAAAATATTGTAAACGAATAAAGGGTTTGGAATTAGATAAATCGAACAAATATAATGAATCAATGGTAGAAATAATGGAATATGACAGAGATCAGAAAAATGATTTAAAGAAACAAAGTGAATTAATAGATGAACTCCAACTTCAAATAACGCAATTAACACGAGAAAATGAAAAATTAGAATTAATAATGAGTGAAAGAGCGGAACAAATAAAAGAAGATGATGCTATAGACTTAGAAAAAAACCAGTCATGATGAATTAGTGCACTATTGTGAGCGTCTAAGGAAGCAAAAAGCGGACTGTATAAAAATTTTGAGTTTGAGTTGCGTTGTACACAAAGGGCACTGGACGAAAAGTATGAAGAAATGGCTGACTTAAGAGATGAAAAAATAGTAGCAGTAATGGAACTGACTGAATCACTGAAAGAAAAAGAAAAAATAATTGAATTTATGGAACAGAAATCAAGGAAATTGGAAGAAGAAAATTCATCAAAACAAATAGTTATTAATACTTTGTTAACTCAACAGTCAGCAGAACATGGAATCGGGAATAAATTTGACAAAATGAGTGAAAAATTGGATAACTTGAAGCAAGAAATGAAGGATCTAAGACAAAATGATAGTAAAAATCCCTCAAAAATTTTATGTAATTTCTTTCTAAAAGAAAAAGAAACAATTCTCCCAATGGAAGAAGCAATAAATAAATTTAAATCATTGGAATTGGAAGAACTAAAGTATTGCACTGGCAAAAAACTGACGAATGGAAAATGACAACTTCAATTAAACACCATTGAAGATTTTAATAACCTTAGAACAAAATTACTTAACTCAGAGATAAATGGACAATTCGTACTAAAAATTCAACAAAGGAAATTATTAATCTTTAAAATTCCCCATTCGATAACAGAAGAAGTTCTTAAATTCATCCTTAAAAAGCTCTTAAAAGATAATATAGAACTTAATTTAGCTAAGAAAATCAACAAGGGTGAATATTACAACCAGATAATTGAAACAGATATTTCTTCAGCAAATATTTTACTTAAATTGGGTAAAATTAATTATGATTTAAAATTTAGCATTGTAAAGAAATATATTAGCTTACAGAATTGCTTCCGATGCCAGCGCTACGGTCATGTAGCAAATAAATGCTCTGAAAGTAATCTTATAAAATGTGCATACTGTGCATCTTCCCATGACTCCAGACAATGTCAACTTCAACACAACTCTGATTGCCATAAATGTATAAATTGTGTAAGATACAACAGTTCCCATTCACATGAAAAATACTTTACACCAATTTCAACTTGTCATGCAGCATCCAGCAATAATTGTGAAGTATTTCAATATGAAATCTTCAAAGTGAGGAGTAATTTTTCAAAAACAAGTTACTAAAATTTACTACAGTCGGTTGTAACTTATACCGACTATAAAAATTCGTAAGAATAAGGAATTCAGAAAGATTTAGTAGGACTAAATTGAAATTTAAAATCAGTAACAGGTGTAAAAGTTCTTATACAATTTGATAATTTTTTATTATATAAGTTTATTCTTCTGTAATTTTTTTTTTTGTATTGAAACTATTTTGTTTGCATTTAAATATTTCCTTTTGTTATTCTGAAATAGTCTACCTTTCCAGCTGATCCCTTCAACAGCATAGGTAATTTTCCTTAGAACATTTTACTTTAATTGTTATATTAAGTTAGCATCTTCTCCAATTTGTTTTAATTCTGTTCACGTATTAATATTGAATGTCTCTTACGTATTAAGGCTGGTCCCAGCTGATTTGAAATTTCTTGTACATTTTAATTTGCTGATATTTTATGCTTGTTCACTCTAGTTTTATTATTCATTCATTATTGTTCATTCAGTACTTACTTCTATCCAATATTATTATCTACTTCAGTTCAGTATTATTCTGTATTATGGTAGTATTATTGCTGTATCACATAGCATTATTTACTTTCATTTATACTTTTTCTTATATAATATATATATATATATATATATATTAAGTATTAAGAATGTTGTGATTTCAACCAGCATTGTAAAAAGTAACTTTGTACCAATTTTATTTTAATATCTACTGTAATATTCAACATCTGTACTCTAAAATAGGAATTTTCAATAAACATTTCCCTCGTGGAGGAAAGTTCTTATGCTTAACGGCTGGATCTTCACGAGAGGGGGATTTCGTGATTTTGTTTCAGAAAATGGAAAAAAAAAATCCCTTCTATACGCACTATATAAATTCCTTCCAATACTGGAGTGGGGATTTTCTAATTTGTAAGAATCACAAAAATTAAAATGGAAAGAAAAAAAATCAACGATAGGATGCAAATAAATATAACTTTGAGTCTACAGTTATTGTAAGCTTTAGAGGTAGCAAATTTTCTACGTGACGCATTTTTAACCCTTGGATATTTCTTGTCTAATTGGTGTTATTGTGGCTGAGGTAGAACTGTAAGTCATCCTCAACCACAAAATTGTACCATTTTTATTTAAGGATATTTTTACTAAAGTTAGAGTATTTATAAATGTTTTTTATTTACATTACTTACTGTTTTGTAGTTTTGAAAGAAAATGTCAACAAGTTATCGAGGTTATTTTCTACTTGAAACATTTTATTCATTCCAAACAATTTATTTTTACGATTTTTAGAAATACAATAATGGCTTGTGTCCAGAATGGTTCATTTTCTATACCGTACACTGCATGTTTTTTTCTAATTATGTGTGTAATTTTTTTTGCAATAATTACTGGAAATTGAATGTATGTACATTATTTACATTCTTTATATTTTCATTTCTTTCGTTTTTATTAAGTGCGTTCATAATTATATATTATATAGCATCTATAGTCGTCGTTCGGACTGTCCGTCCGTCCGCATATAACAGCGCAGAAACTGCCCAACCGAATGGCTTGAAATTTAATATAGAGAATCGTTGCAGAATTTTGTCGAGTCATTACAAATTTTATGAAATCAAAACTTAAAAAGATATTAATAAAAATTTTCTTTATTCTATTAAATCCTATCGTACGTAATGTATATAGTAAAAGCACAAGTCATGTGACTGAGGAAAATAAATACGGCTAACCACATATTTTTCCATAAGCCAAGCGGCCATTTTTATTCAAAATTATTTTTTCGAATAAAATTGCATAAAAATTACATTTTCAGAAAGATCGTTCAAAAAATTTGTTTGCTTGAGAGATGAGTTACACCAAAAACAGCATAGATTCTAAGATAACTTCAGTGAAAATTATGTTGACAGCCGAATATCTCAATCCATTAAAGTAAATAAACAAAAGATTCATTCATCGTGAGTCATAGAAATATTAAACCATGGAGATAATCATTCGCAAATCAAAATTTCTAAGGTGAATTTCACAGTGCTGTCGGGGGTCCACAAAAAAAAAAAAAAAAAAAAAAAAAAAAAAAAAAAAAAAACACATCTGTAAACATGGCATACGTGAAAAGAAAATAAAAAGGCATCCTCTTTTCGCTCATAGCAGACGACATAATTTATTTCACTGAAATAATAACGATGATTTTTTTGCATTATAAAACAAGTTATAGCAAGAAACGAAGGCACCTCATTTGTCACGTTTAACGTACAATTTACAACTTTTTTATACTGTACACTAGATTTTTTTATCTAATTATATGTGTAATTTTCTTTGCGTTAATTACTGGAAATTGAAGGTATGTACATTATTTGTGTCATTTGCATTTTCATTTATTTCGTTTTTATTTCCACCTTCTGATTACTTGTGTTTATGTAGTAGATTGCAAATCAAACAAACACAATATGACATGAAAATGCTTTATTACAAAACTCTTCAATAACATACCACAATCAGTTACAAATACCAAATATAAAGCCGAATGTCTCTTGATTGTTGTCGTTTTGTCTTTTTTACAAAGAGATGTGAAACTGAAACCTGGGGAAGAAAAGAAGTACCGGAAATTTTTAGCATTTTTCCTTCACGCTTTTATTCAGGCTTGGGACTGGACTAAATCAGTGGCAAGTGTTTCAGTGTGCAAAATACTAAGCATTAAGCACTCCTAAAACACACGTCTTCGATTTAGGCGGGTTAAACAATGGTGCCTGACAACAGGCATGACTGTGCTATCACTCATTTGTAATATATATTAATAAAATAAAGTTTTAAAAAAACATACAAAATACATAATTAAAAAAATATATACATAATGTAAAAAAAAAAAAAAAAAAAAAAAAAAAAAAAAGTCCTTCCGGCCTGTACCGGGAGGAAAAGGTAGCTTTCCTATATCTTCGTTTAAAAATGTTAGCTAATGTTACACGAAAACAGCAAGTTAAAATGCAAAGAAAACGTTTACAAAAGATTCGTTAATACTGAATTTGAATAAGAAATTCGCCAAATTATTGAGCAAGAGCCAAATTGGCTTCATTTATGCAGACTTATTTTGGTCGCCAAATTTGGCGATATTTCGCAAAATGTCGCCAAGTTTGGCGAGAATTTGGCGCTAACGGATATGAATATATAGTTTTATGCGTATGATTGGAAAAATTATTACAGCAATGAAAATTTTTGTAATGTGCTGTCTTGTTTCAAAATGTCAGCCACCCTAGAATTTCAAACTGCTCTATCTCAGCCATTTTTTAAGATAGAGGTAAACCAAAAAATGCTCTGGAATCCTCGTATCAAGGCCTAACACTTAATTAAAAAATAAATTTGAATTTTTAACTTTTTTGTATATTTATTTTAGTTTTAAATTTTTAAATGGCCGCCATCTTGAAACAAAATGGCGAACCAAGCTAGCCAACGAACTCGGTCGAGACATTGGTGAGCTTAATACACACAATTAGTTTCATCAAAATTGATTTATAAATACGAGCGTTATCGTATGACATAGGTCAGATATATATATATATATATACATATATATACATATATATATATCAACATTTGAACGGAGGGTGGTTAAGGGGTCTGGGGGTCATGATCGGTGAAAATATATCGAAATTTTCCGGAACTGCTTTCCTCCGAACGGCTGCAATAGGTAGCTTTATACTTTTTTGTATTGAAAGCTACCTAAAAAACACTATGTATAAATATATGTATACAGTAAACTCTAAGATATCCGCGACCTTAAAATAAAAATTAGATTTAAAGCCACACATCGTTTCAAATGTAAGCAGTGAAATTTACACTTAAGATGTATGAGAAGCAATAATAGATTTTGTTTTTAATTTTTATCCATTTCGTACACATTTAAATATGCAATTCAGGTTAATCTGTCTAAACTCATGCTTTCTATTGAAAAAAGTAAATGACATATAACATATAAAACAAATCATCATTAGCTCTGCAAACAACGGATTCAGATATTGGAGATTTGCCATTTGTATATATTTTTTTATTATGTTTTATCATTTAGATAAATGATTTGAAAATATTAAGAAGAAAACACTGATGCAAGTGTAGTAAATTGGTATTTTCAATTTCAAAAAATACGGATGGATATGTTTTGTAATATTTAATTATCACAAATTTCAATTATATAGAATATACCAGCACTTTTAAAGTGATTATTTAATGCCTTTTTATGGAGAAAATATGTGAAAAGGATTTTTAATCTGCTTAATGTAAAAAATTAAAATAACATATTGCTATTTATAATGTACATCTCGTTTAATTAAAAAAAAAGATTTCATTTGCATTTTGCAATTATAAATAAGACTGGAAAAACATAGATAACCAATTAATATTATTTAAATTTTTCTTGTAAAATTAAATCTGCTTTATCGGTCTTCTTAAATGCCAGAGTAATTTATAAATTAACAATCAAGATAAAAATAAATTGTGAAAAACATTATAGTACTTAAATTGGAAACTTATAAAAAAGGTAATGAATATTTAAGGAACACTCCCGTTTATTACATATGAATTTGACTTGTTAATTTGTACAATTGGGAGGGTCGGGGCAAGAAAGTGCCAAGCCACATTTTTGGTAAAATAAATCTGACACTTTAATCTGTTTCTTTTTATTGTATAAGTTATAATATCCTACATGTAAAGTAGTTGGTTAGTGCAATAAATTAAATAATAGACCACAGTTCAACGATGCAAGAAAAACTCCATCATAGATTGAAGTGAAACATTTATTTTGTAGCAAGATCTTATGGCCGTACGCAGAAGAGAGGGCCTTAGGACATGAAGAGGCCTTTTTCCAGTGTTAGAAACAGGAAGTCAAGAGCAGAAGTGAGTTCTTGCTTCTAGGAGAATTGAAAACGACTGATTATAGAGCTTGCCAGTGAGGGTTGCATTTGGCGAGGATTCTTTCAGAGGGAGCATAACATCAATGAGAATCTTTGAGAAAGGATACCATTTTGGCATAACACTTCTACATACTTCAAAATAATGTCTTCCAAGGACATTTGAACAGCTCTGGTCATGGGATGATTTCAAGATTTTTTTGACCGGCGAAATCGGATATTTCATCTACCGTTGTGCTATTTTTAGACAAACGAAAAGTAGATACTCATTAATGCTACCATGTTGGGAGTTACTTCATTGTATTGCTTGCCAGATGGCTTTTATTAAAAAATGAATATTGCGCAGCTAAATGAATTTATATTAAAAATTCGTTGCTATGTTGATTTAACAAAGTAGAGTATTTATGAATTTTGTATTCTTTTAAAAGGTGGAAAGTAGTTCCGAAAGAAAAACGAACAAAGGGCTTAAGAATAATTTAATGAAAAGGAATGTTATTATTTTTAAGTTAAATATCATATGTTTAAATATGTTTAAATGTATATAAGTTAAATATCATCATCATTTTAGTTTATTCAATAAAAGGGGAAGGGGGAAGAATAATATAAGATTATCATATCGTACTATATATTATTTTTTCTAATGTCATTAGATGGCAGCATATGTCCTAGGTTTAGTTTAGAAAGAAAGTATATATCATTAAAGTAATGCCATATTGTTATTCAGAATATCTGAAATGTTACTCAGAAATCGGCAAAAAAACTTTATGTTATGTATTTTGATTTTGAGTATTCGATCTAACTTTCAAATTGATATATCTCAGAAGTTCAAAAATGTGGCTTAGTACTCTCTTGCCTCGACCCCCTCATTTAATGACTGTGTTATAATAAATTATAACACAAACTACTTTGACTTTTTTTAAGCTGAGCTTGGTTCATGCATCTAAAGATGGAATTTCGTAATAGATTTTTTCACTCACTTTCTGATAGGCTAGAATTATAAAAAAAATATGTGCACAGGTATGTTTTCAGTCACAATACAATCTATTTATATGATACGCAAGTGAGGTGACGATTGAAGGCAGAACCTATCCCTCTAACAACAATTTCCTATCAAATAAAAAAAAAAAAATTCGTTATAAAAGCTGCCAACAATTAAAAATCCACAATAAAATTATTTCCACAGCAATTAATTTTCTTTTGTAAGATTTCCACATGAAAAATGAAAATGAAATAAAAAGTTTCAAGAATGAAAAGAATATGAACATGACGTCATATTGGAAGTATAATGGATTTTCAAAGAGTTCTCAATAATACAAGGAGCACACATTTGAGTAAGTACAGAAAACAGGTGAGTATGAAGTCAGCAGGTGAATATATAACGCCATATGAGTTTTTGAAATGTATTGAATCGTGATAAAAACCTGATTATTATTACCTGATATTTTTTATTACGGAAATATTGGCATATTTTAACATATTGAGGTTCTCTGAATCTATTTTTGCTATTTTTAAATATATTGCACGTACGTATATAGGTGTGTGTATAGTTGTATATTAGAATTTCCACAAATGTTCAGATCCCCAGACCTCATTCTTAGTGAATAACTGAAATAACGATTTCAGATTTAAAAAACTAAATCACATGTTTATAATTCTTGCAATACAAGTCAGTAAAAGCTATTTGTACTGATATTGCCTTCAATCCATATCTGTTTCCCTTTATTAATTAAGATAGATATGTAATTTCTCCTGTATTTTGTCATCTTGTTTACATCAGATAGCAATTTCTTTGTTAAAATCCCAGAGGTGCAAGCATTAATCAGGTCCTGAACTTAAGGAAAATTGGCATGAAACGTTATTGTCTATGAATAGTATATGAATATTTTTTTTCAATTGTTTAAAATTTTATATGAAAACCATGATTTCTACCCACCGTCTTAGGTCAGGCTCATACTAGTATTTTAATATTTTTAGAACATAATTATATATTAATAAATTAAAGTTAAGCTATTCTCCCTTAGCCAGATGCAGGTGGTCAATAGTCCAACATTATTTATAGATACAACTAACGCCGAGTGGCCAAAATATTATGACGACTACTCAAGGAAATTTCAACTCGTTAGTGCAGCATGTGCGCTGATCTAATAAACTGGATTTTTCTGATAAATTTGACCTTGTTCAGAAGCTTAAAGTGAACTTTGCATTTTGTCTATTAATGGGAAAAATACGAGATTTGAGTGACCTTCAAATACACAAGATTCACTGAGAAAAATGAGAATTTTCAATCTAAGTAAACAGGTGTTTTCATTTTGTTATGAAACTTTTTGCTTCAAATAGGACGACCCAATGCATTCAATTATGAAATACCAGAAATACTCAGAATATTGAAACAGGGACATATTGAAAACTGAGCGCATAGAGGTCAGTTCATACTCATTTTTGAAACATGAACATTATTAAAACATTATTAGAATCAGTGCAAACTCATTTTTGAAAGCTGGAAATACTCAAAAATGAGCGCATAGAAGTAACTTCATACTCATTTTTGAAACATGGACATACTCAAATATGAGCGCATGATGTTTTAATGTTTTATTCTTGAGTATGTGCATGTTTACAGAAATGAGGATATACATGTTTCAAACTTGAGTAAATTTGATTTTGAACCATTTTGACTATGCGACATGCTCAGGTTTAGGTATTTTTTGCTCAGTTTTGAAAATGTCGTTTATAGAGTGTTGTGGGCGCCAGAAAAACCATTTCCAGTATCTCAAACATCGCCAACTTGCTTGGCTTTTCTCGTACAAGAATATCTCGAGTCTTCAAAGAATTGCATCTAAGCCAAAAAACTTCTACCCAAAAGTATAATTGCAAGAGAAAATTTCTTGGGCAAAAATACAGTTGCCAGGCGACTGACATACATTGTTTGCAGCAACTGAAAAGCTACAACAAATCTAATTGTCGAGTAATACAACTCATAGTCATCGTAAAGCATATCTGTATGCTCTACTCTCAGAGCAATGAACAGACTAGACTGAGATACATCAACTCTGCCTATGAGAACGATTGAAGTAACTGCGAGCGTGCTTTTCTGCACCTTCCAATATGGCGGTCAGTGTGAGAGCAGTCACATTCAACCTAGCAATTATTAAAACCAAAATAACATGTAAGTAATCCAAAGCGTTTGAGATGATTCCTGATTTTAATTGTAAGTAATTTCGTTAATTTCAAATGAATTCTCAACGAATTTCACTCGCACGAAACTCAGATAGCATAAAAGTATCAACTTTAGATTGCTCCTGCTGCCATCTGTTGCTATAAGAATAAACAATCTTGTTGATGTAAAAAATACTTTCTTTTGAAAAAAAAATATGATAAATTAAAACAGTAAAAATGTGTTATCTGTTAGATTATATGTTAATAAAGGATATTGAAGTACTCTCTCTCTCTCTCTCTCTCTCTCTCTCTCTATATATATATATATATGCTTATTTTTTTTATTAATTATTATTATTATTATTATTATTATTTTTTTTTTTTTTTTTTTTTTTTTTTTTTTTTTGTGATTGTAGGAAATATAAGCCTACATCAATAATAAGCTATTTATCTTTAGCATTTAATTCAAAATTAAAATTCAACATTTTAACTTAGCTCTTTATTGTATTAATTTCAGAAACTTAAAAATATATTTAAGTATTCTTCTTATTATTTTTTTTTAAGATAATTATTATCCCCCCACTCTTCTCAAAAAATCTTTCATTGTTGTTATTAATTTGAATTCACATCAAAACAAAATTTACGATTCTAAATTCGTTAAATTTGGTCTATAAAAATATTTATTAAAGTAAATGTCTTAAATGATGGTCTTTAAATAATAAAGCAGTAAATTAACCACAAAAGAATTTTTAATTATTTATCTTCTTTTCCAAATAGATAAATAAAAAAATGTATTAAATATTATTCTATTATGATTCACAAACTATTGAGATGCAATAAAAGTTTAACAGTAATAATAATAATTTAAAATATCGTCTTTATTTTGTTAATAAGAACATATATTTTCAAAACAATTTTTAATACTGCATGGTCATTTGAATGGTTTTCAGCTTTACATATCCTACAATGTAATGATTTTTATAAAAATAATGTAAATCCTTTAAAAACCTTGTAGTAATTTTAATAAAACCTACATTATTTATTTTCTTTATAAAATTTGAATTTAAACTTTAGCATTACAAAATAATAATAATAATAATAATAATAATAACAATAAATAAAAGAATAAGTTTTATAAAAGTAATGCAATGTTATTGCAATTCATTGAAAATATTTCTCATAATTAATCAACTGAGACAGTATATTGTATTTACAAAAAGAAAAATATATACGCTTACATTTTAGATACAATAAATAAACTGTTTTACTAATTTTCATTTCTTTTACCACAAACATATGGCAGTAGTCGTAGATTTAATCCTTCCAATATGGCCGCTTGGTTACAGTTGAAACTTCAACATGTTGTCCAGTCTACTCTGTCCATTGGTCTGAGGCAGACCAATGAATTTATGTTTATTCTAGATGGATCTTAAAACCGATCTTAAGAAATTTGCACTGTCATCAAAGAAGACACAAGTGAGGAGTGGTCATAATATATTCGCCACTCAGTGTAGACTTTATTTTTAAATTAGTTTCTGAAGGAGGAAAAAATTATAATATTGGGGTTTTGGCAAAGATGTGATGGGAATATAAGAAATCTAATGACTACGGCAAGGATTTTCGACAAAGTTTGAAATCACAAGCGAGATACTTCTTCAGTAAGATTTTTTAATGATTTTTAAACATAGGTTCAACTTTTCTTCAGCTACCATTATCCAAAAATATTCTTTTAACCCTGACCTTGATTTTTGGGAAGCTCACCACATCATTAAAAATCCCCTCTCCTTAGTCAATGACTTATCTAGTACTCCTGATTTTCCAAGTATTTGGAAAGCATTAATTTAATTTCCCTTTTTTGGTTTTCTTTTGGTTCTTTTGTTCTCCGGTAGATGTCTCAACTTGTCCACTCAGTTGTTTCATACTACTTTCTTCTCATTGGCTGCTTTTTGGCGTTCTCTACACTCATTGGGAGAATCTCTAAGAATCCGCTTGTTTTGCCAAGTTTTGATTTTTCTAGCACGAAGTGTTTTGCTCTTTGTCGCACGGAAGAAGAATCTCGCTTGTGGATTCGAAACAGTTTTTTATTGTTTTTTTGTGTATTATTTGTGCATTTTTAACCTTGGTTTTCTGCCTTTTAATAAAATATCTTCTTCACCTCAAATACTTCTGAAATGAATTTTTCAGATGACATAAATTTCCATGTAGTAAAATAAAATTGCAGACATTAATGTATCATATTACCATGTTTAATATCATTTTATAATTTTAATAGTTATAATTTACCATTCACCATTTTGCAGCAGTTCTTTCGTACCATAATTGAACTTTAAACTCCGTTTAAGATTTTAATTTTTCAAAAGAGTAGAGTTTATATTGCAACTTTTAAATAAAATTCACATTTTCGAAAACATGAACTCGTATAAATGAAACTTAATTTATTCCTAGTTTCAAATTCATAAAAAGATCTTAAAAAACAGTTCAAACTCTCTAAAAAAACTATAAAAAAATCTAAACTTTTGGTGTAAATTGTAGGAGATATAGCTTGATGAGCATTAGCTCAGTTCAAATTGACCCGATACGCTCTTGCTGATCAAAAAGTGAGGTGTGCCGCGTAAGGATTAACGTAAACCAAACTTACTAAAAAGTACGTTTTACCAAAAAAAAAAAAAAAAAAAAAAAAAAAAAACGCATTTGAAGTTTTTTTTAAAAGGAAACTCTTAAGTTATTGCCGAACAATCAGTACTTTTAACAATAAAACTTTATGAAAAGTTTTTTTCTCTATTATTTGGATATAAATAAATATAAAAAGTACAAATAAGTCTGAAATGTTTACAATTTTTCCGTCTTTTTATCTCTAACTTTCGGCTATTAAGAGTTCATTTCTGGGTTTTTCAACTAAGCTTTATATTTGGGAATAATCGATTTAAAGATAACAATGTAGGATTTTTGAAAAGACAAATGTCAGCTGAACGAATAATGTTTGTTTTTAAGTTACACGAATAATGTCATTTCAACGTAGGCAGTCCGCTTAAAATGTAATTATATTATATAGAGTAAAAAAGGGAACTAGTCTATTATAAAAGAAATAGCCACTGTTAATAGTAACAAAAACAATAACGACAACAACTAGTCGGATGTGCCAATCCAAAACTTTATTCTGTCTCATGCAGGTTTCACATAGACCAAAAACGAACACGCACCAATTTATATCAAGGCCTAACTGAATCTAAAGTATTATTAAATTCCTTGCATTAGTTCTTGAGATATAAATATCGCTAAAATCGTGTAAATCCTGAAAAATGCAGCAGAGAAACGTCACCTGTTGGGAGATTTACACCAAAACCGTATCAACAACTTATGTCAACGTCTAACTGAATCTGAAGTTTTATGGAAATATGCGCATTAGTTCTTGAGATATAGCTATCACGAAAATCATGAATAAAGTCGCATACCAGCGCCACCTGTTAGTCTATTTACACCAACACGTAATCAACATCAATATATGTCAAGGCCTAACAGAGTCTGAAGTTTAATGAAAATCTGTGCGTTAGTTCTTGAGATATAGCTATCGTGATAATCCTAAAAATGCAGCATAGCAGCACCATCTATGGGCACCAAAAACTAATCAGCACCAATTTATATCAGCGACAAATTGAATCTAAAGTTTCATTAAATACCGTGCATTAGTTATTGAGACAGAGCGCTCACAAAATTTTTGTCACATACAGACATTTCCTAAAAACATTCAAATCCTGTGCAGGACCTATAAATCCGTCGAAAACCGGAAGTCGGATATTTTCATGATTCCAAATACTTTCTTCTTGTAAAAATAGAAGAAAGTAAAAAAATATTCCTTATCGTCTAATAAAACAAATCTTCATGCTTACGGATGAAACATTCAAATTATTTACAATTATTGATAACACTGTTAAAATGTTTCACTCTTAAACTCTATGTTGTAGCTAAAAAAAGATATTTAATAAAAATGAGATGTATTTTACTTTCGAGTATCTTATATGAAAGTCATTCATATGACATTTACAATTATTTCATTTCCGTGTAGCTTTCAATAAAATATTTAACAATAAAATATAGTCTTCAACTTAAGTATTCTCAAATGAATGTCTCAGATGACATAGATTTTTATGTAGTGAAATAGAATTACAGATATTATTGTATCATATTACGCTCTTTAATACAATTTTATAACTTTAATAGTTTGTAAAAGAACTTAAAAGCGAACTATTAAGAGAATTGAACTTCTCATTGTCTGCAATCAGGATTCATTACTTTATGACAAGGAGAGCTCCTAAAAACATTGTCATATAAAGTCCGCTATCATTAAAACGTTTCTATTTCTGAATTCTTAGTTGAAGATAGTTTTAAGTTGATAATACTTTTAAGTAAGTAAGTTGAAGATACTTTAAGTACTTATTTTTCTTTTCTTGTTCATATATATGTTCCAAAACAACTTCTGAATCTTCATCCTTGAAAAGATTTGTTCCACTTAAATAAAATCCAAAGCAAGTGTTTTATTTCATTCTTGCAATGATAAGATAAAAACTGATACGAAAAAATTCATTAATTTTCTACAAGTTATTTATCTACAGCTATAATCTCAATGTTAATGATTTGTTTATATATGTATCTGTGACGCAGATACACAATGTAATAGGAAACAGTAATAACTTTACCTTTTATCAAATTCTATGAGAGTTAAATATTTATATATTTTTAATCAGTTTACTCTAGAGCTATATTATGAAAAATATATTTATTATATTATATTTATTATATTATATTTATTATATTATATTTTTATTGTATTATGAGATATACACTAGAATGCCATAAATGATGGGAACTTTCAGTTTTAGACATTTTTTCAAATATTTAAAAATATACATACAAGATTATTTTGGAATTTTAGGATTGAAAAAAAAAACAGGTTTGACTTCATATTTTTCAACGTCGATTTGATAAGGAGGACAATTAGGGGACCAACCAAAAATTAAAGAAAAAAAATAATACTTGGGATCACTCTGTAAAATAAAATGCACGAAATGATCTGTCGCTGCAGAATATACATAGGCAGACATTGTGTAATATGTGCATTCATTTGTGTAAGAATAGCATGTATATTAATAGAGATATAGCGATTTTTTTTTTAAATTAAAAAAATTCTTGCATGTTTTTTGCTTATAACACACAGGGTTTTTAACCAAATTTAGCGCCAATTTCAGAAAAATTGACAAAATGTAGTAGCAATAACATAGTGCTATTGGAATATAAATATATTAAATATTTAAGGAAATATGGGCAGTTGTATGAAATATTTTTTATCTGCGCATGCGTTAACGATATCAAGGAACTTTTTGCATAATTTAGTAGTCAACTCTCTGAAGCAACTTAATAAAAAAAAATCAGTCAAATATCGCAAAAATTCAGAGAGATATCGGCGTTAGAGTGAGCTGTTTTTCAGTTTCTGACTAAAACTCGCTGAATGATAAGGGATTGTCCACAAATTGTTATTTTTAAGTTATCGGAAAGCGTTCGGAAAAAGTTTTTTGAAAAAGCTATTTAATTATAGTTTACGGTTATGTTTAGGAAGATTTTGACTCTAAACTACGATGAAAAGGCAAATGTAGTCCATACATTGATTAAATTTAGGTAAATTGAGGTGTTCATAATAAAATTTTGTGAAATTTAGCCTAATACGCAAAACACTCTAGATTAAATTCTATCGCACATATATGTATTTTCTGTATATACGTAATTTGTATGCCAGTAGTGAAGATGATAAACTAAAATCTAAGATATATTATACATTTTTCATAAGTTATGAGTCAATAACTTGTAATTTGATTTTTACAGTTATACTTCAATAGCTTTTTGGGAAATTACGTAACAGATCGGAACCGTCTATGCCTAAAACGTGTTGTGAAATCAAACCGAAAAGTCTCCTTTAGAGGCGATTTCAGGGGAATTTTGATCGTCTACGACTAATGATGCAAGTGATCGTACCGTCCTGTGGAGGATCGTGGCACTTGGTTTTCATGGCCGAGCTGCAGTTTACAAGCCAAATATCACGCATCTGAATAAGACCCGTCGATTAAAGTGGTTCAAAGAACGACGGCACTGGTCAGTAGAAAAATGGAAAAACATCCTATGGAGCGATGAATCACGCTAGCAGTTTTGGCAGTCCAATGGACGTGTTTGTGTGCGGCGAGTGCCTGGCGAACGATATTTACAGGACTGTTTCGTACCCAGAGTGAAATTTGGTGGAGGTGGGATCCTGTTGTTTTAATTTCTGGGAGTATGAATGCCTAAGACTACAAAACAATTCTGGACAATTCAGTGCTACCGATATTATGGCAACACTTTGGTCTTGTTCCATACCTGTTTCAGCATAACAATGCTCCATGTCATACAGCAGGTGTTGTTAAGACGTGGTTTGAAGAAATTGGTGTGGAAAACCTTCCCTGGCTAGCTCAAAGTCCAGACCTCAAAACTTTGCAACACCTTTGGGATGAGTTAGAGCGCCGATTTAGAGCCAGTCCAACTCTGTTGGAAATCTGGACAAAATCTTGTCCCCCTTTCTCTGTCAAGTGGTTTGTTCGGGAGTAAAATCGTTCCGAACCGGTTTTTCTTTTTGCATTTCGGTCGTAAAGGCACTCTCTTTTAACTGTAACTGTATGCATATTTTATTCTAGTTTGAGGTACGGAGTAAGTATATATCTAGGGTGAAACAACTCCATGGAAGGTGTGGTGATGTGATGGAAGGACAGTTAACCCCCTTTCTGAATGTTTATTTGCTATAATGTGATACCAAAGTTCCCAGCAATGGCTGGAGGTCTATGTATATATCTTTATTTAAGTTTAACATTCAAGTTGAATGAATAAATATAATTCTGATTTCTACATAAACTGTTTCTTCAATGTGCTATATACTTAGTCACACCACAGACCTTAACCACTGTGCTTTACAACTCTGCTCAATCTTTATCAAACTCGGCCAAAAACACCACAGAAATGTTTGCTACTCTACAGGATGAATGGAGCAAGATTCCTCCAGAAACGTATCGAAAACTGGTAGAAAGTTTTATCTCAAAGAGTTGCAGCAGTTATTGCGGCGAAGGGTGGCCCTACAGGATACTAAAGTTATGCTGAGTCCCCTTTAAATTCATAGTATGAGGGGCAATAACATCGCAGTTTAAAAATTAAGAGGGGGAGGGGTGGCTAAATAAGTTTCTAACTCAGTTTTTTTCAAAATAACTGCGAAACTAAGAAAATCAATTAATAATAGAGCTTCTCATTAATAAGCAAATATGTAGATTAATTAATAATTAATTTTATTGAAAATTCAAAATGTGTTTGCGCATTATTTCAAAGCATTATTTCATTTTTTTTCATTTAATTAAGAATTAAATTCAGTTTTAAGATGTTTTGAAATATTACATCAGGGTACAAAACATATATTTCATTAATAATACTGAAAAAATAAGAAAAAACTAATAACAAATGAAAATACACTTAAAAATTTTGGCATCATAACATAAAGTAAGTGCGCTTCGCTAAAGTTGCGTTGAAAATGGATTCAGCATCTACTCCCTCCCTCCCCCCTCATACCCTTGAGCAGCACAAATGTGTAACAAATACAATGCTATGGATTTTGGAAGAAAATCCACCCCCCCCCCCTATTTCCTACGGTCCTAATGACAGGACTACAAATAGCGATTATTTTTATATTCTATTTTCACTATTCTTTTCAAAAAATAAATTTTGTATTATGTTTCTCTTACACATGTTGTTAAAGCGCATGTGAAAAATTTTTATTTTGAAAAAGTGGTACGAGAAAAAATTAAAAAGTAGTTGCCAGTGTCAGCTCTGTAATAAGGTATCTTGTGACAAATCGCCATGTACATGCTGGTTTTGCAAGAAAAACTAAAGTGTCAATAAACAATGAAAAATAGCATACAAATTAAGATATCTGACTACATTTAAAATGCGATTTTTGTCTAAAATTTTCGTTTTCTTTGTATTACATTTTATTAAACCCCGCATTTTTACCTTTCCAAATCTGCGCTTACATTTATTGTACTATAAATAAAATCTAAGTTATCAGAATTTAAAAACTACTTGATAGTGAATGAAACCGGAAGTGCCAAACGTTAAAAAAAAAGACCTTGATCGATAACTACAGTAAAATTCCAATTCACATAACTGTTAAGTAAATGTTAAATAAAGTTTAAAATAGTTAAGTAAATATCTCTGTTAAATAAATGTATTTTATGGAAAATGCACTTTTCTGTGAAAATTCCATACGCAAAACATAATTTCTCAAAAAGCTATTGAAATATCACTATAAAAATCAAATTGCAAGTTATTGACTATGAAAAATGTATAATATATCGTATAATATAAATATATCTGTATAATAAAATGTATAATATAAATGTATAAATATACGTTATACACAAAATACATACGTATATATGCGAAAGAATTTACTGTAGAGTGTTTTGCGTATTGGGCTAAATTTCACAAAATTTTATTATCAACACCTCAATTTACTTAAATGTAATCAATGTATGGACTATATTTTCCTTTTCATCGTAGTTTAGAGTCAAAATTTTCCTAAACATAACCGTAAACTATTATTAAATAGCTTTTTCAAAAAACTTTTTCAGAATGCTTTCAGATAACTTAAAATTAACAATTTGTGGACAATCCCTTATCATTCATCGAGTTTTAAGTCAGAAACTAAAAAACAGCTCACTCTAACGCCGATATCTCTCTGAATTTTTACGATATTTGACTGATTTATTTTCTTAAGTTGCTCCAGAGGTTGACTACTAAATTATGCAAAAAGTTCCTTGATATCGTTCGCGCATGCGCAGATAAAAATTATTTCATACAACCGCCCATATTTCCTTAAATATTTAATATATTTATATTCCAATAGCACTATGTTATTGCTACTACATTTTGTCAATTTTTCTGAAATTGGCGTTAAATTTGGTTAAAAACCCTGTGTGTTATAAGCAAAAAATACGCAAGAATTTTTAAATTAAAAAAAAATCGCTATATCTCTATTAATATACATGCTATTCTTACACAAATGAATGCACATATTATACAATGTCTGCCTATGTATATTCTGCAGCGACAGATCATTTCGTGCATTTTATTTTACAGGGTGATCCCAAGTATTATTTTTTTCTTTAATTTTTGGTTGGTCCCCTAATTGTCCTCCTTATCAAATCGACGTTGAAAAATATGAAGTCAAACCTGTTCTTTTTAATCCTAAAATTCCAAAATAATCTGATATGTATATTTTTAAATATTTGAAAAATTGTCTAAAACTGAAAGTTCCCATCATTTATGGCATTCTAGTGTATATGCGTGTTATATTTTTAGTGCTGCGTTAGTTGAAAATTCTCAATTTATTTTTCATAATAGTTATTTAGTAAGTTGCTTAGACAACCATCCTGACATTTTTTTTTATGATAATGTAAAATTTATATCAATTTGCAGACTTAAATATCCGAAATAAAAGATACTTTGCACAACCTAGAATAACAATTGAATATTATTTCAAGCATGTCCATTCTCACATCGATTACTCGCATTATCATTTCTGAGTATTTATTCAGGGTAGTCATTAATTATTTCTCTGATTACAAACAATGAATTTGAAATAACCATTGAATATATTATTGTAAAATTTTTATTAATAAATTAAATAGAGAATCTGTTAAGGAAGAAAGGCTGTAAAACTATTAAATTCTTTTCGGTGGAGTGAGGAGATCTCCAAAAAAAGAAAATATAATACATACAATTCTACTGTAAAGAGGATATTGTTATATAGAGCAGAGGGATGTAGATTTATGGAGACATAAAGAAAGAAATTAGCAACAGTGGAAATGGATGCCCTAAGAAGATCATACAGGATATCAAGAATAGAAAGAATAAGAAATGAAAGAATCAAAGAAATGATGAAAATAAAGGGAACCATATTAGACGATCTCCAAAAAAAGCATTTAATCTAATATGGTCATGTTAAAAGAATGAGTTATAAGAGACTAACCAAAATCGGGTCTAATTATAGAAAAACCAAAAAAGGAAACAAGGAAGACTACAAAAGACCTGGATGGACGGTATAAAAAATACATGAGGGTTAAGGTTCGGGAACGAGGAATGGACCCTTGACCGGAAGAAATGCAGTGGTCTCTTGCAGATTTTTCGGATGGCGGCACCTGACGCATATATAAACCGAGTTTATATATATAAAGCCATGTTCTTAAGTTTTTTTAGTTCAGTCCCTACCGTCGTTCGTGAGTTCCTTGATGGCAAATATCCTACAAGATGGATCTGACCGCGACCTACGCTATAAAGGGCCGGTTCATGACGTTTAAGACGTCACAGGGAGTGGATCATCTTTACACGGCGATTGGTACAAAACCGCGATTGGCCCATCGTTTTGTGCCAATCGCCGTGTAAAAATTCTCCACTCGCTGTGACGTTTTAAAAGTCATAAACCGGCCGTATATAACGTAAGTCGCGATCGGACGGGATGCACCTATACTGGTGTAAAATGTGACAGACCAAATTTTGGGAAATGCGTGGCGAGAAATAAAATACCTCCTTGACATTCTTCGAGCAACCAAGGGTGCTCACATAGAAATTTACAGACGTAAGTACTTGTATTAAAAACGTCATAAATGTCTTTACAATATATTCAAACAAGCATATGCTTAATTATATTAGTTTCGCTGCAATAAATTGTTATAATCATTGAGAGACTTTGTGACCACATGTTATATTAAGCTTTTGCATTTTTAATTTTCCAGTTTCGAAAATATTAAATATGAAATTTCAACTTTGATTTGAAATTGTTAATCGTGTGTTTGTTTAACACTAACACACACACAAAAAAAAAAAAATCAGTTACTGGAACTATTGATATGCAAATTTATTTTCTTCTCATAAATATTTAAAATTTTTAAACCCATTTAATGAAAACACAATTTTTCACTGTTAAAAACAGTAATATGAATAACTTAAGATGTGCTTTTCAAACTTTTATTTCAACAAGTTTTATTTTGAGATTTTTTTCTTAATTGTTGTGTATTTTTTATACACTTACATGTTACATCTATTAAAATCTCCTCAAATATTATATATTCTTCCTCTTCTTAATTCCTCTTTCAGTGTTGATCATTCTATAATTTAATCTCATCATATGGACTTATCTAGAATGAGTTATGTAATTGCTTAGTAGAAAAAAAAACTTATTAAAATATATTTTTATAAGACATTAGAATACTGATTACTAACTAAATATGGCTGTTCTTAAGTATTATATATGTTAATTTCATTTATTAAATATATAAATTATTAAGTTTTAATCAATTTTAAAAGTAAAAAGCAGTATGTAAGAATTTTTTATTTTTGATGGTGATGTTTTGTTATTGTTTAATTAAATATAATCTTTAAAATATATAGTAGGGGAGACCGGTACACACTGGACCTATGGACACAGTGGACCACCCCCTAATATTTTATTTATTTAAAAAAATTTTAAGCTTCTCTTCCATCCTAATAGACAACAGCACTGCACTGATTATTTATAGCCTTCAAAAAATATGTTTAGCTCAGATTGAACTATTTTATCCTGATTTGTTGTTTTGAGCTTCTAAAAGTAACATTTTTCATCATCATATTTTTATTTTTTTAGTAATTAAAGGTTGTAGATAAATGAAATAAAACAGCTTTTTTGCAAAGCTAAGATACTTGTTTTTATTTTACTTTAAAGTTAATATGTTTAAAAGAAAGCTATAAACAATATTAATACGATTATTTATTGAACTTCAACATGGGTCACAGTGGACCACCCACTCTTGGGGCACAGTGGTCCACAATCCACTCTGCTCCTGTAATGCAGAATGTTCAAAATATTTAATAATTGCTTATTTTCTATAAAGAAAGATTGTTTTAAAGGAGATTTAACTGTAAAATAAAGTAAACAAATAAAAATAACTATTTAACATAGTAAGAAATATTTTGTTTTGTATTTACTGCCTTTGATAAATATAACTGTAGTCTAATTGTTGATGATTCTATTCAAGTAAGATTCATGAGACGCAAATTGAATGGAAATCAGTTTATTTCTCCCGAAACTGTAGATGAATCTGCTGTTGATGTCAATGATTTCATAATGTTGCTCTCAGGCCCAAAATTATTTCTTGAAAATTCCAGGCTCAATCTTACTCATAAGTACTTTGGAATTTCATTTGCAAATTTTAATGTGCGCTGATTTTTTTTGTACTTAAGTAATAACTTCAACTAAATTGCAATTGTTCCTGTATCATCTGCTATTATTTTCAAAATATAATTAATTTTTTGTTTTTGTTTCAAAATTTATATTACTATGTTATTTTGCGGGTGAAGGGGCAACAAAAAATAATTAGATTAATGAAAGATAGACTTATATTGTATTTTAGATAATACCTAATAGTGGTCCACTGTACCCCGGTGGGTGGACCAGTTTACCCCGCGCGGGGTACACTGGTCCACTTTACAAGTGTATATGATTTATTTATTTTTTGAAAAATGTATTGAAAACTATGTTGTGAGAAAATTATGATGGATGTAAGAAGGTTTAAGGTATATTCAAAAATATTTTCATACAGATCGGTCAGTCTGTTAAAGAGAAAAAAAATGTTAACTGAAAAAGTGGTCCACTGTGTACCGGTCTCCCCTATATGTCGAGCTATGTAATACAGAATTTCAAAACACCACCTTGCAGTCTAATTTTATATATTCTTTTCAATGTGTATATTATTTTAGACATATAGCCTCATAGTTGCCTTCTAGCAGTTACAAAGACTTGTTTATTAGATAAAGTTAAATAGAAGTTTATAAATTGTTCAGAAGGAAATATTTATTAGTGCATTAAAAATAAATTTAATACAAATTTAATACAAATTTAATGTGAATTAGCTGTGAACCACTTTTTTTTAAATAAAAGCCGCCCTTTTTCAATTAAAGCCGGCTTTTTTAAATGGTTAAAACTAAAAAAAGTCGGCCGGCTTTTTTTGATCTGCCTGCAGTGGGTTGGGTTGCTTTTATTTATTTTTTCGGATCGGGATGACTTATTTTCTTTCGGGGACCCGAACCTGTAAAAATAATTTTTGGCGAACTGCAACCTGACTCGAACTTGCAATACCTCAACCCGCAATGAAAGAACAATAAGTCACGTTTTAATGCTATAATAAAAAATAATGTACAATTATATCTCTAATAACAATTTTATATACAAAAATGGACAACTCTATATTCATTAATATTCAAATATTGTGAAACCTCGGAATAGCGGATACCTCGAAATCAATCAATAGAATTCTTGCAGCGGGTCGGGTTGCTTCTATTTATTTTTTTGAATTGGGATGACTTATTTTCTTTCTGGGAGTCTGGTTCAATTTTGATTAATTCTTCCGGCTCATATTTAGGTTTTAGCATGTCCGATTGTTGGAATTTTCACAAAAAGTTTGAACAGAACTGTGAAAATAAGCATTTGAATGTGAATAAGTCAGTCGTCTGAAAAACTACATTTTTTAGTAGTGAACTTGTTTGAAAAAGTAGTGACTACAAACTACTACAAAGTCACTATTTCACTGATTTTAGATTTTGTCGAAAGATTCAATCTACACTCAAAATTGAGAACAAGGAATTAGAATTCATCACGGGTCGGGTTGTGTATCTGACCCAAACTTGAAAATTCTGCTTAAAGTCAACTCGAAACTGACCCAAACCCCAAAATATTTATATCCGAACTGAAACCAAAGGAACAGAAAATTAATCCATATTTCAATACAATTATGAAAAAGTAGTCCACAAAAAGATACCCAGTATTAAAACATTAGATATAATAATGCGTTAGCAGATAGTTAAACACAAGAAAAATTTATTATTTTCGTGAGTTAGCACTTTGTTTTGTTTTATCAACATGAGTCAATGGAAAAGTCTATCACAATGTAACTGAGATTTGTCACTGACATTCTTAAATTGTTGCACAGAACACATTTTGTAAAAAAAAAAAAAAAGGAGTTATGATCAAGTGTTTAGAAGAATGGCATTTTTTCTCCTTTCCAAGTAGCGTAAAAGGTCGATTTTCGAGAGTGTCCGTTATGGAGGTCTTATTGTATACATATTTTTAACCTGCAACAATATTCTGTACAATCTTTTGG
The DNA here is from genome assembly GCA_963931845.1 of Maratus michaelseni. Lineage (NCBI taxonomy): Eukaryota > Metazoa > Arthropoda > Arachnida > Araneae > Salticidae > Maratus > Maratus michaelseni. The sequence goes on along the minus strand of OZ007590.1, from coordinate 405,416,384 downwards.
AAAAGCGGGTCAACCGGAACATGCCATCCAACCCAAACCCGACCTTACACAAAAAAGTAGAAGTCAACCCAACCTGAAAATCATTAATTTCATCGATCGGCGTGTAAAAATCATGAATTTTATCGACCGAGCACGTAAAAAGTCATGAATTTCGTCGATCAAACGCTTTAAAATCATGAATTTTATCAATCAAACGCGTAAAAATCATCAATTTCGTCAATCAGGCGTGTAAAAACCATGAATTTTATCGACCGAGCGCTTAAAACTCATGAATTTCGTCGATCAAACGCTTAAAAATCATTAATTTTATCGATCGCCGCAGAAAAATAATTAATTTTGTCGATCGGCTACGTAAAAATCAAATTTCGTTATTCAGGAGTGTAAAAAATATGAATTTCGTTGATCGAACACGTACAAATCATGAATTTTACCGACCGAGCACGTAAAAAGGCATGAATTTCGTCGATTAAATGCTTAAAAATCATGAAATTTCGAAACCACTTGGCGAATTTCACGATTTTATTCCCAAAAATATTTGACGGGATTGGGATTTTCTTTTATGCTCGAGGCCATTTGACGATAATCAAAATTTTTTCCACCGAAACCAATTGATGACTTTTGCCATTTTTCCGCTAACGATTGACGAATTTCGTGATTTATCAACTATCAATTAACGAATTTCACGATTTCGTCCATGAACGAACAAATTGCGCACTTTCTTTCCACTGATGTTTGACAAATTTCGTACTTTATTTCCGCTGCCGTTCCACGAATTTTGCAATTGTGTTCTGCGATTGTTAGACGAATTTCACAATTTTTCTCCCGAGATCATTTGACGAACTTTGTGATTTTTTTCCCTGAACCTATTTGACGAATTTCTTGAATTTTTTCCCGACTGTTTGACAAAATTAATTTTTTTTTTCCAATTGATTGACAAATTTTGTGATTTATTAACCGAGACAATTTGCCGAATTTTAGATTTTAAAAAGTTTACTTCGGCGACAGTACTTCTTCCTTCTCGGAAGCCGAATCGAACATTATCTAGGTATGATAATGTCATTACTCTTGTTTTTATTAGTCTTTCGAGAAGTTTTCCCAACATTGGTAGTAAAGTTATTGGGCGATAGGATTTTTCAAGTTGGGGATCTTTATTCTTTTTTCTAAAGAATATAACCATACCTTTTTTCCATACATCTGGAAAATGAGCTAGCTGAAAGCATTTATTATATAAATTCAGCATCAGATAAGGAAAATTTTTTATTAGGTTCTTTACTACTCTTGTGTCAATTAGATCGTAACCTGGTGCTTTATTATTATCTTGCTTTTGCGAGCAGTATTTGAGTTCTCTTAGAGAAATCTGATGTATTGATTTATCCTGTGATGTTAAAAAATGGTCATTGGTGAATGTATGGATGTTATTCGGAATATGTGTTCTAAAGTGGTGGTCTACTAAGCGTAGTTGAATTTCATGAAATGTTTCTGATTGTGTTGAAGTTTCCAGTACTGAGTGGATTAAGTCCGTGTTTTTCAGGTATTTTTGTTTTAGAAGTTTAAATGCTTTGCCGTATATACTATTTGTTGCCGAGCAAAATGTTTGCCATGATGATAATTTGGCCTTTTTAATATCTTGTTTATATAATGCTATTGCCTTATTATATTCTGCTCTACATATAATGTTGTCTGGTTGGTGTCTATTTCTTTTATACAACGCGTTTAGCATGTTACGCTGAACTCTTAGTTTGTCTGTGTACCAGTTGATGTTTAAGTTATAAGATTGTTTTTTTCTTTTTTAGTGTTAAGTCTATTATGAAAGTTATTATTTCTTGAAAATCTTTCACCCAGTTGTTTAAATCCTGTGGAGTTGTAATTTCATCCATAGTAAGTTGCAGATTGTTGGCGTAGTTTTTTAATATGCTGTTGATTTTTTTTATATTTGTATATTTCGACATATAACGATACTGATTTCGCAGAGTAGGTTCAGTATTGATTTTCTATGTTATATATAGATGATCACTCAAGGAATTGTATCTGTCATCCACCTGCCATGAATCTAATAGATTTCTTGAAGAAAGTCCGCAGAGTGTTAGATCGGGTGTTCCCTATTTGTTGTTTTGATGATAAGTGAATTCAGTATTTGGATCGTTGACTATATATAGATCTTTGTGTGAAATGTAGTCCAATAGTATCTCGCCCCTCATATTATTTTTCTTTTATCCCCATGCTTGTAAGTGTGCGCTAAAATCACCGCCAAGTATCAGATTATTGCAATTTATAATCTGTTGGGACCATGATAAAAAATCTTCTTCTAGATTTTTTGATGGGAATGAATACTGAGAGCCAAACTTTAAATAGTGAGATGATGTTTTTAAGTTTATGAATATACTGTTATCTGTTTTCAGAGTCTGAATGTGGATTGGTTATGGTTATTAATATGCCTGCTGTGTTTTTGAGGGAATGGTAGAATGCCCATCCCAAAGGAAGGTCTGTTAAAACGTTTTTAGTTTTGTGATAGTCTTGGATTAATGCAATATTTATTTCATTGTCTCGGATATAGGTTAATAATTCTGTATTGGCAGCTTTGTAGTTGTTAAGGTTTAGTTGGCTATTTTCATTTCTTTCATGTCAGAAGATGGTGAGGTTTGAGTAGCTGTAATTGGAGGATAATTTTTATCGATTTGCGAAGAAACGTTTATTGACGGGAAGACGGAAAACTATTATTTAATGAACGATTTCTGTAGGAGTAGAGGTCTTGAAAAACATAACATTGAGTAGAGCCTGAACTGTGGAAATTGTGAGACGTATTGAATCGGTTTAAAGTTATTATTACTTCTAGGAAAAGGGCCGAAAATTTATGATCGACAGATTTTTGATATCATTAAAAATGGCCCGAAGGGGCGCGGAGAAAAGCATGGTTTAGAAGAAAAAATTTCATAACTTCGTCAATTCAAAAGATATTAAATCCGCTTGAATTTATTATAAATCCTATTAATATTATCTAAAACTTTTATATTGACAAGTTTTTTATAGAACCAACCCTTATAGCAAAAAAAAAAAAAAAGAAAAAAAAAAAGAAATCCCTTACGGTTCCTCCTACAAACAAGTTAGGTTTCGAAGTGGGCGGTTTCAACTGTCGCATCATGGCAAAAAGGTAATTTCTTCCGCAATTCCCAACAAACAGGCGCCCCACGGTCTGCGTCTTCGAAATCTACCTGTGCCTGCAGACCGAGCCGTTAGGGATTTTTTTTTATATTACGTGGTGCGTATAAATTCGGTTGATCATATACAGATAATTTTTCTGTAAGTACTTATCTAGTACTATTAAAACTGAATCGCAGCATTCTAAGTTTTTTTACAAATTTCTTGTATATATTGCTCCATAAGCGTAAATCACTACACTTTCAGCGTGATTAATAGTTTATCAAATAAAGAATTCCTACAATCCTCTTTAATAAAAAGCTATGCGTTGCTGACGACTGGGATTTTCGCTAATCGTTGCCACAGATTAATCTCGGAAAATACTCTTTAATAAAAAGCTATGCGTTGCTGACGACTGGTATTTTCGCTAATCGTTGCCACAGGTTAATCTCGGAAAATGAAACATGTGAAGTTACTGAAAAAAATGATGTTTCGAAAAGTATTTGTCACAAAATTGTTAGACAAACTGTGTTAGAATAGTAAAAAATTGTATTTTTCTTGATATAAATTTCAAATCTAATGATTATGCCGTTTTTCAAATATTGACTTTCAAAAATGACTAAATTTCACAAGGAGTACCATGGCGAAACCTTCACACTTAAAAAGATAATGATAACGGCAATGTCTCCTGATGTCTATTCTGTGACTATAGCACGAGTCACAAGTTAGAGTTAGCCTTATTATTCTGTTAAAATTTAAAAGTGAATTATGATATCTAATTTTCGACAAATATTAGATGTGCGATTTCTTTTAGTTGTGAATAATATAGGTTAATTCACTTTTAACTTTTAAATTTAACTTTTTTTAAAACTGAGTTGTGTCAAGTCCTCTATAACAAAAAATTACCGTATTGTCTCCTATAAAATGTGATAAAGAGTTATTTAATTATTTACGTTATTAATTATCAAGAATGAAATATTTTGCTTAATTAAGGAATTTATTCTTCTTTCAATGTTACGTGGACGAAGTCACGGATAACAGCTAGTATCAAATAATTCGTCGACTTCTAAACGATTAATTTTTTATTTTAACTTTTATGAAGATCTCATTCTTCCACGTATTTAAAATCATGCGGCTTGTTCAGGGATTATTAATTAAAAATTATAATTATAACTTGATGATGCTAAAATGTTTCCCATTTCGCCCATTCGATATGAGTGCAAATAATCTAAAAATAAATAAAATGGATGTTGCCACTTCATCCGCGTTAAAATGGTAATAATAAATATAATTTATGGCAAAATGCATTAATAATTCAAAAAATCGAAAAAAAATTCCTTACATGCTAAGCAATAACATATCTATTGCTTAAATGCATGGAATTCCTGTACTCTTATTTATATTCTTAGTCTTTATATTTCTAATGCAGTTTTTTTTGGCAATTTTCCCTAATTTTCTATTTGTTTAAATCTTCCGTTTTTGCTCTATGTAGTGCCATCTGAAACACAGAGAAGTGTGCTAATGGTGGCGTCTTAGCACTAGGCGCCAAGCCGATAAAGCATTTAATTAGCACTGTATGTTGTAACTACTTTTTAGCGATTGATGGAAATACAAAATACATTTTTAGCATCATACGCCGAAAAGAGTTGCCGCAATGCAGAGCACCATAACTAGACAAGAATAGGGGTAAATTAGAGACGTAGGTCTCAAAAAAAGAAATTAAGGACACTTTTAGTGAACGTTTTTCTTTTTTACGGGCACATATTTGAAGTCTTGCCAAAGGAGTCACCAAGACGCTGTCTTCGCTATACGTTATACGCCATACGTTATTTACGTAATTTTACGTAATAGTTAATAGGTAATAAATATTTTACTTAATAGTTAATAAACGCCATACGTTATTTAATTAACAGGAACTTTTCGGTAGCCTATTAATGCAATATTAGGTTCCAGCGTTGCATCAGTGTTATTTATCCTAATACGTTAAATAATGCTCATCCCTAATTCTTATCGTTGAGCAATAACGATTTCTTAAACCGTTAGTTTTAGAGATATAGTTCAGAATGCTAAAATGTAAATTGTTGTTCTTCGTCATATGAGAATCCGCTAATAGTTTATTTTTAAATAGTTTTCAAATTTAAATATATATATACGATTTAGTCCTATATGTTTTAGTGTTGTAACAGTGTTATTTATCCTACCTTAAATAATGTCCATCCCTAATTCATATCGTTGAGCAATAACGATTTCCTAAACCTTTAGTTTTAGAGATATAGTTCAGAATGCAAAAATGTCTCAAGTGTTGTTCTTTGTCATATGAAAATCGATTTAAGTCAAAATAGTTTCCAAATTAAAAAAAAAATTATACGATTAAGTCCTATATGTTTTATTTAGAAAAAAATTCTCCATGTTCACAAAATTCTCCATTCACAAAATTTTGTGAATGGACTAAGAAAACCATGGGAAAAAAGATTCCAACAAAAAAAATTAGTTCCAATCACCGCCGATAGGGGGAAATGTGGCGCTGTACATTGAAAAAAAACCCATCAGAAACAGACAAAATTAATAATTTGGATAAAATGCCATGTTTTATTCATCATTTACACTTTCCCTTTCGTTGATTGCAGTTGAAACATCCATTATCACTTTTTCTACACGTAACACAATAAAAATACATTCTTATATGAGCAAAACGTATCGCACTATAAAATTTAGATTTTTATGAATTTACGGCGTTCTATGTCACCATAAACGGAAAAACGGGTTTTTAGTGCCCGAAAACGCTGAAAATTCATGAAATTCAAAATATCATAACTAGGTATGTTTTTGTCGTGAAAAAATTGAATTTTTATTATGTAAACAAATTAACGGCGTGGTGTTAACAGGCAACAATGTCTATACTTCCCAAAACTATTTCAAATATTCTGTTTAAATGCTTCTTAAAATTAAAACGTCTGTTGGCAGCATACATAGCGATTGGTGATACGTTACAAAAATAACAGGATATTAGAATCTGTTATTAATACTACTGTCGAAAGATGTATCCTGTTTGTTAACTCTGAAGGTTATTGAATACGTATTAATGCATTCAAAATGTACGACTGTAAATAATTGTCATTATAATGTAAATCTCAAAATGCTATATAAATAACTATAACTAAAGTTTATGTAAAATATCAATAATTGTAATAATTTTAACGTTCGCCCAGCCTTGTGGCAAAATTGGATAACGTTTATACTTTGTAAAATTGTAGTTTAACCTGTAATTATTGTAGTTAGCGCCGGATAGTAATATTTTTCCCTCCCTAGGCTTAGGGGTTCGTCCTGGCCATTAACCAAAAGCTAGTCCCTAGGGTGGGCGCTGTCTGTCTGTCTGTTAACCAAAAGTAACTGTAATTCACATCTGCAACAGATTGCAATGTACAGGTTTGAAGGTTTAAAAAAAATCTTCTCGAGTCAGAAAAAATTTAAAGAAATGTTTTTAAATCAAACTTCATCGGATGACTGTTGATCTGATCGGACGTGTTATTGCGGCGCTCCTCTAGTTTATGTTCTGGTGATAGATTGACGATAGTATAATTCCGGGTGTTATTGATTCACCCACGATGACGACGGCTTCGCAAGCCGAGAAAGATGCGAGTATGCTGATAGAAAAGCTGCAAAGGATTATCGACGGTGCGGAACCATCCACGTTTCTCCAAGAGTTTGAAACATTCCCGACCCACCACGAGCCGGCGAATATTGCTCTCCGTGAAATTTTTCAAGGCATAGATGATGAAATTCAAGCCTTCCAACTCCGGCCAGACTTCACTACTAATGATGACTACAAGCAGCACGTAAGAAGCTTATTCCAATCTGGTATTACTATTTTGGGGGAGCCATATAATTCTAATTTTATTCTCAATTCTGGTTTATATAAATTCTTTAAAACTGACATAATGAATAACATAGAAGCTCTTAGAAGTATTAGCCCAATTCTCCATGCCCCACGCGGTGACAAGCGTCGCCATAGCCAAACTGACGCTGGCATAGAACTTAGTAACAAATTTAAGAATCTGTCTCCCGAGGTTCACCTGGAAGCTATGGACCAGACCTCCACTCCAAATTCTGATCCTGCGAATGTCATATCTGGTACTAAAAAACCAGAAATTCACCCTTTCTTTGTCGAATTCCACGAAATTGATTGGCGATCAATCGCCCAACAAATTAAGGAAATAAATACTGACAATCCACCTTCTATCTGCCTCAAAGGAGAGCTACTCAAAATCCAATGCAAAACTGAAGACCAATTTCGGGCAATTCAAAAATTTTTGTGCGATAAATCACTAAAATTCACGACAATACAACCTAAAGATCAAAGACCTAAGAAAATTTGCGTCAGGGGTATTCCCCCAAACACTGATCCTACACACATCATTGATGAGCTAGCCTTACATGGGTTCACCGCCACTCGTGCGGCCATGTTAAGAAACAAAAAAACTGGAATGGGGATGCCTTTATACATGGTTAATGTCCTCCCCTGCAAAGACTTCGACAAAATATACGACATACATGAACTATGCTACATCAAAGTTGATATTGAGCATTTTCGAAATTCTAATAACCCTAAACAGTGCTATCGTTGCCAAAAATTCGGGCACGCCAGCGAAATTTGTAACTTCGACCCCAAGTGCTGCAAATGTGCAGGCCTCCACCTCACTGGTAATTGCCCAACACCCGGTAGGATTACCCCTACCTGTGCAAACTGCGGTGCTGCGCACCCGGCCTCATACGGCGGTTGTCCTAAAAACCCCAAAAACTCTAAAAAACATATTCCACCTAACTCTAAAAATGACAATTACACACCCATTACTAAAAATATCCCCAGGCACATCACCTCCAAAAACGCCCAAGATCTTTATGAAATAATGAAAGAATTTAATTATGTTGAAAAAGCAAAAAACTCCCCTGTCACCACTAACATTACTACACACCTCGACTCAACTGCTACTTCACAAACGGAAGATACACAGGAAACTACTTCTGTTATTCCTTCCACCTCCACTGACAACAACACCTCCCCCCACCCTACACCAACTTCCTCCTCTACCGATTATGTAGAATCCTTTAATAACATGTTCGACATATTCAAAGACATGAAGGAACTCCTTCAAATTACCAAACTATTAAAATGCATAAAACAAATATCCACAGAAACACAAAAGTGTAAAAACCCATTCGAGAAAATGATTATAATAATTAACGAGCTTGATAATTTTGCTAATGAGCTCAACCTAACCAATCACACATAATCCCATAACACTTTCTCCTCACACACATTTGCATTTCTCATAGACTCTTTCTTGCACTGTAATTTCACTTTGTTATAAATTGCTTCTTTTTAACTCTTGTGTTCTACTGTCATCACATTTGACTGCAACTATCTGGGGATACACTGCCATTACCATTTATACCTACTCTTACGAATTCTTATTCGTGTTACCAGACTATGACATTCGCGATCCTTTTTTCAGTTTGTAACCCCGTTATTCCGTCCTTGTTGACGATTCGACTTTGGGCTAACACTTCCCTTTTGAATTTTTAATTTAACTAAATTTAAAAAAAAAAAAAAAAAAAAAAATTAAAAATATATATACTTATTGTATTACATTAAACGAAAAAAAAGAAAGAAAGAAAAAAAAAAAAAATATATATATATATAAACTGTATGTATTTGTTAATACACTTATACTTTATATTATCCATATATTTATTGTATGGCCTTGAAAAGTTGCCTTTTTTTTTTTAGAGATTTTTCACTTTGCCTTTCCAAAATACATTTGCAATCGTTATGTTCGAACAGTTAACATTTTTATTTTTCTTAGTCAACTTATTTACACTTCTATCGTAAATCTTAATATTTAATTTCCTTTTTCTTTTTTTTTTTTTTTTATTATTCGCGATCTCGCACTAGACTGTTATTTTTGCAAGTTTTTAATTCTCTCTACTTAGCATTTTCTATTCTCATTAATTGCATAGCTATTCATTAAACTCTTGTTACTCTTGTTATTTAAATTCTTTACTCATTATAATGGCTCTCTCAGGATTAGTTATACGACTACTCATATACTGGATGTAGTTTCTCGCAAACTAGGAAATCCATCAATGCACTCTTCTGTTCACTGTTCACTGTTCAAGACAGGTTACTCACTTATAGACTGGGCGTAAAGTTGATCGCAACTCGGAAGCCCCTTAACCGACATCAACTGTTCGGCAACTGTTCGGCAAGTCTTGCATATCTCATAAAGTAATAAACATGTTTACGATTCCGCGACAGACGGATTCAGCAAACCTCTGCCATGGCCAACTAGGGATGGGCATTTCGACTCATTTTGAGGAGTCGACATAGTGAGTGGACTCTCGACTCACCTGATGAAGTACGGTTAGTTGGTTGCTTGGTTGGAAAGAAATTCCTATTAATAATTAATAGTAAATATACACTTTTTAATCAGAAACAGATTTTCTCACATTTAACATAAATAAATCCAATATAGATCATGTAACTAGATTAATTTTAACACAGTTACAACTCATAGATCACGTGCTTTTAAAACAGTGATTTGCAAATAAAGCTTGATAGGAAGGACTCGTGTAACATTCCATAAACTGAACTAAAATGGGTTGAAAAAGAAAGAAAAAAAAAAAACCTCTGATCGTCATTGCGGATTTTTCTGACACGTTTACGACATGAATTTCTTTACCACATGAGATAAAATTGCAAATATTCTCTTCTCAGTGCATCAATAAACATTCTAATAATATATTTTATTTTCTAATAAGTGTAATATATAGTTTTAATTTTTGTCGATTGTTTTTTTTGTGCCACTTTGTTGTGATTGTCGTTACCAGAAAATTAGGTTTAAACATCAATTGGACGCTGTCTTTTAATTTTAATTTTATTGAATTTATTTTAAGATGCATTGCATTTATAGAAAAATTAAAAACGCTGTTTGATCTACTAAATAAAATATCTGCATTTATGTATGAAAATAATGTAGTGGATGTATTCAAATACAGGATAAGAAACTGGGAATAATTAAAATAAAAATAACAAAAGGGTTGACCCTTTACGAAAAATTCTTCGTATTTCTTGTTTATATTTTGCAAAAATCACCCGCTTCCCAAATTTAATCTCTAAAACCATGATAAATACAGAGATACGTTTTTATGCCCCCTCCTTTTTTCATAGCAGAAAATTTTGTAAAAAAATGGGGCTGAATTAAAACAATATCATCCGAATCTTACGTTGATATTCCGACAGTATGTCGTGACATTTCATCACAAAACCTATGATTTATTATTTTTGCCCCCGCTCACCTTCGGTGAGTTTGGGAGATGAAGAAAGAAAAAATTCTTCGCTTCAGATGTTTACATTATGTGATTCATCCTCTTTCAAAATTTAATCTGTAACACCATGATACTTTTTAATTTTGCGACCGCCCTCGCTAGGGGAAGGGAAAGGACTGAGTTAGAAAAAAATCCGTATCTTATTTTTATATTGTTACACTGATCATCTTGGAAAAAATTATCACGAAATCCCCGAGAGATTCAAAGATGCGTTTTTTTGTTTGCAATCCCCCCCCCCTTTTTCTATACACGCACACACAAGGCAAGGGGCACGGGCGCCTAATTCCCAAAGAATATTCCTCATGTCTAGTTTCTATGTTCTCTGATTCACCACCTTTAAAAATTTCATTTCTAAAACCATCATAGATCATGAGATACGTTTTATCCCCGCCCCCTTCCAACCCCCCCCCCCACCCCCCTGAAAGAGGAAAAGGACGATAAAGTTGAATTAGGAAAATAACCTCCGTATCTGATTTCAAATATGAAATTCAACAAAATAACCCCTGTATGTGTATATTTGTGTGTAAAAGTATATTACTAAACTGGAGGGAAAAAAATGCTTGAATAATACGTATACTTAAATTAAAAGCATTTAACCGCGGTAAAACAACATTTCCGCATATTATATTCTCAACTTTACAACATTTCGGGAAAAAAAAACACTCTCTTTCACTTTGATTTTCACAGCAGCAAAAGAGTAAGTCGGCTGTTTGCTATACGTATGCCGTTACAAAGAGGACGGATTACAAATTCTGTACGTAGCGTTCAATCGCGACCTACGTTATACCACGGCATACGTTATACACGGCCGATGCATGACGTTTAAAACGTCACATGTATCGGATAATTTTTTCACGGCGATTGGTGCAAAACGGGGGGCGCGTCGCTTTGCACCAATCACCGTATAAAAATGATCCACTTCATTTGACGTTTAAAACGTCATGCACCGGCCGTGTATAATGTAGGTCGCGGTTATACACGTCCGATGCATGACGTTTAAAACGTCACATGGAGTGATCATTTTTACCCAGAGATTGGTGCAAAACGGTGTGCCAATCACCGTGTAAAAATGATTCACTCCGAGGCTAACGAAAAAGACAGGCTACCGCGTCGCATTCCACTTATCTTTTTTTACAGACCGCTAGAGTGACGTGATACTCTTTTCGTGAGAACATACATCTGACTTGTGTCCTTGACATCAAGTGCCCGCTTATAAGTCATCGTCAATATACAGAGGCGAGATAGCCACAAGGAAATTTACAACACCAGAGAGTTACATCCGCGAGCTCCACAAAGTGTGTGCAATGGAGCTGGCGGAAGTCGAACCCGCCGACCTGACTCCTACGCTCACAAGCGATTAGCGGAATGGTGTCTTAACCACTCGGCCACGGAGGCCCCACTCTTTTCGTACACCTGCATTGGTGGATTCGAGCATCACGTGACTCCCGCGGTCTATGAAAAAAGATACGCGTAAAGCACCGCGGTAGCCTTTTTTTTCCGTTTGCCTCGGATCCACCCCATTTGCCGTTTTAAACGTCATGCACCGGCCGTGTATAAAGTAGGTCGCTGTTGAATTCAGCACCACGCCAAACGTTGTACTCGCGCCAAGTTGCTAAAAACGCGAGGCTCTCTGAAAAATCATCCAGGTACATATAAATATTTCTAGTAATGGTATTTATGCTTACAGTATTTTTAAATTTCTGTAACTGCTCAGGACATCCTTTCTTCCATTGCATGGTGAATCATTTAGACTTGCATGCATTTCAATGTAATAAAGGCAAAAGTTTTTCAAGGAAATGTATTATCTTCAATAGGCTCGGTGAAAACACATTGTACTTCTTTATGAAGTACCAGTTTCAAATCTGACAGTTAACTTTCCGATGTTTGGTCAGATTTTTATGACTTTTATTCATACTTTGAGCTGTATCTCTTTTTAATGCTATATTCTTTGCAAACACTAAAAGTTTCTACATATCAAACATAAACTTTCATAAACTTTCAAACATAAAACTTTGTTAAAAATAGCAGAGTTCCTCTATATGACAGTGGCGACATACGATGCCTAGACGGTGCTTAGACGAACGCGTTTCTCCAAACTATGGCAACCCATTTCCAGAATTTGGCGATAATCGCCTGAACGAATTAAATTATACGTATGGTAAAACAAGTTAATAAGCACTAGCTTGGTGATAATGGCAGACTTGCCAAGATGCTAGACTATTCGCATTTGCCCAGAATCGTCTCAACCAATCAAATTTCATATCCATGTGTCACCACTCTCATAGCGAGGCACCCAAAAAGACAGTAATTGAAACAAATGGGTAAGTGTGATCGAAGATCGCACAAAGAGCGCGTTCAGAGACCGAAACGCGGGTTACTCGTATAATTGGGAAATGACGTCATCTGATTTTCTCACGAGGCTAACGAAAAAGAAAGGATACCACGGTGCTTTACGCGTATCTTTTTTTACAGACCGCGGGAGCCACGTGATGCTCGAATGCTCCAATGCAGGTGTACGAAAAGAGCATCACGTCACTCTGGCGGTCTGTAAAAAGTGATAAGTGGAATGCACCGTGGTAGCCTGTCTTTTTCGTTAGCCTCGATTTTCTCAGGGAAATTGGGTTAAAACGGCTGTGAACACTTTGAGTAAAGTTATGGGTATGATTACAATCAAGCACTTTCGTCAACCAATCTAACCATTACATTTTGATTGTACGAACATTGGAGAAACCATACTAGCCAACGTTGGCCAATTACATCGCAGTCCTATTAAAGGTAGACCAATCAAATGGTCAGGACTCAAGTGTACAGTAGGAGTCATAAAGAACAACATTTAACAGTTGCAGTTAGCTATAAAGTAAACAAACAAATCAGATTTCCCAACCACGTGATCACTTTATCCAACAAAAGTCTCCAGGTAATGTGGGTTACCCGAAGTCTGGGTAATGGCCGGCCCTGAACGCTACGCTAAACCCGCAAAAAGTCACGTGATATCGGTCTCTGAACACTTCTGGTGACCCACGTGTTACCCTAATGTAACTCGGGGTTCGGCAGGGCTACACTAGATACTGGGATTGCTCATTCATTATCATGACGTCACAAATGGTGGCTGGCCGCTACCAGCGATTGGTACAAAGCGAAACGACAAAATGAAAGTCATACAGCGATTGGCACAAAACGGCTCGTCGCTTTACACCAATCGCTGGTCGCGGCCAGCCACCTTTTGTGACGTCATGAAATTGAATGAGCAAGCCCGGTATCTAGTGTAGCCTTGGGTTCGGTCTGTGAACGCGCCCAAAGGGTTTCGTTTAATATTCCTTTCAAAACACTTTATCCTTTCTTAAATTTCATTTTCCAAAAAAAAAAAAAAAAGTCAGCCAAAAAAAAAAGACCAGTAAAAATGTACTGGTCTATTTTTCTCGTTTTTTTCGAAAATCTGAACCGGTCCGATAGCGGGCGAAGCTCGCTATTATCAGGGCTACACTAGATACCGGGCTTGCTCATTCATTATCATGACGTCACAAAAAGTGGCTGGCCGCTACCAGCGATTGGTACAAAGCGAAACGACAAAATGAAAGACCAACAGCGATTGGCACAAAATGACGGGCTCGTCGCTTTGCACCAATCGCTGGTCGCGGCTAGCCACCTTTTGTGACGTCATGATAATGAATGAGCAAGCCCGGTATCTAGTGAAGCCTTGCTATTATACTCTGTCATGATAATATCTGTCACGTGGACTAAATGCAATGTTAAAAAAAAATGAATTTCAAGATTAAACATGTTGTATAGAGACCTTCAAAATGTCAGACGTCAGATTAATTTTCTTTTTAATTCTCTAATGACGTCATATTAAGCTGCTTCGAGGCTCACGAAAAAGAAAGGCTACCGCGGTGCTTTACGCGTATCGTTTTTACAGACCGCCGGAGTCACGTGATGCTTGAATGCACCAATGCAGGTGCACGAAAAGAGCATCACGTCACTCTAGCCGTCTGCGAGGCTATCGAAAAAGACAGGCTACCACGGTGTATTCCACTTATCTTTTTTACAGACCGCTAGAGTGACGTAATGCTCTTTTCGTACACCTGCATTGGTGCATTCGAGCATCACGTGACTCCCGCGGTCTGTAAAAAAAGATACGCGCAAGGCACCGCGGTAGCCTTTCTTTTTCGTTAGCCTCGAGCGGTCTTTAAAAAGAGATAAGTGGAATGCACCACGGTAGCCTGTCTTTTTCGTTAGCCTCGAAGCTGCTTTCTGTATTTTCACATAGTCATACTGTATTATTGAGATATGTTTGAAAATTTCCGTTTTATTACCAATATGACGTCATATTAATCTTTTTTTCAAATTGGTGAAACTTTTTATTTCATTTTCATTTTTCATGGGGAAATTTTTCAATAGAAAATTAATTATTGTAGAAATAATTTTATTGTGGATTTTTAATTGTTGGCAACTGCTATAACGAAAAATGTTTAAATTTAATAGGAAAAGGCTGTTAGATTTTTGGTTTTTTATCTCTATATATTAAAATAATACAATTTTTTCAAATTTTATGATTTTTAACTTCATAATAGGTATTTAGCTATAAGTACACAAACTTTCATAACTAAGTTACATTGTTTCTGAGAACTGGCTCTGTGACGAACACACAATGAATTATTGTTTATTGAGAACATACATCTGACTTGTGTGCTTGACATCAAGTGCCCGCTTATAAGTCATCGTCAATATACAGGGACGAGATAGCCACAAGGACATTTACAACACCAGAGAGTTACATCCGGGAACTCCACAAAGTGTGTGCAATAGAGCTGGCGGGAGTCGAACCCGCCGACCTGACTCCTACGCTCACAAGCGATTAGCGGAATGGTGTCTTAACCACTCGGCCACGGAGGTCCCCACACAATGAAGCGGGAGTAATAGGGTTTCGTGAGATGAACGAAACCCTAAAAAGTATTGTTGCCATGAAAAACACCTTTCTTCGATAATAAAATGTTGGGTGTCTATATATTAGATTGGCGACATATTGGAAATAAAATTTGATTGGTTAAGACGACTTTGGACAAATACGAATCACTAAGCCTCTTGGCGATCTTGCCATTATCACCAAGGTATTTTTTACTGACTTGTCTTACTTAGTGTGCTTTTCTATGATATGAGAGTAGTGCCATATGATGCTCAGACTGTGCTTACACAGTCGCATTTGTCCAAACTATGGCAAACATAGGTATTTTCTTTTCCAGAACGTGACAATACTCGCCTGTATAGGTTGTATTATGCCAGTGAGGCAAGTTAACAAGCATTAGCTTCGTGATAATGGTAGCATCAACAAGGTGCTAGGCAATTCACTTTTGTTTAGAATCATCTCAACCAATTAAAGCTTATACCCTGTATGTCACCTCTCCCATATGTAGTCTCACTCGTCAAATCGAGCTCATTCAGTCGAATATCGCAAAGTTGTCTAATGTCGGTGTGCCATAGTTTGGAAAAAAACTTTTTCGCGTATGATGCCATACACTCACGCACAGTTTTTTTTAATCGGTTATAAAAAGGAAAAAAGTCGCCACATTTAGGGGATTTTTTTCCTTCAATGGTAACCTAGCCATTGTATTTAGTTATTGGTTTAGCGCGAGCATGAAAATCGCGCCAACCAAAAAGTCGCTAAACATCCGTGCGTGAGTGTAAAGCATCTGTTCCACTTTTTCTAAGCACAGTCTGAGAGCGCGTATGTCGCCACTCTCACATAAAGACACCTCCTTGAAATGTAATAAGAGGGTTCAGAATCGAGCCCTTGGTCCTGATTCTGAGCGCTATTGGTACAAATCAGGGCTACACTATATACTGGGCTTGCTCATTCATTATCATGACGTCACAAATGGTGGCTGGCCGCTACCAGCGATTGGTACAAAGCGAAACGACAAAATGAAAGTCACACAGCGATTGACACGAAACGACGGGCTCGCCGCTTTGCACCAATCGCTGGTCGCGGCCAGCCACCTTTTGTGACGTCATGATATTGAATGAGCAAGCCCGGTATCTAGTGTAGCCTTGTACAAATTCAATGTCGAAATGCTGCATGGTTGTTAGAGACAACAATGGTTTTGATTCTGAGCGCTGTCGTTACGATTTCGATATCGCTGGTATCGGAGTAAAAAATAGAGAAAATTCTTTTTATAGCTCTAGAAGATAATATTATTGCTCTGAGAACAACGATATTTTCGGTCTCGAAATTTATAATGGCAAAGTTCAAAATCTGGTTCAAGATTTAAGAAATTTGCTGCTGCCATGGCAACTAACGACTTTCTTCGGTATCGAGATCGAACGTCGATGTTGAGAATTTTGCCATTTGTTCTGCTTCAGTTTATTAAAAATATGCATTTAGCATGTATCCGGAGTGATATTGCATTTTTTGTGTTGTGAAAAGACTTGCGTTAACTTTTAAGGATGGTGTTCTGGCTGCTCACCTGAGCGATACCCTCTCTAGGCTTCATATCTCCGCGACCGATATCGTGTCGTGGGTGCTTCCCCGTCCTCCTCTTACAGATATCTTCCAGTGCCATATCGATTCTTTTGAGTTTCAGAACAGGCAGCTCCACCCTGATCTAATCTGTCAGCTCTTTTCTGCATTTTTGTCTACTCGCGGTGACTGCCACATAATGGCTACTGACGCCTCAAAGACTCTTTCACAGACCTGCATCACCTTTTGGGATGTAAGCCAGAACTATGGGCACTCCAGCAGAGTTCATGACATTAATTCCATTTACACGGCAGAGGCTCTAGCGATTGGACTGGCACTAGATTTTATTCCTCAGTCTGGCAAGCTGCTCCTTCTATCCGACAGCAGATCCGTCCTGACGAGCCTTCAATCACCAAACTACAAATCTCCTCGAGTGGTGACTCAGGTGTACCAGAAACTTACTAATGCATTACATCAACTCTCTTCGATTGAACTAGTCTGAGTTCCCAGTCATGTTGGCATCTATGCCAATGAGCTTGCGGACAAACTGGCCCGCTCTCACCTTCTGCCTACGGACCCAGTAAGGTGGATCTCCCCAGAGGACATCTGCGTCCAGTTTCGGCGCCTCTTCTATGAGGAGGATATTAATAATTGGCTTCTCGGAAACTACAGCACCGATTTTCCTCACCTTACCAAAAGGAGTTGGGATCACAGGAAGCTGCGCCTTCCCAGGAGAGGGGAGGTTCTTCTTTCTCGCCTTCGCACAAAATCTCTCCCCACCCGAGCATTACTTTACCGTTTCAACCTTTGCCACTCTCCGTTATGCTCAGTCTGCTCTCTTCCAGAAACCTGTGAACACTACCTTATGACATGCGGACGTTACGCTACTGAGCGTACTATTTTGTACCAGAGGCTTGGTATCTCTGGATCTCCCACCATATCCTTTAGTCAACTATGTGATTTGGCGGTGACTGGAGTCTCGCAAGCTCGATCTTTAGTGTCTTTCCTTCTGAGTACCAACCGTTTTTAAACCGGAAGTCATTGTCACTGTCTCCTCTTGTACAAGTTGTTTCTGCAGCTAGTTTATAAATTGCCTCCTTGAGGTAGGATTCTTAGGGATAAAGAGTCTGTAGACTTATATCCCATGATCGGGGCGTTCAGACCCCACAACAACAACAACAACGGTGTTAAATTAAGTGGTGTAAAAATGCTTTTCGTGAAAGTATTTAAATGGGAATGAGCAACTAATATAGCCATCATTATAGAGGTACGTGACTTTGAATATTATAAAAATACCCATATAATTTTGAAGTTCATGTTTTCATGGTTTGTATTGCATTTTCAACATTTATATTCTTGTTAGATGGTTTAATTAAGTTATTCAATGAACGCTTAGTCTATATATATACTTGGTGGTATATAAAGCATATCAGCTTAAGCCAGTTTATAATATTTAAAGTAATAATTTGTATGTCTGCGAATCATTTAAGTACACGATACAATCTAATCACTGTTTCAGTTCTTCTAGTCTGTATTCTTACTGTAGGAAATATTTGATATATACAGTTTATATAGTCGATTGTAACATTTAATCGATTTAAAAATCTGTAATACCTTTTGATATTTTATTGAAATATTATCAGTAGACTGTAACACAGTAATCGATTTAAAAATTTTTTAGCTTCAAGAATCGCTTAAGAAACAAGAGTGCAATTTGTAATGGAGGTGTGTATCAAACAATGTATGTATTTCTCTTTAAGAGCGTAAATAAATGTTCGACGATGGTTAGGAGCCCGAACACTTGTCTTTCAAGGTCTCTCTGGAGACTGGCAAGGTCGTTTTTCCTTCCCTTCTTTGTTTCCGGTACCTGACCTTTTGGTTGAGGTTCCGCTGGTGGTAGATGTGCGTCCCCCCCCCCCCCAATAATTGTACTAAGACTGAGTTTAGTACGCAAACTTGCAAGTCAGCCTGAGATGGGCATAAGTTAAATCCCTTCCTATTCTTCTCGAATCAATTTGTGGTCAGGTACAAAAGAAAGGAAAGATTCAACAAAAAAGAAATTGGTGGTGTCAACTGCGTTTTAAAAATAAACAACATTTGCCTCTGTCAGTTACTTTTTTAAACCCTCCAACGCGATTTTTTTTCTTCTAAGATTTATGTTTAAAGCTGAATTTTTAAATGCAGAACCAATAATCAGGGAAGACGATAAATTAGAACAGCCATTGAAAATTAAAATGTAATTTAAGTAAACATTTATTTACTGCTTTATTAGAAAGAATTTTTTTCGGATTTTGGCTTAGCACATTTTAAACTATAATGGTTAGGAAAAAAAAAAAAAAACACGAACGTACATTTATGTTCAAAGTTTTAATAAAAAAATTATTTTATTAACGTGACACTTCATACTAAATCCAATATTCTGTTTCTGGACGAGTGTAAAAAACAAATTGTTTCTGCTTTCAATTGGTTGATCTTCCGTTTTTGTTGCAAGTGGGGAGAAAAATAAATGACGTTTAGAATATTGTTTTATTCATTTTTGATGTTAAGTGCAATATATTAAGTATGAAAACATTTGTAATCAGCTATAAATTGATATTGTTATAAAGTTTGAAAATATTTGATATATATTTAAAATATCGGATATACACTATATTGCCAAAGGTGATCAGTCACTTGCGATTTTAGACGTTTTGTTAACTATCTAGAAAAACACATGAAGAATTAACCTGAAACTGCAGGTGTGTAAACAGTATAATATAGGTTATATATTTCCGCGAAGATTTTTTCACGAAACCCCATAGGGGACTGTCAACAAATTGAAAAATAACTAATATCTTTTGGATAACCCTGTAAAAACTAATGTAGCAAAAGCGTTCAAACTCGAGATTATTAATAAGTGGCTTATTATAATATACTGTGATAATTTTTATGAGGATAGCATGTATACTCGTAGAGAAATTAAGGTTTTTATAAAAACAGTCCCAAATTTCACCTAGTATTTTGCTTATAATTTGCAGAGTTCTTAATATAAAAAAAAGTTCTTTTCAGAAAATATGACAAACAACATTGTACACAATACTCTGCAATCAGAATTAAAAAATAATAAAAATTGGATGAAAAATGAGCAGGTTTACAAAACAATGTTTCACTGCGCATGCGCGGATGCAATCAAAATATAATATGCATAATGTATTAGCCAAGTATATAGAGCAACTTTTGTGAAAGTCTCAAAATCATAGCTTGAAAATTCTGAAAATTATCGTTGATAGAATAAGCTCGAAATCCGTTGTTCCCAAAAAGAAGCAAAAAGATGAGAGGTTGTATCAAATATCTGTTGATTAGTCACAAGATAGCGTACACAATAGGACGTACTACTATATTTGGATACAACCCCTCATATTTTTGCTTCCTTTTGGGAACAACGGATTTCGAGCTTATTCTATCGACGATAATTTTCAGAATTTTCAAGTTATGATTTTGAGACTTTCATAAAAGTTGCTCTATATACTTAGCTAATACATTATGCATATTATATTTTGATTGCATTCGCGCATGCGCAGTGAAACATGTTTTAGTAAACCTGCTCATTTTTCAACCAATTTTTATTATTTTTTAATTCTGATTGCAGAGTATTATGTACAATGTTGTTTGCCATATTTTCTGAAAAGAACTTTTTTTTATATATTAAGAACTCTGCAAATTATAAGCAAAACTTATTATAATCTCGAGTTTGAACGCCTTTGCTGCATTAGATTTTGCAGGGCTATCCAAAAGAAATTCGTTCTTTTTCAATTTGTTGACAGTTCCAATGAGGTTTCGTGAAAAAATATTCACTCACGGAAATATATAACCTATACTATGCTCTTTACACGCCTGCACTTTCAGGTTAATTCCTCATGTATTTTTCTAGTTAGTTAACAAAACGTCTAAAATCGTAAGTGACCGGTCACCTTTGGCAATATAGTGTATATCAAAAGCATCGTGTGTATATATATATCTATACTAATAAAAGAAAGTTTCGCTCTGTGTCTGTGTGTCTGTCTGTCTGTCTGTCTGTCTGTGTGTGTCTGTTGGCGATGGCTAGCAAAATCTAGCCCACCTAGAAGTCTGGAAATTTAGGTGTGGATAGTCCAAGGTCTGGCCATGTGCACCTGAACCGAAGAATTTTAATATTTTGATAATTAGCCTAGATATTAATTAGATTATCATTAACCATCGCTTCTAAAATGTCATCTTTTAAAACAAAGTGGCGAATGAAGCGGACAGGCGCGTTGGATTTGCGAGCGGAAATGAACAAATTCGAAATTATTTTACTAATTAGCGAATTTTAAGAAAACTAATTGAGATATCAATTTCAAAATTTCTGAGCATATGTAAAAAAATATTCTGCAACTGACCATGTGATTTTTGAAAAATCGGTCGGTATTTTTTTTTATTTATGCAAAAAACTGCCAAAAATCTGCCGGCGCCATTGAAAACGATCCGAGAAAGTTTCAGACAGGGATCTGTTTTCATTAAAAACTGAACTACAAAGATATCTGTTTCTCTGGCCGATCCCTCTCATTTAGTTTGCGAAAATGAAAGGAAATAATTGCCAAATTTTACTAATGAACAAAAATTTAGGTAACTAATTAAGATATAGATTTGAAATTGAGGTCGGGAAGTGGTGTCATCTGCCGGCTATTTTAGAGTAGCGTCTTCGTTATGTTCTAATTATCAGAAAAATGTAATTCTTTTTGTAATGATCGCGTTAATGTAGGTGACGGTGGTACTCTTGAACAAATTATTCATTGTATTTGCGGGTATGGGGAGGGAGGGGGTTAACGCCTTTCTCTAAGATAGTAATTATCTCGGGCCCAGGCAACGCCGGGCGGGTTAGCTAGTATAATAATAAAAGGAAGTTTCGCTCTATGTGTGTGTCTGTTGGCGATGGTTAGCAAAATCTAGCCCACCTAGAAGCCTTCAAATTTAGATTTAAGTAGTTCAAACCGTCTCCTGGTGCACCTGAACCTTAGATTTTTAATATTTTGAAAATTAGAGTAGGTATTAAGTAAAAACTGATCAAAGATCGCAAATTAAAAAATCTGCCTTCCGAAAACAGCTTGCGCATGCCCAGAAGGCATTTATTCGTTCCTCCGTTGAAAGATAAAACAAAGCGTGTGTCATTCCATTTCTTTTTACGTTTTTCTAAATTCGCCATGGGCGAACGGCTAGAAATACGGAAAAACCGTCTACATATTCTGAAAGAATATACTTTTACGTCTCGAACGATCTGGTTGGTTTGAAAAATTTTACATTTACCCTTTTCAAAAAAAAAAAAAAAAAAATCCAAAAGCATCGAATTCATGTTTATTTTCTCCTTTTTTCCGTACCTTGCATCCACCGAAATACAAAAGATACGTAAAAACGAAGGTCACCAAATTGAAGATCTAAGTTTGCCCTTTTGAAAGCCACTATTGTTTTTTTTTAAATATGAAAATTAACCCTTCGAAAAAAGTACATTTTCTGCATGCCATTTTCGATTTTGGCAATTTTTAAAAATTTGCATCGGCGATTCAGAGAAAGGTAGGAAAAACTAAAAATACCAGACAATATCTACATTTTTTTTTTTTTTACACCTGTATTTGTTTTTGTAAATTCCGATTTTCTGCGATATATAAAATCTAGTATCGGCTCTCTAAAATAACCAAACAAAAAAACAAACACACCTAAAGACATCTGCGTTCTATCGAGTTTAGGCAGAAACCTTTAGTTAAAAAAAAATCACTTTAACCCTTTTTTACCGCAAGTCAATTTCGCCTATTTCTCCTATCTTAAAAATCCGAATTGGCGTTTATCAACAGGATACGAAAAACTAAAAATACCGCGCCTAATCTATATCCCTTTTTTTTTTTTAAATCTTTTATCCGTTTTGAAAAATTTTAATTTTAACCCTGCGAAAAAAATCCTTTCCAAAACTCACTCACGCGACATCACAGTAGACTCCAGATCACAGACACGTTCATTTTCTTAAAAACGCACGGTTGGGTTAAAAAAAATATCTAATATTAACTCTTTAGAAACCGATCGATTACGTAACCCACTTTCGCGAATTTCGCTATTTTGGCAATCTTTACCCGTGGTTAAATTTCAATTCTACTAAGAAATTTGGTTGGTTCGAGTGTTCTGAAAAGGCCTCTTCCAGAACAGACTGCGCCCCCTGGCTGTGGAAGATGGAACTATAGGAGTATATCTGGTTTTATGAACCCGATTACGACGGGGTTTGGCTCATTCGACTTGATATCTTATAGCCTTAAATATTTTAGTTGCACTTTCGACCGCCAGGATGCGCTTTCCGATCTTCGGTTTTATGAGCCCGATTACGACGGGGTTTGCCTCATTCGACTTGATTTCGATAGCCTTACAGATTTCAGCCATATTCGTATAGAACAGATTATTAATATTTCGGGCACGGGAAACGCCGGACGGCTGAGATAGTATGAAATAAAATTGATTGCCGTCATAGTGGTAATAAAACGGAAAATTTCGAAGATTTCTCAATAATACAAGGAGTATGAGAATGTGTACACAAAGCAGATTAATATCACGTCATTAGAGAATTAAAAAGAAAATCTGACGTCATATCGGAAGTTTAACGGATTTTTACTGACCGGGTGGGTTAGCTTGTATATATATATCTAAAAATATTATAATATTGGATACATATAAACAACATTGGATATTTTTTATATTTTCGAAAAAATCATATTTACGAATCTTGATTGATAGTATTGTAATCATGATGTACATATGTGTATGAGCTTCCTAGTAGTAATTTCGACTGAGCTCTCAATTGGCTATAGATCAGTCAAAAGAAGTGTGTAGATTTCCGTACAAAACGATCGACGTATTAGATAGTTAAACCATTTTTAAACCGTTTTTCCAAACATTTTGAGATCTATTCTACCGGGACAATGACCAGGTAATTGTATCAGAATAAGTGATAAATATTGTTGCTATGTAATTAAGCATTAATGTCTCCAGTTTCAAAACGGGAGCTAAAGCGTTCGAGTCCAGCTGATTCAATTGGTTCAGAAATTTCTCTTGGCGGAGCCGGACTGACGGGGGAACCACTTTTGGTGAAGTTCACATGTAGTATTGATATCGGGTGCATTTTAATAGCCAGGGTGGTGTTAAATTTTAATTAGATTAACTATTGAAAACTAACGATTAAAAGTTTAATCATGACTAAAGATTGACGATTGAAAATTTATCGTCAATCTTTAGTCACGATTAAACTTTTAATTGTTAGTATTCAATAGTTAATCTAATTAAAATTTTGCACCACCCTGTTAATAGCCCTGTTGGCCGAAGTTAGAGAACCGATAAAATCTGTGTACAAAAATAGTATTTATTAATTTTAACAGCAGCACAACTTTTTGAAAATGCAATTTTTCAGACATACTTTTAAAACATAGAATACTTTTAAAATATAAATTAGTTACGAAAAAACTATTGAAAAAAACTTTGAAAGTTCCTTTAAAAACCTAAGAATTTCATTTTGAAAAAAAAAAAAAAAAATACAACATTACAATTGCGTTTTTGGCGGCGCGCAGTTGACTTTATTCGTTAGTTTATATTTTTGGGAACCCTGATCGATTTTTATGCTTGTCTGCTGTGTGTGATTAGTAGTTTGGATTTGTAGTACCCTATTTGGCGACTTGCTTTTGGCGTGAAATTAACAATTAAAAATATATTACTTTAAAATTAAATGCATACGAAAAAAAAAGAAAAAAACTGTAGGGCTATAAAATGTACCTTGTCTCAATGATTGGTGCGAGCTTCACTAAAAGTGGTTCGCTTGTGAGTTTTGGTCGAGAAGTGGGGAGGGTGTTTTTGATATAAGAGGTTTCGTCCGGGGCCAGTCACTTGTTTGTGGCTCGCAGTTAGTAGTTTACGTATCAGCAGGGATACAAGATGTACAACAATTTACGAATTACAAAAGCAATGTAGTTAATGATGCACCAAAATGTGGCAACTGGCTGATAATCTGCAACAACGAAACATTTTAAACACTGAAAAGTACAAAATAAAAATAACGTGTTGTAATTTAAGCAATTCTTCTATCATTTAATAGTAGTTTAATATTAACTAAAGTATGATTATACGTTGGGAAAAAATTATAAATCCTGAGTTCATAGTTTAAATAATGTTTTTTTCCCCCCTTTCCGTTGCTATAGCTTGAAAAGAAACACAGCAAAGATTATATATATTTTAAATAAATTCACAAGTTCACGCTTTCTATCAAACGTAAATCAAAGCGGCGAGTTTTCAGTAATAGTGAGCCTATTGTACCAGAAATTTTTGAATTGTATTCATGAAATTAGGTGTAGTTTTTAAGATAAACGTTGAATGCTCATGAAAGAGCGTTAAAATGAAAAATATAATTGTAAATGACGCTCAATATTATACTTTTAGGTAGCTTCCAATACAAAAAAGTAAAAAGCGACCTATTGCAGCTGTCCGCAATTCCAGAAAAGTTTGGTATATTTTAACCAATCATGACTTCGTTGTCCCAAAACATCCCCCGTTTAAATGTTGATTTATATATATATTTGGTAGGCTGGATTGTTCGGTTTAACGTGTCAGAAATTTACATGAATCTGCGGTATTATATAAATTGTTTGTATAAATTGCGGTATACATAAATTTTTGTTTCAAGTAACTTAATATCTCGGCTAATTACCGACAGTTGTTCTCGAAAATCATTATGAAATACTCCTGGATGATTCTACGTCGATATATACCTCGAGCGCCGGTCAATTCCCTTGCTGACCGCCCGAAAAGTAAAGTTTGTGTGTAACAGAAAAATGCGTTTTTCTCAAAAAGTATTTTACCTAGGAAAATCGTTAGTTTTCCTGCAAGGTTTCAATAAACTCCTACTATTCCTAATTTTTTCATAATTTTAGT
This sequence comes from Maratus michaelseni, assembly GCA_963931845.1. NCBI lineage: Eukaryota > Metazoa > Arthropoda > Arachnida > Araneae > Salticidae > Maratus > Maratus michaelseni. The sequence continues at coordinate 405,390,460 of OZ007590.1, read as the reverse complement.
TTCAGTAGATTAGGAGATGGAGAGGGGGGGGGACATAGTTTTGCACTGCACTTTCGACGATATCTCTGAAAAAACTACCTAAAATTGAAACAAACATATTTTTGAGTTTTATGTTACAAGATATTTCAAACGATACCCCACACGATATACAGAAAGAAAACTTTTTTTTTAAAGTAAATTAATTTGACCCTTAAATTTTTCCTAAACATATTTGTGAATGGCTAATAATCTGAATATATGTGGGTAAAAAGGCTTTAGAACTTCCCAAGTTTTTTAATTTTAATATTTGTACGACAGTATTGCTGAGAAATATAAGGTTTTCTACATTAATTTTAATATGTTTTAAATTATTTGTTTTTTCCACTACGTTTACATCACTCTAAAAATGAAATAAAGTGTATTAAACACGGTTAAAAGTTTCACCTTTGCCACCCCATGATTGTCATAAAATTATACGTCCTGATCTAGGGTTCTGCATCGATTGTCAATGAAGTATCGTTAGGGGTAACCGTATTTTTGTAAAATTCTTTACGTCTCTGACCGGCAAGGAAAAGTTAAGTAATGAAGTTTTTGTTGTACCTTTAACGGATGCATTATATCGTTTACGTAGGTTTTTAGCGGTTCCGTACTTAAAGTAAAAACGGAACCATTATAAGATCATTATTATGTCTGTCCGTCTGTCTGTCAGTCTTTTTTGTCGTAAACTATGGAACATGGAAAGCTCAAACTTGGGAAAGTTATAAAGCCATTGTACCCACATATTTTCAGATTATTAGAATTACTGTAGAAAACCTTATATTTCAGTAATACTGTCGTACAAATATTAAAATTAAAAAACTTCGGAAAGCTCTAAAGCCTTTTTACCCACATATACTCAAATTATTAGACATTCACAAATGTATTTAGGAAAAATTTAAGGGGCTAATTAATTTACTTGAAAAAAAAAATTTCTTTTTGTATATCGTGTGGGATATTGTTTGAAACATCTCGTAATATAGAACTCAAAAATAGATTAGTTTAAATTTTAAGTATTATATTTTCAGAGATATCGTCGAAAAATAACTGCAAAAATATGTCTCCTTCCTCTATCTCCGAATCTACTGAAACTATAGTTATGAAAAAATTAGGAATAGTAGGAGTTTATTTAAACCTTGCAGGAAAACTAGAGTGATTTTCCTAAGAAACATAGTTTTTGAGAAAACGCATTTTTCCATTAGACACAAACTTTACTTTTCGGGCGGTCAGTAGAGGAGTTGACCGGTGCTTGAGGTGTATCTATAGATGAGGTATCACCCAAGGATATTTGATGAGGATGTTTGAGAACAATTGTCGGTAATTAACCGAGATATTAAGTTACTTGAAAAAAAAATACAGCTTTCTTTTTATGTATCGTGCGAGGATCTCGTAATATCGAACTAAAAAAATATTTTTTTTTAAGTTTTAGGTATACTTAGTACTTAGAACGTACACTGGAAAAATCCCCCCCCCCTCCTATTTAAAAAAAAATTATGAAAAAATTAGGGATAGTAGGACTTTACATTAATATATAGTAATTAATGCATGTAATGTAATGTACAGAACCCTTTGAGCGCCACCAGTGGCTGAGAGGTTCTGCTCTCGAAGCTGGTAGACGGGAGGTGCTGGGTTCGATCCCAATCTCGCCCGTCGGCCTAATCGTTCGGAGTTTTCGTGGTTTTCTTCGAGCCGTGGATTTATCCATGCGTAAATACGGGTTAGAAAGACCCTTAGAAAGACCCCAACGAAGGGCACTCCCCCCGGGCCTACATCCCAAGTGTAGATAATTGGCCGTCAATAATCAACCCAACCCAACCCTTTGAGCGCGAATTACACTCGTACTTCACCGATTTATTTTTTTTTATGAATAAGAGTACGTTTTTAAAAATGACTTTATCCCTCTTTAGAGAATGCACTTAGATATTTTCTTTGTATAAAGGTATTTTGGATACTTGACAAATAATTCCTAATCTTACTACTGTTGCTTTTTTTTTTTAGAACAGCGAGGTACTAAATTCTCTTGTGTAAGAATTTGATTTTGAAATTATGCATGGATCTCGCATGGATTCCATAATCTCGTCGTTCTAAAAGATAATTTAAAAAGTGGTAACGCTAAAACTGCTTTAAAAATTCGATCGGGTTGAAAAATAATTTATCGTGAAAAAACGTGCAGGGTAGACACTAATTAGACAATTTCGTAACTGAATAACATGCGAAATATTAACTGAAATGTACCAGTGGAAATGCAAATTAGTTGTATTTAAGTTAAGTTTTCGACCCATTCTTCGGCAGTCGCATACCTTAATTCCTTATTGTAATCTAAATATTTTTTTAATTCAGATTGCTCATGTGTTTTGTGTAAATAATAATTGTACATAAAATACTAATATGAAACTCAAAAAAGCTCACCTTTTACTTAAAAATTGTCAGCGGAATATAGTAGATTTTAGTCAAACGAAAGTTAATCCAACATCAAACTACTATACATCCATTATCAGAGAATCCATGGATATTTTATATAAAGAAAATCAAGTGTCATACAATATACCCAATATATGGTTTAATATCGTTTATATGTGAAAATAAATGTGCAATCCCCCCCCCCTTTTCCTTTGTATTTTTCGCATACGTTTTCAAACTGTTTAACGTTTAATTCCAGGTGTTCTTAGAAATCAACTCAAACGGCACCCAGGAAATAATACACTTTCCCACTTAGAGGCGAAACGAATGAGGTTTCTAATTTCGGATATGCAAGACGTTAGTAGAAATAATTTTTTGCTCCCTGAAGATGGTTACGGTGCCAACCGAAAGTACTTGGAGGATTTTGACATTTTTCTATACATAAATGTCGCCTTTTAAGTAAAAATTGAGCTCTTTTGTGTTTCATATTAGTATTTTATGAATAATACAAGGTGAATACTTACATTTCGCCCGATTATTTTAATTTAAATTTTAGTTTTAATGATTGTACTTTAGTTAGAAGCTTACCTTATCAGCAATCTCTCTCTTATATTTTCAGTTAGCGATAAAGATGCAAGAACAAACTTTCAGCGCTCTACTGTGAAATGAACGTGTTCTAAAGGTGGTCATTGCGTAAGGTTTTATTTTGTGAAGGGATTTACATATATATAGCAGATAAGTTTTTTTTCTTATTTTCTTTAAATAGTTGTAATTATTTATAGGTATATACGCGGGTTGTAAATTAAATAGTAGCAACTTAACCTTGAAACTCGCTGAAGGGCGGGCATGCGCAAATAGGATATGAGAGCGGTGAGGTGGCGCTGTTGTCGATGTGTAGAGTGCAAAAAACAGCCGATCTGCTTAGAAGGGTAGTTGTTGTGTGGCGTTAAGGCTCTGGATCAGTAACATTTGAAATTTCCCCTGCCATGTTAAACCAATGGTCGTGGATTCCATTCGTATTTGTTGAAAATCTCATTAGGAAATTAATATTTTTGACTTATTTTTTTAGTATCCTCTTCTTAAAGGATGTCTCTTATTTTCTGTGTGTACAAAATATTTCTAAATTATATATATATATTTTTTAATTTAGTGCAAAAGTCTTAAGAAGTCAGCGAGATGTGAATAACACTAAATAACTCCAAAACTATTTGGAGTTTTAAAAACTGGAAAACACTGAAATAAAGTGCATGGTCTCATCTATTCATAAAAATTTAAAAAAATCGTTTAAGTTTATTTAAACTCTAGATAATCGACAAATAAGCTGGAAATTGTTGAAAATTTCATCCCCCCACTAAGCAATAAATCAAGGCAGGAGGAGGACCACAGTTGACCTTTGACATCACACAGGTCGGGAGAAGGGTGAGATATTGGAAACGCATGGGGATTCTTTCAGTATGCTTGTAATTGTTAATACAGAACAGAGTCTGATATAGTGAAGATCAAATTATTTTTACAAACTAAGAGAAAAAAAAAAAAAATATATATATATATATATGTGTGTGTGTGTGTGTGTATACAAGTATGATTATATATATATATATTTTTTTTTTCTTTTTTCGCGAGGGCTTTATTTAAAACTGATTCATATATAAGTTTAATCTTTATTGTATAAGATTCCCTTCTTTATTAAAAAGTATAAAAAATCTCAACTGAAAACTTTAAAAATCGGCAACATTTTAATTGACGTAATAAATTAAATATCTTTTTAAAATAAAGATAAAAAATAAAGAGAAGGTATCTTGCATAGTAAAAAGTATGTTTGAATAAAGGGTTAATCAGATTATAAATTATTTATAATGTATATACTCTTGTATAAGTCGAAGAATTTTAGACAAAATTTGGGAGCTGAAAATGGGGGTCGACTTATACACGAGTAAGAAAAAAAAAAAAAAATAGCGGAGTGAAATACCGGAGTCATACTTTTTTTTTTTACAGATAATTGGTGAATGTGCAAGTCTTTTAATTAATCACATATGGGTCTAGATTGGAGAGACAGATAAAAGCGGACAATGGTGATTGATAAAAAAAAAAAATCTCAACAATAATGTCTCTGTAATTGTTCTGCACTCATTTTCTCTTGGGATAGAATTCTCTTTAATACAGGGGCATCCCTTTCAACATTTTAATCCCCTTTTTAAAAAGAGTTCAGCTTGAGATTGCTTCTAGATTTCTCTCCTAAGAGTACTACAATACAAAGAAGTACTATATTATAGCAGTTTAAGATTTTTAAATGTGTGATAGAACTTACTTAATCAGTCACGAAATAAGGCGTCAATACTGTCATGACCGTGATGAATGCAGTCTTGAGAACCGAAAAATCTTCAGTTAAATGGAAATGAATGGCAACCCGATTACAGAAGATCACCACTGGTCATTCAATCTTATGTAATCGGGTGATACTTTTAAAACAAAGCAAATTAGTACGTATTTAGAATTTTACAATTATTACAATTCATTTGATTATAAGCAACAAATGTTAAACAATTTGAAAGAAGGATATGCGAATATTTGAAATACATATTATTATATATGTACCAACATGTATCAAAGTTGTCCAAAGAGCTTGAGCATCAATGGAAACAAAATTCCAAGTTATGTACAAAAAGTGCAAAAAATTTAAATCTGACCGCAATCCTCTTTGAGCGCTAGAAGACAAATTCAGTCCAAAATATGCAAAATGCTCCATAATATCAATAAAAATATTAAATCTAATATTGCAAGATGGTAGAATTGGAAACGATCATAAGATTGATTTAATGGATTTTGAGAAAAAAAATGTCTTTTAAACGATATTTAATCTGTTATGTCAATAAATGTATTGCAGTTTTCAGTTTCTAATCACCTTTGTAATTTTTCATAAAAACAGAAACTGATATAGTGAAGATTAAATCATTTTGATCAACTGACAAAATATCTAATACCTTTTTTTTCTAATTTTGAAGGTTTCATTTAAAACTGATTCATAAATTGGTTTAATATTTACTGTACAGGGTTCACTTCTTTATTAAAAAGTACAAAAAATATCAACAACTAAAAACTTTAAAGATTGGTGCCATTTTTATTGACGTTTAAATTAAATATCGTTTAAAATAAATATAAAAAATACAGAAGCATAGTAAAAATATGTTTTGAATAAAGAGGTTATCAGGTTATAAATTATTTATAATATGTTTTTAATTATAAATATTTTACAATAATTTAATACAATTTATTATATTTATATGTTACTGTAGCTATATGTTATATTCTAACTTATACTTTCATAATTATGACATGACTATTGTTATTCTTTGCCCCATCGATGTAAAAATCTATGTTATGCTTATAGTATATTCAGTGACAATTTTCTTGGTATTACAGTCGCTTGATGCTGCAGTATAAATTTGAAATAGTGTATTTAGTTATACGGAAATAAAACATATTTTAGGCTTTATACATACCGTATATACTCATGTATAATTCGAAGAATTTTAGACAAAATTTGGGAGTTGAAAAGGGGGGGTCGACTTATATACGAGTTAGTAAAAAAAAAAAAAAAAAAAGTCACACTCTGGAAGAAGTGTGAAATATTAGGTTAGAGAGAAAGCAAAAAGCGGACAATGGTCATTTCCCTGTGATTGATAAAAAAAACTCAACAATTGTTTACACCCATTTTCTCTTGGGATAGAATTCCCTTCAATACAGGGGCATTCCTTTCAGCATTTTAACCCCCTTTTTAAAGAGAGTTCAACTTGAAAATGCTTCTAGATTTCTCTCCTAAAAGTCCTACAATACAAAGATGTATATTTTAGCAGTTCTAAGAAGTTGTTTACCTTTGTAAATAAGGCTTGAATTCTTGAATAGATTTTTCAAAGAATTTTTTTCGTTTTAAGCATCATTAAATTGATGTGAATAGAATTCAAAATAGTTTAAGCTTCTTCAGTTTTAAAACATTGAATTAAAAAAAAAAATCTGATTAGAAACGTAAAAAATGTTTACTAATTTAATGAAAATTTATTAATATTTTTTTTTTATCCTCGATTACAAATCATTTTTCAGCATACTACCAAATATGTAGTTCGACTTATACACCAAAATTATTTTTTTTTATCAAAATTTTGTGTAAGAATTGGGGGGTCGACTTATACACGAGTCGACCTATACAGGAGTATGTACGGTAAATCATTCCTGTGTAATTTTTTCGTCTTACATATTTTTTGTATTTACATATTTTATATTTATGATAATAAAAGAAATACATAATCAAATAAAAGATTTATTGGAAATTTGGAAAAGATTTATTGGAAATTGTTTTATAAAACAATTATAACAAAACAACAAAGTTCTAAATGACCAACAGTGGAATTGGTTTTGGGATAAGCATTTTATGCGTTGAACCGGTAAATCTATCCCCTACGAGATGGGAATGACGCTGACCACAAGCTATTTACATGGATTTCCTTCCTGGATTCTAGAACCCCTGTTTCTACCCCTTACTGCGTTGACAGCCGAAGAAAGAGATGGGCGTGTTTAGAAAGGGGGAATGAAAAAGCTGGTTGAGGACAGAAATCCCAAAGAAAAATTTTCTGATGCAGAGCCTTAAAGTGAGGAGATTCGTTTCCATCGCCCTAAAGCATGTTTTCAAAAGATGATCAGTGGTCGTGGCGTAAAATCGAGGTTGCCCGTGGCAAAAATGCAACGGAATGCTATCGAGGATTAGTGGAAGCCTGTGGCACAAATGCTTTACCGTATAGGACAGTAGCACGATGGGTTCAAGCATTTCGTTCGGGTTGGAATGAGACTGGCGGATCTGTGCTCCACGCAGTAGGGCGCTCGGTCACTCACATCAACAATCAATACCTTGCCACTGGTCTACAACGGCTTCCCGACATTTGGCAAAAGGTTATAAGCTTTGCTACGGATTACATAGAAGGAATGTAATGCAATTGTAAGTTAATTAAAAATTGTTTTATACCTATTTTGCCATTACTTAATTTACAGCCCTCGTAAATATGGCATGCTTTAGTTTGACTTATGTCAGTCTCAAATTAAACAGTGGTTGGAGTTTTAATTTCAGTCTGTGGAAATTTGTTAATGATCAGGTTTACAGCCCACCGCTTCCTATATTTATTCCTGAATTGAAATAAACGAATCGAAACTGCACTTGGTTTAATCAACGCAAAGATGCTCACAAATATATAGCAAAAACGTATTTACTGTTCAGAGATTTTAGTGAGATTTTCAGAAGGATAGCAAAGAAATAAGTAAACTTGTGAAAAAAGTAAACTTTGTTTTCGCTATCTTACAATAATGTGTATTCTTATACTGGAATGTATAACTGTACGCAAAACAAACCAGTCTTTTTGCCCTGCTTATTTATGTCCGACCTGTATACAGGTATATCCACTTTCCCTTAGCGCGATTTTCAGTTAGTTCCGTAAAACATTTTTAGACGCTCACTCGTCTTACGTGGGGGAGGGGGGGGGGATTTTGATTATTGTACAAAGCACGGAATGGGCCTAATCAAATTTTCGCCAGGGGAACGGCGCTGAATCATCATGAATATAAAACAAAAATCCGACAAGAAATGGGACCCATGGCACGACAATCTGATAAAGATCTGTGTTAGCAGAATTAAACTAACCCTTAACTGCTGTTAACGGTTTTACGGTTCGCAGTTTAACTTGTAAGTTTCTGTTTAACAATAGATACTAATGAAAATTTTGTTTCTTTCTGCACTCCAGTAGTATCACTAGAGACTTCTGAATAGGTGACTTTTCATTATAATAGTCTTGTACATAAAGTTTAGTAACACATGAGTTAATCGGGAATTTTATCCATCTTTCGATCAAGCAGTCCCATATCTATAAGACAATTTTTGTCACAGTAGTTAAGGGTTAAAATCGACTTTTTAATGTTTCTTCGTGTCTTATTAAACTAGTTCACACGTTATGTAAATTCATAGGTAAATTTTATGTAAAATGTTTCAAATCAAGCTCTGTATAATGTAATTTTTAAAAACACTGTAAAAACAATATCGCAGTACATTATCATATAAATTACTTCTGTTGTCAAACAACCCTTTTTCTTAGCAAATAAAAAGCGCAGAACGATAAATGTGATACAATATGAAAGGATTTTGAATAGGCTTCTGACATAGTACAGTCACATTTTGTTAAAACATGTATTTTGATTAAAACTGCAGTTAATAATTAAATCAGCATTGTTTTCATAAGTGAAATGAGAGGTTTTTCTCAAACAGTGTTGCGACAAAAATAAAATACCGCATCAATGATTTTAACAAGAACGAAAAATCATGCGTCAAGCATAGATTATGTAACACTTTCCAACGCTTCCAAAATAATTTTACAAATCATTACCGTTTAATAAGTTGAATGATAACATCTAAGTAAACAATTTGGGAAACGCATAGCACATTTAAAAACGTAACTTCAGGAATTTCCAACATATACAATATTCGGTATCCGAATACTTTTATTCAGCCCTGTATAGGATCTATAGATTTGTATATAGACTACATAAGATGATAAATTTTAGCTTAGCTAGGAAACGCGTAGCACAGTTTGAAATTCTCCTTCTGGAGTGACATTCAATAAACGGAAATGTGTTCGAAAACTTTTGTGCTGCCCTGTATATGAAATACAGAATTTATACACTCCCAGTAATAGACAAAAAGTGAGTTAAATTTAAAATCGCGTTCAGCACCTTAAAACGCACTTCCAGGAATTATTGTTAACATACGGTAGAGAAATCTTTTGTGTGTCCCTGTAAATGAACGATAACTGCTATACACACAATATTCTGTAGTAAGCCTCTTGTAATGCACCTTAGTGATATATATAAATTTCAATTCGTTTAAAATAGTGAAACATTATTTAATTAAACCGCAAACTATTTTTCTCCATAGACGTAATGTAACGGAATTCATTTGACTGTCCCTGTAAATTAACAATAAGTGCTATTCACACCCTATTCCATATTAAGCTTCTTGTAATGCACCTTAGTGATATATATCAATTACAATGTATTTGAAATTGTGTAACATCATTAAAATAAACCGCAAATGATTTTTCCCCATAGACCGTAATGTAACGGAATTCTTTTGAGTGTCCCTGTAAAAAAAAACTAAGTGCTACACACTTCAGTTGAGATAGGGAACATGCTATAGATAACATATAAAAATTGAAGAGCAATCGGTTCATATTTACGGGAGTTAGCAGACGGCCATACGGTAGACAAACCGAAGTCATAAACACTTTTCAACTAGGTTAGAAAGTGCTAAAAAATGTTCAGTAAGATAATGTGGGACATAGTTTCTGCACGGGATTATATTATATTTATAATTAAAAATCAAATTTAATTTAAAATGCTCAATTTATTTTCCTGTCTCATGTTTTTTTTCTCTGACAGAGATGTCACACTCTAATCTCTAATGCAATTAAAATAAGATTTTTTTTTTTTTCCCGTTTGCAATCTTCCGCAGTTTTTAATGTAACTTGGTTGACTAATGTTGTTTGCAGATATTTTTAGTTCTTATTTTTTTTAGAAGATTAAACCTGCATCTAAAAAATATTAGGTATTAGGTGATCCGCCCGACGTTGCCCGAGCTCTGTAATAAACTTAAATCTCTTAAAAAATGAAACTCTGGCCAGGGTCTACCATGGCTTCGGCACCGTATACCGGCCATGCTCGTACGCTCTGGAAAATATTTTAATCTCCCATACCACCGCCAGGTCAGCATTCTGTTCTAAACATACCTCTTTCCAAACGAACTTCTGAGACAGGTCCCCGCTGCCTATGTTACTGTATAGTAGGCGTGCTACAAAATTGAGCTGGTTTTGAAAAGATGGGAACATTGTTAGCCCAGTTATTGAAATAAGGCACGGTTGGAGAAAATAACTTTGAGTGAGGTGCCTGGGGGAAGGGGATGTTCAAGTGAAATTCAGAAAATGACTAATTAGGAGGCCCACTATGCACTATTGACTAATAAGTTAAATATAATGTTTGGAATCACTTGTGTTGAAATCGGGAAGATAGTTGCTGATATATGGAAAAGGGGCATAGTTCGAGGAAAACCTTGAAGGAAAAGACGAGGGGGTGAGGGGTTGTTCAAATGCCCTTCAGCAAATGACTAATTAGTAAGACTACTATGAATCTTTCAAAATTTGTTAATTTGCTTAAGCTAAGAACTTAATTACAAATTTGGCTTAAACTATTATTCGGAAATAGTGGTAACCGCTACTCATAAATTGTTTCATGTTATAAAGAGTCACTATTGAGTTAATTATAATGTTAGGAATCTCTTGCGTTGAAATCGGAAAGATAGTTGCTGAGATATGGAAACGGAGCATAGTTAGAGAAAAAACCTTGAAGGAAGGGCCGGGGGGGGGGGGGGAGGTTGTTCAAGTGCCCTTCAGCAAATGACTAATTAGGAGGACCACTATGCATCTTTAAAAAATGATTCATTTGGTTAAGCTAGTAACTTAATTTGAAATTTGGCCTAGACTATTAGTCGGAAATTCTGGTAACTGCTTTTTAGAAATACACCTTGAAGCAATGAATGCTGATTTTTACGATATTTTAGTAAAAATGGAACTGATTTGGAGAAGTTCGGAACACTATTAGCTGAAATTTAAAATAATTGCTGTTTTATATAGAGAATACCGCTAAATGTTACGGGTGCAGCTAAAAATGTTAAAATTGTTAAATGTAATGAGAACCTTGTCCCTCTCCATTCCCGCAAAGATAAAAAATATTCTGTTAAATAAAGTTTTCTGTATTAATAATCTATATAATATATGTCATGTAAAAAAAAAAAAAAAAAAAAAAAAAAAAAAACTTATAAACCCGGCTAATTGTCATGAAGAAAAACGTGCTTGGAAAATATTTCAAACAGGGGGACACCTGTGTAATTTGTCATGTGCAGGTGGCGCGACAATAGCATGGCTATACGCTGATAACTTCAATCCATTTTGACACTATTTAGTTAGAAATCCTTATCTATGCATCGCTACTCTGGTTTATTTAATTACTTCTGTGAATAATCGATGCAACCAACCAACCCAAGAGAAAAAAGCGTATTTTTGATGAGATTTCTTTGTGGATATTAATTAATATTTCAATAAATAATTGAAATATTAAAATTATGAGGTTCAGGTGCATCAGGAGAGGGTTTGGACTACCTAAGTCTAAATTTTCAGGCTTCTAGGTGGGCTAGATTTTCCTAGCCATCGCCAACAGACACACACACACAGAGCGAAACGTTATTTTATTAGTATAGACTGCTAAAAAATATCAGACTGCAGTACAAAAACTTCGTACGGGTACCCTGGTTTTGTTTATGTACAAGTATATTGGATTTTTAGGAAAGTTTGATGTGCGATCTATTTATTTTTGCCCATTGAATGTATGGCGTTGATTAGTGCGATGACATCGAGGGATTGATTAACCGCAATGATCGATCAGAACATATATTATAATGAAGGACTGCGATGCGAGGAAATTTAAAACGAGGATCCTTAAATTTTCTTAAAATTAACTGGAAATCAAACTCTGAAACTTCAGCCAGGCCGGGAATTTAAACTATCATTCTGGTAAATTAGCGGAATTAGAACTGATATTATTGTGTGCGGAGTAGATTTTTACTAAAGAAAAAACAATTGTATACACTTAAAACATGAGTCGTAGAAAGATATTTGAACGAAAGTCACTCAAGCAAAAAACTTAACAAAAAATTGAGAAACAATTTCTTTGAAGTAAACAAAAATATCGCGCCTTAACATATTTATAGTAAAATCATTAAAATTACAGACATTATATTACAATTACATAAAACATTAAAAACATATTAAAATTGGACGTTTCGGATGTACATGAAAATCCCTCATCAACAAACACTTTTCCTAACGTAAGTCACAGAACTGTGACTTAAGTTAAGAAAAATGTTTGTTGATAAGGGATTTTCATGTACACCCGAAACGTCCAATTTTAATGTTTTTAATGTTTTATGTAATTGTAATGTAATGTCTAATTTTACTGATTTTAATATAAGCAATTCCTTTACTTCTAATTTAAGCAAACATATGAAACACATCATAAACTGTGAAACTTTTTACATCCCAGTACCAAGAAATAAGGTAAATTGATATTATTTATGAATTTTTCATGATGAAATATAAATTATGACCTTATTTTCGATACGCTTGTTTCTATTTAAATATTTTTGGGAAAAGGAACAAAGAGAGAAGTTGGATCGATTGAACTGTTTTTCTTGTTAAAATTTCTATACTTCTAATAGTTTTATTAAAATTCACTGAGCAGATAGACCTATCATTCGACCAGCATTGTAGTTACTTTCAACGATATCTTTAAAGAAACTTTTGTAGTAGGGGAGAAGAGGGATGAATGGGACAAGGGATGGATGGGACGTTCTCAATATTTCAGACAATAAACTTTATTTTTTTTAGTTGCTTCCTATCCTCATAGATTTCACTACCATAGTGTGCTTCAGAAGCAAGAGCACATAGCTGTTTTTAGTTTTCTTCAAATTTGCATTTCCTGAAAACTCTGCTTAAAGTATTTTTTTTTTTTTTTACATTTGAAGTTACTTAAATATTTTATGCAATATAAGCAATTAAGATATGTTGTAGTTTTTTATATCAAGGCTCAATATTGATAATTAAAATAAATGCATATTAACCATTGTGACAATTTTTGAGACAAAGTGGCTGATAATTGAATATATGCATCATGGGGATGATTGGGACATTTCAAATGGGATGAATGGAACTGTCTGATTCATTCCTAGAGGATGCTGAAAAATATATTTATTAACTAAATAATATTATATAGATTGATAAATTAATACTTTGTGGTAATTATTTTTTTAACATTTCATCCTCATTGTAGCCATCGTCTTCAGCCATTGAATGCTTCCGTTTATGGGCCTTTTAAGGCAAAGCTGAGATGAGTCCAAGATAATTGGCAAACAAATAATCCTGGAGATCATATTACAATTTATAATCTCTCAGCTTTTGCCAAGGTCGCATTTTTGTTCAGCTTTTAGTCCTTAACACTGAATACGGGGAAGTAAATGTTTGTGTCCCATTCATCCCTGCTGAGGGGATGATTGGGACATAGAAGAACCTTTTTTTAAATTTCATTTATATTTCTGTATAATAATAATCTTGAACAAATATTGTGCAAAAGATGTAGTCAAACACTTAATGTATGACATGTAATATATAATATTGTTAATAGCTTAACTAAAATATTTAAAATAAATATTTTTGGGAAAATGTCGCATACATCCCCCATCTCCCCTACTCCTAACAAAATATCTAGTGGTAGAGATCTGAAATGTGTTCTTTTAAATCTGTGTCTTCTTTTGACCCCTGTGCCCTCCACAAGAGAAGAACAAACATTTTCAATTGTTGCTAAGTGACTAAAATTTCATTACCATACTTTATTACTTTATTAAAACTTTTTTCATTTTTATTTCCCATTTTTTAGATTTTTTAATTACATGAATCTAATTCAATTGATTTCGAGGAAATAGTAAAAGGAAAAATTTTATATTGCTCAAAATAATGCACTTAATATTACGAGTATTTTGTGCCAAATAGATTTATAGTGCACTAGCAAGACCCGCTGCTTTGCTCGCGTAATTCTTGAAAAATTTCAAGTCGCCACTTGGAATACCATATTATTCGTTGACCTATTTTCATTAGAGGAAATTTTACTGCTACAGATAATTTAGAAATTACTAATTAAGCCACACTAATTAAACAAACCGGTTTTTATTACAATATTCAAAATATCTTCTCCATTTTTTCTAAATCTTGTAAGTTCAAAGAACTAACTAATCGTTCCATGTGCTTATACTCACTAAATTTATGAACATATTATTTTGTATTGCCTCATGTCATTAAAATTATTCACTCTGTGTCATTGATATAGTTTGTGTAATATATAAAGTTATTGCTTACAAAGTCTTCAATATTACTTTAAAAGTCATCAGTTTACGTGGTCTTCAGTTGTTTTCAACGATACTGCTAAAACATCAACTTTTAGAACACACTATGCTTTCGGAAGTGTCTTGTTTTACTAAAAGTATAATTTGATATGTTAAATATGTTGTTAAAATCATTTATAAATGAAATATATGCCAAAATATTTATTTCTCCTGCCTCACCACACTCAATCATACATATGATTAGCTTGATTTTAGCTATTGAAGACATTACAACAAAAGCAGTATTAGCGCAGATTTTTTGTTAGAGTAAAAAATAATCTTTACTCGACAATTATTTCTCTATGGGACAACCAAAGCTTTCTTGCCTCATAACTATGATAACGATCAATTTTTTTTCACTTAAACGGTTTAATAGTGTTTTATGAACAGTTGAAAATAAAGATATTGTGCGCTTGAGTAACTTTTGCATTTTTAAAAAATTCTGTTAATATTGGGAACGTTTAATTTGTAAACACCTATTTTGCTATCACATATACACAAAATTGATATACAGGGTGTTTCACAAAGGACTCGCTAAAAAGAGTTCAGAAGCATAGAAAGACTAGTCGTTGAAGATTTCGTCATTGAAATCTGGCCGCTATTAGCTTATAGTGAAAATATTTCCGAAAGTGGTGTATACCGTGGCGGAACGTATGTTTATTGTGTTGGAGTACCACCGATTAAATCAGTCCTACTGCCACAAGGAGAAGTTTTCAAACGCGATTTCAAGTCGCAAAAGGACCAAATGGTTAAAACAATTCGTGAGCTATTAAAAAAAATTCAACCGACATGCAACGTGGCCAACGCGAATTATTTTCACTATACGAAAATAGCAGTCAGATTTCAATGGCGAAAACTTCGACGGCTAATCTTTCTATGCTTCTGAACTCTCTTTAGAAGGATTCTTAACGCTCTCAGCGTCATCTATCGGTGCTATTTTAAACTAAATTTTGAAATTTACGTATAAGATTCTTACGATTTTTTTAATAATGTTTATCTATCACCGCTTCCGAGTTATTGATTTTTAAAGTTAGGGGTCCTTTGTGAAACACCCTGTAGATAGTGAATAGAATTGTACTGAAAGGATTATCTTCTTAAAATTAAGAGGTACTTTTAGGCTAGCCGGGTGCAAATCTCGCCAATAGCAGCTGCAATTTTTCGCGTGTGTAAATTAGAAATAATGCTTTGATGTTGAAATAAAATGTCTTGGTTTATGGAATATTTCTGATTATTTTTCTTTCTGTTTTGTATTTTAAATGAAATGAGTGAAAGGCATGTGTTTTAAATGTATGTGTTTTAAAGGAAAGCTACATATATTTCAAATGAAATGAGTGAGATATTTATATTTTAAATAAAATGAATGTAATACGAATGATGGCGATGGAAGCAATAGTCGTCAATTTATCCCCTGCGCCAGTTAACATAAAAGTACCCATTAATACATGCATGAAATGAAACAGTTCGTTTAATATTTTATGATTAACCAGTAGCGACCAGAAAACGAACACATCGAAACTTTTAATACATTAAAATCTTTTATATGCTCTTGAATTTTATTTGTATTTTATATGCTCCTTGTTTTGAATGCTCTTAAATTAATACTTAAAGGCCTGATCATTGAATAATGTCTGAAAAGAAATATAAAATCTATTTTTATCTATTTTTAGGAAAGTTAAACAAAAATTACATCACTTTTAAATTGTGCTACTTATACATGTAAATATTGCTTACATGTACTTTCTTTTTTTGCATTTTTGCTTAAAATCCTTAATACCCGGTAGGACATTTGTTCAAAATTTTAAAAATGTATTAAAACCTGCTAAATGCCCCTTGAAGCAATTGTAAACTATTAAAGGAGTCGGGCAATTCATTTGACAGATCTCTTTTTGTTCTACTTATAATTTTGAAAAATTAAAATATACATATATTTAAAATTTTTACAACAATGTGCTTTGATGATTTTGTGTGTAACAACTATTGTTAAACGAATAATTTAAAAACTAACAGAAATATCCAACATTGTTAAAAATGAAATTTTGTGAATATTTAATGCATATTTTATTGATTTTAAGTGTTTCTTATGAAGGTTATTTTAAAGTAAAAAAACAAAAAAACAAATATATATATTTGTTCTTTTACCAGTTTTTTATTACAATATTCAACATATCTTCTCCATTTTTTCTAAATCTTGTAAGTTCAAAGAACTAACTAATCGTTCCATGTGCTGTAATTTTGCTAAAAATGGCTCATGCAAAAAAATATGTAAAGCATGAAAATTGAAAAAAAGAAAAAAGAAAAAAAAAGAAAAAAAAAAATATATATAATAAAAGAGATAAAAAAAATAGAAAAAAAAAATAAGAGAAAAAAAAAATAAAAATAAAAATAAATGGAAAAAAAAGAAAATTATAAAAAATAAAAAGAGGAAAAAAGTAAAATAAAATAAAATAAAAATTAGACAAAAAAAAAATAAAAAGAGAAAGAAAGAAAAAAAAAAATAACGAAAAAAAAATTATTTTAATTTCATGCTCCAAATATTGCATGTAGCATATGTAAAGCACCAAAACTTGAATGATTTTCTGTCTGGCAATGTAAAAATGTTAAGTGTTGTTTCTTTGCTACACTGCTCAAAACAATTAAAGGATATTGCAGTTTTAGGTGGATTTTGTATCTGGGAAACTTTTTAGCTGATTGATACATGGTCGACAGACATAGTAGGTTAAATGAGAATAAATTACACATGTTTGGCAGAAAAAAATGCATTTTGATGCGCAATTGTGTACAAAAGGAAAAAAACACAATTTGTGCATATGAGAAAAAAAGAATAAGAAAAGGTGTTTTCTTCAAAGAAAATCATTTTCAGTAGGGGGTATGGTTTCCACGGGCGGCCAGCAACGTTGAACACCTTTGAGGCATGGACTCAATGAGGCTATTAATGACGAGTTGGGGGTATTCTGCCCCACTCTTCCAGAAGAGCTCTTTCCAGTTCTTGGAGAGTTTGTGGGGGTTGTTGGCGGCCAGAAACTCGTCTTCCTAGAGCGTCTCAAACGTGCTCGATTGGATTCATGTCTGGAGAACACGCTGGCCATTCCATTCGAACGATTCCTTCCTCGAAAAGGAAATCCTCCACCAGGTTTGCACGATGTGGCCTGAAGTTATCGTCCATTAAAATGAAGTTATCTCCGATTGCTGCAGCGTAAAGGACTACAATAGGTCCGAGGATCTCATCCCTATATCGGCGACCAGTCAGAGCTCCATCTCGAATGATGTAGAGGTCAGTGCGCCCGTCAATGGAGATGCCACCATACACCAACACTCCTCCACCGCCAAATCTGACACTTTCGTGCACGAACGCAGGATTATTCCTACTGCCATGGTCCCTCCAGATGAAAATGCACCTATTATCCGGATGCACAGAAAAACGGGACTCGTCAGAAAACAGAATATTGCTCCATTCATTTCTCCTCCAGTTGACATGCTCGGTTGCCCACTCCCTGCGGTCGCGACGATGCCTTGATGTTAATCTAACACATACCATCGATCGGCGAGCATACAGACCTACAGCATGGAGCTGGTTTCGGACAGTCTGAGTTGAAATCGTGGTGCCTGTAGCCGAGCAAAGGTGTTGTTGGAGAAGAGTAGCGTTCATGTTTCGGTGTCTCCGAGCTGTTAACGCTAAATACCGATCTTCATTGGGCGTTGTTGCCCGTCTACGACCTTGCCCTGGTCTTCGGCCTGCACATCCACTCTCCAAAAAACGGCTCCAGATCCTGGAAATGACACTTTATGACACTCCAATGGCTTGCGCTACTTCGGCTTGAGTTTGGCCCCCTTCTAACCTACCAACAATTCTCTAAGCTTCTGAATCTGTCAAATGACTTCGCTGAGACATCGTACTCATCGAAACAAAGCAATCACTGAATGCCGATCATCCTTGTCTTCATTCTCTTTTATCCAGTTGAAAGTCAAATTTCATTAGCTGCCGCTGAAGCGACGTTTTTGACGTCGAACTCAAAATTTGCATACTCCACAGTTTGAAAACCAGAAAAATTTGCATTTGTGATTCTCTTCTTCTATTTTCGGCAAAAAAAATTTCGTTTATATCTTTATTTTATATAAAACTTCAAATATCCTTTAATTGTTTTGAGCAGTGTATTATGCTCAATATATAAAGTATGCCTATGTGAATGTTTTCATTGAATTATGAAAGAAACATAAGACATGTATTGGATTTTTTTTAAAATTTTTACTTAGGTTCTTTATTATTGTATTTCTAATGAAGCGTATGTAAAAATAGCACAATTTAAAACATGTCTGATCATATGTAAGAGACTTAAGCGAATACAAATAAATAAATGTTAATTTTCTTCTAAATTTATCCTGTAAATATATCAGGCAGCTTAAGTTATGCGAAAATTGAAATATTTTTACTATTTTAATGCAATATCATATTATATTTTTTGTAGTTTCTCTATTTCATATAGGATATCTAAAGAAGGATGTTTTAAATGAATTATAAGAGGTTTAGAATATGCAAGGTATCAAAATAAACATAAATGATTTTTGTATTTTACGTGATTTATTTTTTGTTTAACTTCCCTAATAGATATAGCATATCTTTTCAGACATTATTCAATGTTCGGGTCTATAAGTAAACAATTTAAGAGCATTAAATAATGACACAGAACTAATATTCAAAAACGTTTTTTTTAAATTTTATTTTATTAAAATATTATTTAACTAAATTTTAATATCTGGGAGAGAGAAATATTTCTCATTCTAAAGATATTTACTTTCATTTCATTTTAAAGCCACAGAAACATACTAATCGTATGGACTCTTATACAGTACTTACTGGGAGCAAAAATCATTCGGTTAGGGTTCATTATTAAAGCGTATATATTTTCCCAAATGAATTTAAAATATTATTTTTAAAAAAATCGATAGTTGAAGTCATTCTGGGAAATTTTTTCCAAATTGTAAGAGGGTAAAATTTTCTTTATTCGGTGTAAGTATTGAATTTTTGTTTACACTCCGAATATTCTTCAAAATGGAATGAAAGCAGTTTCATTTTTAATCAGAAATCAAAATTTAACTTAATAGAAATGGTGTATTGAAGCTATTTTTTTTTTTTAACTTTGATATTTTTATTTGCGCCAATGATTTCTGAACAATGAATAATTAAATATTAACAGAACTTAAAAAGTTTTCCGTCATATTAGCTTAAATAATGCTTAACCGAATTTTTTAATAATATTTTTAACAATAAATTCTCCTGTATAAATTTTAGACATTATTCACAGCTCAGACCTTAAGTAATAATTTAAGAGCATTGAAATAACAAAAAAAAAAAAAAAAAAAAAAAAAAAAACTAATATTCAGAAACTTCTTTTTTTTTAAAATTTCATTAAAATTATTTATTTATCTTTTAAATATTTCTCATTCTAAAGATGTTTACTTTGATTTCCTTTTGAAGCCCCCGACGCATACTAATCGTATTTAATGCATGTCATTTTCCAACATGTCATCATATAAATCAATATAAATCTAATTATAAATATCCAATAAATATAAATAAATGAATTTGTCAAATAATTTTTTCAGTCTGTTATTGTCATAGATATTCAGATTTTATATTTAATGCATGTCATTTTCCATAAATAGCAGATTTAATATTTAATGCATGTAATTTTCCAATTTTACAAAATATGAATTACCTTTTGTAGTTGTTAAGTTATAAATGTTCTATTTGTGTTTTACATAATAAAAATATGTCGTAGAGAACAACGAAAAATCTATATTCAAATGAACCTGTCAAATAATATCTCCAGTCTGTTATTGTCATAAATAATTAGGGATATTTAATGCATGTCATTTTCCAACGATTTGTGACAGAAGTATAGATATGTGCATTTGAAACATATATATTTAAATGAACCTGTCAAATAATATCTCCAGTCTGTTATTGTCATAAATAATTAGGGATATTTAATGCATGTCATTTTCCAACGATTTGTGACAGAAGTATAGATATGTGTATTTGAAACATATATATTTAAATGAACCTGTCAAATAATATCTCCAGTCTGTTATTGTCATAAATAATTAGGGATATTTAATGCATGTCATTTTCCAACGATTTGTGACATATGTGTATTTGAAAATATATATTTAAAAATACTTGTTGTTATATTGTGATATTTTGAAATAAAAAAAAAGTTTTTAAATTTACATTTTGACTTAATGCTAAAATGTCCCGAGCAGCGCATGTAAAATTACTAAATTTTTAAGGATTATTTCATGCGTGTCTACGTATCTAAAATGTATGAAATATTACATGTGTGCAATATGCATTACATAACAAATATGTAAAGTTTTTATGTTTGATGCATGTAATTTTCCAATGATTCGTTACAGCAGTGTTTGAAATGTCTAAAAAATGCAAAATTTAAAAGAATGCATTTTTATTTTATTTTATTATGATTTTGAAATGAAAAAATAGTTATTAAACTTGCATTATAAATTTATGTTGATGCATCTCATGCATATGATATAATGTATGTAATATTATTTAATGTGTGTATTATATATTTTGCTATTTTTTTAAAGCCATCAAAATATTTCATAGAGTAGTTGCAAAATTAGTAAAATGAAAAACTTTTCAAAAATTTCTTGCATCTCTTATAGTAATATATAATTAGAGAATTTTTATAATTATTCTTAAAGGAAAAGTATGTTTAAAAATATTAAATTGAAAATAGTTTTTGATATGTTTGTGACAAAACTGTCTGATGCAGAATAATAATAATAATAATAATAATAAAAAAAAAAAAAAAAAAAAAAAAAAAAAAAAAAAAAAAACTGCTTTCAAATGCGAATGATTAAAATGTATTATTGTGAAACTGTAAAATAGTTCAAATGTATCATGATCTTACCTTGATAACCATATTTTTAATATTTGAATATTGAAAAAAAAATTTATTAAACAATGTCTTTAGGTATTTTATTCTGTTAAATATGCATTCTAATGATGTTAAGACATTGAACAGTGATTCATCAATCGTTTATATTGACTTTTATGCAAATATTATAAACGGTGTAAACTTAAAAAAAAATCTGATTGTAGTTTGATAGAACTACTCTGTAACTGGTGAATATCGTGTAAAAATTTTTTAAAATGCAATGCATCATATATATGATTTTTCATAGCTCACAGTGATGCAAATATGTTTTTTTATGTATATTAAAAATTTCGATGTATTGTTTATTTTTAGAATGGCACAATGATGCTACTAGATTGTCATTAAAATTAAACGAACTGTTTCATTTCCTACATGCATTAATGGGTACATTTATGTTATCCGAGCGCAGGGGATAAATTGACAGCTATTGCTTCCATCGCCATCATTCGTATTACATTCATTTCATTTAAAATATAAATATCTCATTCATTTCATTTGAAATACGTAGCTTTCCTTTAACCCTTTAACGGGCGGTGGTCACAAAAGAGGACACCTAATTTTAATTCCAAAACTGACAAACGACAAGAAGAATATTTTTTTAAAAATTTCCTTTTGTTAAGTACCGGATAATAAGCAAGTTTTTATTTTCTAATGAATTCGTTTGTAATTTCTGGTGTCAGTCCATTATTTCATCATTTTACAAACAGATTTAGTCCGCGCCGGAAAGGGTTAAAACACATATTTAAAATACATGCCTTTCACACATTTCATTTAAAGTACAAAACAGAAAGAAAATAATACGAAATATACATTAAACCAAGACATTTTATTTCAACATCAAAGCATTATTTATAATTTACACACGCGAAAAATTATAGCTGCTATTGGCAAGATATGCGCCCGGCTAGCATAAAAGTACCTCTTAATGTTAAGAATACAATTATTTTAACATTAATCTATTCATTATCTATATCAATTTTGTGTATGTGTGAAAGAAAAATATGCGTTTATAAATTAAACCTTTCCAATATTAACAGAATTTTTCAAAAACGCGATTGTAACACAAGCGTCAATATCTTTATTCTCAACTATACTCAAAACACTATTAACCCTTCTTTGCATGAGTTTTTCTTTTACAATTGTGTTTTTTTTTATACATATATTAAATATTAGACACCAGAAATTTTAAGATAGATTTTTAACTTTGTTCAGCAACATAATTCACGGGAAATTTACTGGATTAATATTTCTATATAAATATAGTGGTGGCGAAGAAGTTGATTTATTTATTAAAAGTTAAATAAACAGTGATGGAAATTTACATCACTATGCAATTAAGGGTTAAACAGTTTGAATGGAACAAAAAATGGATCGCTATCATAGTTATGAGGCAAGAAAGCTTTGGTTGTCCCATAGAAAAATAATGGTTGAGTAGAGATTTTTTCTCCCTCTTTATCAAAAATTGTGGACTAGTGCTGCTTTTGTTGTAAAGTTTTCAATAATTAAAATCAAGGAATCATATGTGTGATTATTGAGTGTGATGAGGCAGAAGAAATACATATTTTGGCATATGATTATTAGCTCACAGGCTATCAAAGCCTGAGAGCTAATGTGCCCGCCCGTTCTGTATGTATGTACGTGTGTACGTATGTACGTAACGCGATAACTCTTGATAGAAATGTCCGATTTGTTTCAAATTTTGTTTATAGGTTCATTGTGATAAGGCGCTTCCCTGATTAGTTTTGGGATTTCATTGGTTAAGTATTAAGGGGGGAACGGGGGGCTAATTCCCCCTTAATTTAGATAAATTGGTTTTTCATGCAGAATTATCTGATTTGCTTCAAATTTTATATATAGGTTCATTGTGATAAGGCGCTTCCCTGGTTAGTTTTGGGGGTTCACTGGTTAAGTATAAAGACGGGAACAGGGGGGTTAATCCCCCCCTTAATTTATTGTTGATTTCTTTATTTTTCGAGGGACATATTTCAAATTCTTTGAAATAAGAGTATAATATACGATTAGTGTGAATAGCCTGTGAGCTCAGTGCCATCAGTTTAACTGGGCACTTTTCTTTTTATTTTTAAATGATTTTAACAGTATATTTTACATGTCTTTTTCAAGCAATTTTTAGAGTCCGAAAAAATATTTACTTGGGCTTTTAATTTTCAATTTTATGAAGCAATCTAATTGTTTTGGAAGAAAATGTCTGTTAAAACTAAACGATGTGTTTTCGTGAGTGCCAAAATGTGAATATATTTTATTATAGTAGAGTTTCGTTTAAGCAAAATCTAAGAGACCGCCAAAACCTATTCAATATGATGAAATGTAATGAATTTTATTTAATGTAGGGTAATCCGACTAGTGAGCGAAAGGGCCTCCAGTGAATGGACAATTAGTAAATATTTTAATAGAATAAGGTTTGAAAAACTCAACACTAGCTAACTATCATGCTGGGTTTAAAAAGCTTGTAATTCAGTAAAAACGTGTTTTAAGTAATTTTTTTTTTCAAATTGTAAAATAAATAACATAGTATAAAACTTAAGTATTTTTAACCCCTTGTCTGTGACACCCGAACTCGGTTCTGGCAACGCAAAAGTGCCAATTTTGGAATGCCTTACCTCAGTTCGGGCAAGAGAAAAATCAGTGTTTTAATTCCGTGAAGCACGAATTCATTTCGGGCTACGCAAGTGCGCCAATTTTGGAATGCCCGACCTGAGTTCGGGTAAGAGAAGAATTAGTGTTTTAATTTTGTGAAGCCAGAATTCAGCTCGTCCAATGTATAATATGTAATTTACCACTTTACCAATAGATGGCGATACTTTCCCGCAAAAAGTTTGGCAGTTTCACGCATTTTGTAATTTAGCAGTTCTTCCCAAATTTCATTCAAATCACATTATGTTTGACAGGCAGGTATATAAATTTTTCTCAAGTTAAGTTTCTTTGCATTGTTTTTAAAGAGAAAAAAAAAATTCCATTTTTGGTACATTTTTCTCAAATATATTCCACAGGCAAGGCGGGGTTAAATTTCTACCTGTTCATTCACTGGAAAATTTCGCCTTCATTTACTGGTAAAAACTGTTAATTTACTTGATTTTTGTGCAGCTTTTTATTTACACACCCTTAACATCCCAAACAAATGAAATATAAATTTCCTTTTATAATTTTATAATCATTTGCATTACCAACACATGTAATTGCACTGTCAGACATCAAAAGGTGCTGTTTACTAAAATATTATCAATCGTTTTTTTTTTTTTTTTTTTTTTTTTTTAAGGACATAAGTGTTCATTTACTGTTCGGACTACCCTATGCGATATTTTGTCAGGAAATGCTAAAATGTGCTTTATAATGGAAATTTTGCTTTTACCGGATTTCGTAAAAGAGGAAATACACTGCGTTTTTTTTTTTTTTTTTTTTTGAAATGGTAATGTTATGTTAGATTACTCATGCAAATAAGTCTTGTGCTACTGTGCTAAAAATGTAAAGTTAAATTTATTATTTAATTTTTTTTTTCTGTTTAGTGTGCTTAAAATTTCTCTTTAAGCACATCTAACATATTCAAATCGGAGGACTGAAAAATCCAATTGGATGATACGGTATCCCTCCTTCCCCCTCAATTTATCAATTAGCTTTCTGTATCGTCGGTATCTTTCTGAGTTTTAATGATATTTGACTGGTCTTTTCATATGAGTTACGCTATAGAATTGACTACCAAATCATGGAAAAAAAAATATATATTTCGCATAGTTCGCAGTTAAAAATTACTTTATAGAAATGCCCATATCTCATCCAATATTCCATATATTAAATTTTTTGTTTCAGTATACCGTTTCTACTGTTCTTGAAGTCAAACTTGTGCTTTACATCCTGGAAGTACAAGAACAATTTGTCAAGAATGCCAGTAGATATTAGACTAACCGTGTAAAAAGTGAAATCGTCTGGTCACTGCCACTTAAGAGGCAACTTCACCCAGACGAAAACACCCGCTCGCTAATGTTAATCCTATGGAGGAAAGTTTTGAAGATATCTTCTTCGCATTTCAATATTTTTAAATGCTTTTTTTTTAAATGAATAGCGGAGGTCAATCTCTATGCATGCTTCTTTCTACTTTTTCGATTTTGATTACTTTTTATTAAGATACTTTCACTTTCGAAACCGGTTTTGAAAGTGAAAGTATCCTCAATAAAAAAAACTGCAACAAAAATCGAAAAAGTAAAAAGGAGCATGCATAGAGATTGACCTCAGCTATACAATGCAAAAAAATCATTTAAAAATATAGAAATGCGAACGAGATATCTTCAAAAAATTCCTCCATAGGATTAACATTACCGAGCGGGTGTTTTCGTCTGAGTGAAGTAGCCCCTTAATGTTTGACCTGCAGTATACAATACTGATTGAAATGGACAATGAAGGGTCAAACTGCTTGGTGAATTTAAATAAATTTTTGGAAAATGTTGAAATTTTGACAAAATTTGATTTCAAAGCTTCTCTTTTTGTTTCTTTTTAAAAAAATATTTAAAAAAAATAACGTATCGAAGAAAAGTAAGATTAATAGAAAATGTCAAATTCCCTGTTTCTTGCTATTGGGATGTAAACAATTTCATTATTTATGATGCGTTTTATATGCTTGTTTAACTCAGAAGTAAAAAAAATATATATTTCTTAATGTTTTGTTTTAACAATAAGTACTCTAAGTTATTTGCTTTCGTTCAAATCTCTTTCCACGACGCTTGTTTTGAGTATGTACAATTTTTTCTTTAATAAACTATTAATATACTCTGCACACAATACTCATATTACAATTAGTGAATTATTTTGACTAGTATTAAATGTTGTAATTTTTGTTCCCTTAAGAAATTGGAATTCTACAAATAATAAATTTTTCGATGCTACAAAAAGAAAAAATATGATATATGGCGAAATCGGATCGGTAAATAGATATTTAATCACATATGCATTTGAAATGTTTCATTCGTCTCTTACTCCAAAATCGGCATTAGCTAACCACGGGCTTAAGTAAACTTGCAGATATGAAAGAACCCATATCGGATATCTACTCATAAATATTTTCTTAGGAGTACAGAAATTTCGTCCTGGGTATCTGGGAATCTAACTACAATGCTAATTTCATCAAAAGGAATAATGAGGAGTCTAAATGCTCATTGGAGTTTAATTAATATTTTAAACTACATTCAAACAAAATTCAATATTTTAATTTTTCAGAGTTTGTATGTCTTATTTAACCCTGCGTTAGTTACATGTGTTTATTTGTGATACACATCTAGGTGGTAAACGTCTATCCCATAAAACAGGCTGCCTTGTACCTAGTCGTTGCTAGGACCCTATTATCCAAAAGGCACATGCTTCCTCATTAAAATTTAAAAGAGCCCCCAAAACTGTGAAGAGGGACCTCTAATTCCTATTTTCATTTTTTTACATTGTATTTTTAATACTTTCGGAAAAGAGAGGTTACTTAATCCAAGAGTAAATCCACGCACTACTCCACGAAATTATTTAACAGGAAAATATGAATGACAAATAATATTAATTAATCCTATAGCATTCTGGTGTGCCTGTTAGAAGGCACCTGGAAAATTGAGCATACAGCTATATGTATTAAATATATCTGAAGTATGTACTGGGGACATAAAAAAGCTGTTTATTAAAATATATGTGACCTCGGCTAAACTACTGCCGGGAATTATATTAGTATCATTGGTGAGTTTCCATGAATGAAAAATTAAGAAAACATTTACCAAATGAAAGGGTCCCCAAAATGATAGCGTGCTTCCCCTAGATTAGAGGTTAATCGGGCCCTGGACGTTGCCGCAATTTTTACTTCTTTGGCACCAAATTCTATGAAAGTAACTAAAATTTCCCAATTAAAGTATCAATATTTCGTGTTGAATAACATTTAACTTTTTTTTCCTTAATTAAAAATTTAAGGAAATTCAAAGTATTAAAGCAGATGTTGAATCACTTCAAAACAAATACATTTAAGTTCTGAGAAAAGTTTTGTTACTGCTAAAAATTATTTCAAAGCGCTGATTTTTGGAAACCAAAATTGTTCTGTTAGAATTTGAATTGTAAAAATATCATTTTATAGAATGTCAAAAAATATTTTCCCACCAACAATGCAAAAGTTTCTGAGTACAAACGCGTATTGTGTACTGATCCGCACCCACTCGCCAGGAAAAAAGTACAAAAATAAGCCATCCGTCACACAAATGTGGAGAGAGATTGAAATTTTTGAAAGCTGCTGAGAGGAGAGAAAAAAAGAACTTTTTTTTTTTCAATCGCTTTGTGTTTATTGGATTAGTTTCCCAAGATTCCCGGCTGAAATGAGAACGAAACAAGTTTCCCATACTACCTCCAGGCTATTTCTAATTCCATGGTTTTGAACAAAGTAGATTCGGTCCTCTATCTTCCTCCTGCAGGTATCAATTTTTCACGTACGGCAGTTGCTCTCAAACCGGGCTAATGCAATCAAAACTTACAAGGGAAAAATTGCAGCTTGTATCGCAGAGAAAATCTCAAAGAAATTGCAATTAACCTAACTGTCAAATTTTACTAGACTTTTAGGGTAAATCTTTAAAATGTTGCGTAAACGTATTAAATAGATCAATTTGCTTGCCGTGCTAAGATTATTACAAAAATAAAAATCGCTCATGATGATGATTTTCGAAGTTTCGTATGCACTGTAAAAGCTACGTCGCTTTTCTTTTTCTTTTCTTTTTTTTTTCTTTATTAGAGAGGAAAATGTAGCCTGTTTATTTCACAAAGTGCCTCGGGCCATTTTGGCGTATTACTCTACTGTTGATTCTAAAGATGCGCTTCCACAATTATGAGTATCTGAAACTTTATGTGGTTACATTAAATATTTAAACATGTTTCTGCTAGATATAGATATATATACGTGTATGTGTATTTTCTACAACATTTTATAGTGCTCTCTGATATGACTTTTCTGTACTACACAAATTTCAATATTCCATGCCGTCGCTCGTATTTATGAATATAATTTTACTATTTTTAAGTAGTCTATTTACTGGAAATTTTTCCATAAACTAGACTCATCGGGGATATTTAGCCAAATTCAAGAAACAGTTTACCGTTAACTTAGAAAACAAAGTACTAATATTATATAAAAAAAAAAAAATATGCAATATTTTGAATTATTTCATAATTCCAGGATTTCATTCTTTCACTGTAAACTTTTATATTTTAAGGTTATTCTTTAAAATAATCTTTAAATTGTAAATTATACTTGCCTTTTATTCAAAGAAAAAAGTTACTTTCTTATCCGATTTAAAAATAAATATAAAAGTAAACTAGTTTTTATAAGCATACAATGTTCGTCTCTAAAATCAGGCCTAATGTTAGGTAGCTTTCAATACAAAAAAGTATATTGCAGCCGTTCGGAAGAAAACGATTCCGGAAAATTTCGATATTTTCACCGATCATGACCCCCAGACCCCAAAACCACCCTCCGTTCAAATGGTGATTTAGATATATAAATCAATTTAGATGAAACTAATTGTGTGTATTAAGCTCACCAATGCCTTGACCGAGTTCGTTGGCCAGCTTGTTCCGCCATCTTGTTTCAAGATGGCGGCCACTGAAAATTTTAAAACTAAAATAAATATACAAAAAAGTTAAAAATTCAAATTTATTTTTAATTAAGTGTTAGGCCTTGATATAAGGATTCTAGAGCATTTTTTGTTTTACCTCTATCTTAAAAAATGGCTGAGATAGAGCAGTTTGAAATTCTAGGGTGGCTGACATTTTGAAACAAGACAGTACAATACAAAAAAACAATGATTAATTTATTAGTTTTGGTGAACGCGATTTCTCGCAAATTTTCTTTCATTGTTGTAATCATTTCCCCAATCATACGCATAAAACTATATATTCATATCCGTTAGCGCCAAATTTCGGACATTTGGCGAAATATCGCCAAATTTGGCGACCAAAATAAGTTTTCATAAATGAAGCCAATTTGGCTATGACTCAATAATTTGACGAAGTTCTTATTCAAATTCAGTATTAACGAATCTTTTGTAAACGGTTTCTTTGCATTTTAGCTTGCTGTTTTCGAGTAACATTAGTTAAAATTTTAAAACGAAGATATTGGAAAGCTACCTTTTCCTCCCGGTACAGGCCGGAAGGACTTTTTTTACTGATCCTGTTCTTCCCTCACAATTTCCGTTACAATACATAAATTTGGTGTAGGCATCAAACTCGATTGTGAAAAATTCACTGCTTTTTTAAGACTGGTAGAAAGCGCAAGCAAGTAAATTATTAAAATTATGTAATTTTTTTCTCTTTTTTATAAAAAAAACATAGGGTAACAGGAAAGAAACATTATTTAAACTATCTTTTAAGGATTTCTAAATTGCATGCTCAACGTATAATTTTAAATCAACTATTATTAAATTATTAAATTATTAATTGATGAAAGTGTTTCTTTTAAATACTACGCTTCGTTACTTATTTATAATTTATTTTCTACTTTTTAACTCTTAAAATGTTTCATTGTGTTAGTTACACAACCATTTGGCCTATTTTGGCGAGCGTTTATGGGCGCATCATAAAATCCATTGTTGTTCCAACTCTTATACAACTGTGCGAATTACAGAGCCTATTTGGCGATTCATCATCTGTGGCGGGCTAACGGAGAAATGTCTTAAAATTAATTTAATTAAATTCTAAAACTATTAAAATGTTGCATTATCATCGGAAACACATCTGTGAACGTAACAATGTTCGAACTTTACATACAAAAACCAGGTTGAGTGAAATAAGAGTGTAATATAAAGATAAGTTGACAGGTACTATTTCACTATTAAAACTTCATTTATTTTTCCGTATTTACTAGAAAAATAATTTTCTTAAATCTAATTGCACTGCTGGCAATTAAAAAAAAATCAAACGCATGTTTTCTTTTTAAATATTAAAACATAGGCTACTTTTTAAAACTAATAATTTATTAGAAAAAATGAAAAGCACTAGAGAGTTGATCTTGTTGTAACACAATTTCTAAACATCTTCAAACATTCTTCCTTAGTATAATGTCATGTTAATTGTACGCAAAATAAGTATATTTGTTAGATTTATGTAAATAACATATTCGTTAGATTTATGTAAATAACATATTCGTTAGATTTATGTAAATGACATATTCGTTAAATTTCAGTAAATCTTAAATTTTGATATTTGGATTGTTGCTTTATATTTTTTTTAACGTAAAAGTAATTTTTTACCAAAATTAAAGTTCGAACTCTTGAAAGGTAATAATAATTTAAAAAAAAATTAAACACTAGTTAAATGGTACAAGATCTAGTTTGCCCCTTCTGCTCTATTTGTTATATGGGGAAAAAAAAAGAAACCAACAGCCTGTCGACAATAATATAAACTGGTGATTCCCGAAAATTGTTTAGCAATTCTCATTTATTTATTCGCATCGCCTTATTTGTTCTAGAAAAATATATTTTCTAATTGATTTTTGTATATATTTAATTTTACATTGTTATGTTTTTCTTATAAGGTGGATTGTTTGATATTAAATGGGCGGGACTAGTTGAGCTTAAGCGAAAAGTAGGCTTGCACGCCCGGTTTAATCTTGACCTTGTTTGACATTAAAAATGGCCCCTCTTGTTAACATTTGTTTTTCTATTGAAATAAAAATCCACTAGGTAAAAACAACAAGAATCATATTTTACTGTTTTTTTTTTTTATTTCATTGCAGTATTTATGCAATCCATAGCCTAATTCTATCAAAAATCTATAATGAAAGCGAAAAGGTAGATCTGATATTCTATAAAATAAAAGTCTAGGTCATTCTTGTGAATTTGAATTTTGCTGCCAGCGGGTTTCATTTTACAGCTTATACTTAGATTTCTTAAATTTTCTACATAGGCTTACACGCAGGCATTTTATCTAATAGTTTAAAATAATATATAAAAGCTTCAGAATCGTGGAAAACTAAAACGTGTAAGGGCATTTTTTGGGGCGGGTTTAAACCATGTTTTGTGTATGCTTATAATTTCACCCGATTTCTATAGTACTTCTGAATGTTTTGTTTTGAAAGTGAAAAATTGCTCTTACTAGAACTATTTCGACAGAGGGAGAATAAAAAGATGTTTAAATCGAAAAAAAAAAAAATCTTTCTAAATTTATCTACGGACTCACTCGGCGAAGCGTTTAGCTGAAATAATTTAAAACGTTTATTGCTTAACAAATTGATTAGTTAAGCCTGGTGGAAAGTATTGAGGTATACTTAATCACGAAATTTTCTTTGTAATTCGTAAACGTAATAATGCTGAAAATTATGTTTTTTAGGAAGACATTTAAAGACTGATTTTCTTATCTTAAATTTAAGAATCGCTACCTATTAAACATGTCATTTTTTCAGTATTGTCTAATGAAAATAAAATTTGTCTGAATCATGATTTTTTTTAAAATGATTATGTTAGTTTTAAACAAGATGTACTTTATCGTGCCTTAAGTGACAAAACCCAATGTTTACGATAGTAATATGAAGTTACGATGCAATTCGACTTAAGAAATGTTTTAAAAGTATTACAGCATCATAACTCAAACTTCTAACTGCTTTACATCTGTGTGCAAAAAGTATATCGGATGAATACAAATATTTTGTGTATTCTGTATTAGAAAATCTTGTTCTTAGACGAAGGCATGTTTTCTAATTCCATTAAAAAAATAGTTATCTGAAGGGAAATATTTCTCCTTCAAAATTTCAAACTTCCATTTTAAAGAAAGTGCCATTTTGCTCAATGCTTCGTTCAAATATTAATATAAGTTACGTTTAATATGAATAGGTTTTGTTTTCGGGTTTTTCCAGATAATTGCAGATGCTCACGCTCTAATATTACGGATTGTATTAATAAGTGCAGCTGATATATATTGGTTTCCTATAGTTTCGACTTATAATTATTTCTGGCAGAATGGCGGATGTCAAGAAGTAGAAAAGCAACATCAGAAATGGTTGTTTTTAGGTGCGTTCGTAATTATATAAATACGTACCACCTATTGTCGTCGCTTGGTCCGTCCGTCCGTCCGCATATAACAACGCAAAAACTACCCAACCAAATGGTTTGAAATGTAAGATATATTATCTTTGCAGAATTTTGTCGCGATATTTCAATTTTTTTAAAAAATCGAATCAAAACTTTAGGAGATATTAATAAAAATATTTATTAAGAAATTTGAATTTTAAAAGAAAAAAAAAATCGGTGCTTTCTTGTTAGAGGAGCTTCCGAGGTTGAATGATCAAGCGATCGAGATACTTATTTTATGACAGAAAATAATCTGCAGACGATATAATTCATTTCACAGAATTAAAAATCATCAAGATCTGAATATAGTATGAACGCACCTCATTTGTCACGTTTGACGTACAATTTAGAACTTGTTTTTTTTTTCGTAGGTATCTATCTACAGCCAAATATTTCTTTTTAAATAATCTTTGATAGAGAAGTAACCTATGAATGGCATGTATGCATGCCATGCATAGGTCCATGCACCCTTTTACATAGTAAGCGTGGACTAACAGAATTTATATATGAGGGGTTCAGAATGTCAGTGGAGTAAGTCAATATTTAGTAATTTGAGAAATGAAATGTTTTGTGAAACTTATCGCATTGAGTGGTCGAACTTGGTTTTATCCTCTAGCGACCCCTTAAGTGAACTATGACTTATTTGACTGTCGCACTGAATAGAAATTAATATACGTTCAGTAAAAATAGGGTTATCTAGAATTTTAATTTTTTTTTACTTACTCCACTATCAGTCTAACTCCCTCATATGTTATTGAGATTTACATGTTCGGTACTGAAAATAAAGTGTGTAGCACATAGTGTTTTTACAGGGACACTCAAAAGAATTCCATTACCTTACGGTTTACGGGTAAAAATCATTTGCGGTTTATTTTAACACTTTACCGACCGGCCGTCGATTAATCGATGTTTGCTCCCCAGCGCTTACCGACCGGTCGTCGATTAATCGACTTTTGATCTTTCTGTTAGATTTGGTTAGGTTAGATTGACAAGTAAGCAGCAATCATTCTTTATTCAGATAATCGGTGCTTTTTTATAAGCTTTAGCCGTTTAGAACAGGTTTCGCTTGTAAATACTGCAACGTCCCATTACACAAAGGTGACTGTTTAGAGCGCTATGATAGTTAAAAAAAAATATTAAACAACTTCTTTTTTCGACAAATATTGTTATATGGATTGTGGTATATTTTATGTAAATAATAAACTGAAAACGATTGTAATAGATTAAATAAATATTGTTTAACACTAATATGATTAACCCCTTCACGACGAGCGTCCTTTACAGAATTTTTAATCTTTTACCACCGGTTTTTCAAAACAGAAAATTTCACCTAATTGAATCCCAGAAATGCTAAGATTGAATGAGGCAAATCTTACATTAAAAAATAACTGGTGGGAATAATCGAGGATTCTGAGCATCTTATGCGTCACGTATACGTGTCGCTCGTCCCCGAGGGGTTAAAGTAAAATATTTTATTAAATTTCGTTACCCTAGAATAACACGAAGCGTACAATTTTTCCAGAGTTTAAGAAAAGCGCATATATTCCCGCGCGTCAGTCTAGGCCGAAACAAAGCCGGTGTCTCGGATGATCTGCGGCTGACCGGGCGGTGAAAGGGCATTGTATGTTCGAACCGATACCGGTCGGTAAAGTGTTAAGTAATTTATGTATGGGATGCAGTTATTGTTGGAATCGATTGTTATGCTTAGATTTTTGAACTGTTGTAAGTGATGTATGTTACACCGTGAATCCTCATTACTGGTGGTCTGTCAAGATACAGACTGCATGGCTTATTGAAGACCAGTGCATGGGACTTCCTTGGAGATAGTGTGAGTTGTAATGCGTCCAGAAGCTGGCAGAAGACGCCAATGAATTCGGTAAATGCTTCATCCAGTTGACGGCGAGTGCGACGCGAGAAAATGAAACTAAAAACATCAACAAAGGCATAAAGTGTATATCCTAAACGATTCAATTATTTTAGAATTACATTTGCTACCAAAAGTCAGAGCATTGACCCGAGGAAGGAGCCCTGGCAGCAACTCTTATGCAGTCGGTGAGATAAGGTGCCAGATCCCCTGGGAGCAACCCTTCTGCAGCCGGTGGGATGCGGTGTCAGCTCAAAAGTTAATAAGGACAACACACTTTTGTGACCGGTACGAATTGATGACCTCAGATATATTACCGGGGCAGTTAAATGCTTGTAGATGTGTGAAAATGTTGCTCCAGTCTACGTTGTCGAAAGTCTTTTACATGTCAAGTGAGCCTAGTGAAGTGCAGTTTCCTTTTGCTATGCTTTCGGTGCGGAGGTCATCATGGCGTCCAAAGCTTTCTCACATGATCTGCCCTATCTGAACCCGAGTTGTCTTTCATGAAGAAGTTTATCAGATTTCAGATAATGAGAGAGCTGATAAACGTGAGCTTCTCTAGCAATTTGCATTATATTGATTAGCAGGCAGATCGGCTGGTACGGTTTCGGTACAGAGAGTGACATCCCTTGCTTTAGGAAATATACTAATTCATCTTGTCTCAATACTTGTGGGAAGTACTTGTATTGTATGCAAAAGTTTGCCCAATGCGTAAAGATTTGATTGAATATTTTTGTGCTAGTTTAAGTATTTGGAAATCTATGTAATTAGGACCGGGTGTTTTTTTATCGTTTAATTTGTAT
The DNA here is from genome assembly GCA_963931845.1 of Maratus michaelseni. Classification (NCBI taxonomy): domain Eukaryota; kingdom Metazoa; phylum Arthropoda; class Arachnida; order Araneae; family Salticidae; genus Maratus; species Maratus michaelseni. Next base: position 405,355,268 of record OZ007590.1, on the reverse strand, counting down.
GGCGCTGTCTTTATTCCTGCTTTATTGAGCTGTTTTTGGTGAAGCATTAAATTGTATGACTGTATAAGATGTGGTATATACCAAAAGGCCGTTGTATTAGATATAAATTATATTGTCTTGATGTTGTGTTTGGAGTTTGTTAAAAATTAATTTCAACTGGAGTACTTGCTGTTAAAAAAATTTCGAGAGGGGCCGAAAATGTTAGTATTTTTTCTTTGGCGCAGCTTGTCCCCAATGGGACCTTGAGCCACTAAACCCTATACAACCAACCAACCAACCAACCGAAAAAGTTAGTGCCACTGATACAGAACATTTCCTCGTGGTTGCTTTCTTACCTTCAGGACATTCAGCTTGGCGCGCATAATTTTCATTAAAATAAATTACTTCATTTTTAATTTTTTTGGAAAAATTGATCAAAAGTAGAAAATAATCCTGAAATTTAAAATAATACCTTAAAAAGAATATGATAAAAATCACGCATCTACGTGAAAAATCAAAATTCTGGAAAAAGATTAATACCAAACCAAATAAATCTCTTTCCAAAAGCAATTGTCAATTCAAATTTTTATTCAATCAATTAAAAATATACAGAACGGAGGTGAGAGCTATACATGAATCAGGACGCTGTTCTTAAACCAGCACTAAAAACACATTTAATATCCACACACTGGGAACGTCGGCATTGCCCGGAACTGTCAAAATCTTGCACCATACGCGAAAAACTGCAAACCTAGAGAAAAATATCAAGATCGATGAATGAAACATTTATTCTGATAAGATAAAATACATATACTCCGCTAAAAACCGCATAAACAATCGTGAAAATTCAAAAATCATAGATGAAAACATTTACTTCAGTGGTCAAAAATATTGTAACTGGAAGTCTTATTTTAATGTCAAACAAGCGCTGCGAAACGCGAAAAAAGATACGCTTATAATGACTAAAAAGTGCAAAAAATTATTAAAAACGTAAAAATCGCGAGGGTAAAATTTACTGTATTAGGCTAAAATTTTAAAACTTATTTTCTTTTACGTATTCAAAAAAATCCGCTGCGCAACGTTAAAAAACGCTAAAAATCGCATTGAAAATTAAACTATTTTTTTTAATTCAAGAATCGCGGAGGACAAAATTTAAAATATCGGCCGAAAAGTTTATACCAAATTCCGTATTTTTTTTAGAAGTCTGATATTTTTTAAATCCTTGCACTTGCAAAGAAAAATAATCTGTTTCTTTTGTGGGGAAAACGCGTGTTATTATTTATCTAACAATTAAATAAAATCTTTATTCTCCAACTCTTCTAACTTTCCCTAAACCCTCCGTCAGGTGCGTGGACTACAGGTGTCGGAATTATTTCATAAAAGGTTACAAAAATTACTAACAAAAAACTAACAAGGTTAGGCACGTGGAATATATATATATTTTTAAATTATAGTGAGGAAAAAAAATATTTTTTTGTCGTACACCTATGATCGTAGTCCACGAACAACTTCTAACCCAACATTAATTACTAATAAATTTTCCTGACCGAGGGTTAAGTTCTCATAAAAGAGACAGTCCGCTTGAATTATTGCGAAAGTTTGTTCACTGTCTGGAACTACAGAATCGTTTTCAAAAGTGATGGTGGCAAATTGATAGAGACAATCCCTGCTCCAACGTAGGCTATATTTTATGCCGGTACCACTACCTCCTGGGCGGTGCAGGAGCGAAAAACGTTCTAAAATTTCGATTTTTTTTTTTATACTGAAGGAACTAGAAACGTGAAATTTGGCATTGTAGTTAATTATAAGATATAAATGCTCTCTAAGAACAAAACAAAAAAATGGAAATTTAAAAGGGTGAAATAAGCGAAAAACATTCTAAATTACAATTTTTATGGAATCTCTGTAGCTACAGAACAGATTTCAAAAGTAATGTTGGCAAATTGATGGTGAAAATCCCTGCTCCAACATAGGCTATATTTTATGTCGGTGCCACTAACCCCAATGGGGATTGAATTGTTGCGAAAATGTTGATAAAAAATTTCCATATGTATTTCTTTGTAGTTATGATGAAGAAATAATGTTGGAAATTTTGCTATGAAACGACCCTACGTGAAAAAAACAAGAGAAATGTTTTTACCAGTTAATACGATATTTTTTCGAAACTTTTTCATACAAAACCCGGTTAATGATATGAAATAATATAAAATTAAACTTTGTTTAACGTTATTATAAAGGGCATGGGCAATGCCGGTCGGGTCAGCTATTATAAACTTTTAAAGTCTCTCCGAAGGCACAGCACTGAGCTCTGTCAGATAAATGTCTGTAGCAGACAAATATTTTGTTATACACATGCTACAAGTTGTCTGAAAAGATGCGTAAATTATGTGTATTAAATATAAAATCTATAAAATAATTTTACATTGATTGAAAGGAGTTGTAAAACCATTTTTAAAACTATTAAATAGTTATAATCATAAGATTTCAAAGCAACAGAGTGAAAATTGGCCTCTTTCCTTTTTGCTAAAACCTCCTTAATAGAGATTGTTATTGCTATGCTGTAAGCAAGCACTCACCAATTACTTAATAATGCTTATGCAACTTACCTTTTATGAAACCAAAAATATGTCAAACTAACCCTAATGGTTTCTATAGATGCAATTGACACTATTTCAACAAGTGGTCTGAAACAACAAACACACATACACTTGCACCTTTAAGCTGGTAGACCATTTCCGAAGGGAATGTTCTGTGGAATTGGTGTTCTACCGCAGTAATCCGAAACGTATCATACCGAACACTGCAATCCGATATTGTTATAAATTCGGTAATTGAACTAATATATTTCTTCTTTTTGGCTTTTTTTTTTTCTAATTTTATATCTTTTCTTTCTTACTATAAGTAAAAAAAAAATGTGTTTGTAACGCATAAAGTTATTGCTTATACATATTTAAAATCAATAAATATTTATAATAAAAAATAATTCTTCTACTGTTAACCACAGATATAATTATTAAATTAAATATAATTTAATGCGATACTTACACACGTCATAAAATAAAGAAATTTTCACTCGTCAAATCAGGAATTTCCCTAATGCAACATCCACACGGCTACACTTTTATACACACCCATCGATTTTCAGGTCGACATATTTCTCTAGATAGTAAAAGGTCCAAGAGATTTTTCTTTATTTTACTTACCCATCATACGTAGTATGGGGTAAGTCTTGTAATCGTTTTGAAAATCGATTTTTTTTTTTTTTTTTTTTTTTTTTTTTTTTTACGGATTTACACATTTCAGACACTGGAGATTCCGGAAAACATAGTTTTAGAAAAAAAATTTTTGCCGTCCGTCTGTGTGTCTGTATGTCTGTGTGTCTGTAAACGCAAGATCTCCCGAACAAATTGAGATAGACTTGCAATTTGGTATGTACTTAGCATGTAATAATGGGAAGAAGCCTATTTAATTTCAATAACCTCGATTAACCGGAACTATTTTTTCGGATTCTCGAAATATTTGTTCTGATAAAAGGTATATAAAAATTTTCGAAATTGTTTATTTTAAGAAATGAATGTAAAAGAAAATAAAAAAGCATTCAAGCAATTCAATAATCGAGCCTTTAAAGTTTATGACGTCCTCAAGCCACGATTTTTTTTTGAATTGCAATGCATTTTATAAGTTGTTTGCACATTTTTATTTTAATATTTTACATTATGCATATCCATGATGGGTAAGAATTACGGTGGCCCAAAACGACTAGTTTTAATTACATTTAATTTATTTAATTATAAAATTATTCTACAAATTCCATTATTTTACTTACATAGTATGTATTTTTTTCACTAATTTTTTAAAAATAATACTAAAAAAAACTGTATAATATCTATACTAATAAAATAAAGTTTCGCTCTGTGTGTGTGTGTGTGTCTGTTGGCGATGGCTAGGAAGATCTAGCCCACCTAGAAGGCTGAAAATTTAGGTGTGGATATTCCAAGGTCTGACCATGTGCACCTGAGCCTCAGAATTTTAATATTTTGATAATTAGCCTAGATATTAATTAGATTCTCATTAACCATCGCTTCTAAAATGACATATTTAAAATCAAAATGGCTAAAGGAACGAACAGGCGCATTGGATTTGCAAGCGAAAATGAACGAATTCGAAATTATTTTACTAATTAACGAATTTTAAGAAAACTAATTGAAATATCAATTTTAAAATTTCTCAGCATATGTAAAAAAAAAAAAAAAAAAACATCTAACTATATGATTTTTGAAAAATTCGGTCAGTAAATTTTCTTAATTTAAGCAAAAAACTGCAAAAAATCTGCTGGCGCCAGTGAAAACAATCCGAGAATGTTTCAGACAGGGATCTACTTTCATTAAAAACTGAACTACAAGGAGATCTGTTTCTCTGGCCGAACCCTCCATTTAGTTTGCGAAAATGAAGGGAAAAAATTGCCAATTTTTACTAATGAATCAAAATTTAGGTAACTATTTAAGATATAGATTTGAAATTGAGGTCGGGAAGGGGTGTCATCTGCCGGCTATTTTAGCGTAGCGTCTTCGTTATGTTCTAATTATCAGAAAAATGTAATTATTTTTTAATGATCGCGTTAATGTACGTGACGCTGGTTTTCTTGAGCAAAATTATTCATTATATTTGCGGGTATGGGGAGGGAGGGGGTTAACGCCTTTCTCTGAGATTGTAATTATCTCGGGCAAGGGCAATGCCGGGCGGGTTAGCTAGTATATAAATAAATTAATGCAGTTAAATCTATTGGTTTATTCGGAAAGTTCTTTCCATTATTTGGGAAAGTTTGTTTGTACAGGACATTAATTCTGACATCTTATGTCTAATAAATGACGGGCAGAATTTTCTGGTACGAATTGGTGATTTCTAACGGAAAGGAAATTTCCGAACATCCCATTAAGTAGGAACAATAAACTGTTAAAGAAAATATCGTTAATAAAAAAAATTTAGAATGAATTTACATGACAGTGCGTGAAAAAAAAATTAATCAATATTATATTAGTAGTACAGTAAGAGTAAATAAATAAATATTCAAAAAATTTGGAAATAAAAAAGTGATTGATTATTTGGTGTTGATTAAATTTCCCACGCCCGCATATTGATAGTATTTAGTAAAAAATTATATAAATGTTTTTTTTTTAATAAAAGGTCAAGCTTCAATATTTGTTTTAATATAAACGAAAAAGGCATGGGGAAAAATTTAAAAAACTGACAAATAACTTAATAAAAAAACTCATTCCCCACTCTTAACCCTTCTCTCCCCCCCCCCCAAAAAAAAAAAAAAAATGAAACGATGGCATTCATTAAAGAATATTAACATAGGTTCTTTCAAAAAGACACTTTTCAAACATAATTTTGGCGACATTTTTCGCTTTTTTTTTTCTATTGTCCATAGGGTTATCATTAGGCACGAATTTAAAATAAAACTTAATTTTATACAATCATTCTGAAATTAAAAGTATGCGTATATACTAACCCTTTAGATATAATGATCCAGCAAAATTTTGTTTCAGAAAGTATGAGGTTTACTGGAAAAATATTTAGATAAAAAAATCCAGTAGGGTAAATATTGAGCACTCTTATTTAAAATAATAACAGAACTCATTTTTGGGCTAAAGCTCTAAGTTTTATTAACTTAAACTAAATTTTTAGTTGCTGTTCGAGTAAAATTTTGTCTTATAAAGTAATGTGATTTAGGAGATAATTACTTTAGAAATAAAAAAAAATCCATAGAATTTCGAAGTGAAAAAAAAACTTTTTACAGCGACACTTCAATATTTTAGCACCGAAATTATGCACTGGCTTCGGAAACTAGTAAATGTATAATTTATAAAAATTCAAAAATGTTTGGGCAGTTAGAAATATTTTTTTTATATTAAATGTACCCGATGTTAAAACATGCCAGAAGAAAACCATTTCTCCCAAGCCATTTAACTACTCAATTTTAGTTTTTTACATAAAGATAAGACGAATATTCAACAGTATTTTTATGTATATTTAAAGTTATAATCGTGCTCTGGTTTCGCCTTTCTTCAGTTTAAAAATATGAAAACAACGTGCATATCACGGCCGGTGTACATTGCCGACGGCAGGGGAATCAATAGCATTATATTTTTTCATCCGCGCATGTTTTTTTTTTTTTTTTTAATTTGCTGCCGTGTATTTCGCCTGCTGAATCTGTTCGGATCCCACCAGATATTCGGTTAATAATTAAAAATAATAATTAGCTTTGTTGCGAATTTCACTGAAACTACTATATATTTCATACGGAAATAGAGATAGCTAAGCTGTTCGAAATTTTATATATATTTTTTCTTTTTTTGAAAAAAAAAAAAAATCTAATTTCGAAATTAACAACACTTGAAATGTTAGGAAATAATTAAAGTTATTAAAAAGGTAATCTATTTAAATAATACGCGACTGTAATTTTTTATATCTACCTCTAATACAAATAATTTTCACTTATAAAAATCTTATTAATTCTGTATGGAAATTTTTTTTAAATCCTAAAAATATCAGTAAGCAGACGCGATCCCTGTGTGCAAAAATATTCAAAAAAAGTAATAGATTGAAACCAAAGTTTTTTTTAACTTCAAAAGACGTTGGAACAAATTTATTTTAGATTACAGCATAAAACAATACACAACTGTAAAAAATATTGAAATGTAATTAACCTAATCATATTTACTATATAATCCCTGTATTATTCTATTATTGAAGTCGAAAACTGTATCCTGTAGTAAACAAAAATTATATATCTCTCGCAGATTGTGAACACTTTCTAACAGTAGCACAATATTGTTAGGAAATATAATTTTATCCAGTGAAAGGAGACATCTAAAGTAAATCAGAAAACACATAAGATTGCTAAAACCACCATCAACAATTACCACTCACATTTAGCAGTCTTTTGGACTGCCCTCAGTCAGATGTTTCTTTCTTATACAATATGTCGTACAATATGCTAAATTTTAATGAAGGTGAGAAACGTATAACTCAATTTAAATCGCTTTCATCAATAGTCGTCAAAGAGGATGTACATTAATTCTTTAGAAAATCCTGTATATAATTTACGTATATTTGTACATACTTCGTCTAAATAATAATCTATAATTATTGTTCTCGTAGCTCGAGTCATCATAATTATAAGTAGTGCAAATACTTTAAATTTATTTTGTGCAAAACATAATCATCATGACACTAAACTTATTGAATTTTTGTTTAAGGCGGTATTCAAAAAAATATTTTTCCACGCTCAACAACTCAAAATTTTATACACATTTTCAGATTCATTTTTGAAAGCAACAACAGGAAACTTGGCGGCGTGATTTATAAAGACATTTATAAGGGCCCCATGTTTTTATTTTTCGTTCAATTAATTAGAAATGTATTTACAGACAATTATTTTCACAGTACGATTAATTTTTTTTGTTTCCAGCGCTATCGCTTCGGAAAATTCGGTTCAAAATGTCCACTTTGACAGCATTTTTTGAAATATATTCTGCATTTATCAAAAAATCGAGACAATACGGATATTGTAAAGTTTCTGAATAAGAGAACCTGCCAATTGGATGCATTTTAAAGCAAAAATGAATTTACCAATGTGTCTCAAAATAAGCAGTTTGGATTTGAATACACCCTTAATCTTATCCTTTTTACAATATATGTACACACTCATTATATTTTCAGAAATTTTAATCGATAGTAGTTACTTTAGCTTGTTTTACCAGTTTCGTGTATGTTATTCTTTCATTGAGTTATTTCCGGAAATAACTTAATGTCAGAAATATATATTGCATTTTTGATTCAGTAAGTCGGCCGCTCACTGGATTAGAAATGGAATATGTTACATGCACGTTTCACCCGAGCCATTTTTTTTTTACACATGATATATTTGACATTTGAAGGAGATACCTATAAGCTACAAGGCTGTTGTCTCGAAAGATTCATATTTTTTATTCATAGAAATACATACATGACTTTAATAAATTACATAAATCTTCTTCTTGAGGACAGGATAGCCACAAGGAGATAGACATGACTGAAGAAACTCACACAATGACATCCATTCCTTACCAGGCTTCGAATCCGGACCCTCACCGTGGCAGTCGCCTCCGCTACCAACCACGCTCACATGATATACTTATCTTTTCTCAACTTTACAAGTTGTTTATATTTCAACACTTTATATTGATTTATCACATACAAAAATCACTACAGTGAAAAAAAAACAGTGTCCCCTTTTTTATTTAACACTGTCTCTGAACTAATTAAATTCGTATCATATGATCATTACAAGATAAAACACTCTACTGCGACATTTTTATCTCGATGAAAGTAATATATCAAAATACAGATAGATTCCGGTTTTTCAACCAAAATCGTTCTTACAGATCTGAAAATGAAATCCCTTTAATAAAGGAAAATTTTTGGTTCCAATACTAGTTGCTGCTTTAAAATTAAGTAATCGCACATAGAAGATAAATACAAGAACGTTATTTCCGTACTTTTATATTAAATTCAATTTTTAAAAAATCTTATCAAAGATTGCCGTTTATTTCTTGTATTGTGAATACATGTTACTAGTTTTATTTTGGTATTTGCATTTTGTAATGTATTAATTACGATAACTGAAACTTACTTCTGATAAAATACAGCCATGCTTTATTTAAGTATACTATAATTTTAAGTATTTAAACTAGTCACACACATCGACGAAGTACACATGATTTTAAACTTTAAATGAATTATTTTATTCAAACAAATAGTTTCGATAAGTTTAAGTATTTGTGTATAAGCTATTTTTTAAATAACACTGAATTAATCGAAAATATCCCTTTTTTACATTGGCTAAACGTTTGGTGGGATCCGTATAGATTCCGTTGCCTAAATGCCGGTATTGAGTTGCGTGATTCTATACGGAATCGGAGGCGGAATATATTGATTTAAGTCTAGATATAATGCAGATTTAAAATTTGTTTTCGTATATCTACTAAATTATAATCGCATAGCGGAACATGATCGATGAAATGTGAAAATATCAGAACAGTTTTTTTCTGTATGCACAGCTTCTGCTGAGAATGTTTTTTTCGAAAGACAAAGAAGCAAAAAAGCGCAAAATTTTGTTCGCCTGCATAAATAATTCTTCTGATCAGCTTGACTATAGGATTCCAGTTTATTTTAAAATCTTTTTTGAGGGGCTCTGGTATTCTTCTAAAAAAAAAAAAAAAAAAGTTTGACATCTAAAATTCTGTTGAAATTGATTTGGTAAAAATAAAAATATATATACATTTTTCAAAACGGTTCCCTAATAATCATTTATTAAAATGTTTAGTGAATGACGGAAACATTAGAAATATTTGTTCTCACATTTCAGTTGAATTAGTATTCTATAGAATTGTTTTTTCTCAACTTAAATGTTTAGGACAACTTTATAATAACCCATGTCCGACAGAATTCAAACACAGACTAAGATTATTAGTGCTGGGTTTCAATGCTTCAGAAATTGTTCAAAAGTCAGATTTATGTGTTCATAAATAAAATAGCAGCGAAACTCGAACATATGTAACTGGTGAAATGTGTTAGGGACAATAGATATGAATGAGATAAGAAGGACAATAGTGGAAGATGAAGGAAAAATTACAATCATGTAAATAATACTTATGTAGCTAATGGCGATATTTAAGTTACATTAATGTAAATATATCAATGTAAATAATACTGATGAAAATATAATTAGTAGTCTATACTAATATTATAAAGGAGTAAAGATTGTTTGTTTGTAGGGGGTAATCTCTGGAACTACCGAACCGATTTCAAAAGTGGTGGTGACAACCCCTGCTCCAACATAGGGTATATTTTATGTCGGTGCGACTAAACCCAGGGGGGTGCGGGAGAGAAAAACGTTCTAAAATTGCGATTTGTTTTATACAGAAGGAGCTAGAAATTTGAAATTTGGCATTTTAGTTACTTGTAAGATGTAAATGCTCTCTAAGAACAAAATAAAAAAAATCGAAATTTAAAAGGGTGAAATAAGCGAAAAACGTTCTAAAAGCATTCTAAATTACAATTTCTATGGAATCTCTGGAACTACCGAACCGATTTCAAAAGGGATGGTGGCAAATTGATGGTGACAACCCCTGCTCCAACATAAACTATATTTTATGTCGGTATCACTAACCCCAGGGGGGTGCAGGAGCGAAAAACGTTCTAAAATTTCAATTTTTTTCATACTGAAGGAGCTAGAAATTTGAAATTTGGCATTTTAGTCACTTATAAGATGTAAATGCTCTCTAAGAACAAAATAAAAAAAAATTCGAAATTTAAAAGGGTGAAATAAGCGAAAAGCGTTCTAAAAAATTATAAATTACAATTTCTATGGAATTTCTAGAACTAACGAACCGATTTCGACAGTGATGTTGGCAAATTGATATTGACAACCCCTGCTCCAACATAGGCTACATTTTATGTCGGTGTCACTTACCCCAGAGGGGTGCAGGAGCTGAAAACCTTCTAAAATTGCGATCTTTTTTATACTGAAGGAGCTAGAAATTTGAAATTTGGCATTGTAGTTACTCTTATAAGATGTAAATGTTCTCTAAAAACAAAATTAAAAAAAAAATCTAAATTTAAAAGGGTGAAATGAGCGAAAAGCGTTCTAAAAACATTCTAAATTACAATTTATATGGAATCTCAGGAACTACCAAACCGATTTCAAAAGTGATGGTGTCAAATTTATGGTGACAAACCCTGCTCCAACATAGGCTATATTTTATGTCGGTGTCACTAACCCCAGGGGGGTGCAGGAGCGAAAAACGTTCTGAAATTTCAATTTTTTTCATATTGAAGGAGCTAGAAATTTGAAATTTGGCATTGTAGTTACTGATAAGATGTAAATGCTCTCTGAGAATTAAAAAGAAAATCAAAATTTAAAAGGGCGAAATCAGCGAAAAGCGTTCTAAAAACATTCTAAATTACAATTTCTATGGAATCTCTGGAACTACCGAACCGATTTCAAAAGTGATGGTGGCAAATTGATGGTGACAACCCCTGCTGCAACATAGGCTAGATTTTTTGTCGGTGTCACTAACACCAGGGGGGTGCAGGAGCGAAAGACTTTCTAAAATTGCAATTTTGTTTATACTGAAGGAGGTAGAAATTTGATATTTGGCATTATAGTTACTTATAAGATGTAAATGCTCTTTAAGAACAAATTTAAAAAAAAAATTATTGAAATTTAAAAGGGTGAAATAAGCGAAAAGCGTTCTAAAATAATTCTAAATTACAATTTCTATCGAATCTCGGGAACTACAGAACCGATTTCAAAAGTGATGGTGGCAAATTGGTGGTGACAATCCCTGCTCCATCAGCCTCTTTAATAAAAAACTATGCGTTGCTGACGACTGGGTTTTTCGCCAATTGTTGCCACAGATTAATATCTGAAAATGAAACATCTGAAGTTACTGAAAAAAAAAATAATAGTTCGAAAAGTATTAGTCAGAAAATTGTTGGGCAAACTGTGTTTGAAAGGTAAAAAATAGTATTTTTCTTGATATAAATTTCAAATCTAATGATTACGCCATTTTTCAAATATTGAATGTGAAAAATGACCAAATTTCACAATGGAGTACATAGCAAAACCTTCATGCGTAAAAAAGCTAAGGGCGACGTGTCCTTGCATGTATATTGGCTATAACACGAGTCACAAATTATAGTAGCCTTATTATTCTGTTAAAATATAAAAGTGAATTATGAAATGTCAATATTTTGTTTGATTACAAGTTCGTTATAAGAAATTGACCAGCGTAGCGGGCGTAGCTTGCTAGTAAATTATATAACTATAGGGCAAATAATTATGTATTCAGCAAATTTCGAACACTATTAAACAACGAGAAGGGGAATAATTTATTTACAACATACCTTCTGTAAAACGCCATTTTAAATGACTTGAATTTATTTCTGGTATTATGCTGAAAAATAAATATATATAATTAGGTAGATCAAAGAAATGTATACATGTTACAAACAAATCTGTAAATTGTTCAATAATCTATCACACGCAATGATAGTGCCTTGCAAATTAAGAGCTCTAAAAGGTAAAATAGCTAAAAAATATTTTAAAATATTACGACAGCTCGCTTTCAAAAGAATGTTATTTAATATGTATTTTAAAGAGGCTATCTAGATTTTTCACACATATGTATATATGTATATATATACATAAACAGCATAAAATAAAGAATGAAAAACAGAACTTTAATTCGATTGAGACATATTAATAAAATATACTTATTCCAAATATAGAGATATGATGCTAGAAAATGAAAATGAGTAAAACATTTTTAATTTAATAACTAGCTGTTTAATCCGTTCTACGCACGGGAGTTCATAAATTTAATTCCAAAATGTGAGTAAAATGAATTTAATTTCCCTGTTACAGTGTTGAGTTGTTCAATAACTATTTAAAAAAAAAAATTACTACTGTGCATTTTTTTTAACGAAACTTAATTTATGTTGCTATGACAGCAAACGACAAAACATTTTTTTGGAATAAAGGAATAAATAGAATAAAAATTTTGTTGATGTTTGTGATAAAATGTTTTTCTTTATTTAAAAAAATAAATAATGAAGCGCAATTAATTAATCCCTAATTATTTGCATGCGAGGTAAAGATATTATGATAATACCCGCTACGGCTGCTTAGTATTGCAGCGTGGCGTACATAATATGTGTATCTCACATTGCAGTAAACAATTAGAACTGGTTAGAACTCGCGCGATTACGGGTTGACATAAAAAAGGCAAAAATTCGTCAAAAACATAAAATTAAAAAAAAATCTATTTAAAACTTTCGAATTTTTTACCCCAATCGTTCATGGGCTCTCTACCAGCAACCCGTATGCCAAATTTCGTAGTCCTGCACACTGTGGTTTCAAAGATTTTGAGATTACATAGATAGATACGCGCACAGATTTTAACCTATACTAATATTATAAAAAAGTAAAGATTGTTTTTTAGTTTTTTTGTTTGTTTGTTTGTAGGGGATAATCTCTGGAACTACCAAAGCAATTTCAAAAGAGGTGGAGGCAAATTAATGGAGACAATCCCTGCTCCAACATAGGCTATATTTTATGTCGGTACCACAACCCCCAGGGGGGGAGGTGCAGGAGCAAAAAACGTTCTAAAATTGCAATTTTTTTATACTGAAGGTGCTAGAAACTTGAAATTTGGCATGGTAGTTACTTATAAAATGTAAATGCTTTCTAAGAACAAATTCTAAAAAAATTCGAAATTTAAAAGAGTGAGATGAGCGAAACGCGTTCTAAAAACATTCTAAATTACAATTTCTATGGAATTTCTGGAACTACAAAACTGATTTCAAAAGTGTTGGAGGCAAATTGATGGTGGCAATCGCTGCTTCAACATAGGCTATATTTTATATCGGTGCCACTACCCTCAAGGGGGTGCAGGAGAAAAAAACGGTCAAAACTTTCAATTTTTTTATACTGAAGAAGCTAGAAACATGAAATTTGGCATGGTAATAATTTATAAGATTTAAATGCTCTCTAAGAACAAATTCTAAAAAGATTTGAAAATTAACCCCTTCGGGACGAGCATCTTTTACAGAGTTTTTAATCTTTTCCACCGGTTTTTCAAAACAGAAATTTTCGCCTAATTGAATCGCAGAAATGCTAAAATTTAATAAGGCAACGCTTACAATAAAAAATAACTGGTGGGAATAATCGAGGATTCCGAGCATCTTATGCGTCACGTATACGTGTCACTCGTCCCCAAAGGGTTAAAAGGGTGAGATGAGGGAAAAGCGTTCTAAAAACATTCTAAATTACAATTTCTATGGAATCTCTGGAATTACAAAACCGTTTTCAAAAGTGATGGTGGCAAATTGGTGGAGACAATCCCTGCTCCAAAACAGGGTATATTTTATGTTTGTGACAGTCGCACAGACATAACTGACATAGGCGTGCCACTACACTCAGGGGGCTGCAATAGCAAAAATCGTTCTAAAATTTCGATTTTTTTTATACTGAACGAGCTAGAAACATGAGATTTAGCATGATAATTATTTATACAAGATGTAAATGTGTAGCGGCCATCTTAAAATGTCCGCTGTGTGGTATAGCACGAGGGAAGAAGTACAACTGTTTTAAAACCAAAAACTGGTTTATTAACACAATCAGTAGGGAGTTTGAGCGAGCTCCACGAAATTTTCCTAAAAAATTAAATTAACTAAAGAGTTCTTGCTAACACTTGTAGCTTAAACGAAACAATATAATTAAACCTTAACCTTTTTAAATATATAATCACGATTCAATACTCTTATCCTTCAAATTACATAAGCACTGATGCAGGTTCAAGTCAGCTTTATCACTGCATAAAATTCCAGTATAAAAATACTAAGGCTGATTATTAATCACGAGACTCGATGCGAGGTCTCAAGGCTAAACCTAAATCTCAGTCGCAATATTCACCTTCCCAGGCCAAGTCTCTGCTGAGCGTCACAGCTCCTCTGAGCTCTGCACTCAAGTCAAAATTCGCTGCTTATATACTTCCGTGTCGATCGACCAGCTCCAGAAAATTTGCATAATCGAAATTACACGGCGACTCACAATTTCAGGGATTCAGCTGTCCTTCGAAAGTTAAAGAAAGATAGAGAGCCTTTATAACTTGTACGCACATAGTCGGTTAACGGACAAAAACGATCTCATTCACACATTGCCTACTCACGTGATGCGAGTAGTCAATACCTTACAACCCCTCCCGGAAATTGTGAAAGAAAAAGCGGTGGTTTAAAAGCGTCTTTTTCTTTTAAAAATTTAGAGTCCAAAAAAAAAATGAACACAACATGTGACGGGTAAATTTAAATTTTGAATCCAAATGTAAATTTTGTACTTTTAACCCATCACGCAAAAACTGGTCCGATCGACGACACTTTCAACATAACCTCCTGTAAATGTGCAGTATCATGCAAAAGAATCTCACAAAATTTTCCTCACAAAATTCACAGCTTGCCAAAAAAAAAAATAAATAAATACGCAACTTTACCTTCAAAATTCCATGAAGTGCCGAAACAAATTGTAAAGTAGAACGTCACTACAAAACTATCTGTCAAAGAAATAAAGTAGCGTTCCTAAAAATTCCCAAATTGCCAAAAACTCACATCCCCGAAATTCAATGTAGATGACTCGCTCAATTACAATGGTCACAAACTAACAGCTAACAGAGCTGTGAAAGTGAAACAATTTTCTTTTATAAAATATAAAGGTATAAATATACATTACAAATTTCTTCAAGACAATTCTTCTTCTTGAGAACTAAAATATAAAAAAAACTTATAAATAGACTATCTGCTTCAAGATGATTTACTTCCTGGAACAAATTTCATTATCTACATACAATGTTACGTCAGAACTATGAAATACACTAACAATATTCATAATTAACAACAGCAGAACTAATAAGTAAGTTCCTAACTAGGGTATAACGAACAACACTTAAAACTTCATAACTAGTGCATAACCAACAACACTTTTAAAACGACATAACTTGCGAAAACCCAACATACAACACTAAACCGATAACGACCACGAACACGACCGAAGGGAGAAAGTTAGATTTGGTAACAATGTTAGTAAAGTGAAATAGAACGCGCGTGTCAAGGGCAACTCTTGACCGCAAAACCAGGGCTACACTACATACCGGGCTTGCTCATTCATTATGATGACGTCACAAAAGGTGGCTGACTAGGAGGAAAGACATACAGCGATTGGCACAAAACGATGGGCGCGTTGCTTTGGACCAATCGCTGGTCGCGGTCAGCCACCATTTGTGACGTTTTGAGAGTGAATGAGCAAGCCCGGTATCTAGTGTTGCCTTGGCAAAACACGTGCACGCCTATCCGCGGCGCGTGTAAAAAACCCATAATACTAAATTCATATTTCAAAATTCAACATATAGAACAATCATACACATAATATATACATAATTTATACATAGAATATTCACAGAACACTTATAGCACAATTATACAAGCAATTTAACAATCTCTCGAACATGAAAGCAGTGAATCTCGAAAGATGTTCTCTGACATCATAACTTAAATTTTGGCAAAAAAAATTTTGAACAGAAATTAAATGCACAACTTGTGAAGCCGAGATACAAAATCAAACAATGGTCGAAAGGTAACTATAACAGTTCAGCTGCTTTGTCCAGTCCATAGAACTTGTTGACATTTATATAGGCACTTTAAATGAAATTAATAAAAATGGAACGTCGTCACCTGATTTTATAGTGAAGATGAACTGGAAGCTTGTAGGCTCATAGAAGAACTCTGGCGGCGTCCCCAAAATCCTTGAACGAAACTCCGTTCTGATGCAGACTGGTAAGGAGAGGCCACTGTCGCTTGTCGTGCCTGCAGCCGGGTGTTGTAACCATGGCGACGTCCTTTGGGAGGAGCTCGTGTAGTGTCCACTCGACGACTGCTCGTAGATTCCACTCGACGACTTCTAGGCGGGCTTACTGATTTGTCCATTTGATGATTGCTAGGCGGGCTTGTTGAAGTGTCGACTCGACGATTTCTAGGCGGGTCTCGGCGATGGTGCCGCTGGGCAAGATTTCTCTAGGGTTGAAGAATGTAGTAGCGAAAGGCGTTCGTTTCCGTGAGGCTCCCGACATCGATGTGGAGGGCAAGGTCCGCTTTCTGCCGATTCTCCTGCGCCGTTTGGTTGTAGAGGGGAGATAGTCCATGCCACGTTTTCGTGCGTCACTTTGGCACTGTCGATGTGATGACTTCTGAGATGGTTGACTATCGGAAGATTCGTTGAGATCTGTTGGTGGATTGCCGTTCCGGCCTCTCTTGGCAGGAATGTCTGTCGATTACTTTGATAACAGTCTCTTGTGTTGTGGTCGATGTGACGTAGAAGGGTTCTGCATGAACTTCTTGTCTGGAGGCTTAGAACTACTTGTCGAGATCGAATGCGGGTGCTGTCTTTTGCCATATTTTCGAACCACTTTAGGTAATGTCTGTTCAGCTGGCTGGTTAACCCTGTCTCGGTTAACTTGAGGAAATTTACGTTTCATCTCCGTTCGTATGTTATCACTATCATTATTAGAAGAATTATTTGCATAAGAAGATTGACTGACGTAAGGAGAATGAGAGGTCTTTGACTGAGGCATAGAGGATTCATCGTCTGACGTTTGAGAACCATTTGAGCTAGTGTCCCTAAACTTATAAACTCTGACCTGATCCAAGTTTACCGTTGTATGACAACCGTCAACATCAATAATTAAATTGTTACCTTTAACTTCCAACACTTTATACGGTCCCTCAAACTTAGGTCCAAACTTAGCGACTCGTTTTTGCCGACTAGAACTCAACCAATGTTTTTCTAACAACACAAAATCACCAACTTTAATTTCCAACTCTCTCCGACGCATATTATAATACAACGCTTGTTTTTTCTGAGCCTTTCCCATTTTTATTTGTGCTTCCTTAACCAACTTATCGATGTCCTGAATCATATATTCATTTTCATTTCCCGAGATTTTAATCAATTGTTGAAAAGGAGTAATGATTTTCCGACCCAAAAACAACTCCGCAGGGTTTTTTCCAGTGGATTCGTGAACTGCCGTACGCAAAGCATAGGCAAAATGCTGCAAGAATTGGTCCCAGTTTGAATGATGAGTGCCAATAAAGGAAGAAATCATTTGAATGAGGGTTCTATTGACCCTCTCAGCCATATTGGACTGTGGCCGGTATGGAACTGTAAAAGAATGAGATATCTCCAGCTGTGTGCACAATTCTTTAAAAATTTCGGATATAAAACAGGGACCGTGATCACTAATTACCTGGGATGGTGCACCATATTTCGAAATAAAACAGTTAAATAAAGTGTTAGCTACAATTTTTCCTGAAGCCTTTCTGAGGGGGACAAACTCAACCCATTTACTAAAATAATCTACAATTACTAATACAAATCTATATCTATTTCCAGTTAAAGGATAAGGACCAATTAAATCAACTCCGATACATTCTAGGGGAAAGGACTTTTTAATTGAAATTAGTTTGCCAGCTGGTCTTATGTTTTTATAGTTATATTTTTGGCATGTGTCGCAGCTGGAGACATAAGCGCGCACTGCTTCCCGCATTTTAGGGAAGTAGCAGGAGTCACATAATCTAGCGTATGTTTTCCTGACACCTAGGTGACCTGCTAAAGGGTTGTCATGGAATTCGTGCAAGATGGCCTTACGAAGAGAAGCTGGAATATACACTTTTAATTCACCACGCGAATTTACAGTTTTTGAATAAAACAGAAGACCATCGATAATTTTGAAATTCCGGGACCAATTTTGGAACATATGCGCGTCCGCGCTTTGTACCATGTCAGCATCCTGTAAATAATTATATAACTGACCAAATTCCTCATCCTTTTTCTGTTCCTCTATAAGTTGCTCTCTTGACTTCAAAACCAACGACGACAAAACACAAACCTTAACCTCTTCAGCTATTTCAACACCCTCCTGGGGATTCCTCGATAAAGCATCTGCTACTGCGTTTTCCTTTCCGGCCCTATGCTCAATTACAATATTAAACTCCGCCAATTTCAAACACCATCGAACCATTCGAGACGATAAACCTTTTCCGTGCGTTAACTTTGTTAAAGCAGAGTGATCCGTAACCACTTTGACCGGGATATCACAGAAGAAACATCTAAATTTGTTCAAAGCCCAAATTACAGCAAGACATTCGCGTTCCGTAATTGAATAGTTCCGTTCCGCTGCATTTAAAATTCTAGACGCAAAAGCTATGGGGCGATCTTTCTGAGCTAACATCGCACCAATTCCGACTGCGCTAGCGTCACAGTATAATTCAAATTGTGAAGAGTAATCGGGATGAGCTAAAACCGGTGAAGAAATTAAAGAATTCTTTAAATGTTCGAAAGCATTTTGAGCTGCTTTCGACCAAACAAATTTAACCCTCTTTCGTTTTAAAGCATATAGTGGTTCGCAGATTTCTGAAAAATGTGGTATAAATTTTTGAAACCAAGCCACCATACCCAAAAATGTTGCTACTTGTTTCGCATTCTTTGGAGGTGCCATTGCCGCAATTGCATCTGTTTTTTGTTTGTCTGTTTGTATGCCCTCTTGTGTGATTCGAACACCAAGATATTTTAACTCTTTACGAATAAATTTACATTTTTCTAATTTGACAGTGAGACCCGCGTTTCTGAGCAATGTGAAAACTTTACGTAATAAATTTATATGTTCCTCAAATGTTTCAGACATAACTATAATATCGTCGAGGTATACCAGAACTCCGAAACCAAGAAGGGGTTTCAGAATGGTATCCATTGCCTTCTGGAACGTGGCTGGAGCCCCCGATAATCCAAAACTAATGCGTTTAAATGCGAAACACCCATTATGCGTTATAAATGCTGTTTTAAGTATGTCTTCCGGTTTCATGCCGATTTGAAAATAACCGGAGGTTAAATCGAGTGTGGACATGAATTTAGTACTTTGAATATTGCCTAGTATGTCATCTATTACAGGAATTGGATACTGTGGATATTGGGTTATTGAATTGAGTTTTCGATAATCTATAGCGAATCTCCAAGCCTCAGGATCCTCAATGCTTTTTCTATTGTTTTTCCGACATAATACTACTGGTGACGCGTATGGAGATTCAATGGGCATAATGATGTCGTCGCGGAGCATTTTGTGAATGTGATAATTAATGATTTTCTGTTTGACTTTATCGTAACGGTATGGTTTGCTTGCTACTGGTGCATGTGAACCGGTATTAATTTCATGCCAGGAAACGTGCGTCAACCCCGGTTTGTCTGAAAACACTTCCCTGAAGTCATGTAAAAACTTACTAAATTTGCTTATCTCCCCCTTTGTTAAATCAGATTCACTTAAATCAATTGAGAGTGATGAGGACTCGTTTGTACAAGTATTCTCATCATTATTAACCTCCAGTGTACGTGAAAAGAAATCCAGGCTCATCCCTCTATCTTTCATGAAATCAACTCCAACAATACAATGTGCTTTTAATCCATCGAATACTAGAAATTGCCACCTCGCTTTAACCGACCGTATTTCTACATCCAAATCCACCAGACCTTTTTATACTGCATTGTATCCCTTGAGCCGATTGAACCACTAAATTAACATGTCGCAACCTTTTATACGAAAAATATTTCTTATACACCTCAAACGATATAAAACTTTTATCCGCGCCTGTATCCAGAATACTTTTCACCACTATTCCACTCAAAACTATTAACAACTCGGGTAATTCCACTGGGTTAACTACTACCGTGTTTAAATCGATCACAGAAGGCTTTGAAGAGTTAACCTGTGACTGCTGACCTTCAGCACAACAGCCACCTACCAGTTTAACCCCTGCTGACAATTTCTAGCCTTACCAGATCTTTCCTCTTTACGCTGAACGACTTTTTCGCCAACCACCAACTGTCTAACCCTGGACGAACTATTCTGCCGAGGGTTAACCTCGTTCCTTCTATCCAAACCATTGCTATTGCGACTGCTCACCCCCTCATTTCTTCTGAAACCATTATTATAAGTTTGATCATAATTCCGTAAACCACCACTAACTCTTTGAAAATTTTGCCTATCCCCATAATTAACTGGACCACGAACATTACGACCATTATATTCAGTATCATAATTCCTGGACCTATTAATAAACCTATCCCCCTCGTTGAATTCTCGTGTGGTTCTCGGTCTATGGTGATCCGCCTCATGTCGCGCTTCATACTTTATTAATAATTGATAGAGTTCAGCTGTATTCGCTGGGGCACGCAGCTCGATAAAGTCCTGGATTGACACTGCGAAAAGAGGAAGCAGAATATCCATCAGCTCCTGATGAGTAACGTCAAGTGCCAACTTGTTTTTTAATTCGAGCTTTCTCAGAAAAAATCCGGACGCTTTTTCGTAAATAGTCTGGCGTTTACAATAGAATTCACGTCTTAATTCCGCTGCATTACGCTGATTAGGAAAGGCTTTAGTTAACTCCGAGCATGTTTGCTCAAATCTTTTCGCGTCATCGGTCACCAAGAAACGTCCAATGTTCTCAAGCCAAAGCAAGGCTTCATCCTTTAGAGAGCATTTCAATACTACATATTTGTTTTTATCCGGAATATCGTTAAAGGCAATATAATCGTTCAATTTATTTAAAAATTCTGTGACATCAGAATGTCCGGCAAAGTAAACTCTGGGGACTATCTCTCGTGGATGTGGGCCATCGTACAACCCGTGAAGTTGGGCGCCATTTGTAGCGGCCATCTTAAAATGTCCGCTGTGTGGTATAGCACGAGGGAAGAAGTACAACTGTTTTAAAACCAAAAACTGGTTTATTAACACAATCAGTAGGGAGTTTGAGCGAGCTCCACGAAATTTTCCTAAAAAATTAAATTAACTAAAGAGTTCTTGCTAACACTTGTAGCTTAAACGAAACAATATAATTAAACCTTAACCTTTTTAAATATATAATCACGATTCAATACTCTTATCCTTCAAATTACATAAGCACTGATGCAGGTTCAAGTCAGCTTTATCACTGCATAAAATTCCAGTATAAAAATACTAAGGCTGATTATTAATCACGAGACTCGATGCGAGGTCTCAAGGCTAAACCTAAATCTCAGTCGCAATATTCACCTTCCCAGGCCAAGTCTCTGCTGAGCGCTCACCAGCTCCTCTGAGCTCTGCACTCAAGTCAAAATTCGCTGCTTATATACTTCCGTGTCGATCGACCAGCTCCAGAAAATTTGCATAATCGAAATTACACGGCGACTCACAATTTCAGGGATTCAGCTGTCCTTCGAAAGTTAAAGAAAGATAGAGAGCCTTTATAACTTGTACGCACATAGTCGGTTAACGGACAAAAACGATCTCATTCACACATTGCCTACTCACGTGATGCGAGTAGTCAATACCTTACAAATGCTCTCTAAGAACAAATTCTAATGAAATTCGAAATTTAAAAGTGTGAAATGAGCGAAAAGCGTTCTAAAAATATTCTAAATTACAAATCCCTGGAAATACAGAAACACTTTCAAAAGTGATGGTGGAAAATTGATAGAGACAATCCCTGACCCAACATAGGCTATATTTTATGTCGGTGCCACTACGCCCAAGGTGGTGCAGGAGCTAAAAAAGTTCTAAAATTTCGATTATTTATATACTGAAGGAGCTAGAAACATGAAATTTAGCATGATAATTATTTATACAAGATGTAAATGCTCTCTAAGAACAAATTCTAAAAATATTCAAAATTTGAAAGGATGAGATGAGCGAAAACCGTTCTAAAAACATTCTAAACTACAATTTTTATGGAATATCTGGAACTACCGAAGCAATTTCAAAAGTTATATTGGCAAACTGATGGTGATAATTCCTTCTCCAACATAGGCTATATTCCATGTCGTTGCAATTCCCGCCATGGGGGTGCAGGAGCGAAAAACGTTCTAAATATTAGATTTTTTATACTAAGGTGCTAAAAACATGAAATTTGGCATGGTAGTTCTTCACAAGATGTAAATGCTCTCTAAGAAGAAATTCTAAAAAAATTCGAAATTTAAAAGGGTGAGATGAGCGAAATGCGTTCTACAAACATTCTAAATTACAATTTCTATGGAATCTGTGGAACTACAGAACAGTTTTCAAAAGTGATGGAGGCAAATTGATTGTGACAATCCCTGCTCAAACATAGGCTGTACTTTATGTCTGTGAAACTATCCCCAGGGGAGCGCAATAGCAAAAAACGTTCTAAAATTTCGATTTTTTTTATACTGAAGGAGCTAGAAACATGAGATTTGGCATGGTAGTTACTTATAAGATGTAAATGCTCTCTAAGAACAAATTCGAATAAAATTCGAAATTTAAAAGAGTGAGATGAGCGAAAGGCGTTCTAAAAACATTCCATGTTACAAATCTCTGGAACTACAGAATCGTTTTCAAAAGTGATGTTGGCAAATTGATGGAGACAATCCCTTCTCCAACGTAGGCTATATTTTATGCCGGTACCACTACCTCCTGGGTGGTGCAAGAGCGAAAAACGTTCTAAAATTTCGATTTTTTTTATACTGAGGGAACTAGAAACTTGAAATTTAGCATGGCAATTATTTATAAGATGTAAATGCTCTCTGAGCAAAAAATTCTAAAGTAACTCGAAATTTAAAATGATGCGATGAGCGAAAAGCGTTCTAAAAACATTCTAAATTACAATTTTTATGGAATCTCTGGAACTACCGAAGCAATTTCAAAACTGATGGTGACAATTCCTTCTCCAACATAGGCTACATTCAAGTAGTTGCCATTACCGCCATGGGGGTGCAGGAGCGAAAAATGTTCTAAAATTTTGATTTTTTGTATACTGAAGTAACTAGAAACTTGAAATTTGGCATGGTAGTTACTTATACGATGCAAATGGTCTCTATGAACAGTTTCTGAAAAGTTCGAAATTTAAAAGGGTTAAATTCCTTCTCCAACATCGGCTATATATTTTATATCGGTGACACTAACTCCAGGGGGGGTGCAGGAGCGAAAAACGTTCTCAAATTGCAATTTTTTGTGTACGGAAGGAGCTAGAAATTTGAAATTTGGCATTGTAGATACTTATAAGATGTAAATGCTCTCTAAGAACAAATTAAAATTAAAAAAAATGAAATTTAAAAGGGTGAAATGAGCGAAAACCATTCTAAAAACATTCTAAATTACAATTTCTGTGGAATCTCAGGAACTATAGAACTGATTTCAAAAGTGATGGTGGCAAATTGATGGTGACAACCCCTGCTCCAACATAGGGTATATTTTATGTCGGTGCCACTAACCCCAGAGGGGTGCAGGAGCGAAAAACTTTCTAAAATTACGATTTTATATACCGAAGGAGCTAGAAATTTGAAATTTGGCATTGTACTTACTTATAAGATGTAAATGCTCTCTAAGAACAAATTTTAAAAAAATATTCGAAATTTGAAAGGGTGAAATAAGCGAAAAGCGTTCTAAAAACATTCTAAATTACAATTTATATGGAATCTGTTATACCGAACCGATTTTAAACGTAATGCTTTCAAATTTATGGTGACAGTCTGTGCTCTAACACACGCTATATTTTATGTGTGTGTCACTACCCTGAGAAGGTTGCAAGAACGAAGAACGTTCTAAAATTGCAAATTTTATTATACTGAAGAGATTAGAAACTCTAAATATGGCAAGATACTAACTTATAAGATACACATGCTTTCTAAAAAATTTAAAATTTAAGAGTGATATGAGGGAAAACTGAATTAAAACGTTCTAAAATATGATTTCTATGGAATTGTTAAGGACATAAACTTAAAATTTAATATGGCTGATACTTTTTAAGACACAAGTACACACACAGAAATTTTGTTT
This sequence comes from Maratus michaelseni, assembly GCA_963931845.1. NCBI lineage: Eukaryota > Metazoa > Arthropoda > Arachnida > Araneae > Salticidae > Maratus > Maratus michaelseni. Next base: position 405,330,816 of record OZ007590.1, on the reverse strand, counting down.
AAAATAAATCGAAATTTAAATGGGTGAAAGAGGAAAAAGAGTTATAAATTAAGATTTTTTTTTTAAACTAACAGGATTAGAAATTTAAAATTTGGGTAAGCAATGGTTTGTAAAGAAAGGAAAAATTTCAAAGGGTGAAATGAGCGGAAAGTATTTAAAAAGTGTTCTAAATTACAATTACTATGGAATTGTTAGGGGTAGAAACTTAAAAATGTACATGGCTGCTGATTTGGTCGCACAGAACAATTTGAAAGAAAAATCGAAATTTAAAAGAGTGAAATGTGCGAGAAGCGTTCTAATAACATTCTAAATTACGATTTGTTTAGAACTATTAAGGCAAGAAACTTAAAATTTCGCCTGGTTGGTAGTCACGTAAATGATCACCCAGAACAGTTTATTAAAAATGCGAAATGTTAAAAAACAGGAACAAAAAAAAAGTACTAAAATTGCAATTTATGTGTTACTGCTGGTATAGAATCTTCGTATTTAGCATGGTGGTTACTCTTAAAAGGCAAATGGTCACTAAGACCGGTTTCTAAACAAATCAAAATTTAACAGGCTGAAATCAAAGGAAAACGATTTTAAAACGTTCTATTTTATGATTTAATTGGATTCATTCGGCTTAGAAACTGGAAATTTTGTATAGTTAAAACTTTTACGATGCAGACACTCGCTTTAAACAAATTATTAAAAATTCGAAGTTTAAAGTTGTAAACTGAGCAGAAAACGCTATAAATTACGTTTTTTTTTTCTAAATTATTAGTAATAAAAATTTAGAATTTAACATCCCTGTTATTTGTTATACATAAATGCTTCCAAATTGTAGTTTTTACAAAATTCGAAATTTAATAAAGGTGCAGAAGCAAAAAACATTCCAAAATTGCGATTTATTGATGCTGATGGTACTGGAAGTTGAAATTTGGCATGATGGCTATTTTTAAGATTTCAGTCCTCGCTAAAAACGATTTTAAAAAGTGAAATAAGCTGAAAATGTTTAAGAGTGGTAGTTGGCGGATGTCAAAAACATATTCGAGCTCTTAAAACAATAGGGTTAGAACTTAATAAGTTTTCAGAAATTATGTTAATAAACATTGATCTTAAAAAACTAGAGACGGAAACAAAAAAAACAATTTGAGCTGTCATTAACGACAATGGAAATACCTGATTGGCACGAATTTATTGCTTTTCTACAGAAACTCTGTTTAGTATTAGAAAATTTGCAGGGTAATCTAAATATGAAACATAAACAACCATCAATTGAAAGAAATCAAAAAGCAAGGAATTTACTTGTAAAAAGTAATTCCAAATATATCGTGTCCTCTTAGTGGTGAAGAGCAGCTATGAGAAAATAATTTTTTAGAGGCCTATCGTCGTGATAAAACGGAAAGATTTTTTGTATCAATGCCTTTAAGGGAAAATCCGATTGTCCTCGGAGATTCTAAGGTTATCACCGAGAAAATGTTAAACCAATTGTGGAATCGTTTTGAGAAAAACCCCTGCTAGAAATGTACTGCTAATGCTAGAAATATACTGCGATTTTATGAAAGAATACGAAACTCATGGTCACATGACAAAAATTACGATAAATATAGAAGAAAGAGGTAGTTATTATCTTCCACACCATGGGGTATATCAACAACAGATCAACAGCAGAACTCAGAGTTGTCTTTAATCCGTCGAGCCCTACCACTAATGGCAAATCCTTGAATGATATTCTTTTGAAGGGATTAGTTAACGAAGATCTATATGACATTAAAGATTCGCTTTAGAAGACACGGATTTGTATTTCTCGCTGACATTGAAAAGATGTACAGACAAATAGAGTTAAATCCCGAGTAAAAAAAGTTGTTAAGAATATTATGGAAAATACAAGTTAAGGCACCAGTTGAAGTGTATGAGTTAAACACAGTGACTTATGGCACGTCCTGTGCCCCATTTTTAGCTATCAGGACATTAAAGCAACTAGCTATAGAGGAAGTAGAAAGATTTAGAAAAGCATCGGAAGTTCTTCTCTATGATTGCTAGATGGATGATATTATTAGTGGTGAAGATCGTGTTGAAGCGGTGATTGAACTCCAGTCCCAACTTATACATATTCTTAAGTCTGTTGGCAAACACTTACACAAATGGTATGCCAACCACTCCATATTGCTCGAAAATGTTAATATAAATTCAGGAATTTACTCATTTTTAGAAACCGAAACAAAAGCATTAGGTGTCATATGGATTCCTAGATTAGATGTATTTACGTTCAAGGTGATTCAAGATTAGATTCAAGGTGAAAATTGAACAGCAAAAGAAGTTCACAAAAAGGAGTGTCCTTTCAGATATAGCTCGCCTATTCGATCCCATTGGTCTTATCGGACCTGTGATGACAAGGGCTAAGGCTTTCATGCAGGAATTGTGGATAATAAAACTTGACTGGAATGACCCTTTTCCTGATTCAATAGTTCAATCCTGGGTACAATATCCCAAATCCTTAAAATCTATGGAAAAGCTTGAATTAGTCGATATATTCTGAGTCTTTGTGCACAACATATAGAGATGCATGGTTTTGTCGGCGCTTCGTCTATTGCCTTTAGAGCAGCTGTTTACATCCGAAGCTCAATTCATACTAACACTTCCTGTAACTTAATTTGTAACAAATCCCAAATCGCTCCGTTGAAGACTATTACCATACCCATACTTGAGCTGTCTGCTTGTCTCCTGCTATCAAATTTAGTTTTCAGTATCTTAGCCTTAAAACTTGACATTCACGACATCTATTTGTATACAGATTCACAAATATCATTAGCATGGATTCAGACCCCACCATGGAAGTTAAAAACATTTGTCAGTAATCGGGTTGCCAAGATTCAAGATTACACACAGAACTTTCATTGGAAATACATTCCATTGAGCAGCATTCTCGCTGATCCAATATCACGAGGTCTGGATGCAAGAGAATTAGCTAGCCATGAACTGTGGTGGTATGGACCAAACTTTTTCTCTCAGCAGTTTTGTGTTGCTAACCATGAAATTACTCAGCTATCATCAAAGGAACAGAGTCTTATGTTAAAAGAAATGAAAGAGGCTCCTGCTGAAAAACAGATAGCAGACACTATAAACATTTCTGGACTTTTAAAATTAGTAGATCCACTAAATTCTAATGACTTTAAAATTTTTTCCATAACTAACAATTTTCTTAAATTAATAAGAATTTTCAGTTCTATTTTTAGGTTTCTTCATAATTGTAGAAATGAAGGCATGAAATTATTTGGACGACTGTCATCGTCGGAATTAAAAAAGGGAGAGAAGTAACAACAGGTACAGTAGTAACTAATCCAACAGGTACAGTATACAGCCTTTAATAATGTTATAAAAAAATTGGTCAACCAGAAGAATCTGTCGGGTATCAGCAAATTAAAATTTTTAAACCCATACTTAGATTCTGAAGGACTTATTAGAGTAGGAGGTCGTTTAGAGAATTCCAATATGACCTATAACAAAAAACATCCTATATTGTTGCCTAACAACCATAAGTTGAGTGAAATGATTCTTGAATATTTTCATCAAAAGTTTTTTCATCTCGGAACACAATCCTTATTACATCATGTTATGTAAAATTATTGGGTCATCCATGGTAGATCTCTAGCCCAAAAGATAGTTCATAAATGTGTCACCTGTTTTAGAAACAAACCGATAGGGGAAATTATATTATGGGAAATTTTCGCTCAGAAAAGTTCAATTCTAGCCTGCCATTTCAAAATTCCGCAATTGATTTCTGTGGACCTTTTGTCATTAAGTAAAAAAGCGAAAAAAAAGGATTAATTGCGGATTCTTTAATGTAATTTTTTCTTTGTCGCAGCTTGTCCCTAATGGGACCTTGCGCCATTAAACCTTATACAACCAACCAACCAACCAAAGAAAAGGAAATTACAATAAAATTTATGTAGCACTGTTTATTTGTCTCAGCACGAAAGCAATCCATCTAGGTATAGTCATAGATTTAAAATCTGAATCATTCATTGCAACATTTAAACGAATTTTTGCCCGAAAAGGGAAAAGCTGAACTATCATGACAGAAAACGGAACTACTTTTGTAGGTGCCAATTCTGAATTAAAGAAATTACATGCCCTAGTATCTAAACCTGATGACGTATTAGCTAATTATTTGGCCTCTGAGGCTATTAATTGGAAATTCATACCTCCTCGCTCACCCAATTTTGGTGGATTATGGGAAGCAGGTGTAAAATCATTTAAACATAATCTTAAAAAAACATTAGGCAATTCATGAGAAACCCTCGAAGAATTTTGGACTCTAACCGCAGAAATAGAAGGGATTTTAAATTCTCGCCCTTTACTACCTTTATCGTCAAGGTAGTAAAGGGTTCCGAATGAGATTGAAGTCCTGACCCCTGCCCATTTTATCAATTCAATTCAATTCAATTCAACCAAGCAGGGAGGCCTACCATATGGCTTAAGCTCTACAAGCCCTGCTCAGAAAGTTTATGTAAAAAAAAATTACAAATGAGGCCATTAGGCTGTGTCGGTAATTACCATAATTACATTACAAAAGGTTCACATTTGGCTGAGTTTTTGTAAGTTGATAAGAGTTTATGGTTTAGAGTTCTCATTGTATGGTGTTGGTTACATTATTGTTTAAGTCCTATTTACACTTTTGATTGTCATGAACAAGAAAGTTCATCAGAGTTTATGATTTAAAGTGTCACAATGAATGGTGGTAGTCAGATGATATATTAAGTATGGGGAGAAACTGTTTGTTGGGGACTGGATGTGTGAAACACTTAAATGTTTATTTGAAGTTGCTGCTATGATGAGAGACTTTGAGGTTGTTGTTGTGGACTATGAGGAAGAATCTTTCGATTGTAGGATGGATTTGAAGGTGCACACTATTGTCTATTTACGGTTGTTTTTGAGGGGGGAACTGTTTTACTGGTTATGAAGATAGACTTTTGAGGAGGAGTGGATGTTTGGAGCACATTAATGTTTATTTGAAGTTGTTGCTATGATGAGAGACTGTTTGGTGGATGAGTGGATGGTTGAGGCTTTTTAGTGTTTGTTTGAGGTTGTTGTACTTGACGGTGAGGAAAAATTAATTCGATTATGAGATGGATTTGATGGTGCCCACTGTTGTCTATTTTACTGTTGTAGTTGAATGTGGAAGACGGTGTAGAGGGACTGTTGTGTGAAGGATTTATGAGTGTTTATTGCTGGTTGTTGCCTGGAGTTTATTTGAAGTTGTTGCTGATGGTGGAATGAAATTTTGATGAAGGAATGGAATTAATTACACTACTGTGTTTCTGCGATTGTTGTGGTCGATGTTGAGGGACGGTGCCCGTTGCGTTGATGTTTCTACCATCTCAAGCTGTCAGATGATGAGTTTTGCTTGCGATGGCGGTTCTGGAAGAGGTCTAGAAAGACCTGGCATTCCGGTGATCTTGCACTATAGGTATTAGGATATGGGTGTCCGTCTCTGTCTTTTGTGTGTGTGCAGTTGTAGCATTTATGTTTGTGTGGTTTGTTTTTCTGTGGACAGCTTTCAGAGTGACCTTCCATGCAATACTCCCATGTCATTCTCCCCTTGCAGCCGTCGGTGGAGTGTCCAAAAATTTGTCAATTTTGGCATCTTATGATAGGGGAATAAACATCCTATATTGTTGCCTAACAACCATAAGTTGAGTGAAATGATTCTTGAATATTTTCATCAAAAGTTTTTTCATCTCGGACCACAATCGTTATTACATCATGTTAGGCAAAATTATTGGGTCATCTATGGTAGATCTCTATCCCGAAAGACAGTTCATAAATGTGTCACATGTTTTCGAAACAAACCAACAGTTGCAAATCAAATTATGGGAAATTTGCCCTCAGAAAGGGTCAATCCTAGCCTGCCATTTCAAAATTACGCATTTGATTTCTGTGGACCTTTTTAGCATTAAGTATAAAAACCAAAGAAAAGGAATTTACAATAAAATTTATGTAGCACTGTTTATTTTTCTCACCACGAAAGCAATCCATCTAGATATAGTCACAGATTTAAAATCTGAATCATTTATTCCAACTCTTAAACGATTTTTTGCCCGAAGAGGGAAAAGCTCAACTATCATGACAGGCAACGGAACTACCTTTGTAGGTGCCAATTCCGAATTAAAGAAATTACAGGCCCTGGTATGTAAACCTGATAACGTATTAGCTAATTATTTGGCCTCTGAAGAGTTTATTGGAAATTCATACAACCCTCGCTCACCCAATTTTGGTGGATCATGGGAAGCAAGTGTAAAATCATTTAAATATCATCTTAAAAGAACTTTAGGAATTCATGAGAAACCCTCGAAGAATTTTGGACTCTAACCGCAGAAATAGAAGAGATTTTAAATTCTCGCCCTTTACTACCTTTATCGTCTGATCCGAATGAGATTGAAGACCTGACCACTGCCCATTTTTTTTAAGAGGTCATCCAATCACTTCAATAACCGAGCACAATTTAACAAAAGTTAATGAAAATAGGTTATCTAATTTGCAGACCAAAACGAAAATGACTCAAGTCATTTTGAAAAATGGAAAACTGATTATTTGAGTCATTTACAGCAACGTACGGAATGGTTAATTGAGAAGGCAAATCTGAAGGAAGGATATATGGTCATTCTAAAAGAAGAGAATTTACTCCCTGGTAAATGGGTTTTGGGCCGAGTTATTAAAGTAATACAAGTTGCGGATAAAAAGGTCGGAGTGCGGGAAATTAAAACAGAATTAGGTAACTTTCAGAACAATTTCAAAAGTTCGTCCTCTGCCCATAGAGAATGTATATAACGTATAAAAATATCCAAACATTCGGACGATTTTGAAGTATTAAAAAAAATCAGTTCTGATCAATATTCGCTCAAAAACTAAAGACGCGGGTGGCTTTTGCTTATGTTTTGACAGTTAAATAACAATATTTTTGCGCGAGAATTATACGCATGGTTCAAAATCATATACTCATAAAAATTACAAATAGTATGGACAGCAAGAATCATATGTACGTAGTATGATCCAAACGTTCGGGGACAAGATGTGTAAAACCTCACCCTGAATAGTTCACAGCACCGAAGCACATCCACCGTCCAAGCAGTCACCTTTTGCGACGATACCCTTCTGCCCAGAGTTCGTATAACTTCTGGAAGCCAACAACTTGATCTGCCCGGCGTTGATCGCGGCCCGTCCAAAAATGTGTGCACCAATTCCGCAAAAAGACTGTAGGTCAAATTTTACAATATCGGGCTAAAAATTTACTTCGAATTACTTTTTTTTTAACTATAATTATTTTCAGGTCCTTACATAAAAATCAGGTCGTAAATAAAAATCATCTGTTTCTTTTGTGGGAAAACGAGTGTTATTATTTAGATAACAATAAAATCAAATCTTTATTCTCCAACTCTTCTAACTTTCCCTAAACCCTCCGTCATGCGCGTGGACTACAGGTGTAGTAATTATTTCATAAAAGGTAAACAAAAATTACTAACAAAAAACTAACAAGATTAGGCACGTGGAATATTTTTTTTTTAATTTATAGTGAGGAAAAATTTATTTAATTGTCGTACACCTATGATCGTAGTCCACGAACAATTTATAACCCAATATTAATTACTAATAAATTTGCCTGGCGGAGGATTAAGTTCCCATAAAAGAGACAGTGCGCTTGAATTATTGCGAAAGTTTGTACATTATTATTGCTGTTTAATTATTTTTTTCCTCAAAGTAAAGAACAATAGATATTTTTCTAAAACGGCATGAAGTGGGCTGTTTTGCCAGGTCTTCGGCTCATGTCTTTTCTACTAAATAGGCATATTTTCCCCGAATTTTTAAAGAGCGTTTGTATACAGTTCTATGGATAAGCTATTAAAATTTCATCGAGTTCGGACGAGATTTTTTTTTTATGTTAAGTGACCTGACGTGAATTAAAAAATAATAATATAAATAAATATAAAAGCACGATAAAAATTATTTCTTTTATAAAAATATATCATTTTTTTTCATATTTCTTAAAAATATAACAGATAAAATATTCAATGCGTTCGGACAACAAGAATATTTTTACCAGTTTATATAAAAAAAATGTATATAGGTTTTTTCATTTAAAATATAAATTTATAGAAACTTTGGTTTAACTATGAAATCATAAAAAATTGAAGTTAATTTACGTTATTATAGCAGCATGGGCAACGCCGGGCGGGTCAGCTAGTATGGAATTACAAAGTATATTACTTAATCAAGCAGCCAACAGCACCATCAAACATCCCTGCGTGCCAGCCGAATGCCTTGGTCTCTAAATAGAAAAGAAAAACTAAAAAAATTAAATTTGATACCGGACAAATTTTGGCGTACAATTGTAGTGGCACTGGTACATAAATTTGGCCAAATATTTTAGGCACTTGATAGGAAATTGATCACAAATCCAGTGAAATATTTCATTTCTGATTAAACCATGTCAAAATTAACATTTTTATCTATATTTAAAGGTCTACATTTGCATGTAATTCTTGAAATTACAGCAGCCTTTTAATGGCACACATTGAAAAAAATATATTCAACGAATATTCCATTTTCACCACAGCAAAATGTCCATTCTAAGTATACATCTCTGCTATCTTATAAAACATGTGGTCAGAATGCAAGAAAGAAAAATAGAAAACTCTAGTACATTTATTTTTGTTTATAACAGAACAATTTGTATGAAAAAATGCGAATATTAGCTCTTTTTGTCGAAATGTCACTTTTGACACATCTTGTTTTTATCCCATGTAATTTGGATGTTTAAATAAAAGTGAGAAGAAAAACACAGCGCTTTGTAACTAAATTTTAAAATTTTAATGCGAAAATATATCAGATTCCAATGATTCCTGAGGTTCGCATTTTCGGTTTTTGTAATTATTCATGAAAATATTTAAAACCCGCAAATAAAAATAGTCTAATAAAAATAAAACGTCACGGGGATGCGTGACAGAAACGCGGAAGCAGATAAGATTTGACAGTGCAAAGCCGGATTTTTTGCCCCCTCTTTCTAAATGTGCATCGACCGAACTGTTAAAAGCACGGAAAAATGGAAGACACCAAACCACATCTATGTTATTTAAGATTTCTAAGAAGGTAGTTCATTTGAAAATAATGTTAACTCTCTAAAATCCCCAATTCGTGGGTCTTTATTTCATTTTTCGAAGCAACAACTGCTCCAACATAGGCTATATTTTATGTCGGTGTCACTAACCCCAGGGGAGGGGGGGGGGGGGTTGCTGCAGTAAAATACGTTCTAAAATTGCAATCTTTTCTATACTGAAGGAGCTCGAAATTTGAAATATGGCGTTGTAGTTACTTATAAGATGTAAATGCTCTCTATGAGCAAAATAAAAAAAAAATCGAAATTAAATCTCTGGTTGTACCGAACCGATTTCAAAAGTGATTGTAGCAAATTGATGGTGACAACCCTTGCTCCAACTTGGGCTATATTTTTTGTCGGTGCCAGTAACCCCCAGAGGGTGCTGGAGCGAAAACCGTTCTAAAATTGCGATTTTTTTTATACTGAAGGAGCTAGAAATTTGAAATTTGGCATTGTATAGTTACTTATAATATGTAAATGCTCCTTAAGGACAATTGAAAAAAAAAATCGAAATTTAAAAGGGTGAAATAAGCGAAAAGTGTTCCAAAAATATTTTAAATTGCAATTTCTATGGAGTTTCTGGAACTACCGAACAAATTTCAAAAGTGATGGTCGCAAATTGATAGTGACAACCCCTAGCCTAGGCTATATTTTATGTCGGTGCCACTTACTCTAGGGGGGTGCAGGAGCGAAAAACGTTCTAAAGTGATTTTTTTTTTATACTGAAATAGCTAGAAATTTGAAATATGGCGATGTAGTTACTTATAAGGTGTAAATGCTCTGTAAGAGCAAAATAAAAAAAAAATCGAAAGTTAAAAGGGTGAAACCAGCGAAAAGCGTTCTAAAAATATTCTAAATTACAATTTCTATGGAATCTCTGGAACTACCGAACCGATTTCAAAAGTGATGGTTGCAAATTGATGGTGACAACCCTTGCTCCAACATAGGCTATATTTTATGTCGGTGCCACTAGCCCCAGGGGGGTGCAGGAGCGAAAAACTTTCTAAAATTGCGATCTTTTTTATACTGAAGGCGCTAGAAATTTGAAACTTGGCGTTGTAGATACTTATAAGATGTAAATGCTCTCGAAGAACAAAATAAAAAAAATCAAAATTTAAAAGGTTGAAATGAGCAAAAAGCGTTCTAAAAACATTCTAAATTACAATTTTGTTTGGAATCTCTGGGACTTTGGAACCGATTTCAAAAGTGATGGTTGTAAATTGATGGTGATAACCCCTCCTCCAACCTAGGCTATATTTTATGTCGGTGCTACTAACATCAGGGGGTGCAGAAGCGATATACGTTCTAAAATTGCGATTTTTTTTTATACTGAAGGAGCTAGAAATTTGAAATTTAGCATTGTATAGTTACTTATAATATGTAAATGCTCCTTAAGGACAATTTAAAAAAAATCGAAATTTAAAAGGGTGAAATAAGCGAAAAATGTTCCAAAAAAATTCTACATTACAATTTCTGTGGAGTTTCTGGAACTACCGAACCGATTTCAAAAGTGATGGTGGCAAATTGATAGTGACAACCAGTGGCCTAGGCTATATTTTATGTCGGTGCCACTTACTCTAGGGGGGTACAAGAGCGAAAAACGTTCTAAAATTGCGATTTTTTTTATACTGAAGGAGCTAGAAATTTGAAATATGGCGTTGTAGTTACTTATAAGGTGTAAATGCTCTCGAAGAACAAGATAAAAAAAAATAAAAATTGAAAAGGGTGAAATGAGCGAAAAGCGTTCTAAAAACATTCTAAATTACAATTTTGTATGGAATCTCTGGGACTACGGAACCGATTTCAAATGTGATGGTGGTAAATTGATGGTGACAACCCCTGCTCCAACCTAGGCTATATTTTATGTCGGTGTCACCAACCCCAGGGGATGCAAGAGCGAAAAACGTTCTAAAATTGCGATTTTGTTTATACTGAATGAGCTAGAAATTTGAAATTTGGCATTTTAGTTACTTATAAAATGTAAATGCTCCTTAAGGACAAATTTTTAAAAAAATTCGAAATTTAAAAAGGTGAAATAAGCGAAAAGCGTTCTAAAATTAATCTAAATTACAATTTCTATGGAATCTCTGGAACTACAGAACCGATTTCAAAACTGATGGTGGCAAATTGGTGGTGACAATCCCTGCTCCAACAGCCTCTTTAATAAAAAACTAAGGGGGTGCAAGAGCAAAAAACGTTCTAAATTTTCGATTTTTTTATACTGAAGGAACTGGAAACTGGAAATTTGGCATGATAATTATTTATAAGATGTAAATGCTCTCTAAGAAAAAATTAAAAAAAATTCGAAATTTAAAAGGTCGAGATGAGCGAAAAGCGTTCTAAAAACATTCTAAATTACATTTTTTATGGAATCTCTGGAACTACTGAAGCGATTTCAAAAATGATTATGGCAAATTGATGCTGACAATCTCTTTTCCAACACAGGTTATATTTTATGTCGTTGCCATTACCGCCATGGTGGTGCAAGAGCTAAAAACGTTCTAAAATTTCGATTTTTTTATAATGAAGGTGCTAGAAATATGAAATGTCATGGTAATTATTTATAAGATTTAAATGCTCTCTAAAAATAAATTCTAAAAAAATTCGAAATTTAAAAAGATGAGATCAGCGAAATGCGTTCTAAAAACATTCTAAATTATTATTTTAATGGAATTTCTGGAACTACGGAAGTGATTTTAAAAGTGATGTTGGCAAACTGGTGGTGACAATCCCTTCTCCAACATAGGTTATATTTCATGGCGTTGCCATAACTGCCATGAGCGGCTACAAGAGCGAAAAATGTTCTAAAATTTCGATTTTTTTATACTGAATGATCTAGAAACTTGAAATTTGGTATTGTAGTTACTTATACGATGGAAATGGTTTCTATGAACAGTTTCTAAAAAGTTCGAAATTTAAGAGTGAAATGAGCTAAACGTGTTAAAACATTCTAAATTACAATTTCTATGGAATCTTTTAAACTGCCGAACCGATTTTAAACGTAATGCTTTCAAATTTATGGTGTCAGTCTATGCTCTAACACAGGCTATATTTTATGAGTGTGCCACTACCCTGAGAAGGTTTCAAAAGCGAAGAACTTTCTAAAATTGCAAATTTTATTATACTGAAGAGATTAGAAACTTGAAATATGGCAAGATACTAACTTATAAGATATACATGCTTTCCAAGGAAAGTTTTTTAAAAATTCGAAATTTAAGAGTGATATGATGGAAAACTGTTTTAAAACATTCTAAATTACGATTTGTATAGCATTGTTAAGGACATAAACTTGAAATTTATTATGGCTAATACTTTTAAGACACAAGTAAACACACAGAAATTTTGTTTAAATTAAATCGAAATTTGAATGAGTAAAAGAGAAAAAATTTATAAATTACGTTTTTTTTTTCTTTTTTTTTTTTTTTTTTTTAGAGACTTAAAATTTGGGCTAGCAATGGTTTGTAAAGAAATTCAAAATTTCAAAGGGTGAAAAGAGCGGAAAGCATTTAAAAAGCGTTATAAATTGCAATTGCTATGGAATTGTTAGGGGGTAGAAACTTAAAATTTTACATGGCTGCTGATTTGGTCGCACAGAACAATATGGAAAAAAAATCGAAATTTAAAAGAGTGAAATGTGCGAGAAGCGTTCTAAAAACATTCTAAATTACGATTTGTTTAGAACTATTAAGGCAAGAAACTTAATTTCGCCTGGTTGGTATTCACGTAAATGATCACCCAGAACAGTTTATTAAAAATGCGAAATGTAAAAAAACAGGAACAAAAAACAAAAACAAAAAAAACTTATTAAAATTTCAATTTATGTGATATTGCTGGTATAGAATCTTCGTATTTAGAATGGTGGTTACTCTTAAAAGGCAAATGGTCACTAAGATCGGTTTCTAAACAAATCAAAATTTAACAGGCTGAAATCAGTGGAAAATGATCTAAAAACGTTCTATTTTATGATTTAATTGGATTCATTCGGCTTAGAAACTGGAAATTTTGTATAGTTAAAACTACCATGCAGACGATCGGTATGCACAGTCTATTAAAAATGCGAAGTTTAAAGTTGTAAACGGAGCGGAAAACGTTATAAATTATGTTTTCTTTTCTAAATTGTTAGCAATAGAAACTTAGAATTTAACATGCCTGTTTTTTTTTATACGCAAATGCTTCCAAAGAGTAGTTTTTACAAAATTCGAAATTTAAAAAAGCTACAGAGGCAAAAAATATTCCAAAATTGAGATTTCTTGATGCTGATGGTACTGGAAGTTGAAATTTGGCATGGTGGCTATTTTTAAGATTTCAGTGCTCGCTAAAAACGATTTAAAAAAATGAAATAAGCTGAAAATGTTTAAGAGTGGTAGTTGACGGATGTCAAAAACATATTCGAGCTCTTAAAACAATAGGGTTCGAACTTAATAAGTTTTCAGAAATTATGTTAATAAACATTGATCTTAAAAAACTAGACACGGAAACAAAAAAACAATTTGAGCTGTCATTAACGACAATGGAAATACCCGATTGGCACGAATTTATTGCTTTTCAACAGAAACTCTGTTTAGTATTAGAAAATTTGCAGGGTAATCTAAATATGAAACATAAACAACCATCAATTGAAAGGAATCAAAAAGCAAGGAATTTTATCGTAAAAAGTAATTCCAAAACAGGAAATAAATGTGCTCTTTGCCACTGGACTAGCCATTCTATTTTTAAAATTGAATGAATATGACAGATATTCTACAGCGAAAAAGTTTAATATTTGCCTTAATTGTTTGTGTGAAAAACATAAAATTGTAATTGTTTATCCAAATCACGTTGCAAGTTTTGTTTGGATAAACATAATAGCCGACTTTGTGGCAGACGTTCGTCCAATTTAACAACGTCGAAAGAAAAAATATCAATCATCTATCCCTCAAATAGTAAATAAAAAAGAAATTAGCACTCAGAAATAAATAGTCAGTTAAAAGAAGGAAGTGAGGCTGATTTATCTGAACTTTCTCAATCATTTTGTAATAGAATTTATTTATCGGGAGAAAATGAAAGCAATGTTTTATTAACTACGTGCATTATTTATGTAGAAAAGTATTGTGGTATAAAAATACCAGCCCGTGGAATTTTAGATAATGGATCGCCAGTAAATCTAATGACATTGAAATTAGCTTAAAAATTAGGATTAAGAAAAAATAAAGCTAATGTTTTGGTTTCTGGAATAAAAGGGAAGATTTCTAGCATAAAATCTAAAGTGCAGACAACTATTTCCAACCAAATACGTTCTTTTCAAAAATCAATTCAATTCTTAATAACGCCAAAAATAACGGAATGGGTTCCTTCAAGTAAGATGAATGTGCCTGATTTTCAGTTGTCAGAAAACATCTCTGGTTTGGAATTCCAATTTTGATTGGGGCGGAATATTTTTATGAAATTTTGGAAGAGGAAAGATATAAAATCTCGCAATTAATGTTTCAGAAAACAGTTTTTGGTTACATTGTTTCGGGCACATTAAAAACCAAATGCAATGAGCAGTTTTGCGGTCTTATCCAGCAAACAGATATGTTAGAGGAAAATCTTCAAAAATTTAAAAAAATTGAAGTTGTTGAGGATAAATCGTGTCCTCTTAGTGGTGAAGAGCAGCTATGCGACATTAAATTTTTAGAGCCATATCGTCGTGATAAAACGGGAAGATTTTTGGTATCAATGCCTTTAAAGGGAAATCCGATTGTCCTCAGAGATCCTAAGGTTATCACCGAGAAAAGGTTACAACAACTGTGGGATCGTTTTGACAAAAAACACTGCTAGAAATGTATTGTTAATGCTAGAAATATATTGCGATTTTATGAAAGAATACGAAACTCTTGGTCACATAACAAAAATTACAGAAAATATAGAAGAAAGAGGTAGTTATTATCTTCCACACCATGGGGTATATCGTCCCGAAAGCTCCACAACAGAACTCAGAGTTGTCTTGAATGCGTCGAGCCCTACCACTAATGGCAAATCCTTGAATGATATTCTTTTGAAGGGATTAGTTAACGAAGATCTATATGACATTAAAGATTCGCATTAGAAGACACGGATTTGTATTTCTCGCTGACATTGAAAAGATGCACAGACAAATAGAGTTAAATCCCGAACAAAGAAAGTTGTTAAGAATCTTATGGAAAGTACAAGTTAAGGCACCAGTTGAAGTGTATGAGTTAAACACAGTGACTTATGGCACGTCCTGTGCCCCATTTTTAGCTATCAGGACATTAAAGCAACTAGCTATAGAGGAAGTAGAAAGATTTAGAAAAGCATCGGAAGTTCTTCTCTATGATTGCTAGATGGATGATATTATTAGTGGTGAATATCGTGTTGAAGCGGTGATTGAACTCCAGTCCCAACTTATACAGATTCTAAAGTCTGTTGGCAAACACTTACACAAATGGTATGCCAACCACTCCATATTGCTCGAAAATGTTAATAATATAAATTCAGGAATTTACTCATTTTTAGAAACCTAAACAAAAGCATTAGGTGTCATATGGAATCCTAGATTAGATGTATTTACATACAAGGTGAAAATTTACCAGCCAAAGAAGTTCACAAAAAGGAGTGTCCTTTCAGATATAGCTCGCATATTCGATCCCATTGGTCTTATCGGACCTGTGATGACAAGGGCTAAGGCTTTCAAACAGGAATTATGGAAAATCAAACTTGATTGGAATGACACTTTTCCTGATTCAATAGCTCAATCCTTGGTTCTATTTACCAAATCCTTAAAATATATGGAAAAGCTTGAAATTAGTCGATATATTCTGAATTAGTCGATATATTCCCTTGTACACAACATATAGAGATGCATGGTTTTGTCGACGCTTTGTCTATTGCCTTTAGAGCAGCTGTTTACATCCGAAGTTCAAATCATACTAACACTTCCTGTAATTAAATTAGTAGCAAATCTCAAATCGCCCCGTTGAAGACTAAAACAATACCCCGCCTTGAGCTCTCTGCTTGTCTCCTGCTATCAAAGTTAGTTTTCAGAATCTTAAAAGCCTTAAAACATTCACGACATCTATTTGTATACAGATTCACAAATAGCATTAGCACGGATTCAGACCCCACCATGGAAGTTAAAAACATTTGTCAGTAATCGGGTTGACAAGATTTATGATTACACACAAAACTTTCATTGGAAATACATTCCATTGAGCAGCATTCTCGCTGATCCAATATCACGAGGTCTGGATGCAAGAAAATTAGCTAGCCATGAACTGTGGTGGTATGGACCAAACTTTTTCTCTCAGCAGTTTTGTGTTCCTAACCATGAAATTACTCAGCTATCATCAAAGGACCAGAGTCTTATGTTAAAAGAAATGAAAGAGGCTCCTGCTGAAAAACAGATAGCAAACACTATAAACATTTCTGGACTTTTAAAATTAGTAGATCCACTAAATTCTAATGACTTTAAATTTTTTTTCCATAACGAAAAATTTTCTGAAATTAATAAGAATTTGCAGTTCTATTTTTAGGTTTCTTCATAATTGTAGAAATGAAGGCAATAAATTATTTGGACCATTGTCTTCGTCGGAATTAGAAAAGGGAGAGAAGTATCTATTCCAACAGGTACAGTATATAGCCTTTGCCGAGGATATAAAAAATTTGACCAACCAGAGGAATCTGTCAGGTAACAGCAAATTAAAATTTTTAAACTCATACTCAGATTTTGAAGGACTTATTAGAGTAGGAGTTCGTTTAGAGAAATCCAATCTGACCTATAACAAAAATCATTCTATATTGTTGCCTAGCAACTATAAGTTGAGTGAAATGAGTTTTGAATATTTCCATCAAAAGTTTTTTCATCTCGGGCCACAATCCTTATTACATCATGTTAGGCAAAATTATTGGGTCATCCATGGTAGATCTCTACCCCGAAAGATAGTTTATAAATGTGTCACCTGTTTTCGAAACAAACCAACAGGGGCAAATCAAATTATGGGAAATTTGCCCTCAGAAAGGGTCAACCCTAGCCTGCCATTTCAAAATTCCGCAATTGATTTCTGTGGACCTTTTGTCATTAAGTATAAAAGCGAAAGAAAAGGATTAATTGCGGATTCTTTAATGTAATTTTTTCTTTGTCGCAGCTTGTCCCTAATGGGACCTTGCGCCATTAAACCCTATACAACCAACCAACCAACCAACCAAAGAAAAGGAAATTACAATAAAATTTATGTAGCACTGTTTATTTGTCTCTCCACGAAAGCAATCCATCCAGATACAGTCACAGATTTAAAATCTGAATCATTTATTCCAACTCTTAAACGATTTTTTGCCCGAAGAGGGAAAAGCTCAACTATCATGACAGGCAACGGAACTACCTTTGTAGGTGCCAATTCCGAATTAAAGAAATTACAGGCCCTGGTATGTAAACCTGATAACGTATCTGATAATTATTTGGCCTCTGAAGATATTAATTGGAAATTCATACACCCTCGCCAATTTTTGTGGATTATGGGAAGCAGGTGTAAAATCATTTAAATATCATCTTAAAATAACTTTAGGCAATTCACGAGAAACCCTCGAATAATTTTGGACTCTAACCGCAGAAATAGAAGGGATTTTAAATTCTTGCCCTTTACTACGTTTATCGTCCGAGCCGAATGAGATTGAAGTCCTGACCCCTGCCCATTTCTTGATAGGTCGCCCAATCACTTCAATAACCGAGCACAATTAAACAAAAGTTAATGAAAATAGTTTATCTGATTCGCAGACCATACCGAAAATGACTCAAGTCATTTGGAAAAAATGGAAAACTGATTATTTGAGTCATTTACAGCAACATAGGAAATGGTTAATTCAGAAGACAAATCTTAAATAAGGATGTATGGTTATTGTAAAAGAAGAGAATTTGTGCCCTGGTAAATGGGTTTTGGGCCGAATTATTAAAGTAATACCAGGTGCTGATAAAAAGGTCAGAGTGTTGGAAATTAAAACAGAATTAGGTACTGTTACCAGAGCAATTCCAAACGTTTTCCCGTTGCCCATAGAGGAAAAAAATTGTTATGCATTATAATATAGAACCATTTCATTTATTAGTCTAGTTTTTTCTTTCATTAAATATTATGAACTCAGCTAAATTAACGATATGTGTTAGCATTTTGTGATTGTATTTTTATATTTGCTTTTTGTACTATATTCAAGTTTGTTGTTGTATTATCATAAATTTCTTATATTTTGAAAGTATTGTATGCAAAGTGTTTAATGACTGCATATTTGTAATGTTTCTAATAGTAATGCACATTGTTTTAATGTTTAGAATGTACCTGTATGTCTGAAATAATACACTTCAAAGCCATTTTTAGTTTTTTCAATTCAGAACCATAAGGAACATCCCAAAACTGCATGAAAGCGATGCCGCCGAAACCGTTCCGCAAATAAAGAATCTAATTTCTCAGAATGCGCTTAAATTTTCTAGCGTCTTTCGAAGCTCGTATAGGAAAAACCATTACAAAATACGGAAAGACTAAACAGATAGTCTGTAATTTCGTAATTTTTATTTCGAGCGCCCTTATCTGTTTACAATAATAGGCATTTAACCCTTTCGAATTTGATTTTAAATGATCGAATTTATTTTTTTTCTCCTGCCCCTAATTTTCGAAAGCCAAAGCCCTTAATACACACTTAATGAGGTTACGTGATTCTCTAAAACGGTGCAATTCGTTTTTAAAAATATGAATATTCGCTCTTTCTCAATAATTCGGGACTAGAAAGACCCTTCTCCATGAAGCAGTTTTTCAAAGGATGAAAGTAGCTAAACACTGTTATTTTAACACAGATGTTGTACAAATTCTTTGGACACTTAATGTATATCGCATATAAAAATGCCTAAACATTCAGAAGATTTTAGAGTATTTAAAAAATCAATTCTAATCAATAATCGCTTAAAAACTGAAGACGCGGGTGGCTTTTGCTTATGTTTTGACAGATAAATAACAATATTTTTGCACGAGAATTATACGCATGGTTCAAAATCATATACTCATAAAAATTACAAATAGTATGGACAGCAAGAATCATATGTATGTAGTATGATCCAAACGTTCGGGGACAAGATGTGTAAAACCTTACCCTGAATAGTTCACAGCACCGAAGCACATCCACCGTCCAAGCAGTCGCCTTTTGCGACGATACCCTTCTGCCAGAGTTCGTATAACTTCTGGAAGCCAACAACTTGATCTGCCCGGCGTTGATCGCGGCCCGTCCAAAAATGTGTGCACCAATTCCGCAAAAAGACTGTAGGTCAAATTTTACAATATCGGGCTAAAAATTTACTTCGAATTACTTTTTTTTTTTAACTATAATTATTTTCAGGTCCTTACATAAAAATCAGGTCGTAAATAAAAATCATCTGTTTCTTTTGTGGGAAAACCAGTGTTATTATTTAGATAACAATAAAATCAAATCTTTATTCTCCAACTCTTCTAACTTTCCCTAAACCCTCCGTCATGCGCGTGGACTACAGGTGTAGTAATTATTTCATAAAAGGTAAACAAAAATTACTAACAAAAAACTAACAAGGTTAGGCACGTGGAATATATATTTTTTAAAATTATAGTGAGGAAAAAATTATTTAATTGTCGTACACCTATGATCGTAGTCCACGAACAATTTATAACCCAATATTAATTTCTAATAAATTTGCCTGGCGGAGGGTTAAGTTCCCATAAAAGAGACAGTGCGCTTGAATTATTGCGAAAGTTTGTACATTATTATTGCTGTTTAATTATTTTTTCCCTCAAAGTAAAGAACAATAGATAATTTTCTAAAACGGCATGACGTGGGCTGTTTTGGCATGTCTTCAGCTCATGTCTTTTCTACTAAATAGGCATATTTTCCCCGAATTTTTAAAGAGCGTTTTTATACATTTCTATGGATAAGCTATTAAAATTTCATCGAGTTCGGACGAGATTTTTTTTTTATGTTAAGTGATCCGACGTGATTTAAAAAATAATAATATAAATAAATATAAAAGCACGATAAAAATTATTTCTTTTATAAAAATATATCAATATTTTTTTTTCATATATTTCTTGAAAATATAACCTATAAAATATTCAAAGCGTTTGGACAACAAGAATATTTTTACCAGTTTATATAAAAAATGTATATACATTTTTTTCATTTAAAATATAAATTTATAGAAACTTTGGTGTAACTATGAAATTCTAAAAAATTGAAATTAATTTACGTTGTTATAGCAGCATGGGCAACGCCGGGCGGGTCAGCTAGTATGGAATTACAAAGTATATTACTTAATCAAGCAGCCAAGAGCACCATCAAACATCTCCAATTGCCAGCCGTATGCCTTGGACTCCAAATAGAAAAGAAAAACTAAAAAAATTGATTTTGATTCCGGACAAATTTCAGCTTACAATAGTATTGGCACTGGTACCTAAATCTAGCCAAATATTTTAGGCATTTGATAGGAAATTGATCACAAATCCAGTGAAATATTTCATTTCTGATTAAACCATGTCAAAATTAACATTTTTACCTATATTTAAAGGTCTACCTTTGCATGTAATTCTTGAAATTACAGCAGCCTTTTAATGGCATACATTGAAAAAATATTCAACGAACCTTCCATTTTCACCACAGCAAAATGTCCATTCTAAGTATACATCTCTGTTATCTTATAAAACATGTGGTCAGAATGCAAGAAAGAAAAATAGAAAACTCTAGTACATTTATTTTTGTTTATAACAGAACAATATGTATGAAATAATGCGAATATTAGCTCTTTTTGTCCGAATGTCACTTTTGACACTTTTTGATGTTTAAATAAAAGTGAGAAGAAAAACACAGCGTTTTGTAACTAAATTTTAATATTTTAATGCGAAAATATATCAGATTCCAATGCACCTGAGGTTCGCATTTTCGTTTTTTTTTTTAAAATTAGTCATGAAAATTTTTAAAACCCGCAAATAAAAATCATCTGTCGAAGAAACGTCACGGGGATGTGTGACAGAACCCCGTTCCGAAGCGCGGAAGCAGATAAGATCTGACAAAGCAAAGCCGGATTTCTTGCCTCATCTTTCTAAATGTGCGTCGGCCGTACCGTTTGAAGCACAGGAAAATGGAAGACACCAAACCACATCTATGTTATTTAAGATTTCTAAGAAGGTAATTCATTTGAAAATAATAACTCTCTAAACACTCTAATTCGTGGGTCTTTATTTCATTTTTCGATGCCGCAGGTGCTTAACTAACCAAAATACGTAGAAGCCGATTGCACCAAACAACTTTTGCGTTTAAATCGCCACAATCTGTTGGAATAAAATATTAGAGTTAAGGCTTTCAAGAAATATTTCTAGACAGCCGTTTCGGCGTTTTTTTCGAGACCTACAACATTAATAATCTGAAGGTAGTTGCCTGGTCGTCGGTACAAAAAAGGGGGAGTGGTCGAAGGTTTTAGGTCATTCCGCCATATCTCAGCTGCAGTTACAGGTAGGAGCGCGGAAATCAGGAAAACAAATCTACTAAAAAAAAGATTAAACATGTATTTAAGCGATTTTAGAAATTCCCCTCCCGGAGGGTGTTAAGGGGAGTCAAATGCTTTAGGCCATTTTGCCATATCTCAGCAGCAATTTTAGTAAAAAGCGCAAAAATCAGGAAAACAAATTTACTAAAAACATGATTAAACATGTATTTCAGTGATTTTGGAATTTACCTCCCCCCTCCTGGAGGGTGTTAAAGGGGGGTCGAATGTTTTAGGTCATTTAGGTCAACAGTGTATAAAATCAACAGCGAAATATGATAAACCCAAATCACAAGGAGAAACCTGCGACAAATGAGAGACCAAAATAAATGCAACAAAAGATAAACAACAACACATGAGAAACCAAAAAGCAGCGAGATAAACCTAAATATGAAACAAAAATCAAGCAGCAAAAGAAACCCGAAAGTACAGGTAACCGAAAGTACAGTAGAAAAAAGTAAGGGCAAAGGGAAAAAAACAATCCAACACAGGTAAAATAATAGCTTTTTCTATTTTTTATGTAAAGTTAAATAATTATGTATTAACCCCCTTCCCTTACAGGTTTTTTTTTATCATGTACGCTAATGGCGCCCGGTGCATGTAAAATCCGTCGTGGCTGTAAAGTCCTCCATGTTCCCTGTGAATTATACCTCTGGAGGTGCCTAATCAGGTGAAGGTCTCGTCACCTGATCAAGGCTCTAAATAACGAGACCAACTCGCATAACGATGGCATGACGTATGGGTGTGATGCGAAGCGCAGGTCCATACAAAAATAATAACATCAATTAGCAGCAAAAAAAAATGGGAATAAGACAAAGTCCTCCACAAAGCCGTTCTGCCAGCAATGGCCAGCCGCTACGCGGCATCCCTTCAGTGGGGCTACGCGCCAGGGGAGTGGTCGAATGTTTTAGGTCTTTCCGCCATATCTCAGCTGCAGTTACAGGTAGGCGAAAAGCAGGAAAACAAATCTACTAAAAAAATGATTAAAAAATGTATTTAAGGGATTTTAGAAATTCCCTTCCCGGACAGGGTTAAGGGGGGGTCGAATGTTTTAGGTCATTTTGCCATGTCTTAGCAGCAATTTTAGTTAACAGCGCAAAAATCAGGAAAACAAATCTACTAAAAACATGATTAAATATGTATTTCAGTGATTTCGGAAATCACTTCCCCCTCCCGGAGGGGGTTAAAGGGGGGTCGAATGTTTTAGATCATTTCACCATATCTCAGCAGCAGTTATAGGTAGAAGCGCGAAAATCAGGAAAACAAATCTACTAAAAATGATTAAAAACCTATTTAAGCGATTTTAGAAATCCCCCCCCCCCTGAAGAAAGTTAAAGGGGGTGGTAGAATGTTTTAGGTCATTTCGCTATATCTCAGCAGCAGTTTTTTGTAGAAGTGCGAAAATAATTAAAACAAATCTACTAAAAAATTAGTTAAACACTTATTTCGGCGATTTTGGAAATTCTCCCCAGAAAGTGGTTAAAGGGGTGTTGCTATGTCCTTCCATGGGCCGTGTATTATTTATTAGTTTCAATATGTACATAAACAGAAAAATTTATTGATCACATTTTAGCAAACTTTTAATTTTCAAATTTTCTAAGTACTGCAATTTTGCTTCACTCCCACTTTTATCCAATTTAGAACAACTGTTTAGCTCGCAGGCTATCAAAGCCTGACAGCTAATGTGCCCGCCCGTTCTGTATGTATGTACGTATGTACGTAACGCGATAACTCTTGATAGAAATATCCGTTTTGCTTCAACATTTGTTTATAGGTTCGTTGTGATAAGGCGCTTCCCTGATTAGTTTTGGGAGTTCATTGGTTAAGTATAAAGGGAGGACCGGGGGCTAATCCCCCCCTTAATTGAGATAAATGGGCTTTTCATGCAGAATTATCCAATTATCTTCAAATTTTGTTTACAGGTTCATTGTGATAAAGTGCTTCCCTGACTAGTTTTGGGAGTTCATTGGTTAAGCATAAAGGGGGGAAACGAGGGCCAATCCCCCCCCCCTTAATTTAGATAAATGGGTTTTTCAGACAGAACTATCCGATGTGCTTCAAATGTTGTTTATAGGTTCTTTGTGATAAAGCGCTTTCCGGATTAGTTTTGGGGAGCCATTGATTAAGTATAAAGGGAGGTACGGGGGGTAGTACTTAATTTATTTAATTACCTTAATTTAGATAAATGGGTTTTTCATGTAGAATTATCCGATGTGTTTCAAATTTGGTATACAGGTTCATTGTGATAAGCCGCTTTCCCGATAAGTTTTGTTGGTGCATTGGTTAAGTATAAAATGGGGGACATGGGGCTACTCCCTCCCTTAATATAGATAATTGGGTTTTCATGCAGAATTAGCCAATTTGTTTCAAATTTTGTATCCAGGTTTATCGTGAAAAGTCGCTTCTCTGATTATTTTTGGAGGCTCATTGGTTAAGTATAAATTAGGGGAACGGGGGGGAGGGGGTATCTCCCTCTTAATTTATTGTCAGTTTTTTAATTTTTCGAGTGGCATTATTCTTTGAAATAAGAGTATAATGTACAATTAGTATGAATAGCCTGTGAGCTCAGTGCCATCAGTAATAACTGAGTCCTTTTTATTTAAAGTACCTTCACTTCTCTACCCCACATTGTAGTCAACGCATTGTCTACCCGTGCAAAGCCGAGATGGGCCGCTAGTAACTCATAAACAGAGTTTGAACAATAAGATATATATATATATATATATATATTATTTAAATGTATTATATAATAATCGATGAAAAAATAGAACAACATTACTTTCTAATAGATCAGATTTCTTATCAGATTATGGGGGGTGTTCAAGCACATTTTACTTAGATTTTCGTTCAAAAATATAAAATCATTCAACACTTAATTTAGGTATATAAGGTCTAATAACACAGGTACCGGCAACGCCTGCCGTGTCACCAAGAACTTAAATAAATATACGATAATGCGTCTCTATACTTATATACTGGATGTTTTCCTACGTTTGTTTCTTTGGGTTCCATTCGAATTTGTGGTGACTGGCTTGACATTCTTATTGTATGTATACTCAGGGAGAGAATGTTTAATGCTGTAGATAAATGTTTTTCGACCTTATTTATCGGTTTGTTGGTTGGTTGTAAAGGATTTAATGGCACAATGTATTAAAGAACCACAAGTAATGCCAACAAAGACTAAAAAAGAAACAACGTTTTATGAGAAAATTATCTGTATTGGGCCTTATTTATCGGACAGCACCACCTGGAACTCATGATTAGACTGATTTAATACCTCACTTACATTATAGGGATTAATGATGACGCTCGTAAAAAATTCCTCATCCAATCGAGATTTATTCATTTAGATAGATGTACATATCATTGAAATTTGCATACAATAAATTTAAAGTCTGTAGATATTTTTCAGTGAGAACTTTACCAAATTACATCTTTTCGATAGTTAAAATATTTCAACTTCATTTTCTGTTTAACACTTTTCTTCAGATATTTTTAATCTCCGTCAGGCGTGAAAACATTTGCATGGTTTCTCCACCTATTCGAAATAAACCTGTAAGGAATATACAACTTAATTAAAATGAGCAGGGAAGACCGAGCTATGCTCGGTCAAAATTAGCTTTGAGTTCAAATATCATGACCCATGACAAAAATGAACCAATAATCAAATTTTCATGCACGTGACCAAGCACAATTCTCTTCTCATGTCTGAAAACAGTAGGATATAAAATTTAGTCAAAATAGTCTGAGCCGTTTTTTTAAATAAAATTACCTTGACCCACAGTGACCCAAAAATGACACAGTAATTGGATTTTCTCGAGCATGTGACCTAGTTCAATGATTTTCTCGTGTCCTAAAACTGTAGCATACTAAATTTAGTTCAAATCCTCTGAGCCATTTTTAAGATAAAAATAGCTTGACCCAGTAATGACCCATGTCCAAAATCACCCACTAATCGAATTTTCTCGAACCTAGCACAACAGCCTTGTGACCGAGAACTATAGGATGCAAAATTTAATAAAAATCGTTAGAGCCTTTTTTAGATAAAATTCATTTGACCGGCGTTGACCAAAAATTACCCACTAATCGAAAGTTCTAGAACATGTGATCCAGCCCAATAGTCTTCTCGTGCCCGAAAATGGTAGGATACAAAATTTAGTCAAAATCGTTTGAACCGTTTTATAGATACAATTAGCTTGACCCTGACCAATGGTGTCCCAAAATATGACCCACTAATGGAATTTTGTCGGACATGTGATCTACCCAATGGTTTTTTGACGCCCCAAAACAGTAGGATACAAAATTTCGTCAAAATCCTTAAAGCCGTTTTTAAGATAAAATTTGCATATATATACAAATGTATATATACATATCTATATATATCTGGTATACGTTGTCGAAGATAGTTGGACCCCAAACACTAGATTTTCAGATTTTCGTGTAAAAATATAGAATTGTTCAACAGTGAGTTTAGATATATTTAGGGGATAGAAATACAGATTAGCCGTTTTTAGTATCAATTGTTAATTAAATTAAGCTTTTTAACACTTCTCCAGTTAATATAGTACTAGTGATAAGCAGTATATAATTGAATTATATTCAGTTGGTATATAGCCATTTGACAAATTATATATATTAAATTATCTATAGATAATATACAGCCGTTGGTCTATCCCATCTCTTTAGTAAATCATGCAAGTAATGCTCACCCCCTCACACCTGTAGGAATAAGCAACTCTGTAGAATCTTTAGTTTTATTTAAAACAATCATAAGGTAATCTATAGGAAACTAAAAACCAAGTAAAGTAATAGTACTCAAAGTCAAACAGTAGCACCTACTTTCTAGTATTAAAAGTGTTATAAAATGTCTAACCCCATTCCTTTTCAGGTACGGCAATCATGTACGTTAATGACGCCCGGTGCGTGTAAAATGCATCGTGGGTGCAAAGTCATCCAAATTTTCTGTGAATTATAGCTCTGGAGGTGTCTAGTCAGGTGAAGGTCTCGTCACCTGATTAAAGTTCTAAATTGCAAGACCAACTCGAGTAGCAATGTATGGTTGTCGATGCAGCGTGAATTTAATAAATATTCTAGCATCTCACATACGACCAGCGTAACTCAGCTACACTTGTGTAGTGCTGAACCGTCTCATTCAACATCAATTAGCAATCGGCAAATATAAAAAAACAATTTAGGCAACAAGATGCGGTGAAGCCACGTCGGCCTAGAGATTTATCAAACAGATCTTTGCCATGAGGAGATTAGGCGAATCCTCGCCTCGTTGATAGGCATCAACACATTAAGCAGGGCAAAAGCCCTGCAGGTAGGAGCCGGGTCAGCGGTCTAAAAAAAAGTTATTACCACGGGTCTGTGGAACACTGGGCAGGTCAGCAAATTTATAGTAATAAGGCGATAAATCTGAGCGTGTGTGCTGTTTTCTGAAGAGATAACTGCACGCACAGCCATGAGATTTCGCAAGAATGTACCTGTATGTCTAAAATAATGCACTTCAAAGCCATTTGTTGATCTTTTAGTTTTAGGTAGCTTTCAATACAAAAAAGTATAAAGCTACCTATTGCAGCCGTTCGGAGGAAAGCAGTTCCGGAAAATTTCGATTTATTTTCACCGATAATGACCCCCAGACCCCAAAACCACCCGCCGTTCAAATGTTGATTTATATATATATAATATATATCCATATATATATATATATATATATGACCTATGTAATACGATAATGCTCGTGTTTATAAATCATTTGTGTGTATTAAGCTTACCAATGTCTCGACCGAGTTCGTTGGCCAGCTTGGTCCGCCATTTTGTTTCAAGATGGCGGCCACTTAAAAATTTAAAACTAAAATAAATATACAAAAAGTTAAAAATTCAAATTTATTTTTTAATTAAGTGTTAGGCCTTGATACGAGGATTCCAGAGCATTTTTTGGTTTACCTCTATCTTAAAAAATGGCTGAGATAGAGCAGTTTGAAAACCCAATCATACGCATAAAACTATATATTCATATCCGTTAGCGCCAAATTCTCGCCAAAATTAGCGACATTTAGCGAAATATCGCCAAATTTGGCGACCAAAATAAGTCTTCATAAATGAAGCCAATTTGGCTGTTGCTCAATAATTTGGCGAATTTCTTATTCAAATTCAGTATTAACGAATCCTTTGTAAACGTTTCTTTGCATTTTAACTTGCTGTTTTCGTGTAACATTAGCTAAAATTTTTAAACGAAGATATAGGAAAGCTACCTCTTCTTCCCGGTACAGGCCGGAAGGACTTTTTTCAATTTAGAACCATAATGAACACCCGAAAACGGAGAGAAAGTCCCAGCGATGCCGCCGAAACCGTTCCGCAAATAAAGAATCTATTTTCTCAGAGTGCTCTTAAATTTTCTAGCGTCTGTCGAAGCTCGTATTGGCAAAACCTTACAAAATTTGGAAAGACTAAACCGACGAGTCGGTAATTTCGTAATTTTTACTTTCGAGCGCCCTTATCTGTTTACCATAATAGGTATTTAACCCTTTCGAATTTGATTTTAAAATGGTCGAATTTATGGGTTCCTGGGTAAACGGTATTTGGGTACCGGTATTTTAACACAGTTGTACAAATTCTTTGGACACTTAATGTATATCGCATATAAAAATTTCTAAACGTTCAGAAGATTTTGAAGTATTTAAAAAGCATCCCTTCTAACCCTGAACTACTGTGACAAAAAAATTTGCATAACTACTGTGAATCAGTCTCACAGACCGATAGATCGAAAGATTAATAAAAGGCTCGATTGACGCATGAGATACTGTTTTTGTACTAAACTTTATGTACAGGCTGTTTCTAATCAAAATTCACCCCTTCAGAAGTTTCTAGCGATAGTACTAGGGATCTAAACGAAGCAAATTTTCACTTGTATCTGTAGTGACTGAAAATTAAGGGTTAAACCCAGAAAAGGGAAAAGTGCAGTGGTCTGTGAGACCGATAACAGCAGTTAAGGGCTAATCAATATTAGCTGAAAAACTGAAGACAAGCGTTGCTTTTGCTGATGTTTGTACAGTTAAATAACAATATTTCTGCGCAAAAATTATACGCATGGTTCAAAATCATATTTAAAACTCATAAAAATTTCAAATAGTATGGACAGTAAAAATTATATATATATATTAATAAATATATTTATAATTTCTAGTAGGAAATGATACTATGTGAAACAAATTGCAGATAAATTCGTCTGACAAGCCCGTTTACCCCTAAATATCAATGTTTTACTATCGCATTTTTACATATTCAACGGATACATATTTAATATTATCTATAAAAAATCTTAATACATTAGGGTAGTTATAAGTACTTAAAAATTTCTTTTAGATAGTGATTATGCAACTGAATTTTGTTGGGAGTTTGATGTTTCACTAGTTAGTGTGTGCATTTTCGATTCGAGCATCAATGTTGTTACATTTCAATATCGATAATTTAGCAAGGAAATTAAATACAGGCTTCAAAATCATATTTATAACTCCAAAAGATTTCAAAGATTTGAACAATACAAACTATATTTTTTAAACGTTAAATGTTTTCGATTGTAGTCGGTGAGAAATGTAAAGCAAAATCTCCCAAAACATTTCAAACATGTCCTTTAGCAATAAACATCATTATTTTAACACTCGTAATAGCTGTCCATAGTTGAAAGGTTTTCCCTATCCCCTTAAGTGAGTTTGTGTGCTTTAAAGTCTCTCAGTGATGGATGGGTTTAGGTGTTGGCATCTCAAGACAGAACAGAAAGAAAAACAAGATTTTTTTTTCGTTAACTGTAGCAATGTTCACAGTGATAAACAGCGGGGTGTAACACCTGTCGAAATCTGAATAAAGGGAGAAATTAGCAGGGACTTTTACACTACTTCCCAAGCAAAAAATGGGGAGGGGAAAAAGCGAGAATTTTTGGGCTGTTTTATTGGGATTCTGAGATCATTCAAATTTTAATGTTTTGGATTTAAAGTGTTGAAAGTATCACTGAAAGTCCCACTGCCTTCTTCAACATACACCGTGCGTGCTAAACATCACTAATGTCATTTACGAACTTCAAATCTCAAAGCGTGCTAAACGTCAATGCTTTCGGCAGCAACCATCCTTGGATAAAAAAATAAAAACTGTATGAAAAAATTGCCAAAAATCCAACATAGTAGAATGAAATCCCAATAAACTATAATTGAAATTTTCACTAATATGGGGCTGAAAGATTAAAACATATTTAATGGCATTCTTCCACGATACAAAATTTAATCAAAATCCTTAGAGCCGTTTTTTAGATAAAATTAACATGACCCGCGTTGACCCGAAAATGACCCTCTAATCGAAAGTTCTCGAACATGTGACCTAACCTAATAGTCTTCTCGTGCCTGAAAATGGTAGGATACAAAATTTTGTCAAAATCTTTAGAACCGGTTTTTAGATACAATTAGCTTGACCCTGACCCATGGTAACCCAAAATGACCCACTAATAGACTTTCTCGAACATGTGATCTAGCCCAATGGTTTTCTGGTGTCCCGAAACGGTAGGATATAAAATTTCGTCAAAATCGCTGGAGCCGTTTTTAAAATAATATTTGTATATATATATATATAACCCCACACACACTGATTTGCTCGCATTAGAATATACGAGCAGGAAAGACCGAGCTGTGCTGGGTCAAAATTAGCTTTAAGTTCAAATCTGAACATGTTCAACCCATGACCAAAATGACCCACTAATAAAATTTTCTCGAACATGTGACCAAGCCCATTTGTCTTCTCATGTTCGAAACCCGTATGATATAAAATTTAGTCACAATAGTCTGTGCCGTTTTTTAGGTAAAATTAGCTTGATCCACAGTGACCCAAAAATGACCCACTGATCTGATTTTCTCGAGAATGTGACTTAGCCCAATGATTTTCTCGTGCCAAAAACCATAGGACACAAAATTTAGTTCAAATCGTCTGAGCCGTTTTTAAGATAAAATAGCTTAACGCATAATGACCCATTACCAAAACGACCCACTAATCGAAATTTCTTGAGCATGTGACCCAGCCCAATAGTCTTCTCGTGTGCGAAAATGGTAGGATACAAAATTTAGTCAAAACCGTTTGAACCGCTTTTTGGATACAATTAGCTTGACCCTGACCCATGGTGGCTCAAAATGACCCACTAATTGAATTTTCTGGAACATGTGACCTTGCCCAATGTTTTTCTGGTGCCCCAAAACGACAGAATACAAAATTTTGTCAAAATACTGAAACCATTTTTAAGATAAAATCTGCTTATATATATGTGTATATATATAACCAGACACACACACACGATTTGCTCGTATTAGAATGTATGATGATAAACCTCTTTACAAATTAAATTTAATAATTTAGTACTTTGAAGTAAAAAGAAAAAAAATTCTTTGTATCTAAAAATTGTACCAATTAAGGTACCCGATGTAGAATTATACGTTGATTTCAAAGTCCGTAAAAATTTAGTTTATTAGTGACCCCATTTCTTTATTAAATTTCATTCAAAACATAAATGAAACTTCATTTGAAAAACTGTTAAAATATATTCATACTAGTTTTGATTCAGATAAAAAAACATGAATAAAATAATCAATTACAACAATCTTCTATTAAATGGAATTAATTTTTTTTATCATAATTGGAACTGACCGTAATTGGGAATCTTTATTCATGAACAGGACGATCTCAGGTTAACATAGATTTTAAAACAGTCTTTTGAAATGTTAAAACATTTTACCCTCCTGCATCCAAAATATAATAATTCCAATAAGAGTTATGCACATTTTCATATCATCAATTGCTATTACGTATTTCAATTCAAGTTATTTTCCAATACTTAACTAGAACAAGATTAAATTTTTATCACAATCACATTTAATATAAAAATATTAAACCTATAAAGCAGCAATTTCAACAGACTTTTAACAATGTTAACGCAATGACGGCGACTTTATATATAATCAATCTATTAAACTTAATTTTCATCAAGTGAATCGGAGCATTATAGTGGCATTTTTAATATTAAAAGTAACTAAACTGACTCATTAAATTAAACGTTAACATGCCCGCGAATTGGGCCTTCCTGCAACATTTACACCTACGTACAGCACAATTTATTTCAGACTTTCTTGCCGATTACATTTTAAACTTTCATGAGACGTTACGAAAGGAATGAGACTCAAATAATAAGCAAGGCAAGGGACAATTATTTCATTCTAGCTGGATTTTAAATTAGTTCACAGGGTTTAACTAAATCTGACCTTATACATAAAATTGACCTTATAATTAAAAATTTAAGAAAAATGAACTTAAAAGAGATGGACAATTTTTTATCACAAAAGTCTATAAATACATTTTATACTTCGATTTCTGGTTAAATACTTTGCATTGCACTAAACTTAACAATTCAAGAAAATAAACTCGTATCAAATTTGGTAAGTGGCATGATGAAGATGTCCGTTTTTCTCAAATAACAATCAATCTCAAATAATAATTAAAGTTTCTCAAATAACAGCTCAACAAGTTGCACAAAATTCAAAAGCAGTGATAACAGTCATTAAGATTCAATGGACTGTAATCACATTAAGCGTATTGACGAAGGAAAAAAAATCAAAACCACTAGCTATAATCCGCAATAGAGTTAAAGTGACAAATCTAACAAAAATGAGTGTACAACATCCATAAATGTGACAACCACCAGTAATGAAAGTTACAATGTGACAAAACTCACGATAGTGACATAATAACCAGTTAAACTCTCGAAAGAAGACCAAGTTTCAAAATGTGAAAAACAGATCTAGCACAAGATAGACATATAAATTTATCAATAAAGAGACAAAAACCCAACGAATGTTAAGAGAGAAACATCCCACAACAGGGTTGAGCCCATAAAAAAGGCAAACCCTGACAGACACAAATTAAACAAAGTGAAATCAGCTCCAAAAAAGGCTATAAACACTACAGCGACAACGCACCATAAGCGTGACAATCCACCAGAGATGGTAAATGTGTAAATCTATGTACGCTAAAGGAGCCTAGTGCATGTTAAATCCTTCGAGGGTGCAAAGTCCTCCAGGTTCCCTATAAATTGTAACTCTGGTGGTGCCTAGTCAGTTGAAGTACTCGTCACCTGATCAAGGTTCTAAATTACGAGACCAATTCCTTTCTCTTCCTTAATTTTTGCTTTTCTTAAATCTGCCAATTCAATGAAGTTAAATAGAAACCTTGAACCGCCAAATAAAGAAAACTGTAGCAAACCACTAGAAAGCACTTCAGTGATGCCAAAAAGGCTATTGTCAGGTGTATCACAGACATGATGCGATCAGGCGATTATCGCACTTCTCCCAGGTATTAACTCGACAAACTAAAAAAATTCTGAAATTAGGCAGGTAGGTGCCTGGTTAGCGGTATAAAAAAAAAGATGTCAGCGAAATTTTTCACACTTTTAGCATACTTTACTTCAAAATATTTCTATATACCATATCTCTAATAAAAAAATAACTTTACGTCGATATGTTTCAATCTGTGATATTCAACAGTCGAATTTGACAAAACTAATGGCGGCCTGACTATCAAGGAAAATATTTTTTTTGGCTATCGCAAATTATCTTTCGACCAATGCATTCGTCCATTATCCTAACATACCACAGAAGCTTTCCTGAAGCTTCTGTCAGGCGAATGGATTTAGACTCAATGGTCGATAAACTTACAATTTTTTTCTTAAAGGATTATTGGTGTCGCAACTAAAATTAACAAAGGACCCCCATTAAAGTGATGCCACACATATTGTTAGGTAAATCTGCGTCTGAATGTTCAACTACGTGTACCTTTATTCAGTTCAAATTTAACTTCAAATATTTTCTTAAACACCTAAGCAGCTTTATTATTCCATGCAACGTACCAATTCCGGGTTATTCTGAAATTGGCCAAATATATTTAATGCATAGGTAATGTCGAGACTCGTTTAAAATTATAAAAATATTAAAAATAAGATTTATAAAAGTATAATAAAAATACCGTATTCAAATCAATATACTTGTCCCACCTTTAGTTAAATTCTTCAAAAACATTCTGAAAGCCATTGTTTGATGGGTCTTTAATAGTTGCCTCCCACGCCCGCACAATTCAAAATGTTTTCCTTTTCTTCATTTAGAGAATTCATCTAATCTTTCTCTATCTTATGTGCTAATAAACATTCACGCGAAAGTGGTCCTCTTGTTTCGGTAAGATGAGTCCCGGGTCTACCACGCAGATACGTACCTCATTTTCAGTTTTTCTATTCCTAACGTGTGGACTGGGCGATGGTTTTATCTGATAATAGCAGCGGCGGTGTTAAATTTGGCCTCCGTAAGCGTAACAACCGTAACAACTGAGGCTCAGCGTCTTTTCACTTGTAGTTGATTCTCTGCCTTCTTTTAACACATAAAATACGTTATAGCTAAGCTATAGGGAATACCAAACTCTCCATTTTTCGGCAGCGTTTCAATTGCTTTGACTGACAATTTCTCTAGGGAAAATCAAAATTCCCTTTTTCTAATCGTTTGTTGCCTCTATCGTACCCATAAGAGATACTGGACGTGTTTAAACTTTTACGGCTGCCACTGACATTTTAGATACTCACCTAACACTGACCCAAGTGATTTTAACGTGTGTTCTGTTGTTTTTTCTTGCCCGTGCCGTTTAACATTTACTTATCTAATTTTCCTATTTTGGCTATATCTTGTCTAGTTTTTTTTCCATTCAGGTTCCTTTTTTGGATCCTGTTTTATTGGTTTTTCAGCTTAATTTTAACTCAGTTTTTGGGGCTTCTTCCAATTGGAAGCTCACTTGTTGCCCGTTTTTGTATTTTTCTCCTTTATGGTTGCAACCTCCCTCCCTTCCACCCCCCCTACTCTCACTGTTTGGCTAAACTTTTGCCTAGTGAGTCCCGTCTACTGAAACCATGGGGCCCTTCTGTAGTTGTATTGGCTTTTTATTACTATGCTCTGTATTTTAAAATACATTCTTTTTTATTTCCTTGTCCTAACTATATTCATTTATTTCTAATCCTATGGTAATTCCAGCTCACAATTTAATCTTCTGTGATCTATATATTCAACTTGCTACTCGCCTTTCATAACAGTAGCACAAACATTGTAGTCCTATTTATTCGTCACCGTGATCCATTTTCGTCTTGTTGGGACAAATAACATCTATAAAACTTTATTCCATAGATGACGCAATATCATAAATCATAAACATTTAACCTAAGTACTCAAGCATTAAATAGGAGTGAAGATTTTCAAAAACCTCTGCCTAATATCAATCTATAAGTTTTGAATAACGTTGAATTTAGCTGACAGCGTACAGGAAACTCTCCTAAAAGTTCTAAATCAGAAGAAACTTGGACAAATACGGCGTCCTATCCTGAGATTACATATGTTCGCGTTGCTCAATTTGACGAAATATTTACTATGTTACAGAATATCACCAGTAAAATTCAGAACCTTACAAAGGCATGTCTCTCTGTGAAAGAATTTAACTCTCTAAT
Source organism: Maratus michaelseni (assembly GCA_963931845.1). Taxonomy (NCBI): domain Eukaryota; kingdom Metazoa; phylum Arthropoda; class Arachnida; order Araneae; family Salticidae; genus Maratus; species Maratus michaelseni. Next base: position 405,295,599 of record OZ007590.1, on the reverse strand, counting down.
GAATGACCTGCTATAAAATATTTTAAAAATCTGATATTGGAAAAACTACTGATATTTTACAAAATCTCACAGGATTGGAAGAGGAACAGAAATTCATTTGTGGATCATATTTCCCTAATGGAAGATTTACGTGCTATTCTGACAAAAATTGTACTTAATATAACTATAACTCAAACCAAAGATAATTTGATTTCTTTCATCATTGATATATTACATAAGCTTACAATTTCAAAAAAGGTAGCAACTGCTTTGGATCATTGCGTGAATGCTACATTAACGTATATCATACCTTATAAAATGGGTTTAAGCATGGATCCTTCTTTAGAAGATTTCCATACTCTCTTGTATGAACTCTTACTATATTATACAATTCAAATCAAAGATAATCGAAATTCTCTTATAGCAGCATCAGAGAATATACTAGCCACTTTGGAGCATCGCATGCCTTCCTGAGAAAATCTAACTTCTATCAAAACTGAGATTTTACAAAGTATTCATAGATTCCAAATGAATGACAACCTATAATCACTCATTACGGAGCTTCCACATCGATTCACTAAATGAGATGTAGCAGAAACTTTTGTAGTTGACAATTTACTAAACATGGAAGATTTACAATGTACTACCCCTGAAGTTTTATTAAAATACACCACAAAACTAGATAAAAACATCAATGATTTAATTACACATGTTTCAGAAAAGGCTTGTTTCATTACTATCAATAATCACAAATTGTTGAATATATGTTGCCTCTACAAATAACTTTTCTCCAGTAGAAAACCTTCAATCTATCCTAAAGAAAACGTTAAAAAAATGAACGAAGTTAGTACTACTCTAACAAATATCATTAATAAATTACAGGAATCTTTGTTGATAACATCAATTAAGAACAGTGATTCTCCGATTGATCCTCTAATCACTATTGCTTCACAAAAGCTTATTAGTCTCGTTCTTAATTCTCAAGAAATTGTAAATACGGAAGCTGCAACAGCAGATCACTTTTCTCATATGGTGAAATTTCAAATTTATCATAGAAGCAGTTCTAAAAAATAATTCTATCCAATTATTGAAAAAAATATTCTAAAAAATTACAAATCACGGATGAAATCCAAGATTCTTTGACAACGTCATCAGTAACGCTTAAATGGAATTCAAGATAATAGTAGTAATCCTTTTTCAAATCTGCAAGAGGAGATTGCAAATTCGTCAGATAATATCGACAATTTATTTTTCCCTTTTAATAGGTATTTTAAATGTCAAACTGCCATCCTACTGCACTGAATCAACTTCAGTATCTTCTCACGACATCAGAATCTGAATAGTTAAAAATCAACATATTTCGAACGACTTTCGATCCTGAAAATAATAACTGGCTCTACTTCTCACAGCAAGACCAATAATAAAATTGCTCATCAACACAGGAGGTCTCAAAAGAGGATCATCTTTATACGGAATTATGCATCAAGCCACACTTTAAAGATACTTTCATTTCCAGCAACGTGTGCACTTTACATGTATTTGTTCATATTCCATTCATTCTGCTAACTTCTGTTAAGGATCACACTGAAATTATTCCTCGAACCAACTATATTAGCTGAAATAAGTATCCTTTCCAACTATATTAACTGAATCACCTCTAACAAATACACTGCTCAAAACAATTAAAGGATATTGCAGTTTTAGGTGGATTTTGTATCTGGGAAACTTTTTAGCTGATTGATACATAGTCGACAGACATAGTAGGTTATATGAGAATAAATTACACATGTTTGGCAGAAAAAAAATGCATTTTATTGCGCATTTGTGTACAAAAGGAAAAAAACACAATTTGTGCATATGAGAAAAAAAAGAATAAGAAAAGGTGTTTTCTTCAAAGAAAATCATTTTCAGTAGGGGGTATGGTTTCCACGGGCGGCCAGCAACGTTGAACACCTTTGAGGCATGGACTCAATGAGGCTATTAATGACGAGTTGGGGTATTCTGCCCCACTCTTCCAGAAGAGCTCTTTCCAGTTCTTGGAGAGTTTGTGGGGGTTGTTGGCGGCCAGAAACTCGTCTTCCTAGAGCGTCCCAAACGTGCTCGATTGGATTCATGTCTGGAGAACACGCTGGCCATTCCATTCGAACGATTCCTTCCTCGAAAAGGAAATCCTCCACCAGGTTTGCACGATGTGGCCTGCAGTTATCGTCCATTAAAATGAAGTTATCTCCGATTGCTGCAGCGTAAGGGACTACAATAGGTCTGAGGATCTCATCCCTATATCGGCGACCAGTCAGAGCTCCATCTCGAATGATGTAGAGGTCAGTGCGCCCGTCAATGGAGATGCCACCATACACCAACACTCCTCCACCGCCAAATCTGACACTTTCGTGCACGAACGCAGGATTATTCCTACTGCCACGGTCCCTCCAGATGAAAATACGCCTATTATCCGGATGCACAGAAAAACGGGACTCGTCAGAAAACAGAATATTGCTCCATTCATTTCTCCTCCAGTTGACATGCTTGGTTGCCCACTCCCTGCGGTCGCGACGATGCCTTGATGTTAATCTAACACATACCATCGGTCGGCAAGCATACAGACCTATAGCATGGAGCCGGTTTCGGACAGCCTGAGTTGAAATCGTGGTGCCTGTAGCCGAGCGAAGGTGTTGTTGGAGAAGAGTAGCGTTCATGTTTCGGTGTCTCCGAGCTGTTAACGCTAAATACCGATCTTCATTGGGCGTTGTTGCCCGTCTACGACCTTGCCCTGGTCTTTGGCCTGCACATCCACTCTCCAAAAAACGGTTCCAGATCCTGGAAATGACACTTTGTGACACTCCAATGGCTTGCGCTACTTCGGCTTGAGCTTGGCCCCCTTCTAACCTACCAACAATTCTCCAAGCTTCTGAATCTGTTAAATGACTTCGCTGAGACATCGTACTCATCGAAACAAAGCAATCACTGAATGCCGATCATCCTTGTCTTCATTCTCTTTTATCCAGTTGAAAGTCAAATTTCATTCGCTGCCGCTGAAGCGACGTTTTTGACGTCGAACTCAAAATTTGCATACTCCACAGTTTGAAAACCAGAAAAATTTGCATTTGTGATTCTCATCTTCTATTTTCGGCAAAAAAAAATTCGTTTATATCTTTATTTTATATAAAACTTCAAATATCCTTTAATTGTTTTGAGCAGCGTATATAAAACCAGTTGTAATTAGCCACATAAGTACTCTGACTGTAACTGCCCTTATTACAAACTTGCATAACTCAACGGAAGAACTTATTTGCGTAAAGAATTCAACAATCGGTAAATTTCTAAAATTTCAACCAAGAAATAAATCCTTCTCCTCGACGTGGTACCTTCATTCAACGTATCTTCTCCTCATCATTGTGGTTTACTCACAGCTCTCAAACAACATGTTTCTCATAGTTTATAATAATCCACTATAATGCATCTACAATCTTCCTTGCTCTGTTAATTAAATAAATCGGACTCCACCAGCATTACATTCAGCTATCTTATATATTTCTGTAAATATTACGTCTTCGTAACCATTTTTATGAAACTCTTCATGATATTGATATCATATATTTGCTTGGACAACATCTTATAGATTCTTATCTTCATCTATTACAAATGCATAATTGTATTCATAGAATGCACTTGTTCGACCACTCATCATAATATCATGGTTATCACAATGTTCATTCATAATGAACATCTAAGCTTGAAAGAACTGATATCGCAGTTCGTCATCGTGATGTTCATTGTAAATTTGTATTTAAATATTTGAAATGTATTTAAAACCATTTTTCATATTCATACAGTGACTTTTCTTTATCTACAATTTGCACGCGTTCTCAGATATCTGGCTTCGGCCATAGTTTGTTCAACATTTTGTCATCTTTGTTGCCCACTGTCGCGTCTTTTGGCAACACGAGTCCTAGGACTTTAGATTGTAACCTTTTTTAGATATTTGAATAAATGTCGGGCAGGGATGGGATCAACTCAAGGAAACCCTGCATGACAGGGAACACCAGTGCGTGATTATTGGGTCCACACCAGATCTTAAGAGCCTACGTTAGTTTATCCGAAGAAACTCGAACGCAGAAGTTAAATATCTATGGGAAGGTTCTTGACAGATTTCACGCTCGCATTTTAATATTTTTAACTGTTTTTGCATAGGATAGCTTAGGCCGATACCTAATGTTGTTAGTTTTTACTTTCGCGATTTTGGTACTAACTTTGTTATATAAGGGTACTTTCACTTTCAGAACCGGTTCCAATCGGTTTTGAAATTGAAAATGTCCTCTTATATAAAACTAACTAAAATAAAAAAAGTAAAAACTAACTATGTTAGGGATTCGTCTCAGCTATCCTATGCAAAAAATCTTTTTAAAATATTAAAATGCGAGCGAGAAATCTGTCAAGAACCTTTCCTGAGACTTAACGTTAGCTTGAGTGTTTCTTCTTGTGACTAGTGTAGGCTCTTAATATCAGGTGATCTGGTCACTCTTAGCCAGACTATCACATGGATACAGGCAACACTCCTTTTCATGAGTTCATTCCATGAGGAAAAACAAGGACATCGATCGCACTATTTAGTTGAGCAAGATTTTTTCTATTCTGATTGTTGCACCATTGTCGAATGGCAAACTTTTTAAAATTAATCTGACATTTAATAAAGTTGATGCTACTATTCGAAAAAGTAGTAGCAATTTGAATTAAAAAAAACTGCCTATGAGGAATAAACGGCAATATAAATTTGTCGAACTGGCAAAACTTAGCAATAATAAAATTACATGTGCATGCACAATGACTAATAATACTTCATTGGCCAGAAATGTAATATGAAATCACTTTTTTAGAATGTGTTTGTTACCAATATATATTTTTTAAAAGTCACCATTTTTAATTGCACATTTCTTCAATTAAACAAGGAAAACATTATTTTTCAATTTTTCAAACTGTCTCGAAACAAAGATAAACAGGCAGCTAGGAAAAGTCAAGTTAACTCATCAGTGATAAAAAGTGTTTTAATTTGTATTGCTAAAATAATTTTTTGAAAATCCATAATTGCTACACTATTGAAAATTATCTATAAATGACAAATGTAATAATTGATAAATTTATGTAACAAAAATCCTTGAAATCCTGGATGATGGCTCTATCAAAAATTTACTAGATTTTTAAAAGATTAGAAAGACCTCGTTTAACAGTCGCACTTGCCTTTATTTGTTTTCCATTAATAAAGTGTATTTATTTTAATATTTAAAGATACGTAAAACATTTTGATCAAATTGTTTACAAATCATTAGCCTTTTTTTTTTTTAAATTTCAGTTTCGCTTTCCAAAAGTTAACAGGAGTTAGCTTTGTATAGTCTTCTGAAGATATATATTTTTAAATTTTTTTGACTTTTTACATAGTTATCGCAATGGTTAAATTTTTACCTAAATTGATTTATTTTAGCTTAGAAAAATTTAGCTTAGATTCCGAAACTTTTTATGTTTCTGATGTTGGAAAAACTGAGCTAAAATGCAATCTTAGTTTACATTTTTACCATAGGATAATATGGAATTAAAGAAAAATCTTTGAAAATTATTAAAGTAGAAAAAAATAATTCTAAACAGTAAAAAAGAAATATATCATGGCGATAACAGATCTGTGTGGAAAAAAGTTCTTTAATATTTTGTAGAATACGTACTTTAAACCTTGTACTTTTTTGCCTTAAGAGCCTACACTAGACACGGGAAGAAACGCTCAAGCTAATGTTAAGTCTATGGGAAGGTTCTAGCGCGATTTCCCGCTTGCATTTTAATATTTTTAAATGTTTTTTTGCATAGGATAGCTGAAGTCAATCTGCAACGTTGTTAGATTTTACTTTTTCGATTTTTGTTGCAGTTTTTTTTATAAGCGGCCATTTTCAATTTTGGAACCGGTTGGAACAGGTTCCAAAATTGACAGATTCCAAAATTTAAAAGTAAAAATTAACAACGTTGTAGATTGACATCAACTATCCTATGCAAAAAAAGCATTTAAAAATATAAAACTGTGCGAGCGAGAAATCGCGCAAGAACCTTCCCATAGACTTAACATTAGCTTGAGCATTTTTTCGTATGACTGATGTATGACTTCGTATGACTCTTAAGAAAAATGCTACAAATTTTACGATAAAAGGGTGACTGCCAGTTGTGCAATTGAAATATTAAATAAAAATTTTCTAATATGAGCCTTTCTCATTAGATATTCCAGGGTGATACCCCTATCCAGTGATATACCTGATGATACCTTTTGATATCCCTGATTAATATATGAAATTTTCTCAGATTTTAATTATGTTTTATCACCATTTGACAATGGAGTTTTTCACATTGCATTGAAGCAGTAAAAAAAACTTCAGATATTTTGTGGGATTTTAAAGATTTCCTGATTTTTTCCACAAAGTAAAACTCTTGGTAATTATTACCACAGTAATTGTTTAAAAAGGTTTATTGTTAAATAAGAAATATATAAAGTATAAAACTAGCCTGTCATTAGGATTTCACGTAATAAAAGAAAAAAAAAACATTCTTCCTTACTATTAGCAGATCCAGACTTGCTATTTCGTGAAGAATATATGTATAAAAATATAGCAATTTCTATGCTGACATATATATATATATATAAGCCATATATGTCGTATACATAGGCGACACACATGGTTATACTATACATGACTATCACTGTATTCTCATTTAAGTCATTGATGCCGGATGTGTGCATCATTTTAACAAAATATTAGACAAATGTTGCTTTAAAAAAATACAATATGTCCTTTAGGATAGATAACCTTTACCTTGAAAAAATTTTAAATATACATATTTTTTAATAACTACATTGAATATGACTTATTTAAAAAATGATTTCCTTTTTCAATAAAATAATTCAGCTTTTTGGACATATCTGTGTCCAGCATTTTAAAATACAATCGATGTCATTGTTATTGTATATAAATTGGCAATTTATTCCATCCTTGATAGCTGCTATAATCCGAAAGTACAAAAGGAAATCGAAATATTAATCAGTCTTTTCAAAAACCACATAAGTGAAGTTTTTTCGAAATATAAATATTTTACCGCAACTGCTTCCTTAACCCCTTGGGGACGAGCGACCCGTATACGTGACGTATAAGACGCTCAGAATCCTCGATTATTCCCACCAGTTAATTTTTATTGTAAGCTTTTCCTTATTTAATGACAGCATTTCTGCTATTCAATTAGGCAAAAATTTCAGTTTTGAAAAACCGGTGGTAAAAGATTAAAAATTCTGTAAAGGACGCTCGTCACAAAGGGGTTAAAGGTAGAGCCATGATCTAGGCATTAACCACATAAGTCAGTGTATTCCTTCCGCTTCAAACAATGCATTCTAAGTTTCGATCAGTACTAAAATGACATAAATCAGCGACTTAAGTGATTTTTGCATGCAGATACCAGATTACATTACCATATTACCATTTGCATGCAATATTAAAAAAAAATAAAGTTCCTATATAAGTGCTACTTTAATTAATGTTGATTAAAAATATGTTTAATAAGACTATTTTGTTCAAATGAAATACCACCTAACCGTGTTTCTTGGTAAAACAACATAAGTCGGGAACAGGTATTCTGTTGTTCTTCTTTTTATTATTCATACAATATAAACATTATTTGATATTTACAAACTTTGAAGTCCAAAATCTATAATCAGTCCAAAACCCCCATAAAAATTCGTTTACTTGTGGATAATACAGTTTTTATTTAATTTCTGAAAAGTTCTGATTCTGTGACTTATGTGGTTTTTGAAGTGACCGATTGATATAACAACCAGCCAAACCGTTCCTGATGGAGCAATTTTCATCTTAACCCGTGAACTCCACGCTAGTGCTAATTCACACTGACCAAAATTTCAAATCGTCCGCATTTAAAAAAAAAAATGTTTTCATTAATTTGCATTGTAATTAACAAAATGAAGTTTTTGATAAAAGTATATGACATATTTGTATCTCATCAAGTTTAGTGCATGTATCGTGTTATTTTTCATCATTTCTATATTGACAACAGTGTTGTGCACAGTCGAAATTACGGAATCTCAAATCGCACTAGTGTGGAGTGTGCGATTACTGCACCGAAGTGTGGAGTCCAAGGGTTAATTAGAGAAAAGAATAGGTTATCAGAATTTCACAAGAATGAAATATAGAAAGTAGTACAAGTCATACAGTAGAACGTTGTATTGCTAATGCAAAATAAGTTCGTAAGTCTTAAACAGTTTTTTTTAATACGGCATTCATTTATAAGCTCACTAACATAATAAAGGAATATACATATATTTAATTCTTTTGTACTTCAATATACTCATTTTTAGGTAACGTACAACAATAAGAGTATAATAACGATGAGAAAGTAATAAGCATTTTATAGAAATTCTTGGTCAGATACGAGTAATTTTGAACCAATTTTGGTATTTCTTTTTGAGATCAAAATGTCATTGTCATTGGAATTTTAAAGCATCTTGAGCGTGTTCAGAGACCGAAACGTGGGTGACTCGTATACTTCGGGAATGACTTCTTATGAGTTTCTCAGGGTAAAGTTGGATTAAAACGACTGTGAACGCCTTTGGTTAATATTTGTGGGCATGTTTACAAACACTTCCGTCAACCAATCTTCCACTGCATTTTTATCATAGCGATCGTTGCAGGAATTGTCCTGGCGGCCAGGGCCAATTAAATCGTAGACCTGTTCAACGAGACCAATCAGGTGGTCAGAACTTAAGTGTACAGTAGGAATCATAAAGAATAAGAGTTAACAGTTGCAGTTAGCTATAAATCTATGAGCGCAGCTTTCCAACACTTTTATTTTTACATATATTGTACATTTTGATGTATTTTATAATATATGTAAAGAAGAAAGTATTGCACGATTGTGCTCATGTAATAATTTGAGGTAAAATTAGGAGAAATTGCGTATTTTTATCAAAAACTACGAATTTTGCGCTTGTGTAAGTCATCTAAATCCATACAAAATGCAAAAACTATTGTTGAAATCGTACAGGATAAACCTTCTAATATTGAAAAGTTAAATAATTAAGTCAATATAACTAAAGCGAATTTTGGTCTTATTTCATGGGCCAAAAACACGACTTATGCACACTGATTCTTTAAACATTTTTCGTTATAGCAGTTGCCAACAATTAAAAATCCATTAAAAATTAAAAATCCGAAATTTCTTTCTACAAAAATTAATTTTATATTGAAAGATCTCCATGTGAAAAATGAAAAGGAAATAAAAAGTTTCACCAATTGAAAAAAGATTAATATGACGTCATATTGGTAATAAAACGGAAATTTTCAAACATTTCTCAATAAAACAAGGAGTAGGAGTATGTATAAATACAAAGAGCAGCTTAATATGACGTCTTTAGAGAATTAAAAAGAAAATTAATCTGACGTGATCTTGGTAGTTTAACAGATTTTTCTAATGTTTGAGTATAATACAAAGAGAGTATTAATATGCGTAATAGATAATAGTAAATATATGAGTTTCAGGAATGTATTGAATCATGATTAAAAAAAAAATATATGGAAATATTGGCATATTGTAACATTTTCAAGGTCTCTATACAACATGTTTAATTTTGAAACTATTTTTTTTTTAATATCGCATTTAGTCCACTTGACATATATTATTATGACCAAGTATAATAGCGGGCTTAGCCTGCTATTGGAAAGGTTCAGATTTTCGAAAAAACGAGAAAAATAGACCGGTAAGTTTTTACTTTATACAAAACATGACTTTTTTTTTTGAAAATTAAATTTATTTGGATTGATTAAAGAAAGGATAAAGTGTTTTGAAAGGAATATTAAACGAAACGCTTTGTGCGATCTTCGATCACACTTACCCGCTTGTTTTAATATCTGTCACGCAATACCGAACTATATAAAAATGCATTTAATGTAATACAAATTTTCAAACAGCAATGAAAATAAAATGTTTTTGGAGTAACTTAGTGTATTCCTATCAATAGATGAGTGAGATAACGAGCTCTGACCAATGAATTATCGTTAACTACAAAATGTAAATTTTACACAAAACATTCTTTAATTTTTTTTTCATAACCTAAACTCATGAATAGGCCTTACATTTAGCACGAACTATGCATTGGTAGAGTTGATTAATTGAGATAAGCAAGAATAATTTTACATTATCAAGTCAGACATATGAAATTAAAAAATAAAATGTAAAAATTTAAATTCCAATTGAGGCAGAACTATCTACTTTCTCTCAAGCGTAAGTAAACAACTCTGTTTTTATTAAATAACTAGCTGACATGCCAGGCGTTGCCCGGGCCCGTGATAATAACCTGCAAAATACCTAAAATCAATGTTGAATGATTTTCTATTTTAAATGAAAATCTATCCAAACGAACCGAAGGACAGTCGTTATAGTTATTGCCAATTTAATGTCGATTTAATTTCTGATGTTTTGATATATTAAACTTTCTATTCTGACCAAAAGTTCTTGAGGAAACCTAAATAATATAAAGCGCTCCCCCACCTTTCCTCTTTTAAACTAAAAAAAAAAAATTACAGTATTGGCCAATTTATTAGTCCCATTCGAAAAAAAATTCCAACACCTTGTTTCTAAGATGATGATATTAAAATTAAATAAAAATCATGCACTCGTGGCATCATAATTCACTTTTATATTTTAACAGAATAGTAAGACTACTATAATTTGTGACTCGTGCTATAGCCAGTATATGTTAGAACACATGACGGTTATCATTATCTTTTCACGTGTGATGATTTCGCTATGGTGCTCCATTGTGAAATTTGGTAATTTTTGAAATTCAATACTTGAAAAACGGCATAATCATTAGATTTGAAATTTATATCAAGAAAAATACAATTTTTTACCTTTCTAAAGCAGTTTGTCTAAGAATTTTTTGACAAATACTTTTCGAACTATTAATTTTTTCATCAATTTCAAATATTTCATTTTCCGAGATTAATCTGTGGCAATGATTAGCGAATTTCCCAGTCGTCAGCAACACATACCTTTTTATTAAAGAGGATTGTAGTGTGTACCAATTATGTAAGTACACCAAAAATAAAAGTAAAAAAAAAAACTAATGAAAAAAATCATGTTTCATATACCATAAACGCAAAATCGCATTCAACACCTTTCTGCTTTCTCAAGGTATGATACATTGTTGATTAAGATAAATTAAAGATCCATTAAAAGGGTAAACAAAATTATGTACAAAAAAGTCGTACAGACGTTAATAGGCCCCTCCGTTTTTAAAAATGTAAAACTTATTGGAATATAGGAAATTTTATAAAGGACGGTATTCTGAACTTTCGATATCGATGAAGTTTTTGTTTCCATGGCAACAATATTTTACTCCTTTCTTGTTGCAACGACAACCATTTATCGTACCTACAGCTCTTAGAATAAGGCACAAAATTTTTAGCAAATAATTACTGAATCTTTCCGACAGGTTGTTTGAAATGCGACGTACAAAAATAGTTTAAATCGTACAAAAATGAATAAATTAATACATGAAAATAAAATATCACAAATATAAAATCACTGAAACAACCAAATATATAAAACTATAGATGTATATGCTTTAACCTGTGAGTAGTCGCGCCGGGTATGACATAGCCAGGGAGCGTACGGATTTTACTATTATCACTACTATTTTCAGAAAAGTAATCTTCAATTTATTGCATAATTTGTATTACCACAATTTCCGGCGTATAATCCACTGAACAAACAATTCTGTTTCAATTCAGAAATTTTATTCAATAATCGAAGTCAAATATTTACGGCGATCTAGTAAGTTACTTAAAAAAAAAAAATCTGGGTCAAAACATGATTGTTTGATCCGTGGATTACAAGCCGGAAAATATGATAACCGTCTCCGACTAAATAAGGTGACGTTATTATTTGTATTTATTGGTAACAAAGTAAAAAACGTTCATACCATGGACATGCGTGATTTCTCCCAGGTTAAGTGATAAAGCACCTTTTGTGATAGATAATTATAAGTAAACTATTCTCGCAAAAGGTTTTGAAAATGAAATTATAAACATAAACTTACTATGACTGTGATAAACCACGATAATATATGTATAATGAAAGCAGGTTCTTAAAAATAAACTATAAGCGTGAAAATTAATATTTTCGCATTGCTTTTTTAATCTGTCAAGCGTCTGGTGTCAAGCTTTTAAGTGTTTTGTTTTATGACGTTAAGCGTATACATCTTTAGTTTAATGATAATGAGTGATATTCGTATATAATTATGTAGCCGAATACATATTATGAATTCCATGTCTAATGCTTAAAGGTGTTATACATTTCGATATTGAAGAAGAAGTTGTTTTCTTAGCAACAATACGTCTGTTTATTGTTGCATCGGACATCAAATATATCGAAATCACATCGACTGAGTTCAGAATCGGGCCTTACAAAAATGATTGTATACATGTCCCCCCCCCCCCCCAATGGATGGTTCATTTCTACTTTTGCCCGGATTAAGCGTCTATTGATTGCAGCGCTGTGTATTGCTAGTAACCAGAACTGGAACTAAACCAAAAATCAGAGTAAAATTATCCTTGTAAATCATAAATTACTCTAGTGCAAGGATTTCTTTAATATCTGTCACCGTTTGCAAGTTATTGAATTTTAAAAATAACGAGGCCTTTATAGGAAATCCTCTATAAATGTGTATCTAATATGTTGTTAAATTTGGCTTTTGCTCAAATTTTGTAGCAATCATTAGATAAACAAACATTTAATTTTCCATTCATTTACATAAGCACAAACTCGGTTACGCCTATACCTTAATATAGGGGGCTTAAATCTTTTTGCTGAGAGTCGTTTGCCACCGCACAAATTCCGAAAGGTAATCTTTGACTTATTTAATCGCAACGTTTATGCATTAAATAAGTCACATTTTACCATTCTTAAATAGTAGTAGTTTGATAATTTACACACACAAAGTGAACCATTGACTTAATTTTATTTCAAAAAAATTAAAATGCTTAAAATAATTTATTCCTTCTTATAAAAACAATATATATTAATATTTATTACAAAAAGTGTGATTTAAATTTTAAAAGAGGCAAACAGTTATAATTTTTAAGTGCTTTACTTTAAATTTAAACAAAAACGGAAATAAACATTTGACATCTTTTAATATAGTTTTTATTTTAACAACGCTGTAGCCTTACAAAATTAACTTTTTTTTCTTTTAAGCAAGCACAATGCATGTATTGAAATGTTATTTAGAAAAACATATGAATCATCGTTCTTTGCATTTGGAGATAGACTGTCGTTATCTTCCTAATTATAGAGATCTGAAAAAAAACAAAAAAAAAAACAGATCATTACCTATAAGAGTCAAAGTTTATAAAAATTTAACAGTTTTTTACCACAGCATTGGCTGCTTTCAATGATCAAAATTAGTTCTTTTCCCTTTTTCCTTTTCGTTGAAATTATAATATACAATATTACTTATTGACTTCAAGAATACATCCAATGTTAAACTTTTCATCGTAATACATCGCAGCACAAAAGCAATCTTTCTTCAATTGAATGTTATATTTTATTTTAGTCCAAGATATTTCTGTGTCTTCATCCAGATTTTGATTTGAATCCAAGTTCGAAGAGTCTTCATATACAATATTTGCTTCAGTCTGACTCTCACTGGATTCTCATAAAGGAGATTTATGTTTTCTTTTGTTTTGCTAATAAACCCCTTTTTTTTATTCTTATCCAGGGTCGGAAAAAATACTTTTTTATTATGTATCTACTTTTTTAATTTCTTATCTACAACTACTTTAATCAAAAATGTAGTTAAATGCACCTACAACTACTTGTTTTAAAAAATAACGACTACAAACTACTTTTTAAAAGTAGAAATTTCTGCACTACTTTAAGATTTTGTCAAAATGCTCAATTTATACTAGAAATTGAAGACACAGATTAAGTAATAAAACGACTCTTCGTTATATCTTACCATCCAGAATATAATTAAATAAATACGACATAACCGAAGGAATGAAAAACATTAAGAGCGATAATGTACAAGAAAATATTTTATGTTTGTCTCCAAATTGTTAAGTTATACACACATTGCAAATTTCGTAGCAAAATTAAGTGCTATATTATGATTTAAAAAATCAGAGAAAAACAACTCTAAATGTAAAAAGTAAATAATTCCGAATAATAATAAACCAAGTGTTAAAACATGAAGACCTAATAATGTGTAGACAAGAGTTGTCAGGAAGTAAATTAATTCCTATGGTTGGTTAATACTTGATTTTACCAGAAAGTGTCAATGAGAAAAATATATGGACTTCATGGGATTCGTTACTGTACACTGCAGTGAGGATTCACAAATTGTTGAGAAAATCCAATTTTGCACAGAAGAAGCAAATTTCGGAGACGCGATCTGATGTCTGATACATTTTTTTTAAATTTTACTTGAGATAGCATTAAAAGTTAGCATGGTTCTGACTACAAACTACTGATTTTTTTAACGGGCTACTCGCTACACTACATTGTTAAAAAATATAGCGTTCTACACTACAAACTACTGTAAAAAAATAGTTATCATTGTTGTTTCGCTGCTTGTAGTGTGTTACTTCCGATCCCTGGTTTCTACACGCATGTCCAAAATTAAGGTCACAAACATAAAATCTGTGAAAACTGATGGACTATTCACTGTGCTACCACGAAATTTCGCACAGAGGTATATTAGAATGGGAGAAAGAATATAACAACATAACAATATGGAAAAGATTTTAATTGTGAATTAAAATACAGGGTATATTAAAAAGTGTTAAATCATGAATCAGAGATAAAGCATTTATCTCTGGAAAAGTATATCTAATATCGAGTGTGACCACTGTGCACTGCCATACAAGCCTCACAACGAGCTCTCATACTGTTTATCAGGGTGTCAATAAATGTTTGTGGCAACAAAGCCATTTCTTCCAAAAGCGTGGCTTTTAACTCCTGGCAGGTCATGGCAGGGGGGTTACGCTGTGCAATGGTTCTTCCTAGACCATCCCAATGTCACCAGGAAGGCCAGCCAAGGCTGTCACAGAGCAACGGCACCTGCACAGAATAGCTATTTGGCGTTAAGCGCACGACGACATAGACTGACAATGACTCCTCAGCTTGCTGGTGATCGTATTGCTGCGTCTGGAATAAGAATTTCCAGGCAAACAGCATATAGACGACTAGCAGCGAGGGCACTTTACGTCCGGCATCCAGTCGTGTGTATCCCTTTCACTGCATCGAACAGGAGAGCTCAGTTGTTGTGGAGCCGAAGACATTAGTCTTGGACACAACAAGAGTAGGAGCGTGTTCTTTTCAGTATGAGTCCGGATTCACCACGGAAAGTGAATGTAGTCGAATCTTCATCTGGAGAGAACGTGGAGCTCCCTATCATCGCTCCTACGTAAAATAAATCGACAGATTTGGTGGCAAAGAAATCCTTGTCTGAGACTGCTTAATGTTGGGCTGCTGTACACCACTACACGCCTTCGATGCGGGTACTGTTAATGCACATCGCTATAGGGGTGAGGTCCTTGAAGCCTATGTGAGGTTGTTCCTGGGTGCTGTAGGCCCAGACTTCATTTTTATGGACGATAATGCGAGGTTACACATTGTTGATGATTTTCCTGAAGAGGAGGATATTCGCCGTATGAATTGGCCCTCGAGATAGTAGAACCTCAATCCTATTGAACATGTTTGGGATGGTGTAGGAAGAGCCATTGCACAGCGTAACCCCAATTCTAGGACCCTCCAGGAGTTAAAAGCCGAGCTTTTGGAATAACGGGATTTGTTGCCACAAACATTTATTGACACCCTCATAAACAGTATGAGAACTCGTTGTGAGGCTTGTATAGCAGTGCACAGTGGTCACCTTCCATATCAGACATACTTTTCCGAGATAAATGCTTTACCTCCGATTCCTGATTTAATACTTTTTAATATACCCTGTATCTTAATTCACAATTAAAATCGTTTCCATATTGTTATGTTGCTATATTCGTTCTCCCATTGTAATATACCTCTGTGCCAAATTTCGTGGCAATACAGTGAATAGTTCATCAGTTTTAACAGATTTTATGTTTGTGACCTTAATTTTGGACATGAGTGTAGTTTTACTTGCTTCTTTTTTTTTTTCATGATCAAGTTTTTGTTTCTGCTTATGTTCTTCCTTGTTCTTTTTTCCTTTCTTTTTTCTGTTTATACTATTTTATGTATGACTAGCTAACCCGCCCGGCGTTGCCCGGGCCCGAGATAATTACAATCTCAGATAAAGGCGTTAACCCCCTACCACCCCATACCCGCAAATATAATGAATAATTTGTTCAAGAGACCAACCGTCACGTACATTAACGCAATCATTAAAAAAAGAATGACATTTTTCTGATAATTAGAACATAACGAAGACGCTACGCTAAAATAGCCGGCAGATGACACCCCCTTCCCGACCTCAATTTCAAATCTATATCTTAATTAGTTACCTAAATATTTGTTCATTAGTAAAATTTGGCAATTATTTCCTTTCATTTTCGCAAACTAAATGAGAGGGATCGGCCAGAGAAACAGATCTCTTTGTAATTCAGTTTTTAATGAAAGCCGATCCCTGTCTGAAAATTTCTCGGATCGTTTTCACTGGCGCCAGCAGATTTTTAGCAGTTTTTTGCATAAATTAAGAAAAATTACCTGCCGAAAAATCGCATAGACGGATGCAGAATATTTTTTTACATATGCTCAGAAATTTTCAAATTGATATCTCAATTAGTTTTTTTTAAATTTGCTAATTAGTAAAATAATTTCGAATGCGTTTATTTCGGCTTGGAAACCCACAACAACAGTTCTTTTCTTTAGCCATTTTGATTTAAAAGACGGCATTTTAGAAGCGATGTTTAATGATATTCTAATTAATATCTAGAGTAATTATCAAAATATTAAAATTCTGAGACTCAGGTGCACATGGTCAGACCTTGGACTATCCACACCTAAATTTCCAGACTTCTAGGTGGGCTAGATTTTGCTAGCCATCGCCAACAGACACACACACACACAGAGCGAAACTTTCTTTTATTAGTATAGATATGCTACAGATACATTTGTCTATTTTCAAGTTTGAAATTATTAGTAATGCAAATATCCAATAACTGACATTTATGAACCATTAACTGACATTTGGTGTTAGATACTGGTAAAAAAAACTTAAATGTTAATGGTGTTTACTACAAGATACATTTAATTTATTATTAAACATTTTTAAACAGTTTAAATAATAGATTTCAACGTTCTTTAATATAAGTAATAACAGACACCTCTGTCAGAGACTTGTGAAATGAAATTTCAGGAACTAATAACTGGCACTCCCCATTAAGCTAAATTAAATAACTATAAACCCTAAATCATGGCCCTAATGTATCATGTGTATCTTTAAACTAATTTCCATAATTATAACTTTAAGAAAAATGTTTAGAATGGTTGCATTACAATTATATTTTTTAAAAACCTCCTTAATTTTAGAAATATGATGGTTGCTCCAAAACGGCACTTTTTGTATTCTCAATAGTTCGTTCCTCATTGAATATGTTCCTGACACTCTAATGATGAAAAAATTCACTGCAAAATAAAACGAAGTATCTAATTTCTCCCTAAATGACATTACTTTATAAAATTTTACAACAAAATAATTATTTGAGTTAGATTTTAGCTTAAATGTCAGCTACTGGTTTGGTGTCAATAACCGGGGGTTTCATCCTATGTTAAAATTTCAAATTCAGTTTAACCGTTATATGCTGTGACTGAACTTGTTTCATATCTATTGGGGGAGATCTGTGAGACTGCTGAATCGAAAGATGAATAAAAAGCTCGATCAACTCATATGGTACTGTTACAGTACTAATCTTTATGTACAGGAAAATTCTAATTAAAATTTAACTATTCAGAAAATACTGCTGATTCAAACGAAACAAAATTTCACTAGTACCTATAGGCAAACTGTGAAAATTTGAAAACGCAGCGATCTGTGAGACCATTAACAACAGTAAAGGTTTAAGCCTCTGATTTTGAACGTTCTTGTTATACACTTCGATATCGAAAATTCGTTGTTTTCAATATGCTCAGAATCAAGAATTAAGATCATGCTTCCGATGATATTACAATCTTGAAACACGAATTTAATTATCATAAACCAATATAATTTAAAAGAGAATTTATAATTGTGGTGTTATTGTTTATCCCATAAAAAATTATTTTCAAAATTACCAGTAAATTAAGAATACGCTATTAAAATCAAGAATCAACAACATTATCGTTTAAAAAATAGGTACATTTTTATCGGCAAAGAATGAGGTTTAAGGTGTAACACTACTTTGTCACCCTAAAACTTGACGCTCTTTAGGCAATATTTAAAAAAATAGTAGTTAAAATATTCATTTATAATAAATTATTTCACTCGTGTTGAAGTAGAAAACTATATAATTTTTAAGTTGACATATTAATATTTGGAGGCTTGGCTGTTTATAGGTAGGAGCACTTAGAAAAAAGAAGGGTGAAGCTGTGAACACGGTATCCCATCTTAGTAGAATCTTAAACGATAAGTCTGAAAATTTAAGTGAGGATAATCCAAGGAAAGTAGAAAATGTCCGTTGGAAACATCGAAGAACAGATCACACCAAATTAGAGATTGCACGTTTCTGTTTAAAACGCCGCAATCCGTTCGAAAAAATATTATCGCGAACTTATAATAAATATGTTTTTTTTTTTTTTTTTCACGTTTTATTTTTCCTTTATATCGAAGATCGCGTCGGTTTCAATTTCGGAGATACGGATCATCAAAATTTTCCCACTTAAAGCTGGCGCCTTCGTCTCTATGACGCGACGGTGCAATTAATTTTCAAAGACAGGAATATTAATTCTTTCGAAAAAATTCGCGAATGGACATCACTTTGCGCCTCCCAGAGACATTTGATTTTTTTATGTAAAAAGTAACTAAATTTTGGTATTTTAAGACTATCGTTGTACATGTTTTTTCTACACTTGAATTACAACCCATATAAAAATATCTAAACATTTGAATGACTCGAAGTATTTAAAAAAATAAATCTAAAAATTTTTGCTCAGAGCGTGAAGATTCGGGCGGCTTCAGTTCGTATTTGGATAACTAACTATCCATATTTTTGCATGAATGTTTTAGACAATCTTCAAAACCATTATATGTATAATTGATGAAACTTTAAAAATGTGCGGAAGATAAGAACTATTTTTTGTAACGTTAGCCCTTAACTGCTGTGAGCGGTGTCACAGGCAGCTGATTTTTTCAATCACCACAGGTTATTTTGTAATGCTGAGTTTAACTGGAAATACTAGTAAATTTTATTTTATTTTCAGCTCTATTACTATCGCTAGAAACTTCTGAATAAGTGAATTTTAATTGTACTAGTCAATGCATAAAGTTTAGTACAGAAGCATTATCCTGTAATTTAAAATAGCCTTTTTTCCACCTTTCGATCAAGCGGTCTCAGAGACCGCTTACAGTAACTATGCGACAATTATTTTCACAATAGTTAAAGCTTAAAGAACCCGATTAGACAAAAACAGCAAGAATAAAGCACAGTTCTTTTGAAAATAAATATGAATATATTTTCACAATTTTTTTACACAGGCTTCAAAACCGTTTTATTTATAACGAAAAAAAAATCAACAAGAACTTTTTTTTTTTAAATATTAAATAACATGATGTGAAATAAAGTCTTCTTACAAGTGATTTTACCGCTAAATATTCATATTTTTTACGTATTTCTTACAAAAACTACGGAAAAATATTTTTAGCTAGTAAAAAGTTCAAAGAGTTTGATCCATAATGACTATTTCTTTTTAAATATTTAATGTACCCGACGACCTTTCTATTTTCCTGTTTTCGGCATATTTTAAAATTATTCAATGGTTTGGGAAATCAAATACGAAATAAAAAATAATACCAAACCACATGTGAATGTATTTGTCTTTCCAAAGGTCCAATTGGTTTCAAAAGTTGTGAATATGACTTTTTGAAAAAAATTTATTTCCAAAAGTCACTTTTGGGGAATTTCGTTTTTTTCCCACAGGATTTCGATGAGAAAAAAAGGGGAAAAGAAAGATACTGATTTTTAGCTCACAGGCCATCAAAGCCTGAGAGCTAATGTGCCGGCCCCTTCTGTATGTATGTACGTAACGCGATAACTCTTGATAGAAATATCAGTTTTGCTTCAGATTTTGTTTATAGGTTCATTGTGATAAGAAGATTCCCTAATTAGTTTTGGGGTTCATTGGTTAAGTGTAAAGGGGGGAACGGGGGGCTAATTCCCCCTTAATTTAGATAAATGGGCTTTTCATGCAGAATTATCTTATTAGCTTTAAATTTTGTTTATAGGGTCATTGTGATAAGGCGCTTCCCTGATTACTTTTGAGTGTTCATTGGTTAAGTCTAAAGGAGGAGGGGGAACGAGAGGTAATCCCCCCCTTAATTTAGATAAATGGGTTTTTCAAACAGAATTATCCTATGTGCTTCAAATTTTGTTTATAGGTTCATTGTGATAAAGAGCTTTCCTGATTAATTTTGGGGGTTCATTGGTTAAGTATAAAGGGGGTATGGGGTTAATTCTCCCCTCCCCCTTGATTTAGATAAATGGGTTTTTCATGCAGAATTATCTGATGTGCTTCAATTTTTGTATACAGGTTCATTGTGATAAAGAGGTTCCCTGATTAGTTTTGTTGGTTCATTGGGTAAGTATTATTTGGGGAAACGGAGCCCATCCCCCCCCCCTTAATTTAGATAATTGGGTATTTCATGCAGAATTAGCCGATTTGCTTCAAATTTTGTATGAGATGATGGTCGATAAAGAAAACATATTTGAAGAATGCTTCTAGCAACCTCATTTTACTTAGATTTTTTGTTTAAAAATCTAAAATCATTCAAGACTTATTTTAGGTATATTTAAGGGTATTATCACAGGTCCGGGAAACTCCGAGGAGATGAACTAAACATATAAATAAGACACTTTTTTTCAGTCCAACAGCTAATGAAATACATAGACGTTAAAAAAATGTTTGCAGTTTTAGAGAAATATTGAAAGAAACTTATAACTTTTTAACAAAACATCTCGTTGCTTAACGTTGCACAAAACAGATATATTTCGACATTTTGAAACATTCTGCGTATTTAACTGGAAATATATATGAAGATTAATTTTCTAAACCATTAAGTCGATTGATTAAAATTGTTAGAGGTAGAGTATCCACTAATTTTGAAATTGCTCTTCTGAAAAAAGTTTTCAGAAAGTTTGAAGTTTTAAAGTTTTCGTTACTTCTGAATTTGGTGCACACTACCACTATAGATCGGAAATTACGTTTTACTTTAATTATCGTTTCCTAATTTTTAAAATATGATTTTCTTGTTTATGAAGAGTACTTTAAGTGAGAAATAAATAAAAAAAAAATTGAACGGTTCAATGTTGTGTTACCCCTTATTAAACAAGTTGAAAATTGTACGTTCGACGTGACAAATGAGGTGCGTTTGTTTCTTGCTATCACTAGTTTTACAATGTTAAAAAAAAATCATTTTTATTATTTCAGTGAAATAAATTATATCGTATTTTCCCTATTACGTATGCCATGTTTACAGATGCGAAATATTTTTTTACACCAGACAACGCTGTAAAATTCCCCATGGTGATCTTTCTTTGCGAATTATTGCCTCCATGGTTTAATATTTCTATGACTCACGATGAATGAATCTTTTGTTTATTTACTCTAATGGATTGAGATATTCGGCTGTTAACCTAATTTTCACTGCAGTTATCTCAGAGTCTATAAATTTTTGATTGTAACTCATCTTCCAAGCAAACATTTTTTTTGAACAATCTTTCTAAAAATGTAAATTTTATGCAATTTTATTCGAAAAAATAATTTCGAATAAAAATGGCTGCTGGACATATGGAAAAAGATGTGGTTATCCCGTATTTGTTTTCCTCAGACACATGACTTAAGCTTTTACTATATAGATTACGTATGATAGGATTTAATAGAATAAAGAAAATGTTTATTAATATCTTTTTAGGTGCGTTCGTAATTATATAAATACGTAGCACCTATTGTCGTCGCTTGGTCCGTCCGTCTGTCTGTCCGTCCGTCCGCATATAACAACGCAAAAACTACCCAACCGAACGGTTTGAAATTTTAGATGTATTATCTTTGCAGAAATTTGTCGAGACATTTCAAATTTTATGAAAATCGAATCAAAACTTTAGGAAATATTAATAAAAATATTTATTTAGAAATGTGAATTATTTTTTAAAAAATCGGTGCTTTTTTGTTATAGGAGCTTCCGAGGTTTAATCGTTAAGCGACCGATATATTTATTTTATGACAGAAATTAATCTGCAGACGATATTCATTTCACAGAATTAAAAATCAAGAAGATCTGAATATTTATATAACTAGCTATAGCACGAACGTATCTCATTTGTCACGTTTGACGTACAATTTCCAACTTGTTAAGTTTTAATTCGATTTTCGTAAAATTTGAAATGACTCGATACAATTCTTCAACGATTGTATACATTCAATTTCAAACCATTCGGTTGGGTAGTTTTTGTGCTGTTATATGCGGGCGGACAGACGGATGGACCAGACATCGACTATAGATGCTAAGTATTTATGTAATTACGAACGCACCTAAAAATGGCTACCAACTCTATTAAACGGTAACTGGAAAAATTAAAAAGTAAAACATAACAGCGCACACGTGGTCACATATTTTGCATTTACTTATTGTCCAATAAATGTCCTTTATTAAAAATTGTATATATTATGTACTTTAACAAAAAATTTATGTCAGACAAAATAATAGAATTTAAAAAATTTTTCCCTAAGAAGTGTTTTATAAACATAGTGTTTGTTCGTCATCAGAATATTTCAGTATGTTTAAGAGCCTACATTAGTCATGCGAAAAAACACGCAAGCTAATGTTAAGTCTATGGGAACGTTCTTGGAAATTTCTCGCTCGTATTTTACTATTTTTAAATGATGTTTTTTGCATAAGATAGGTGAGGTCGATCTCTAACGTTGTTAATTTTTATTTTTCAATTTTAGATCCAGTTTTTTTTTTTATATAAGGGTACTTTCCCATTCAGAACCGGTCTCAACCAGTTCCAAAATTGAAAATGTCCGCTTATAAAAAAAAACTGTAACCAAAAAAAAGAAAAAAAAAAGTAGAAACTAACAATGTTAGTGTTCGACCTCAACTATCCTATGCAAATATATATATATATATATATATATATATATATATATATATTTAAAAATATTAAAATGCAAGCGAGAAATCTGCCCATAGACTTAACATTAGCTTGCGCGTTTTTTCGCGTGAATAGTGTAGGCTTAATGAGTGGCGGATTAAAAAGAGCGTTCAACTAGCAAGAATTCTCAATTTTCAACAAGTCCTCGATTTCAATATAAAAACAAAACTTTTAACAAGTAATTAAACCCTATTTTACCATATATAGGGAAAATATTATTTTAGAGAAATATTTTGTTAGGATAAGGGAAATAACAAGTTTTGACAGGTTATGCAATCGATCAAACTATTTTTCTGATATTTTTAGAACGGATTAAAATAGAACTTCCTGCTTATTTATTTTTTACAATTAACCTTTAACTACTTTATAGAAATTATCCCATAGTTACTATAAGCAAAAACGTCTACGTGTAAGGTGAAAACGTCTTGGTCGAAAGATGAATAAAACGAAATATTAACTTATTGAATACTATTTCTGTAAGAATATTTTTGTATTTTTTTTTTCGAGATTGTTATAATCAATATTAACATGTTAAAAAATATATTGCGATATTACCCAATCTTCACATGATACAAAAATCCACTAGAATTTATAATTAATCAGGAAGTTACATGTTAAACTGCAAATTTTGAAATGTAAGTGGGCTGTGACATCGCTAATAGCAGTTAAGAAATTTACTTCACTCACATGAAAACACACACTCGCTAATGTTAATCCTACGGAGGACATATTTTAAGATATCTTGTTCGCATTTCAATATTTTTAAATGAATATTTTTACATTAGATAGTTGAGATCGATCTCTATGCAGGACTTTATTTACTTTTTCGATTTTGGTTGCAGTTTTTTTTTCTATTGAGGATACTTTCACTTTCGAAACCGGTTCCGAAAATGAATGCATCTTAATAAAAAAAAATAATAATCAAATTTGAAAAAGTACAAAAGTGTCTAAATAATGATCGGCCTCAGCTATCCAATTCAAAAAAATAATAAATAAATAAATAAATAAAATAAATTAAAATATTGATCTTAATATTGGTATCATAAAATATTTCCCCCATAGGATTAACATTAGCAAGAGTGTAATTTCGCGTGAGTGAAGTAGTCTCTTATGTGTTAACAGTAAGCTCCTTTAACAGAGCTTTATAGATAAAGCCAAAAATATTGATTCAGAGATTAAAAGAAATTACATTTTTCAAACGTCTTTTTCCCACAGCAGCAGTTGACGCTGTCCAAAAGTGATTACAGGTTACTAAACCGGCTCAAATAATGAACCAATAAAGTTAAACTAACCATTAACTGTTGTTAGAGATCTCACAGATTGCTCCTTTTTTCTAAATTCTACAGTTTAATTTGTTATTTTAAGTTTAGTTACAGATAGTAGTAAAGTTTTGTTTCGTTTTCAGTTCTAGTATTAACGCTAGGGATTTGTGAAGAGGTGAATTTTAATTATAACAGTACATAAAGTATATGTAGTGCAGAAATAGTATCCTTTGGGTTAATCAAGTCTTTTATTTATTTTTTTATCAAGCAGTGCCAGAGATCGTTCACATTAGCTATGAGTAAATTTATGTCTCAGCAGTTAAAAGCCTACATCAGTCACGCGAAAAAACGCTCCAGCTAATGTTAAGTCTATGGGAAGGTTATCGCGCGATTTCTCGCTCGCATTTTAATATTTTTAAATGATTTGTTTTGCATAGGATAGCTGAGGTCGATCTCTAACGTTGTTAGTTTTTACTTTTTCGATTTTGGTTCCAGTTTTTTTTATATAAGGGTAATTACACTTTTAGAACCGGTTCCAACCGGTTTCAAAATTGAAAATGTCTGCTTATAAAAAAAAAAGTAACCAAAATCGAAAAAGTAAAAACTAACAACGTTAGAGATCGACCTCAGCTATCCTATGCAAAACAAATCATTTAAAAATATTAAAATGCGAGCGAGAAATCGCGCGATAACCTTCCCATAGACTTAACATTAGCTGGAGCGTTTTTTCGCGTGACTGATGTAGGCTCTTAAGGGTGAAGTAGTATATTTTTACTTTCTTCTATCTTTACAAGAAGAAAGTATTGTATTCATGAAAATTTGCGACTTCCGGTGTTCGACGCATTCTTACATTTGAGAAGGTCCTGAACACGATTTGACCATTTTTAGAAAATGTCTGTCTGTGACTCAGTCTGTCTGTATGTGACACAAATTTTGTGGGCGCTCTATCTCAAGAACTAATGTACGAAATTTTATAAAACTTTATATTCAGTTAGTCGCTGATATAAATTGGTGCAGATTAGTTTTTGGTTGAAATCGCCCGACAGGTGGCGCTGCTATGCTGCGTTTTTCACGTATTCCCCAATAGCTCTATCTCAAGAACTAATGAACTTATTTTCATAAAACTTCAGATTCAGTTAGACCTTGAGATATATAGACGCTGATTACGTTTTGGTGTAGATATCCCAACAGCTGGCGCTGCCATACCCCTTTTTTCTCGATTTTTACGACAGTTATATCTCATGAAATAATGCACGGAATTTCATCAAACTTCGGATTCTGTTAGACTTTGACAAAAATATATGCTACTTACGTTTTTGTGTAAATTGTCAAACAGGTGACGCTGCTATGCTACTTTTTTCATTATTATCACGATAACTATATCTCAAGAACGAATGCACGGAAAACGATTACGTGTAAAAAGTTGAAATTTTGTATGAACTAATTGGAAGTTTTTTAGATGGTACTGCGTATAGATTCTAAAGAAAAGGTTGTGATGTATCCACAGTATTGAAGTGAAATCAGCATAAAAAAATTCCACATATAATCTAAGGTGGAAATGAGTGTCACATAAATGAGTATACACTGTCTTTTCGTGTCAAATTAATTTGAAATGAGCAATCGAAAGGAGACTTCAATAGAAGAGCGGAATTTGGTTATTAAATGGTCAAATGAAGACAAATCGCTTCGCAAAATTGCTTCTTTGATTGACAGAAGTCATGGGTGTCTTCAAAAAATTAGTCGTAGTGTGAAGACAAATCCAATGAACAGTGCCCCGAAACTTGCTGCATCTGCAAGTTCAGTCATACAGAGAAATGTTTCTGCTGAAACTGTGCGCAAGACTCTCCAACACACAGGCTATAATGGTCGTGTACCTAGACGAAAGCCACTCATCAGTGAAGTTAATCATAAGAAGAGACATTTATTTGCAAAAAAATCACATCTGTAAGTCTCAAGACTTTTGGAAATCGGTGATTTTTAGTGATGAAAGTAAATTTAACCTGGCAAAGTTTGGAGGCAACCTCAGACTGAGCTGGATCCTAAGAATACAATACCGACAGTCAAACATGGTGGTGTATCTGTCCTTGTCTGGGGTTGCATGGCTGCTGGAGGGGTTGAAGAATTTGTCTTTATCGATGGTATTATGGACAAGTTCATCTGCAAGTTCAGTCATACAGAGAAATGTTTCTGCTGAAACTGTGCGCAAGACTCTCCAACACACAGGCTATAATGGTCGTGTACCTAGACGAAAGCCACTCATCAGTGAAGTTAATCATAAGAAGAGACATTTAATTTGCAAAAAAATCACATCTGTAAGTCTCAAGACTTTTGGAAATCGGTGATTTTTAGTGATGAAAGTAAATTTAACCTGGCAAAGTTTGGAGGCAACCTCAGACTGAGCTGTATCCTAAGAATACAATACCGACAGTCAAACATGGTGGTGTATCTGTCCTTGTCTGGGGTTGCATGGCTGCTGGAGGGGTTGAAGAATTTGTCTTTATCGATGGTATTATGGACAAGTTCATCTGCAAGTTCAGTCATACAGAGAAATGTTTCGGCTGAAACTGTGCGCAAGACTCTCCAACACACAGGCTATAATGGTCGTGTACCTAGACGAAAGCCACTCATCAGTGAAGTTATTCATAAGAAGAGACATTTATTTCCAAAAAATCACATCTGTAAGTCTCAAGACTTTTGGAAATCGGTGATTTTTAGTGATGAAAGTAAATTTAACCTGGCAAAGTTTGGAGGCAACCTCAGACTGAGCTGGATCCTAAGAATACAATACCGACAGTCAAACATGGTGGTGTATCTGTCCTTGTCTGGGGTTGCATGGCTGCTGGAGGGGTTGAAGAATTTGTCTTTATCGATGGTATTATGGACAAGTTCATCTGCAAGTTCAGTCATACAGAGAAATGTTTCTGCTGAAACTGTGCGCAAGACTCTCCAACACACAGGCTATAATGGTCGTGTACCTAGACGAAAGCCACTCATCAGTGAAGTTAATCATAAGAAGAGACATTTATTTCCAAAAAATCACATCTGTAAGTCTCAAGACTTTTGGAAATCGGTGATTTTTAGTGATGAAAGTAAATTTAACCTGGCAAAGTTTGGAGGCAACCTCAGACTGAGCTGGATCCTAAGAATACAATACCGACAGTCAAACATGGTGGTGTATCTGTCCTTGTCTGGGGTTGCATGGCTGCTGGAGGGGTTGAAGAACTTGTCTTTATCGATGGTATTATGGACAAGTTCATCTGCAAGTTCAGTCATACAGAGAAATGTTTCTGCTGAAACTGTGCGCAAGACTCTCCAACACACAGGCTATAATGGTCGTGTACCTAGACGAAAGCCACTCATCAGTGAAGTTAATCATAAGAAGAGACATTTATTTCCAAAAAATCACATCTGTAAGTCTCAAGACTTTTGGAAATCGGTGATTTTTAGTGATGAAAGTAAATTTAACCTGGCAAAGTTTGGAGGCAACCTCAGACTGAGCTGGATCCTAATAATACAATACCGACAGTCAAACATGGTGGTGTATCTGTCCTTGTCTGGGGTTGCATGGCTGCTGGAGGGGTTGAAGAATTTGTCTTTATCGATGGTATTATGGACAAGTTCATCTGCAAGTTCAGTCATACAGAGAAATGTTTCTGCTGAAACTGTGCGCAAGACTCTCCAACACACAGGCTATAATGGTCGTGTACCTAGACGAAAGCCACTCATCAGTGAAGTTAATCATA
The DNA here is from genome assembly GCA_963931845.1 of Maratus michaelseni. Lineage (NCBI taxonomy): Eukaryota > Metazoa > Arthropoda > Arachnida > Araneae > Salticidae > Maratus > Maratus michaelseni. The sequence goes on along the minus strand of OZ007590.1, from coordinate 405,267,201 downwards.
AGAAGAGACATTTATTTCCAAAAAATCACATCTGTAAGTCTCAAGACTTTTGGAAATCGGTGATTTTTAGTGATGAAAGTAAATTTAACCTGGCAAAGTTTGGAGGCAACCTCAGACTGAGCTGGATCCTAAGAATACAATACCGACAGTCAAACATGGTGGTGTATCTGTCCTTGTCTGGGGTTGCATGGCTGCTGGAGGGGTTGAAGAATTTGTCTTTATCGATGGTATTATGGACAAGTTCATCTGCAAGTTCAGTCATACAGAGAAATGTTTCTGCTGAAACTGTGCGCAAGACTCTCCAACACACAGGCTATAATGGTCGTGTACCTAGACGAAAGCCACTCATCAGTGAAGTTAATCATAAGAAGAGACATTTATTTCCAAAAAATCACATCTGTAAGTCTCAAGACTTTTGGAAATCGGTGATTTTTAGTGATGAAAGTAAATTTAACCTGGCAAAGTTTGGAGGCAACCTCAGACTGAGCTGGATCCTAAGAATACAATACCGACAGTCAAACATGGTGGTGTATCTGTCCTTGTCTGGGGTTGCATGGCTGCTGGAGGGGTTGAAGAACTTGTCTTTATCGATGGTATTATGGACAAGTTCATCTGCAAGTTCAGTCATACAGAGAAATGTTTCTGCTGAAACTGTGCGCAAGACTCTCCAACACACAGGCTGTAATGGTCGTGTACCTAGACGAAAGCCACTCATCAGTGAAGTTAATCATAAGAAGAGACATTTATTTGCAAAAAAATCACATCTGTAAGTCTCAAGACTTTTGGAAATCGGTGATTTTTAGTGATGAAAGTAAATTTAACCTGGCAAAGTTTGGAGGCAACCTCAGACTGAGCTGGATCCTAAGAATACAATACCGACAGTCAAACATGGTGGTGTATCTGTCCTTGTCTGGGGTTGAAGAATTTGTCTTTATCGATGGTATTATGGACAAGATGTTATATCTAAACATTCTTAAGAATAGCTCCAACAAGCAAGGTTTAAAATCCAACTTCATCTTCCAACAGGGTAGCGATCCCAAGCATACGGCTAAAATTGTGAAGTTGTCACTTCTGTATAACTGTCGTCAGCAACTGCATACTCCACCATAGTCCCCAGATTTAAATGTAATAGAAAATTTGTGGTCTTCATTGGAGAAAATAGTTCAAAAGTATCACATTTCAAGTAAGGAGCACTTGAAAAGTGTTTTGAAAGAAAAGTAGGCTAAAATTTCACTGGAAACTACAAAACTTCTTGTAGAATGAATGCCTACACGTTTACAAGGTGTTATTCGAGCAAATGGTCATGCTACAAAGTACTAATTCATTGTTATATTACATTTAAAAAATATGTATACTCAATTTTGTGACTCTTGTTTTTGCTTTCTACTGTATTTTTTTTTTTTTTCATAAAAACCGTTTAAATATTTTTCATTTTTTCTTGATATCTTGATAGAGAACTAGATACACTATTATCTATAATATTTTAAAATATTTTCCAATGAATGTATATTTTTTTTTACACACAAATTTAGAAACGATCAGTTTGTGTATAATCAAATTTGGGAGAGACTGCCCACGCAGATTTGATGCAATAGACAATATGTGGTACAATTATTTGCTGTTAAAGTATGTATGGTGGAACTAAATCACTAAAAAACAATTTTGATAAATCTATTTTAGTAATCGACATCCTCTCATACCTCAAGTTTTACATGTATTCACATTTCAAAGACTCTAAGATCCGTCGGGGTGTATAGAACCATCTTTAATTATAGACTAATATTTGGACGATTATAAAAGGAAAAAAATATGTTTTACAATCCTCATTTCATATTTTATTTCTTAGAGTATTGACAACATCATGTAAGGTCTTAGATAACATTTATAAATTTTAGTAGTGCGAAGCATTTTAAATATTTCCCAGCAATTAAAACTGAACTACCTTCTCAAATAATTTATTTAAGGTTAGTCGTTTCGTTGGAATATGTAGTTAAATTCATCTAAAAAAATAAAGTCTGAATGATATTAAATTTTATTCCAGGATCACTATTACACTAAACTTTTATGAAATATAGGACTGGTATTTTTTTTATGTTCATTTAAATCATATAAATATTAGAAAATGCTCATTTGCAATAACCCTTTTTTATAATTCTGTTATATTTTTAAGTCATTTAACTCAAAACCTGCGTAAACTGCAATCTTCATAAACTGTAACTAGAAAGTAAATGTGTCCTTGGTCCCTAATAACTACCTGGTTTATCAAACTTATAGATTATGATAAAATTATTATTGGTCTAAAAAGTATAGTCCATGTCAAGATCTGTATTCGTTCAACTTTTACTTCTCTAACATTAAAGTATTTAATAAACTGGTGTGTTATAATAAAAGCATGAAAAACTCTTAATAACAACATAAAATAAGAAACTCGAAAAGACCTTTTGAAAGAACTTTGTCTTTCGAAACGCGCAAAGACGTGCAACTACTTTGAAGGCAGGAGTAAGACTCAATCTGACATCTGACAGATACATTTGCCGAAATATAGAGAAAATCTGTAACTAACCCAGTTGAACAATGTTTTGAAAAACATTAAAGAAAAGGCACGACTTAAGAGCCTACACTAGTCACGCAAAGAAACACATAAGGTAATGTCTTGCTCCTACCTTCAAAGTCGTTGCAAGTCTTCTTTGCGCCTGACGAAGAAAGACAAAGTTCTGTCGAAAGGCATAGGGCATTCATAATTTTATGATATTATTAAGAAAATGTTTATTATTTTATAGAATTCTATAAACACTAAGGAACATATAATATCTGGCTTTGGAAACACTGAAACTTTTTTGGTAAAACACAATTTATAAAATAAGACTTTAATTCAAATAATCCAGAACAATACCTAATGAGAATATTAGCTTCAAATCAATCATTGTTTGATCAAAATGACTCGTGCCATAAATTTGTTATGTTTTAAGTAATTCAATTTCACAAGGGCAATTGTTGGCCATATCATGTGAAAGTGAGGTGTGTAAAAAAGATAAAATGATGAAATGTTCCTTTGATCTCATTAAAAATATCTATTTATATTTCAATTATTTCTCATCCTGCCATATCGTGCTCCACACCAAATCTTCAAACTATGTCACAATTAAGCTACTTTATACACGGGGACAATTTACCTGCTAAATGTCTAAAGATGCCTAATTCAAAACACACTTTTGACAGTCCAACATAAAAACATGTGACAGATACATTTGCCGAAATATAGAGAAATCTGTAACTGATCCACTAGAGCAGTGGTCACCAATTATTTTTCTGGTAGGTCCGTTTCAAAACATAGTCAAACTTTCTCGGTCCAGAAAACTTACCCCCCCCCCCCCCCCAATTCCTTCCAACTACTCCACTAATCTAGGCAACCTGCTTTGCTTAGTAAAATTTTCTTTGAAATCATTTGTTATCTTATGTGCAAAACACAGTGGACACTGGTGAAATGAAGTGCATAAATACCAAATTAATAGATTTTTGTTATGATTCTTTAGAATACAAGACAATCAATACAAAGTACATATAAATTCAAAATAATTGCTCACTAAAATTTATTGTGGTTAATGTTCAACGGGAAAAATGGGACATATTTTTTTTTTCTTTTTCTTTTTTGCAGAACCTGCCCGTAATTTGGGGTCAAGTTGGTGAAACTGATTCTCATTAAGTTGATAAGGTGAGTCGAGATCTGTACAGGTTTTAATTGAAGTTTATTTTTGAGAATGCTTTTTAACCCGGAAGCAGTCGCATGGGGTATGACATACCCCAAGGGCGTACGGTTTTTACAATAGCCACCACTATTTTTCAAAAAGTAATCTATAATTTACATTATCATAGGATTTGTAACAATTGTTTCAGACTAAATAAAGTGACGATTATTAATTGTATTTATTGGTGACAATGTAAAAATAATTCATAATCCGGGTATGCGCGACTTCTCCCGAGTTAACACACACATAAGTTGAGCTAAACATGGTACACAATTTTATGGCTAAATCTTCTGTTAGTAAATATAATTAAGTTTTAAAAAGTATATTACGCTTTGTACTCTGAAACATTATTATTTGATGTTATTCGCAATTTCGTCAGGATCCGTCCAAAATTTACTTGCTGTCCGGATGCGGACCGCGGTTCGCCATTTGGTGACCACTGCACTAGAACAAGGCTTCCAAAAACCCTTAAGAAAAGCACGACTTAACTTACAAAAATGTGGCAAAGTTCGAAAAACAAAAAGTGTCTTGAAGATATCGGAAACAGCTGAAATTGTCAAAGATAAGAAGTGCAGTTTAGACAATAAGTTATACAAAAATACAAAGGCAGATACTAGCAATTGGAAGAAAGTTGTAATACCTTGCTGATTTTAATAACTTTACATCAACAAAATGAACAGTTGCTAGAATTACCTTGTTATTTTTTTGTAATTACGCACAATTTTTTTACATTTTTACTTTTTGGATAATTTTGAACAGCCCATTTCATACTTAAAAATTGCAGTTAACTTAGTTTATATTTTTCTGTTATTCACAATAGATCAAATTATACTTCAGTAAAACAAAACTCTCTATATTTTTACGGTATTTAATATTTAAAACACATTTTCTGAAAGTTGTCGGAATTATCACACATGATGCTATTTGAAGGACTAAATACCTGCATTGGCAAATTGTAAATGGTTGTATGATTGCTGTTAATTTTATCATTGAAAGAAATTAAAATTAATTTGCTTAACCTTTATTTACTGTAACAACAATTGTTGCATACCTACTGTGTGTGAGCAGTCTCTGAGAGCGCTTGATCGAAAGATAAATAAAACGCTTAACACTGAGGATACTGCTTCTGTACTCTAATTTATAGACATGCTTTTTATAATCAAAATTCACCGATTAAGAAGACTCCACTGATAAGACAAGGGCTACAAACGAAATAAAATTTCACTAGCATCTATAGTTAACTGACAGACCGCTGTTGATTCCGGTTTTTACAGTTTAGATAATAACTTTCAGTTTATCTACAGATACTAGTTAAAATTACCACTATAGACTTCTGAATAAGTTAATTTCGATTATAAAAATCCTGTACTTAGTATGAGTTAATGAATTTTGTGAGTTAAGAGCCTACGCCAGTTACGCGAAGAACCGCTCAAGCTAATGTTAAGTCTATGGGAAGGTTCTTGCGCGATTTCTCGCTCGCATTTTAATATTTTTAAATGATTTTTTCTGCTTAGGATAGCTGAGGTCAATTTCTAACGTTGTTAGTTTTTACTTTTTTGATTTTGATTACAGTTTTTTTATAAGTGAACATTTTCAATTTTGGAACAGGTTCTGAAAGTGAAAGTAACCTTATATAAAAAAATTGAAACCAAAATTGAAAAAGTAAAAACTAACAACGTTATAGATTGACATCATCTATCCTATGAAAAAAAAAAAAAAAAAAAATTAAAATGCGAGCGAGAAATCGCGCAAGAACCTTCCCATAGACTTAACATTAGCTTGCGCGTTTTTTCGCATGACTGATGTAGGTTCTTAATCTAGCCATTCATTCATCTTTCGATAAACCAAGCCTCTGTGACCGTTCACAAAAGGCATGAGACAATTAATGGGACAGTAGTTACAGGTTAAGATGAAACTAACAAGGTTATCTGTGAAAATGAAATAAAATAGCGGTCTCTGAGACCGCCAGTTAAAAGTTGTATCTAATGCAAATATTGTATCTAAAATTACCCATCAGAATTCTTAACCAAATAATTTTGGCAAAACTAATATAAATAAATCGTATCTGCTGTAGGCGATCTGTCAGACCGCTGATTTTTTCTACTTTTAAATGGTGATTTTTAGTTTAAATAGCGATATAAGGAAAAGTTTGTTTCATTTGGAGCTTTAGTAATATTACTGTAGACTTCAGATTATGTACATTTTAGTAATTATACTCGTGTACATAAAGTTTAAAAAAAACAGTATGTTATGAGTTAATTAACTTGACTAAACCTTTAGGTTAGGAATATGATACCAATAATGGTATGATAATATGATGGTACAGGAATATGATAGCAAAGATTAACCAATTCAGAAGACTCTAGCAATAGTAATAGGGCTTTAAACGAAAAAAAAAATCAGTTGTATCTATAGTTAAACTTGAAATAACTAGTAAAACTGTGAAAGTTGAGAAAAAGCAGCTGTCTGTGGGACTTCTAAGTTTAGTTAATGGTTAAACTGTGAAACCTTGCACTGCGTGAGTCCGTTAATATCTGCTAAGGGCTATCAGTATTACACTTACTGGGAAACATCCAGTTTTACTCAGTTATCATATATCAGTATCACTTGTCATGTTTAAACTTGAAGAGAATTTTGCCGTTTTACGAAATTGTTTAACAGGATAGCAAACGTGCATGGTATAAAATACCCGGGTGCGTTCGGTTATTACATTTTTCTCAACTATTTTACGAAAAGAAATATTAGACTTAATTTATCTCAGAATTTGTAACTATAGCCAGCGATTTAATAACGGAACGATAATTATTTGGAATTATTGGTGGAAAAATAAAAACCCTTTGCACCCTGTCTCCATGATACTCTGTCTCCGGGTTAAATTACAGAAGATACCATGCCATATAAATTAATAAAATTGATCCAAATTAAAAAAAAAAATTAGTCGCAATTAAATAGTTTGCAAGTAAATACTTATCAAGTTTACTTATTTTATTAGCCCTTAACTGCTGTTAGTGGTCTCACGGACAGGTGCTTTTTTTCAATTTGCACAGTTAAACTTGCAATACTAAGTTGAACTGAAGATACTAGTAATTTTTTAACCCTATTACTTTTCATGTGAGTAGGTGAATTTTAATTAGAATACTCCTGTACATAAATTTTAGTTCAGTAACCGTATCATATGAGTTAATTAAGCCTTTTATTCATTTTTCGATAAAGCAGCCCTAGAAATCGCTCTCAGTAGTTATATGGCAATTTTTATCATAGCAGTTAAAGGTTTAATCAACACTCATCAAATCTATTTTACTATCGGAATGAAAAATAAAAAGAGAGAATATGGTAAAATATGGATTAAATAAAATATACAGTAGCTTCAGTAAAATATTCGCAATAGTTCTCGCATGAAAGTGTTTCCATATCAGATTAATGGATACTTTGAAATTTTTAATTTTTCAGATATGTTTTGCCAAACTGCTCGTAAATAATCATTTTTATTGTAATAAATTTTGTTTTTAATTGAAAATTTAACAAAACAAATCAGGTTGGAAGTACTGATTATGAAACATTTCCCCACATTTCCGCAACGTAACTCCAGCGTTTAAAAAGGCGAAAATACCGAAATTACCGTCTATACCGGAGACGTACTCGAATGCTTTAGTGCATCTTTGTATGTGATCTATAGAGCTTTATATATGTTTCGGCCAATATGATTAATCCGGTCATTATTAATAATAACCGGTTATTATTAATAATGTCCCGATTAATTATATTGTAATATATACAGGGTGTCCCACAAGGTACCCAGCGTCAAATATGTACAGATTCAGATATAGAGCACGTCAATATGAGTATTTTGAATGGTAACATGTGGGGCCCCCGAATATATCGTGATAGTGAAAGTAAGATGTGAAGCTTGTCATATGAAAAACACAAGAAATGAGGAAAAATCAATGTTTATTGAAAAATTTTAGATATTTTCGGGGACCCCACATGTTACCATTCAAAATAATCATATTGACGTGCTCTATCCGAATCTGCACATATTAGAAGCTGCGTACCTTATGGAACACCCTGTACATTACATATTATACTAAAATTTAGCTTTATTCAAAAAGCATAACACAGTCAAAATTCACCCTCAGCAGTTTTCACCAATAGGACGGAATTAAACTCTAATACTTTTGTACAGCCCAGTATATTATCAACAGATTTTTATACACTTCTCATAATTAACTAAAATATAATTAGGAAAAAACACACAGCACAACTTCAAACATATTTTCAGAAATTACCATTCATATAAGGCAATGTATCCGGTTCATTTAGTAGCTCTGTATATAAATTTATTTATATTCTCACAAGATCATCTCCATATACAAAATAAAGTTCAGCTGGAAACTCAATTAAAAACACTCTTAAGCAATTCACGATCATACATAGAAATGCTTACGAATTATTTTGTGTACTCCTGTATACAATCTAAAGAATTTATATACAACGCGTAGTGTGCAAAAACTTAGTTAAACAGAAAAACGCACATCATTTGCGAAAACGCATTTCCAACATTTGTATATCATACACAATACTCTAAACGCAGTCTTTTGTGTATCTGAAAATGAACGATAAGTGTTATGCACGCCAAATTCTACATTAAGCATCTTCTAGTGCAACTCAATAATATACATAAATATCATGTTTCAAATAGTGTAACATTATAAAAATATGCTGAAAAACATTTTTTTCCCGTAGATCTTATGCAATCGAATTATTTTGAGTGACACTGTAAATGAATGATGAATACTTTGCAAGCCATATTCTTCAGAAAGCACAGCATAGTGCACTTCATAAATGTATATAAATTGCTTTATGTTTGAAATAGTGTCGATACATTAAAATGCACCGCAGTCGATTTCTGTTCATTGACCATAATGTAACGGTATTTTTTGAGTGTCCATATTCATCCTCAAACGAACTTAAACACGCCATTTTAAATAGGAAGCATGCCATAGTACATTACAATTAAATATGTCAATTATACGATATTTCGAGTATATTTACGAGAATCATAAAAATTTTCAATAATGTTGGAAAATTTAAAAAATTAGTCCAAATTCATAAAGTTTGGATTTTTTTTTTTAATAATTTAATATTTTTTGGAGAAACTATGCGATCAAATATCACTGTTTTATACAAGCCACCGTGAGCGCCCGCAAGAGGAGGAGAAGCAGGGGAGGGCAATTGCTCCTTCCTGTTTTTTAATTAAATAATTAAAAAATAGTAATTACATTTTAGTAATTAAATTTCATTTTCTCTCATGGTTTAAAAATAATAAATGTTTTAATCTTCTCAAAACATTGAAAATCATTAAACACTAACTGAAAAAAGAACTAAGGATTTTTTGTCAATGTGAGCTTCACTCGCTATGTTACAAAATTATCTTAAGAGATTACACTAGTCACGGGCAGAAACACCCAAACTAATGTTAAGTCTATGGGAAGGTTTTTGACAGATTTCTCGCTTGCAATTTATTATTTTTAAATGACCTTTTTTGCATAGGATAGCTTAGGCCGATACCTAATGTTGTTAGTTTTTACTTTCTGGATTTTGGCTCCATTTTTTTATATAAGGGTTCTTTCACTTTCAAAACCAGCTCCAACCGTTTCCCAAATTGGTAAACCAAATTTAATTGGTTCCCAAATTTTAAAAAAATGTAAAAATTAACAATGTTACAGGTCGACTTCAGCTATCCTATGCCAAAAAAAATCATTTAAAAACATTAAAATGCGAGCAAGAAGTCTGTCAAGAACTTTCTTATAGACTTAACATTAGCGTTCGAGTTTCTTCGATGATTAGCGTAGGCTCTTATGAGACTACACTAGTCAAGGGAAGAAACGCGCAAGCTAATGTTAGGTCTATGGGAAGGTTATTTTCAAATTTCTCGCTCGCATTTTAATATTATTAAATGATTTGTTTTTGCTTAGGATTGCTGAGGCCGATCTCTAACGCTGTGCGTTTTTAATTGATTAAAATTTGGGTCAAAGTTTTTTTTATAAGCAGGCATTCTTAATTTTGGAACCGGTTCTGAAAGTGAAAGTATCCTTATATAAAACAAAAAACTGGAACCAAGATCGAAAAAGTAAAAACTTACAACATTAGAGATCTACCTCAACTATCCTTTGCAAAAAAAAAAATTGTTTAAAAATGTTAAAATGCAAGTGAGAAATTTGAAAATTGCCTTTCAATAAACATGACATAAGCTTGATCGTTTCTTTGCATGACTTTTGTAGGCAGCAGAAATCGTTGCATATCGACTGTGAGCGGTCTCTGAAACCGCTTGACCGAAAGATGAATAAGAGGCTTGAGTAGCATAGAATACTGTTTCTGTACTACATTTTATGTACAGGACCATCATAATTAAAATCACCTATTCAGAAGTATCCAGCGATAGTACTTACAGCTCTAAACGAAACACAATTTCACGAGTATCTATAGTTAAACTAAAAATTGCAAATTAAACTGAGAAAGTTGAAAATAAAAAGAAAACTGCCCAGTTAAACTGAGGGCATTGAGCTCACAGACTATTCACACTAATTGTATATTATACTTTATTTCAAAGAATTTGAAATAAGCCCCTCGAAAAATAAACAAATCGACAATATATTAAGGGGGGCTAATCTCCCCCGTTCCCCACCCTTATAATTAACCAATGAACTCCCATAGCTAATCAGAGAAGTGCTTTATTACAATGAACATATATACAACATTTGAAGAAAATTGGATAATTCTGCATAAAAAACCCATTTATATAAATTAAGGGGGGATTAGCCCCCCGAATCCTCTTTTATACATAACCAATGAACCCCCAAAACTAATCAGGGAAGTGCCTTACCACAATAAACTTATATACAAATTTGAAGAAAATCGGATAATTCTGCATAAGAAACCCATTTATCTAAATTAAGGGGGTGGTTTGTCCCCCGTTCCGCCATTTATACTTAACCAATGAACCCCCAAAACTAATCAGGGAAGCGTCTTATCACAATGAACCTAAAAACAAAATTTGAAGCAAAACGATTATTTCTGTCAAGAGTTATCGCGTTACGTACATACGTACATACAGAACCGGCGGGCACATTAGCTCTCAGGCTTTGGCAGCCTGTGAGCTAAAAAAAAAAATGTTTGACCGCTAACATTAGTGAAGGGTTAAACGGAAGATGCTGGTGGCGTAACTCCTCTTCACCCCATCTGATGAAACATATATAATGGTGTCAGTTGGAGCATTTCCGACCATGGATTATTTACGATTATCTTAATTATAAGTTCTTCTTTGCAAGATTAAAAAAATAAAAAGAAAACGGCCCAGTTAAACTGAGGGCATTGAGCTCACAGGCTATTCACACTAATTGTATATTATACTCTTATTTCAAAGAATTTGAAATATGCCCCTCGAAAAATAAAGAAATCAACAATATATTAAGGGGGGGGGGTCATCTCCCCGTTATCCCCCTCATAGTTAACTAATGAACCCCTTAAACTAGTCAGGGAAGTCTCTAATTACAATGAATATATATACAAAATTTGAAGAAAATCGGATAATTCTGCATGAAAAACCCACTTATCTAAATTAGGGGGGATTAGCCCCCCTTTCCCCTTTTATACTTAACTAATGAACACCCAAAACTATTCAGAGAAGCGCATTATCACAATGAACCTATATACAAAATTTGAAGAAAATCGGATAATTCTGCATGAAAAACCCATTTATCTAAATTAGGGGGTGTTAGCCCCCCCGTTTCCCCCCTTTATGCTTAACCAATGAACATCCAAAACTAATCAGGTAAGCGCCTTATCACAAAGAACCTATAAACAAAATTTAAAGTAAAACGTTTAGTTCTATCAAGAGTTATCGCGTTACGTACATACATACATACATACGTACGTACATACAAAAACGGCGGGCACCATAAGCTCTCAGGCTTTGATAGCCTGTGAGCTAAAAATCCAAATCCCATTTTATGTTTTAAGTTTTAGGAGTATTGTGTATTAGTAGCATCTAGTACTTCTGTGATGACACTTATAATATGCTACAGTGTAAATATTTTTAAATAGTAGTTTTGTTTCCTGACACTCGAAAGCAATACATAGGATAATATATAAATTGAAATTAACCTTTTTTACTTTTTTTGTTATTTACATTAGATCGAATTATATTTTCATAAAAATAAACAAAATCTATGTTTCTTTAAACGCCGACGTTTAATAATTAAAAACAAATTTGCTGAAACTGTTTTGATTTATCCCCGCTTGACACTACATAAAATTTGAGTAACTATATATTAAATATATAGTAAACACTAGTTACGAAAACAAGTTCCTCATAGTAGAAAATTTTATTTTGAGTATTTTTATTTCAAATATCTTCCAAATAAATTAGAATAACAAAAGATGTTTCCCGACAGAGTTGAGCAATAGATATTGCTATGATTATCAAATTTTTATATATTACATATTTACATATAACTAAATAAAAACACAAAAAGAAATAACCAATGACAACTGTGAATAATCACTTGCAGAATTTTCAATAAAATCAAATTGAATTTTCTTATTAAATATAATTTAATAATGCTATGTCTGCCCACGAAATTTAATAAAGATAAAAGTACGAAATGCATATTTAAAAAAATATTTGTTTTCACAAAACTGCCTGAGCTTTTAAATAGAACGTACTTAAAAAAATAAAATTAACGAATTTATACGATTTGGCATTTAATTATATAGTTCCTTTATGTAATTTGCTGTCATTTCATACATTATAAATAAGGATTTCGAACTCCAATAAAATTAGAGGGTTTAAACGATCAAAATCTGCCCCCACCCCCCCTTTTTTAGGTAGATTTCGTAAGAAATACTACCTATTACATTCTCTTCTAAATTGGAATTTTTGAAAAATTTTTGCAGATCCACGCCGATTATGACTCCGCGAACCCAAAACCACCCGCAGTTCAAAACTTTATCTATCTATGTCACTTTTTTATGGACACGATAACTCGAATAATTCTTTACAAATCTCTTACAACCTCATACATAAAATCAAGGGGCTTAAAATCTCGGTCAAGTTCGTTAATGCGCAAAATCGAACCAAGGGGGGTGGGGGTAATTGGAAATGGGCTTTTTGTGAAAACTGAAAACCCCCATAACGTCTTAATTATGATACGTATCGAATCCGTTTAACCCCTTGAGGGGCGGTGGTATATATTATATACCACCAAATTTTAATCTGATTCAAATCAGAAACTTTTAATTAAATTTTACTTTTTTAGCTTTGATAAGAAAAAGTTGAAAAATTGCCTTTCCATATTTTGAACTAAATTCTTTAGTAAATTCCGGTGGGAATTCACTTTTACAAGAACACAATTGCTTGCCCCTGAAAGGGTTAATGTTATTATTATTTCTAGGAAAAGGGTCGAAAAATTATGTATAACGGATTTTTGATATCATTAAAAATGGCCCCAATGAGGGGGGGGGGAAGGGGGGTTTTAGAAGAAAAAAAATCATAACTTCGTCAATTTACAAGATATCAAATCCGCTTAAATTTATTATAAATCCTCTTACTATTATCTAAAACTTTTATATTGACAAGTTTTTTATAGGACAAACCTTAGTTAGATTTCGAAGTGGGCGGTCCCTTATGGAACCCAACTGCGGCGTCACGGCCTTCCGAAATTCCCAACAAACAGGTGCCCCATGGTCTGCGTCCTCGAAATCTACCTGTGCCTGTAGGCCGAGCCGTGAGGGATTTTTTCCATATACATTTTCAATTGGATTTAAATCTGAACTGTTACAAGGTCATGTTAGTGGCGAATTTATAACTCTTTCCTCCTAATTTATACCCAAATTAAAAAAATATTACTGATAAGTATATTGACTCTGATCAGACGATAAATTTCAGGGGGAAAATTTGAAATTTATTTACTTCAGACACCCTATACTAAAAATGAAATAGTATTTGTTTTAAATGTGTGGAAATTTTCAAATAAGATGGAGTGTGTATGCTAGAATCCTGCAAATCCTCCGCTTATACCCATATTTAAAGGCAACCCGAAATCCGAACCAAACCCGACAAAAGAATTTGGCTTTCCAAAACCTAACCAGAATCCGAAACGGAAGAAAATGAATCCATATTTCAATATAATTTTCAAAAAATAGTATACAATTATATTTCTAACATCAATCTTAACTTGTATGTTAAAAAATGAGCATATATAATGCTTACTAAGAAAAAAACTGCAATAATATCAAACACCGGTACACATAAAGTAACAATTTGCGAAAAAAGAGTATGTAACAGCAATAACAATAGAAAATAACATAGAAGTAATAAGTGCCTTATAATATATACCTAATATAAATCAAACAACTTATTTATTTCTTGTTTCTTAACTCATCCTCTGACGAGAAATGCTCGCCATGCGATGCAAAAACAAATAATAATAATATAAATAATAAAATAAATAAATAAAATAAAATAAAATAAAGAAATTATCAGAAATTTTCTTGAAACGTATTTATATGGTTTGAATCTTAAATGTCTGTTACAATACATTTGGAACATTTAAACTGCTGATAAAATGTCTATAAAATTAAACTTTTGGTTAATTATTAAATTTAAAAAAATCTCCCTCAAAAGGAGAAAAAATGATTCGAAGCTATTATAAGTTTGTTTTTTAGAACTGATGACATTGGATGACGATGATGACTGATGATGAACTGATGATATACTAGGTGTGCAAAATGTTCTTGTTATTAGCTAATGAACATCCTTTAACTCTTCTGTCTTTAAGTCTGCTATAGTAAATCCATATTGGAAGTGTTATTGGAAAATATAGTACACATGAGATGAAAAAAGTTCCCAGGATGTTAATCTATCACACTCTTATACATTGCCCGACTTAGACTACCTGGAGCCTTGGGACAAGCATCATTTTTTTTTTGGGGGGGGGGAGGGGGTCTATTTGTTCATAGAAATTGTTTGGGAAATATGTTGAAATGACTAGTACTAAACCTCATACCAATTATATGTATACATAAATTTCGAACCAAGTACTATTTACATGTGTATACAGGGTATCACAAGAAAGATGGTCACAACTTTAACAGATGACAGAACACTATTTTTCGTATATGAATATAACGACTCATATGAGCTTGTGAAGTGTAAATACAGATCTTTCAGTCACTCTTGGTTATTTGTTATAATATAAAATTGTCTACCACATTATAAAATTTAATCTTTGTACTGCATCAGCATGCAATTGGGCGATTCCATAATATGGAAAAACAAGTGAAGGCATGCACATACTAATAGCAACAAATTTCAACACTTGATATGTTGTTACTTCATTTCTCATGCTCTTTAAAGTACTTTTGTATAATATTTTATAACAATAGTTTTATGATGATGTAGATTGTTCCTTTTTGGGGAAGAGGGTACACGGGGCACAAGAAGGAGATTATAGAAGTGGAGGGCTACACACACTGCTAAATCTTTGAATATGTAACAATTTTGGTCACTCTTGGCCAATTTGAACCATTATCACACTTGATTAAGATCAGAGGGGGCACCCCTCAAATGAGAGGCCCGGGGCAGCTGCCCCCGCATAAGTCAGACCCTGCTCTTATAACTAAAGTAACAGAGTTAAAAAAATACACATCTTTTGTAGTATTTTTACAAATAAAGCATTAAAGTACACTTCTAGGTGTCATAGAAAATGCATTCAATTATCTTTAAGCATGGTCATTTAAAACAAGTTTATATATATATATATATATATATATATATATATCATTTTTTTAATTATAGCATTGAAAAGCAGCATTGTTTTCAAAAGATTACACGTTTGTAAACGGGCTGATAGACATAAATAACAAATTTTTGACTTTCTTAAAAAGAAAAGTTCTCCTCAAGAAAAAAACTAGTTTTCCAAATGTCACAAAAATAAACCAACAATACAGCATTCATGTTCTTCATTTTACTCATAATGCTGTAAAGCCATTTAACTAATGAAAAATCACACCATACTTATAAGGCATAAAAGTAAAGCATTGCAAAGCATTATTGTTCTCAATTTGTCAAATGTTTTTTAATCAATTTGACACAGATAAATATATATATGTATTTATTTTTACCTTATTATAAATAAAAGTACTCTTTCCCCCAAACCTCTCACTAAACTTTTCTAAAAATTACAAAAAAAATATTCCCAACAATGATGTATTGTTTTTGCGAATGTTACTTATAATGCTGTAAAATCGTTAAAGTAATAAACTTATAAGTCGCGAAACTAAGGCTTTCCAAAGCGGTATTTTTCTTAAGGGGTCAGGACTCTTTGAACTCACAAAATACATGAAAAAGAGACCTCTATAAGAATGACTGTAACTGAGTAGCTTTGAATTATGAAATTTAAAACACATATTAATAAAAAATATATTTTAACAATTAAAATTATCAAAAAATGTGTACACTCATAAAGAACTTTTTAATTTATTTTTAAATATAACACACTTTTTAAAGAAAGAAGTATTCTTGCATGCGAATTATTTTTTACATTTATATTGCTAAAACTAGCCAATTTTTTTTAACGAATACAGATATAATCCCTCATAGCATGCATGGTCGCAGTGACGTCAATGCGAGTCACAGTTGTCACGACACATTTGTGACCAAAATGCCACCATTCAGTGAGGTCACATTGTGACTAAAATGTGGACTTCTTTAAAAATTATAAAAAAAACATACAAAGCTATTTCAAACATGTTATTCATCGTAAAAATACTTTTCTAGTCAATTTTTTTAATTTTTGTGACGTTACTTTGACGTCTTTGTAAATCACGCATGTCACGTCACATCTGCGACCAAAATACTAACATGTTGGGAATTCACACTGTGACAAAAATTTGAATTTAAAAAATCTTTGAAAGTGAGAAGAAACATACATAGTGTCATCTTTACGCATTTGAGAGCCTTAGTAATTTATTATGCCTCTTGGAAAGTAATTTATATTCAGTTATTCATTTATCTAACTAAAATAAAATTATCAGCATAATATATATATATATATATATATATATATATATATATATATATCTTTTTAATTATGCAATTGTAAATTATCATAGAAACATACTTATTTATGAAAACTAGAAAATGTAATTTTTTTTTATTTTTTTTAAACTTATTTTTTAATAAAAAAAATATAAAAGTTTTATTCTCTAGGAAAAATTAATAATTAGTGTTAAAATAACTTCAAAGAATTTTGTCAATTATAAATTACTTGTAATCATCGGAACTGGCAGAAAACTAATACAGTGGAGGGAAGTGTTGTGCACTGTGAAGTGCTATTAAAATGTAGACAAAATGCGAATAGAGATAATCCGATATTTTCAGAAAAGCAAAGTTTCTTTTTTGTATGCTAGGGCTTTATTTAAATTGTTTTCGTTTCTTTATGGATGAAGTAGGTTATGAATATCATAAACGTATAAAATAAGTAATTTGCTTCTGTTAGAAGGAAAATACTATTTCATTTTATTTTATCTCCAGAATTTTCAATATAATTGTTATAGCTATTCTAGCCCATATTTGGAAGGAAAAAAATCTCGACATTTTTTAATTTAAAAATTGCATTTTATCAAACTTGACATAAAATAAAATAAAATAAAATAAACGAAAGTCTTTCATTGTATCATCTGCAAAGCGTTATTTTGAAGCCTGAAAAACAACATATACATATTGAACGGCGGAGGGGGGAGGGAAGAAGAAAACATTTATTCTTTGGTAAGGAAATTGAGCAGCTGCTCATTATTTATAATATGGACTCGTCTATCGTCTGCGGTCAAGATAAATTTGAAAAGTGGTTGTTTCATTCGGAAGGATTATTTATTCAAACTGTTGTAACTTGTAAGCATAAGATGAATTCAAGTTTTGTTTCATTTATTTTCAAATTTTGAAGAATTCTAGCTGGTGAATTTCGTGGTAGCTGTGTTACATATATTATTATTATAGTTATCCGAAATTTCTTGCTGGAAAAGATTCCCTCTAATATGACATCATTAATAATTTGCTAAAAATGGATAAAGGAACACGCGAAGATTTTTTAGATGGATATGCATTAAGATTTGGTAAATACAAAATATGCTAAAATTAATTTCAATTTGTCTATACTTAAGAGTTACAAATTTACATTGTTTTAAATTAAATATTTGTCATATTTTTAATTCATAATGTAAAACGATATATTCTTATTTTATTATGTTTTAGGACTTTTAAACATAAATATAAGATTTTGTGAATTTCCATAGATTTGTTTACAGGTACTATTTCTTATTCGTAATGTATTTCATTTTAAAGAGACTTGATCAAAATTATTATTAATAATATATGAAAGGTCTTGCATAAAATATGAGTTTTCTTATTAAACATTAGGAATTAATATCTAATATAGAATTTTGCAGCATTACGAAAATAACACGATGGCTAATACGTAAGGAAGTACTTGGAAAATTTAAATATTTAATAGAGAAATTTACGTCTGAGGGATTAATGTAAAATAATTATAATTATATTATTGTAATAGGGCACTCTTTCCAGTAACGGGTACTTTTAAGTAATTTCTTTAAAAAATATGTTTTTAATTACTAGTTATTGTTACTATATTCCACTTTTTAAATTCAATATATGAATGTATCTACAATATGAAACCAATCTCATTGTCACATTTCCACTTGTGAATGTAAATTTAATTGTACCAATAGAAATAAATGAAAATACTTAAAATTCCAGCAACGGGCATCCACCATTCCAGTACTGGACATCCACTGTGCCAGTAATGGACTTCATATAAAAAAGTAATAGGTAATTGTTTTATAATTGCGTTCCGAATCTGAACTTAATGAAATTATACTAAATAAACACAATATTCGTTTTGAAATACATTTACCAATTAGGATATCAATAATTAATCAAATATTTATGCTAAAAATTAATTGTTCAAGATAATTGTTGTTATTATCACAAGATGAATACTTTATGTATTTCGATAGCATATTTAAAATACTGAATTTTAGAGAATTACATTTATTAGATTACTGAGACAATGATTTTGTATGGAGTTTAATATATATATGTTACGGTCAATATGATTAATCTGGTCATTAATAATAATAACCAGTATTATTAATAATAACCGGCCATTATGTCCGGCCAGATTAATCATATTGACCGTAACATATATATATATATATATATAATGAGAACATTTTTCGGAGTATCAGAATACATGGAATTGTGTTTCCTCTGACAATACTTAAGGCTGTTCTTCAGTGAACTTTCCTACTGCCCTCGCTAATTTTAAACCTATGGGCGAAGGATGATTTCGTATATTTAAAATATCTCCTCAGGAAATTAATATTTTTAACTTCTGTTTTCCGTGTACTCTTCTTAAAGGATGTTTCTTTTTTTTTTCCCTAGTTATCAAAATATTTCATTGTTCTCAAATCCAAAATAACTAATTTCTGACATATTTCTGAATTCATTTTTATTCGGAAACACATGAAATTGGCAGGTGTTCTTAATCAGAATATATTTAATAGAATGGCGTTTTCCATTTTTTGGTAACGGCAGAAGATGTTTAAGAAAACACTAGCAAAGTCGGTGTTTTGAACCGAATTACCGACGCGCAGCGTCAGAAATGAAAAAAAAAAAAAACGTGACCGAAATTGATCTTAAGTATTTCATTTATCTAAAAATGGAAAACGCTATTCATTCCAAATCGCTTTAATAATCAGGCATGCAAGTGACCAGCGTTTAAATATTTGTTCATAAATGTGTCAGAAAGTTTCGTGATACTGAGCGAGGGGAAATATGGCAAAGTATACACATTTAAAGACTTCAATACTTAACAGCAAAATAGCATTGTTTTAATTATTGTCAATATTTTTGGTGGTTACATAAAACAAATGGAAGTAGAAGTTAATTTAAAAAGTTTTTATTTGCACAATAGAAGTTCATATTATTGAAATATGAACTTTTATTACAATTTTTAATGGATTCACATATTATTTTTATATTAGTATGCGTTTTTAACATTTATAATTGTTAGGGGAACCGTCGGTAGCGTAATAAATTTTCTTATTTTTATAAATAGTTAAATCAGTCTTCAAATTTAATATACATTTTCATCTTTTGATATGTTAAAGAAGTTTGTTCAGCTTACCTGAGATTTTCCTTTTTGCGCTGAATATACCCACAGTAGTAATCCAAAGTGTTGTAGCGATATTTATCTGATTCATTGATTCACTTATATTGGAAGAATAATAAATAGTATTAGTAGAAAATGACAATTGTGTAAAATAAACAGAAGATTCATTTTCCTTTGAATATAATATAATTCTTGGCTAGATGTACATGTTTTAAGTCGCGTTTGGAGGCTGCGTATAAGTGCTCCAATTTTACATTATATTAAATATATTTACATCATATATGTACAAGAGCGTCTTAACTGCTCGGGAACATTTTGGAAACTGAAGGGAATGTTTTTAAGTTCTGTGCACACGCGCGGGATAAGACAGCTGTAGTTTGAAGGAGGGAGGTCTGCAGAGTTTCTCCAATTAGTTAGTTTCGACAGTCTCTGGTTTTGTTCACTATGTTTTTCAGCTGCGGCACTTGAAGTACTTATTGGTAATTGGGGTCTGGTTTTTAACATGTTCTTATTTCAATCGTTCGCTGCACGTGGAGATTATTCACTGCATAAAAAAGGTTTCTCCGTCACTCCCCCGTAATCTCCTGTGTGGGGAATGGTTGAAGATTCAGTTTCTTACGGTGTTTCTCGTACACAGGTTTGGGAGTGGGCTTCGTGAGAGTGTCGGCTGTCATTTCTTCAGTGGGACAGTATTGTAGATCGATTTTTCCTTCTTCTTTCATAAGTTTGATGTTGTGGAAACGTATGTCGATGTGTTTGGATCGCTTAGTATCTTTATCGTTTTCAGTCATTTTTATACAGGACATATTATCCTCAAAAATCGTGATGGGTAATTTTTGTGGAATGTTGAGATCGTTAAGCAAGTTTGTTATCCAAGTTAATTCTTGTGCTGCGTTGCTAGCTGAAACGTATTCAGCTTCGGCTGACGAAAGTGCAATGCAATTTTGCCTTTTTGTAATCCAGTAAATCGGCGATTTTCCTAGCATGAATAGATTTCCTGATGTTGATTTACGTGTTTTCAAGTCACCTGCCCAGTCTGCATCGGCGTATGCTGTTAGGATGGGCTTGCTGTTTGCGCTAAGAGTTAAATTCAAATTTTCTGTAGTTTTAAGGTATGAAATGATTCTTTTCACTGCTGTCCAGTCCTTTTGGCGTGGTGTTTCATTTCTACGACATAATATGTTGACTGCTGCGGATATGTCAGGACGCGTGATTGTTGATATGTAAAGTAATGTGCCTGTGGCTTGTCGATATTTCGTGTTATTAGGTAAAAGATTATCATCGTCTTCAAGTCTGTTGAATCCAGCAATCATTGGTGTGTAATGAGGTTTCATGTCGTTTAAATTCAGTTTTTTCACTAGTTCCTGTATTTTATTGTTTTGATTTAGGTAATATGTATCATTGATTTTATTAATGTTTATTCCTAGGTAATTATTCACTTCTCCTAAGTTTTTTAGTTCATATTCTTTCTTAAGTTGGTTTATTGTTTCTTCGATGTCACTGTCATTTCCTGCTATCAGGATATCATCTACATAAATGATGATGTATATCGGATTTTCTTGATTTGATTTAAAGTACAGACATGGATCATTTTTGCTCTGTATGAAATTATTGTTTGTGAGTGTTTCCGATATTTTGGTGTACCAGGCCTTTGCGGCTTGCTTAAGACCGTAGATGGCTTTTTGAAGTTTACAAACTTTTCTTTCATCGCCGGGTTTAATATACCCGTCTGGTTGACTCATATAAACAGTTTCAGTTAATTCACCGTGCAAGAATGCTGTGGTAACGTCAACATGTTTAACGTTCAAACTTTTGTGCAATGCAGAGATGAGAAATGCACGTATTGTAGCGTGCGAAACTACAGGTGCGAAGGTTTGATCATAGTCAATCCCGAATCTTTGACTATATCCTTGTGCTGCTAGACGCGCTTTATAGCTTTGAATATTTCCTAAATTGTCCTTTTTTAGTTTAAAAGTCCATTTTGAGCCGATAATTTTTGTTCCGGGTGGTGGATCTGTTAAAGTCCAAGTGTTATTTTTTCTTAGGCATTGGATTTCATTTTGTGTTGCTTTTATCCAATTTTGTTTATCATTAGTATTTTTCATTTTTTCGATATCTTCCCAATTTTCGGGAATGTTTTCAGATGAACTATTTATGAGACAAACATATCTGTCAGGAGGAACGCCTCTATTTGTCCTATTAGACCTTCTTGGTTCAATTGGTTGCTGTTTGGGCACGGATGGTGTCTCTTCGCTGTCAAGTTTTATTTCTAAGTGATTTTCATGTCTATCCGGTAATTGTGTATTGTCATCGGATGTTTTTGTGGTGATTTGTATCTCCTCAATGTTATCTGAGTGTACATTTTCATTCTCAAGAAATTTCACCGTTCTCGCTATTATAATTTGTTTTCCTTGTGTGTGAATTCTATAACCAGTCGATCGTGTATCATAACCTACAAACGTTCCGGTTTGAGCCCTGTTATCGAGTTTTCCTCTATTTACTTTATCGACGTAAAATAGCGCTTTACAACCGAATGTTCTTAAGTGTTTTAAATTCGGTTTAATTCCTTTCCATAATTCGTAAGGTGCTTTAGTTTCGTATTGCTTTAGTTGGGAGTCGGTTTTGTAAGTATGTTGCAGTGTTTATGGCTTCACCCCAAAAATGTTTGCTTAATTTTGCTTGTGATAGCATACTTCTAGTCATATCTAATAAACTTTTATTTTTTCTCTCCGCAACTCCATTCTGGCTCGGATTATGCGGGACAGTCAATTGGTGTAAAATTCCGTTCTGTTTTAGGTATTCATCGATCTCTTGATTTACATACTCACGACCGTTATCCGATCTAATTTCCTTAGGTTTTTTACCGAACTGATTGTATATCATCGTTACGTACTCTTTTATCTTTTCAGCAACTTCGCTCTTTTTAGATAATAAATATATCGTAGTATATCGGGAATAGTCATCAATAAGAGTCATAAAATAAATTTTTCCGCCTAAAGTCGGTGTATCTAGAGGTCCACACACGTCACTGTGGATCAAATCCGCAATATTAGTAGCTCGATTTGTTGCTGATTTAGGATACGGCATGTTAGTTAATTTAGTTTCGATACAAGTTACGCATGTTTTATTTTGATGTTTACATTTTCCTATCTTTATTCCGTCCGCAATTTGATTTGTTATCATTGATTTAATCGCGTCATAATCTCTGTGACCTAGTCTGCGATGCCAGAGATCTATGCATTGTTTGCTGTCACAGTTATACGTTATGTTTACATAATTTTGTGGTTCTTCCACATCGTCTATTTCCTCAATAATGTATAAGTTTTTCTCATTTTTCGCCCTAATATATATTTCTTCATCAAAGATCAAATCGCATTTATTATCGTCGAAGATTAGTTTACACCCGTTTTTAGCGGCTTTACTAACCGAAATTAGGTTCGACTCTAAGTCTGGGACATAAAGCACTTCGCGTAATTTCGTTAGTTTTTCTTTTCCTTCGGGGGTTAATGTTTTTATAAAAACTTCTCCTGAACCTAACGCTGTCAGTTTATTACCATTCGCGATCGTTACTGAAGTTTTATTATAATCAATAAATTTACTAAATAGGCTTTTATCATTACAAATGTGCGAGGTAGATCCTGAATCGAGAATCCAGTTATTTTTTCCTACTTTTTGAGTGATTAATGCTTTATTTTGCGTCTGATCATTTGCGTATTTTCTTTCGTTTGGAACTTTGTTTTCCCTATGAGTTTCGTTTTTTTCATAACATAATGAAGATGAGAAATTCTTTTTATTTTTGAATTGATTGTTACGAGGATTTCCGGATTGTACCGTGTTTCTGCTCTTGTAGTGCCAGCATTCGTAAGTCGAATGATTTTTCATTTTGCAGTTGTTACAATATTTTTGTTCTCTTCTATTTTCAGTGTGTGTATATCTCCTATTTGTTTTAAATGCTCTCTCATTGTTGTTATATCCGCTATGTGATTGTTCTGACATTTCATGTCTACGATTATATTCATCAGTTAATTTGTTTTTGATAAAATCAGGGGTGAGCTCATTTTCTGGTCTCGCCTCCAACGCAGTTATCAAAGTATTGTAACTGGGGGGAAGAGAACACAGAAATAGCGCGGAAATATGTGAATCGCTAATATTTTCTCCAATGGCATTAAGTTTATCTATAATTTGCAAGATATTAGTGATATGTGAAATCATGTTTGTACCCTCAGCTAATTTAGTACTGTATAGTTTCCGTAACAGGTAAAGCTTACTAGATAAATTGCTTCTCTCATGTATATTTTTCAGAGCTTCCCATGTTAATTTGGCAGTATCTAAGTTTTTTACATTTACGATTTGAGAATCATCGATGCTTAGGTTAATTAAAGCTCTAGTCTTGCGATCTTTTTTGTGCCATGCGGGATCGGGTGGAGCTGGTGGATCTTGTACTATAATATCGTCGAGTTCCTCTTTAATCAGGAACATCTGCATCTTGAACTTCCATGTACTATAATTTGTAGAATTGAGTTTTTCAATAAATTGAGTATTTTCTTTTATCGCATTCATTTTTTCTTTTTTAGTGTTCTTTTATTTATTATTATATTTTTAGAAATTTGTTAAATTATCGTTTTTGATACTGGGATAATATTCTTTTTTTCAGAATCAGTCTTTCATAATCTTTGTTAGGGGAACCGTCGGTAGCGTAATAAATTTTCTTATTTTTATAAATAGTTAAATCAGTCTTCAAATTTAATATACATTTTCATCTTTTGATATGTTAAAGAAGTTTGTTCAGCTTACCTGAGATTTTCCTTTTTGCGCTGAATATACCCACAGTAGTAATCCAAAGTGTTGTAGCGATATTTATCTGATTCATTGATTCACTTATATTGGAAGAATAATAAATAGTATTAGTAGAAAATGACAATTGTGTAAAATAAACAGAAGATTCATTTTCCTTTGAATATAATATAATTCTTGGCTAGATGTACATGTTTTAAGTCGCGTTTGGAGGCTGCGTATAAGTGCTCCAATTTTACATTATATTAAATATATTTACATCATATATGTACAAGAGCGTCTTAACTGCTCGGGAACATTTTGGAAACTGAAGGGAATGTTTTTAAGTTCTGTGCACACGCGCGGGATAAGACAGCTGTAGTTTGAAGGAGGGAGGTCTGCAGAGTTTCTCCAATTAGTTTCGACAGTCTCTGGTTTTGTTCACTATGTTTTTCAGCTGCGGCACTTGAAGTACTTATTGGTAATTGGGGTCTGGTTTTTAACATGTTCTTATTTCAATCGTTCGCTGCACGTGGAGATTATTCACTGCATAAAAAAGGTTTCTCCGTCAATAATTTTCTTGCTTAACGGCTACATTAGCCAGTTTCCCAATCAGATGCAAAGTTTTAATTAGAATACGAGTTGCACAAAAAATATTATTGCCGATCCAATCCTTATCGTCGATTTTATCGTGATTTGGTAAAATCTTGTTATCCGAATCTATGCGAAATCATTTATCAGGTTCGGTCGGGTTGAGGGTCAACAGATTTTTTGTTGTTGTTGTTGTTGGGTTAGGGTAAGAATACTGGTTGAATCGAAATATAATTTCAGTCAACCATCATTCATGTTCAGTCATTTTCAAGAAGTATATAACCGGATTCGTGAATGACTCTAGATCCCATCCGACATCAGAAATTGTGTCGTATTACAATTTCTGATAAAATCTGGTTACTCGGTCGTATGCAAGATTATATTTCGAACAAGACTTACAGTAAAAACATTATACCCGACTCGGGTCAGATCGGGTTCACGGAAATCAGGTCACTCGACCACTAATCAAAATCTATTCTGTAGCCAAACAAATCCAAAAAGATCGATCCGAACTTTCTGGATTGGATTCGGGTAAAATCTGGTCACCCGACCCGGTGCAGTGTCGTCACAAACGTCACAAACTTTTAGCATAAAAAAATGTTGATCCGAACAATCCGGATAGGATTCGGGTAAATTCTGGTCACCCCATCCGATGCAGATTCGTCACATTTATCACATTGAAGTCGCACGGTGACTTCACAAAGTAGTCACATTGTGAGGTCACAGAAAGCCTTGAAAACGGCCATAACGACTTCACATTTACTTCACAGTGACTTCACATCGACGTCACGACGACGGTCACAAAGTCACAGTGTGACTTCACAGTGACGTCGCCGTGATGTCACCATGCCTTACGGGATATGTTTTCAAAATGACCTACAATGGAAAAAAGGAAATGTGTAGATCCTGAGAAAAAAGTATTTTTTAGATAAATTCGAAATATTGAGTTTTTTTTTTAAATGCAAAAATAGTTATGAATTCTAAACTTGTTACTTGAGAAACATTATAATAGGTCATTTGAGGTGATTAGAATGACAGTAAAGGAAGTCGAAAATTTAGATAACCATATTTTCCGTAAAAATAAATTAATACTAGATGGTCTTCGCCCGTCTATCCGGTCGTTTCCAAGTGGGGCCCAGATACATAGTGCAGCGTACCGCCCTGATTTCGCTTGGGGGCCAGAAAGTGCATTTTATATGCAACCAGAAAAATATAAATAAAATACTTTAAATAAAAAGTATACGAAAATAACTAATAAGAATACAAAAAAGCACTCAAATAAAAATTTTGCGACAATTTTTTTTTTTTCATGAGTCTTTTGACAAAATATTCCTGGTTCCTAACCTTGATTATCAAGGGTTGAGGCTCAAGTAGTACTTTGTATCTGGGCCTCACTCGGAAGCAACCGGCTGGTATATAATAAGAAATCATCAATAGTTCTGTTTTACGTCTAATCTTCCGCAATCGGTGAAAGTGTAATATTTTGTTTAAAATTTAAATCCGATCGCTAAAAGACGAAAATAAATATATATATATATATATATAAAATGGGAATTAAAAAAATATATTCCTTGGAAAAATGTCACACAAAATATATAATAAAAATCAGCAATAGTTCTCTTTTTCGTCTAATCTTCCGCAACCGGGATCACAGCCGGTGTTGCCCATAAACTCGCTAGCTCTAAAATCGCTGAAATACATGATTAACTACTTTTTTGTAGACTTGTAAAGCGGAGTTTCACATTCTTACTTAAAACTTCTGCTGAGATATGGCACAATTACCTAAAATGTTCGACACAAAGTGTGACCCCCTTGATGGATTATTATCTAAAATTGCTGAAATATATATTTAACTATTTTTAGGTACATTTGTTATCCTAAATTTCACGCATCTACCTATTACTGAGATATCGCAAATTAACATAAGAAATCCGACCCGCATTTTACCCTCTTTATTGGCTGAACTTCTAAAATCGCGGAAATACATGTTTAACTATGTTTTAGTAGATTTGTTATCCTGAATCTGGGATTTCAAACTCATAACTAAAAATGCTCCGAACATTCGAAATGACCTAAAATATTCGACCCCCATTTAGCCCCCCCCCCTTAATGGGTGAATTTCAAAAATCGCTGAAATATGTGTTTAATTATTTTTTAAGCAGATTTGTTATCCTGAATTTCACGCTCTTATTCAAAACTATTGATAAGATATGGTGAAAAGGTGAAATCATAGAAAATTAACGCCCCCCCCCCCTTTTAACTCCCTTAGTAATTGAATTTCTGAAATCGCCTAAAATGCATGTTAAACTATTCTTTAGTAATTTTGTTATCCCGAAATTCACGCTGCTAACTATAAATTCTACTGAGATATGGCAAAATGGCGTAAAATATTCGACCCCAATTTAACCCTCCTTAGTTGCTGAATTTCTAAAATGGCTGAAATATATGTTTATCTATATTTTTTATAGATTTGTTATCTCGAATTCCGAGCTCCTAGCTAAAAATGCTGCTGAGATATAGCGAACAGGCAAAATGACCTAAAACGTTCGACACCCCCCCCCCCCCCCCCTTTAAACCCCTTAATTGATAAATTTCTAAAATCGCTGAAATATGTGGATTATTATTTTTTTAGTAGATTTTTTATACTTAATTTCACGTCCCTATCTAAAACTGCTGCTGAGATATGGCGAAAACACGAAATGACTAAAAACTTTCGACCCCCATTTAACCCCCTTAGTGGTTGAATTTTAACAATCGTTGAAATATGTGCTTAACTAACTTTTAGTACATTTGTTATCTTGAATTTCGCGCTTTTAACTAAAACTGTTGTTGAGATATGGTGAAAGGGCAAAATGACCTGAAACTTTAGACCCCCCCCATTTAACCCCCTTAGTGGTTGACTTTCTAAAATCGCTGAAAAACGTGTTTAATTATTTTTGTAGTAGATTTCTTATCTTGAAGCTCATGCTCTTACCTAAAACTGCTGATGAGATATGGTAAAAATGTGAAATCAACAAAATTTTCAACCACCCCATTTAACCCACTTAGTGGTTGAATTTCTAAAATCGCCTGAAATACATGTTTAACTATTCTTTAGTAGAATTATTATCCCAAATTTAAGCTCCCTACTTAAAACTCCTGCTGAGATATGCCGGAAAGACGAAATTATTTAAAACTTTCAACCAATTTTCAAAAATCCTTTCTTAATACGCGCCTTCATTGTGTAAAGAACATGTCTTCCAAATTCCATTGTTCTATGAGGCTCGGCGTTGATTATGAGAAAATCAAGCTACTCCTTTCTAAGTATAGATTTGTTCATTTTGACAGTGAAATAAACCATTGTGCTAGTTGGACCACTTAAAGCAACGGAATACGGCAACTTTCATTAAAACCCCTCAAATCACCAAGTTTTGACTTACTCCACTGTCATTTTAACACCCTCATTTCATGAATCTATACGGTTGACACATTCATTCAAAATTTCTTGAAATTCTAATCAACCATTTTTCAGAAATCGTGCATGCAATGACCAAAATCGCTGTTTTTTGAAAATTTACATTAAACATCAAATTACCCCTTGACCACATAAAAACAACTGAATCTGTTTTAGACATAACTATTCTTCTAAAGTGATTTTGTTCATGGCGTTTATTTGAAAATGTTCGTAAAGAATCATATTTTATTATAAGCTGTTAAAAAAAGTTGAATTTTTGATAATTTTAAGGGTATTTGACCCCCTTAAGTATTTCAATATTTGTAGTTGGGATGATACATATAACTTACAAAGTTGTGAGATTCTCATCAATGCAAACTATCGCATAAAACTAAAACGCGTCAATCTTTTTATTTTTTGAAAATTTCGTATTTTCAACAAGTGTGGTTTTGATTGAAAATATTTCAATAGATTCTACGCATTTCACAACGGAAAAGATTTTTAATTCATGCTTTAAAATGATTTACCTTCCTCTAATAAAACATTTGATATATCATGTGTCACTTTAGAAAAGAGGAACACATTATTTTATCCTTCATTTTTTTTGGACGTTTTAACCCTCAACAGCTAAGACAGAAATTGTCATATAACTACTGTGAGCTTGATTGAAAGATGAATTATTAACTGATAGTGTACTTACCTTTAAGTACATTAAATAAATATAATAATTAAAATTCATCTATTCAGAAGTCTCTAATTGATAGTACAAGGCATCCAAACAAAACAAAATTGTACCAGTATCCATAATTAAACTCAAAATTACAAGTTAAACTTTTTAAATTGAAAAAGTAGTTTAAAGCCTACACTAGTCACAGGAAGAAATACTCAAGCTAATGTTATTTTCAAATTTCTCGCTCGCATTTTAATGTTTTTAAATGATAGTTTTTACATAGGATAGCTGAGGTGGATCTCTCACTTTGTTAGTTTTTACTTTTTCGATTTTGGTTCCAGTTAGTTTATATAAGGCTTTTTTCACTTTCAAAATCGGTTCCAGCCAGTTCCAAAACTGAAAAATTCCGTTTACAAAAAAACTGCGATAAAAAAAAGTACAAATTAACAACGTTAGAGATCGACCTAAGCTATCCTACGCAAAAACAATCATTTAATAATATTAAAATGCGAGCGAGAAATCTGTCAAGAACTTTACCATAGACTTAACCTTAGCGTTCGAGTTTCTTCGGATGACTGGCGTAGGCTCTTAAGAGCCTACACTAGTGAATTGAAATATATGTCAAAGGAACGAAATCTTGTGTAAGAAAGCACGGTCACTTTCCACATATTTCATGGAATATACAGAGAGTCTCACACCAAGTCGAACCGGACTTCCAATCACAACGCTATCATTAATGAAGATATTTTAGAGAAGACTTAAATACAATCAGTTTAATTTCTATTAAAAAGCATGCCATTAAGGAAAGGGACAAAATTACACTGTCATTCGGTCAGTGAGACAATATGCACTATCAGCTACCGTCGAAATTTTAAACGTATATTTTAGTATTTTTAAAATAAGGGTTGGGCTGATTTATGACGGCCAATTATCAACACGAGGGATATAGGCTATAGGGGGGGGCCCTCCGTGGGGGGGTCTTTCTAAGGGATCCTAACCCGTATTTACGTCAAGGCTAGAAGAAAACCACGGAAAACTCCAAACGGTTAGGTCGACGAGCGCGACAGGGGTTTGAACCCAGCACCTCCCATCTACCAGCATTCAGAGCAGAACCTCTCAGCCACTGGTGGGGCTTTTTAAAATAAGGATGACCAAAATTTCCAGCATTTTTTGCGATTTTGTTGCATTTTAAAGGAAGCAAAGTAAATATGTTGAAGAATTCGCTACAATTTTTTCATTATTGTTGCAGTTTTGAACGCTAATTCGTGTTCGGCGTCATGTGAAATATCCTGTTTTTTTTTTTTATTAAATACGTGGATTGTGACCCCCTCCCCCTAAAAACGACCTTTAATTTGACAGTTATTGACATCTCTTACAGTTTTGGACATTAAATCAGACACATTCAGTGTAACAAATGAATTATCCCAAAGTATGTAGACATACAAAGAATTAATCAATGTTATTAGGATTATATATATACAGAGTGGTTCAATAAACATCGCAAAAATTTTAAGTGGTTCACACTATAACAAGGAATTGTTTCATTAGAAATCGGGGCGAAATTTATTTATTCAGTGTAAAATACAGGGTGTAATGCCCATCAGAATATCGATTTGTATTCAAAACTTGAACATTTGGAAGATAGGTTAACCAAATTTACATCAGATTCGCTTCGCTTTGTGTGAAATACGATGTCATTACTAAAAGTGTTCAAAGTGAACTGTAATTCTACCAGTGACATCGTATAATGTGAACTATTTTTTGAAAAAGGTGGTATTTAGTTCATCACTGTTTGAAGGCTAATAATGGTCACATACACCCTTTCCCCTGATATCTTCGCATTTCACATAAAACAAGGTCAAAATGTCGTTTAAAAGGCCTTAATTATTGTGATATTATGAAGGAAAACTTGGGTAGAGACTAGAGTTTTGAAGCCCTGTATTTGTGATAGAATAAATGGAAAGTAACACTATTTTCCTATACAAAAAATTCTTTGTTGAACTACTACTCCCTCCCTTATCTTATTTTATGCTTTTTTGTTTTTTCAATCACATTCTATAAATATACATTTTTAAATTAAAATAATTATATCGTAAACGGTTTCATAAGATGATTTGGATTGTCAGTTCGAAAAATGAACGATTTACAAGAATTCTACTTTATCTTAAAGTGTCGCAGAAGTATCAAAATACCACGCGTGAAAATACAATAATCTAAAATTGAAACAGAGTGAGAAAGTGATACACTGGCAACCATAGAAGTCTCGATTTTGTGCAAACCAATCTTGTACTAGACTCTGATCGGCGTAAAAGCATCAAAATCTTCTTTTGCGCTATATATTTGGCGATTGGCGTAATACTTTATCGCCAAGTTTACTTTGCGTTCAAAGTAAACAAAATTAGTTACTTTCTATATCGTGTGATATTTCTGATGACCAAATTGTTTTCTCGCTTTATAATAGTATTTTTTTGTTATTCTATTTTATTTTGTTCCCCGAATTGAGGGTATCTTATTAAAGTGTGCCATAAGGTGAGTTCTTGTTACATTTATAATATTTATTTATGATGCCATTTTAAGAACATTGGATATACAGGGAAGTTACGACAAACATAACTTCCATCTTATTATTTTTTTTATGTTATGTGTATTTATATGTATTGTGTATTTGAATTTATTGATCTCATTTTATTGAAAATCCGTAAAATTACAGATTATTTTATTATAATGGTATGTTCGATTGAACGGAGATCTCAGTTCTTCAAAACAGGCCTACGAAATGTTTATAATATTATAGGGGATCAAAATTTTTTATATTCTAATCTCAAATTCTTAAAAACACTTTTAGAAAATTTATTTTTGAAAAAAAAAATGTTTGTCTTATATATGCATAGATCTAGAATCTACGAGGTCTAAAGACAATATATTTTTTTTTTCAGAATGAGGGATATCGAGACATATGCAACGGATAATTTACAAAATTGTGGGATAATATTTATGTATTCCTCACTTGAATTATATACTTAAAATATACCTCATAAACCATTTGGATCAG
This sequence comes from Maratus michaelseni, assembly GCA_963931845.1. Lineage (NCBI taxonomy): Eukaryota > Metazoa > Arthropoda > Arachnida > Araneae > Salticidae > Maratus > Maratus michaelseni. The sequence continues at coordinate 405,234,686 of OZ007590.1, read as the reverse complement.
TCAATAAACTTCGATCATTAACTCTGGAAAACAAACACGGTAATGGCACAATTATTTTCAAATTTTGACTCTCACACACTTTTCCTCTAAGCCGGAAAATCACGCTTTTGAATATTTTTTTATTTTTATAATTTTTATTTATTTCTTACTTGAGTTTCAGTATCTGCTACCTTAGTTTAAAAATATCAGATTAGTAGATTTAGGAATGTAATCATACAGTGTTTGATTTTAAAGATAGTCCGCTCCCCCCCCCCCCCCCCCCCTCCGCGCGCTCTGACTATTTGTTTTTGGGACAGTGGACATTAAAAACAAAATCCTGTAATTTTCAATGAATTCATTTCAAAACTGGCAAGAAATAGTTATAGTGAAATTTTGGTGTTAAAATAATTAAAAGATCTTAAATTATTCAATTTTTAATATTTTAAAATATCGAACAGTTGTCATATTTTAAAATGTTCCATGAGCATTTCTTTTGCATAAAATATAACAATATTTATTTATGAGATACTTTTTATATATTACAATGCAAATTGACATGAATTGTAAGAGTTCCCTGAATGTATAAGCAGAATTTTTCTTTTCTTATAATTATACTTTTTTTCTAAAAAAGTAGCTATATATTTCCATGTGCAAATACATTTTCAAACTAAAATACCCCTGAAAAGCAGCTTTTTTAGGCTAATATTTATTTATTATTATAATTCTATTAGAAGTTGGGATGAATTATAAAGGTTTCCTGAGTATATAAGGAAAATGAAATATATTTTTTAATCTATGCTGTTTTTTTTTTCTAAAATAGTTGCTTTATATGTACATATGTGATAAATTTCAGCACTGAAATACCTCTGTAATGCAACTTTTTATGCTAACATTTATCTGTTATTGTAATGAGGATATACAGTATAAATTTCAAAAGAAACTGATAGTTAGGAATGCATATAGAATTTTTCAAAAATTAGAAATGTACGATATTTTCAATCTTGAGAAAACAGTATTTTAAGTAAAAAAAAAAAAAATCCCTGATGGCTCGGCCTACAGGCACAGGTAGATTTCGAAGATGCAGACCATGGGGCACCTGTTTGTTGGAAATTGCGGAAGAAATGACCTTTTTGACATGATACGGCAGTTGGAAACCGCCCACTTTGAAACCTAACTTGTTTGCAGGGATTTTTTTGTTTCTATTTATTTATTTATTTATTTTTTTGCTATAAGGGTTGGTCCTATAAAAAACTTGTCAGTATAAAAGTTTTAGATAATATTAAGAGGATTAATAATAAATTTAAGCGGATTTGATATCTTGGGAATTGACGGAGTTATGATTTTTTTTTCTTCTAACCCCCCCCCCCCCCCTTGGGGCCATTTTTAATGATATTTAAAATCTGTTATACATAAATTTTCGGCCCTTTTCCTAGAAGTAATAATAACTTTAAACTGATTCGATACGTAAAATAATTAAGTAATTATAGGGTTTTTCTGGTTTTCGCAAAAAGTTCCCTTATCCCCCCCCCCTTCTCCCCACAGTGGGGCGTTTTGATGATCTAGGTGGACAAAATTCCTTTTTCCAATATTCTCGGAATTTAACAAGACCGCATATTCTGGTAGCTGAATGTCTCTTTTGTCGAGATTCGTACGATTTTTGTCGATAAAATTCGTGGTGTCTATTAATTACGACCGTAAAGAAGACATTTGCGCAATTGGTTTGAGGGTGTTTCAACGGTTGCATTTATTTCCCTAAGTTCGAAAGCACGTCTTAACTATTCTGTTTAATGTGAAAGCACGAGTTTACTGAAAATATATTACATATTTGTCAAGGTAAGATTTAACCAACTGTTGTTTGAAAATAAGCGACATTAAACCGGTTTTAGGGCTTTTTTCAGAAATTGTGTTTTTACATGATTCATGTTGTTGTTGACAAACTTTATCTTGACTCTTAATACATTATTAAGCAATAAGATTTTTTTCAAATAAAAGTGTTATTCCTAAAGTATTGGAAATATAAGAAAACGCCTGCGAAAGATTGCGAATCGTAAAGTTTTTATCAATAAACCATCTTTATATTAACTTTCAGTACATGTATTATATTTAGTGAAAATCTTGCAAGTCAACTTTAAACCAATTTTAATTATCCGATTGATCTGAAACTTTGAATTCATGTGTAGTTTTAATGATAGTATAATATTATTATAATTTGACTAGAGTAGAAGTTATACTATTTCTACAGAGTTACACAAAACTTCAGTTTAAATCTTGCAAGTTAATTTTAAGCCACTTCCAATTATTCGATTAATCGAAAACTTTCAATACATGTGTAGTTTCAACGACAATACAATATTATTGTACTTTGAAGAAAATGGAAGTTACACTGTATCTGCAGGGCTACACAAAAGTTTAGTTTAAATCTTGAAAATCAATTTTAATCCACTTATAATAATCGGATTGAGCTGAAACTTGGCTTACGTGTGTATTTTACATGATAATTTAATTAAATTATAATTTGAGGACCGTAACAATTATGCATTTTTTACAAGTACACACAAAAGATTGTGGAAAGATTGTTAGTTATAAACACAAATTTTAATTCAATTTCAACAAAATTAATCTAGACTATCGAGATTCACAATACCATCTTATAAAGTGAAAATAAAGTGAGCAGCAATTATATTTCTCTTAAGGGACACAAATAATTTGGATAAATTACGGTCTATAGGAAAAAAATTTAATTCAAATTCAATAAAATTTATATAAGTTATTGATTTACACAACAGCATTTTTTCAACTGAAAATAATTCGGGTAGCATATATTATTTTTACAGAGTCACACATCGCAAAAAATCTTATTTTTTTCAAATATGTTTTTATTTTAAAGCTTTTATTTTTTCCGCATGACTACACAAATTTCTCGGCAATCTGTTGTTGACTTATGGGTTTCCAACCCAAAAGAAAGCAAATTCGAAGCTGTCCTTTCATTTTTGTTGGAAAAACTGGGGAATCCTCAGTTAACTGAAGACATTTTTAAGAGCCTGAAATCCCGTGTCCGGACATTTTGTTTTCAAATTCAACAAAAATGGTCCAAATCGGAAAAAATAGACAACGTTTTTTATCAATACAATTCCGCCTGGTTTCAAGGAACCTTTTACCTACCGGATTGCGTTATTCAAACTATAGAAAACGAAAAAATCTTAAATAAAAGCCATCCTGGTAGACCAGTTAAACCTTATTATTATTATTTTAATTATTATTTAATCATTAAGTTATATTAACTTAGAGTGTAAGTATGTATGTTTTGATCAAATCTTGCTAATCAATTTTAGACCACTTTTAATAAATAATAATAATATAAATAATAATAATAGTAATAATATAAATAATTAAATACACCAAATATTTATTACTGTTTGAGCTTTTTATTAGTGATGCATTCGAAAAATAAGCAAAACCTGACTAAACTCCAACGCAATAATTTTGTCCACCTAGATCGTCAAAACGCCCCACTGCGCCCCACTTGGTTCGATTTTGCCCATTAATGAACTTGACCGAGATTTCATGCCCCTTGATTTTATGTATCAGTTTGGAAGAGATTTATGCAGAATTTTTCCAGTTATCGTGTCCATAAAAAAGGGACATAGATAGATAGATAGATAGATAGATAAAGTTTTGGACTAGGGGTGTTTTGGGGTTCTGGGAGTCACGATCGGCGTAGATTTGCAAATTGTTTTTAAAAATTACAACATAGGTGGGAATGTAATAGGTAGCATTTTTTACGAAATCTACCTAAAAAAGTATATATATATATATATGAAGTTTTTAACAATATAAAAGCTTTTATCTCTGCGAAGAAGCGTCAGAGTTGATTTTTTTTTTATTTCTTTTTGGATCAGATAAATTTGAGCATCTAGTTTTATAATTCTCCAAACAAAAAAATCGGCTTTTTGGTCGAATTTCGCGATTTTGAATGTCCACTGTCCCCTAAAAATATATATTTTTTAAATACTATCAAGACTTTTGCTTTGAAAAAAAAATTAAGATAAAGAATGGAGATATATTCAGGTATTTTTTCATTTGGATTAATCAGTATATTTCTGAAAAAAAGTAAACATAAAAGCAGTCTACTGTGTCATATCTTTTCTATTTGCGCATAGTAAGGGAGACTGGTGCACAGTGGACCACTTTTTCAAATAATATTTTTTTCTCTTTAACAGACAAACCAATCTGAATGAAAATATTTTTGAATATTCCTTAAACCTTTATACATTCATCATAATATTTTCAGAACATAGTTTTCAATACATTTTTCAAAAAAAAAAATTATATGCACCCGTAAAGTGGACGACTATGCCCCAGAAGTGGGGCACAGTTGACCGCTATTAGGTATTATCTGAAATACAATATAAATCTATTTTTCATTAATCTAATTATTTTTTATTCTCCTTTACCTGCAAAATAACATAGTTATATAAATTTACAAGTAACATTTTGAAACAAAAGCAAAAATAAATTATATTTGGAAAATAATAACAAATTTTAATACAGGAACAATTGCAATTTAGTTGAAGTTATTACTTAAGTACAAAAAAATCAGCGCGCATTAAAATTTGCAAATGAAATTCCAAAATACTTATGAGTAAGATTGAGCCTGGAATTTTCCTGAAATACTTTGGGGTCTGGAAGCAACATTATGAAATGATTGACATCAACAACAGATTCATCTACAGTTTCGGGAAAAATAAACTGATTTCAATTCAATTTGCGTCTCATGAATCTTACTTGAATAGAATCATCACCAATTAGACTACAGTTATATTTATCAAAGACAGTAAATACAAAACAAAATATTTCTTACTATGTTAAATAAAATGTTATTTTTCTTTGTTTACTTTATTTTACAGTTAAATAACTACTTTAAAACAATATTTCATTATAGAAAATAAGAAAATATTAAATATTTTGAACATTCTGCATTACAGGAGCAGAGTGGATTGTGGACCACTGTGCCCCAGAAGTGAGCGGTCCACTGTGCCCCATATTGAAGTTCAATAAATAATCATATTAATATTGTTTATAGCTTTCTTTTAAACATACTAACTTTAAAGTTAAATAAAAACAAGTATCTTAGCTTTGCAAAAAAGCTGTTTTATCTTATTTCTCTACAACCTTTAATTACTAAAAAAATAAAAATATGATGATGAAAAATGTTAATTTTAGAAACTCAAAACAACCAATCAGGATAAAATAGTTCAATCAGAGCTAAACATAATTTCTGAAGGCTATAAATAATCAGTGCAGTGTTGTTGTCTATTAGGATAGGAGAGATGCTTAAAAAAATTTTAATAAATAAAATATTAGGGGGTGGTCCACTGTGCCCATAGGTCCAGTGTGTACCGGTCTCCCCTATAATTATAATGTAACAGAACAGTAATTAATTGTTTGTAAAAGTGTTTCGAAACTTAATTTCATAAATTAAAATTAATATCTATAATATGAAAATCTACACATTAAATAAATTTTGTATTCATGCATTTTTGCATAAGAATGCAACATGTATTGCACCAAGATCTGAATATTTATAGAACTAGTTATAGTACGAACGCACCTCATTTGTCACAATTAACGTACAATTTCCAAATTGTTATCCTTTGCATAGATCCAAAGATCCTCCCTTCAGCAAAATGTGTGTTCCTTAGTGGCCATATATTCTAAATCTAGCGAAAAATAAAACTAACATTTTTTAAAATAAATTGTTAAAACTGTGGTTGAAACATGAAAATTTCATTTCAAGGTTTTCAATCCCAAGTAATATAATGAACATTTTGTAGTCCTGTATAGAAGAAACAATCTTTGTGAACTCGCATAAAAAATCAAAATAATCTTCAAATTTTATATATTTTTGTTGAATTCTGATGAATAAATTCAAGTAGAGAAAGATAGAAAAAAGTGATTGGTGGTGTCTTTACCTTTACTTCCCTCGCAGATTTTTAATGTCACATATTTATTGTAATTTATAAGTATTTTTATGTTTATATGTTTAAAATTTAGCATACGCGGGATACAGAGAATGTTGGGGAGGGAGGCGATAAGGTACATAATTTTATATTTTATGCTTTAAACAGGGCTGGTGTTTTCATTAGGGGTTCATATAGCGGTTTACTTACAAGAACAATACAGTGTCCAAGTTAGGATTGAATTTGTTCAATTTTTCGGACACTATCATGATGACAAGATTTGCAATAGATAGATGTAAGGACGAAGTGATTGCAGAAGGTCGATTTCTAAAGAAATCAACCAAAAAATCTTAAGATTAGTATACTTTCTAACAATTATTCCTTATAATTTTAATTAATATTTCAATTAATTTTCAGCAGTTAATTTACGCCCGAAATGATTGAATATTAAATAGTTTAATTTACAAATTGCTAACAAAGAGCTACCCTTTGTTAGCAATTTGTAAATTCACGTATTTAATATTCAATAATTTCTTATTTAAAATAAAAATTAATGGAATGGATTGAAAACTTCTCTTTATAAATTTATTTTGGAAAGGAGAATAAGGGGCAAAATTTACGCTTGACCCGGATGGAAAAATCATAGTACAACCCTGGGCGGCTCCCATGCGTCATGACAAAGAAAACGTTAATAAATAGTGTATATTTACTTATTTTACCTTTTTGAAATAGTTAAAATTGTCTAAGTTCTATATTTTTTTAATAAGAAAAAATTTTACCAATTAAAGAAGTAAGAATAGAAATTACTCTTGTTATGTAATAACTATGTTTGAAGTTGTATGCTCGGTTGTGAAAAGAAATAACAAGAACGAAAAATCATGCATCAAGCATAGATTATGTAACACTTTCTAACGCTTCCAAAATAATTTTACAAATCATTACCGTTTAATAAGTTGAAAGATGACATCTAAGTAAACAATTTGGAAAACGCAAAACATTTAAAAATGTAATTTCAGGAATTTCCAACATATACAATATTCGGAAAAATATCCTAATACTTTTATTCAGCCCTGTATAGGATCTATAGATTTGTATATATACTACATAGGATGCTAAATTTTGGTTTAGTTAGGAAACACGTAGCACAGTTTAAAATTCTTCTTCTGAAGTTTCTGTCAATAAACGGAAATGTGTTCGCGAACTTTTATGCTTCCCTGTATAGGATCGACAGAATTTATACACATCAAGTAATAGACAAAAAGTGAGTTAAATTTAAAATCGCGTTCAGCAACTTAAAACGCACTTCCAGGAATTATTGTTACCAGACAGTAGAGAATTCTTTTGTGTGTCCCTGTAAATGTACGATGACTGCTATACACACAATATTCTGTAGTAAGCCTCTTGTAATGTACCTTAGTGATATATATAAATTTCAATTGCGTTTAAAATAGTGTAACATTATTCAATTAAACCGCAAACGATTTTTCTCCATAGACGTAATGTAACGGAATTCTTTTGACTGTCCCTGTAAAGTAACTATAAGTGCTATGCACACCCTATTCCATATTAAGCTATATACTTGTAATGCACCTTAGTGATATATATAAGTTACAATGTGTTTGAAATTGTGTAACATCATTAAAATAAACCGCAAATGATACGCAACTCTTTTCAGTGTCCCTGTAAAAAACTATAAGTACTATACACACTGCAGTTGAAATAGGGAGCATGCTATAGATAACGACAATAACATATAAAAATTGCAGAGCATATTTACGGGAAATAGAGCACCGGCAGACGGCCATACGGCAGACAAACCGAAGTCATAAAAGTAGAAAAATTGAGAAAATAATGAATGCTTTCTCAATTTTTATTTCATCTACTTAAGAAGAATATAATTTCTTCTACTTAAGAGTTACTTAAGAAGAAAGATTTGTTCGAACTGTAAATACCAGATTGTCCACTTAACTGCAAAACAAATTGTCTGTATTGTGTGTATATACAGGGTTAATCAAAACTCTTGGGCAAAACTTAAAGGGGTGATAGTACACATCAAGACAAACAATATTAAATAGGAAACTAAGGGTCCCAAACGTCTTCCGAAGGAGATAGGGGCGATTACAGTTTAGGGTCCAAAATTTCAAATAATTATAAAAAAACGGAAAAATTGGTCGATTCGTTGGCGGCTTTCGCTAAAACTATTCTTTATGTCAGATTTTCTTAAAAATAAATTTTAAAGAAAAAGTAAAAAAAAAAAAAATGTCGATAGAGGGCACTTTAGACTTTGGAGTAACGAACAACTATTTTTTACCGTTATTTTTTGTATCTGATTGAATGTTTTCAAAAGCTTAGACAGAAACTTAAATTTTGAGCTCAAAATCTGAATCGTTGGGAGTGGTTAAGTAGCGCAAACTGAACTGTGTTCAGGAGTTGAAATTTGATACAACTCATATTGTTTCTGCCTGGTCTACGACACCAAGATTGGGAATAACTGAACTATGTTCAGGAGTGGGGGGGAGGGAGGGAGGGAGGTGTTTCAAATTTCAACTCCTGAACACAGTTCAGTTTGCGCTACTTAACCACTCCCAATGATTCAGTTTTGAGCTCAAAATTTAAGTTTAAGTCTATGCTTTTGAAAGCATTTAATCAAATACAAGAAATAACGGTAAAAAATAGTTGTTCGTTACTCCAAAGTCTAAAACGCCCTCTATCGGCATTTTTTGAACTTTATCTTTAGAATTAATTTTCATGAAAATACTGACAAAAAGAATAGTTTTAGCGAAAACCGCAAACGAATCGACAAATTTTTCCGTTTTTTATAATCATTTGAAATTTTGGACCCTAAACTTTAATGGCCCCTCTCCTTCGGAAGACGTTTGGGACCCCTTAGATTCCTATTTAATATTGTTTGTCTTGATGTGTACTATCAGCCCTTAAAATTTTGCCCAAGAGTTTAGATTCACCCTGTATATACAGGGTGTATGTGAAATGCTTCAACAAACTTAGAGGAATGATAGTACACATGAAGAAAAACAAAAAATGCAATGGAACATGGGGTCGCAAATGACGTTTAACCCTTTCAGGGACTGTGGTATGTTTATGAAACCACTTAATTTTAATTCCAAAACGCCACAGTGGCACCAGAATTTTGATAAAATCTTTTCCATTTAATATGTATGTGAAATATAGCCTTTTTCTTATTTACAAACAATTTTTTTTGTAAATTCCGGTGCCAGTCATTTATTTCAATATTTTAGTACTAAAAATACTTTGCCCCTGAAACGCTTAGAGGATGAAAATCGAGAAAATGCGTCTGAAAATGTACTGGCACCGGAATTTACAAAAAAATTTGTTTGTAAATAAGAAAAAGGCTATATTTCACATACATATTAAATGGAAAAGATTTCAGCAAAATTCTGGTGCCAATGTGGCGTTTTGGAATTAAAATTAAGTGGTTTCATAAATATACCACTGCCCCTGAAAGAGTTAAACGTCATTTGTGACCCCATGTTCCATTGCATTTTTTGTTCGTCTTCATGAGTACTATCATCCCTCTAAGTTTGTTGAAACATTTCAGATATACTCTGTATATATATATATATACACACAGTGTCCTCTTTTATCGATGAACAGTGAACGAAAAATGGAAAATTATTAAATTTTAGATTTAGAGAGCAATAGTTCCAAATGAAAATTTTTCAAAATGTTGTTCTTCGCTTCTAAATCAAACTATCGAATGTGAAAAATTGCATTTTTCATTACTTTTAAAAATGGGTCGAATGTCCCCACTAGATCGTAACAGTATTCTACATCAGGGTTGTCAATTAGCCTACTTTTTTACTCAGAAATTTCGAATCAATACCAGATATTTCAAATAGAAATTTATGCTTTATTTAATGACATTTCGTGATTACATAAAATAATTTTATTTTCCTCAACATTCCCGGTATGAATTCGACAACTCTGAATAAAAAAGAACGCTAAACTGGCAAACCAATTCTTGACAGAAATATTATTAGTATTTTTACTAGGCGAGGAATTCTAATAAAATTTAGAGGGGGCAATCGGCCCATCTTTAAAAGTAATGAAAAGTGCATTTTTCTCATATTCGACAGTTTGGTATAGTAGCGACAAATTTGCCATTTGTATCAAACTAGTTATTTTTAAAAAGTTACGAAATTTCAATTTTGGGAATTTTTTACAAATTTATCAATGCATCAATAATTATTCTCGATTATTATTTCAGGACTTAAAACGTTTCTTTAACTCTTATATTATCGTAATAGTAAATCTTTGACTCATTCATGACCGACGTTGCGTTTTCGCAACACTATATTTCTTACACCAGGTTTTATGGTAGCACCAGTTTGTTTTTAGAATAAATATTCACTTTAATTGATGCAAGAAATATTATGATAAAGCAACTCTTAGGTTGCTATAATATAAAAGTGGTATGAATCGCAATATTTGTATTTTATTGAGAAAAATAATTTGGTCCTTAATGGTTTAAGTATTTAAAATACTGAACATGTGTAGAACCAACAAGAGTATGCGATTATTACTATCTGTTTTGAACCGTAACCTTTCAGGAATACCGTTAATCAATATCTTTTGTTCAATCCTAGAAATGAACAGTAGTAAAGTGTACATTTTGAACATCTACGAGGAGGGGTCATTCCATGGTAACTTACGTTACATTTAGAATAACTTTCTTTAGTAATTTGCGTAATATAACACCAAAAAATATTGAAAATGCAATTTTGATATGCTTTGTTAATTATACCTATCCAAAGCGAAATTTGGATGCAAATTACCAACCCTTAGTGTTATTTTTTGAACACTGGTCATTATATTTATTATGGTAACTTACGTTCTTTTTGTCACAAACGTAAGTTACCATAGAAAATATAATTTTTAGTGTGCAAGAAATATTACTAAATTTAAGTAATTTTTATCCAAATTTCGCTTTGTATAGGTTTAATTAACAAATCATGTAAACATTACATTTCGAATATTTTTAGCGTTATATTACTAAAATTACTAAAGTCAATTATTATAAACTAGCAAGCTACGCCCGCCAAGCTGGTCAATTTCTTATAACGAACTTTTAATCCAACAAAATATTGACATTTCATAATTCACTTTTATATTTTAACAGAATAATAAGGCTACTATAATTTGTGACTCGTGATATAGCCAATATACACGCCAAGACACGTCGCCCTTATCATTATCGTTTTACGCATGAAGGTTTCGCTATGGTACTCCATTGTGAAATTTGGTAATTATTCAAATTCAATATTTGAAAAATGGCATAGTCATTAGATTTGAAATTTATATCAAGAAAAATACAATTTTTTACCTTTCAAACGCAGTTTGTCTAACAATTTTCAGACAAATACTTTTCGAGCTACTATTTTTTTTCAGTAACTTCAAATGTTTCATTTTCCGAGGTTAATCTGCGGCAACACTTAGCGAAAAACCCAGTCGTCAGAAATGCATAGTTTTTTATTAAAAAGTCTGTTGGAGCAGGGATTGTCACCATCACTTTTGAAATCGGTTCGGTAGTTCTAGAGATTCCATAGAAATTGTAATTTAGAATGTTTTTAGAACGTTTTTCGCTCATTTCACCCTTTTAAATTTCGAATTTTTTTTAATTTTGTTCTTAGAGAGCATTTACATCTTATAAGTAACTACAACGCCAAATTTCAAATTTCTGGTTCCTTCAGTATAAACAAAATCGCAATTTTAGAACGTTTTTCGCTCCTGCAACCCCCCCCCTGGGGATAGTGACACAGACATAAAATATATCCTATGTTGGAGCAGGGGTTGTCACCATCCATTTGCCACCATCAAATTTGAAATCGGTTCGGTAGTTCCATAGATTCCATAGAAATTGTAATTTAGAAAGTTTTTAGAACGCTTTTCGCTCATTTCAACCTTTTGAATTTCGATTTCTTTTTTATTTCATTCTTAGAGAGCATTTACATCTTATATGTAACTACAATGCCAAATTTCTAGCTCCTTCCATATGAAAAAAATCGCAATTTTAGAACGTTTTTCGCTCTTTCAACCCCCCTGGGGTTGGTGACACCGACATAAAATATAGCCTATGTTAGAGCAGGGGTTGTCACCACCTACAATAACTTTTGAAATCGGTTCTGTAGTTCCAGATATTCCATAGAAATTATAATTTAGAATGTTTTTAGAACGCTTTTCTCTCATTTCACCCTTTTAAATTTCGATTTTTTTTTTATTTTGTTCTTAGAGAGCATTTACATGTTATAAGTAACTACAACGCCAAATTTCAAATTTCTAGCTCCTTCAGTATAAAAAAGATCTCAATTTTAGAACGTTTTTCGCTCCTGCACCCCCCTGGGGTTAGTGACACCGACATAAACTATAGCCTATGTTGGAGCAGGGGTTGTCACCATCAATTTGCCACCATCACTTTTGAAATCGGTTCGGTAGTTCTATGGATTCCATAGAAATTGGAATTTACAATATTTTTAGAACGCTTTTCGCTCATTTCACCCTTTTAAATTTCGATTTTTTTTATTTTGTTCTTAGAGAGCATTTACATCTTATAAGTAACTACAACGCCAAATATTAAATCGGTTCGGTAGTTCTAGAGATTCCATAGAAATTGTAATTTAGAATGTTTTTAGGATGCTTTTCGCTCATTTCACCCTTTTAAATTTCGAATTTTTTTTTTATTTTGTTCTTAGAGAGCATTTACATCTTATAAGTAACTACAACGCCAAATTTCAAATCGGTTCGGTAGTTCTAGAGATTCCATAGAAATTGTAATTTAGAATGTTTTTAGAACGCTTTTCGCTCATTTCACCCTTTTAAATTTCGATTTTTTTTATTTTGTTTTTAGAGAGCATTTACATCTTATATGTAACTACAATGCCAAATTTCTAGCTCCTTCCATATGAAAAAAATCGAAATTTTAGAACGTTTTTCGCTCTTTCAACCCCCCTGGGGTTGGTGACACCGACATAAAATATAGCCTATGTTAGAGCAGGGGTTGTCACCACCTACAATAACTTTTGAAATCGGTTCTGTAGTTCCAGATATTCCATAGAAATTATAATTTAGAATGTTTTTAGAACGCTTTTCCCTCATTTCACCCTTTTAAATTTCGATTTTTTTTATTTTGTTCTTAGAGAGCATTTACATGTTATAAGTAACTACAACGCCAAATTTCAAATTTCTAGCTTCTTCAGTATAGAAAAGATCGCAATTTTAGAACGTTTTTCGCTCTTGCACCCCTCCCCCCCTGGGGTAGTGGCATCGACATAAAATATAGCCTATGTTTGAGCAAGGGTTGTCACCATCAATTTGTCACCATCACTTTTGAAATCGGTTCGGTAGTTCCAGAGATTGCCCTCTACAAACAAACAAACAAACAAACAAACAAACAATCTTTACACCTTTATAATATTAGTATAGATGTAACGTAAGTTACCATGGAATGACCCTGAACCCCAACAACATATCTAAATTTCATCTAAATTTGACGTCGATATGTTAATAAAGTTGAAGTTTTTGTTTTTAAAATGATCTTGCTCGAGTAAATATGAGCGTTTTTACAATAGTACAAGCTTGGAGGGACGAGTAAATATTGAAACAAAAGAACTGAAATTATACGCACTTTTAAGTAGCAAAATTAACGGTAAACCTACCGTTATTGTACCAGCGTAATAGAGTGACATATTATACGAATCATTGTTACCCCTATATTATTTCAGAAATCTTTGCTTTTTTTATCACATATCTCCCACTTTCCGATCAAATAAGGCGATATTATTTTTCGAAGTTAATAGTTTGCAACTGTGCACACAATCTACTCCGCAAGTCGCTCGGTAATTTAAGAGCCTGCGCTAGGCACGCGAAGAAACGCTTAAGCTAATGTTAAGTCTATGGGAAGGTTCTTGCGCGATTTTTCGCTCGCATTTTAATATTTTTAAATGATATTTTTGCACAGTAAAGCTGACGCCAATTCCTAACGTTGTTAGTTTTCACTTTTTCAATTTTGGTTTCAGTTTTTTTATATAAAGGTACTTTCACTTTCAGAACCAGTTCCAACCGGTTTTGAAATTGAAAATGTCCGCTTATAAAAAAACAGTAACTAAAGTCAAAAAGTAAAAGCTAAAACGATAAGGATCGGCCTCAGCTGTCTTGTGCAAAAAAAAAAATCATTTAAAAATATTAAAATGCGAGCGAGAAATCGTGCAAGAACTTTCCCATAGACTTAATTTCAGCTTGCGCGTTTTTTCGCGTGACTGATGTAGGATCTTAAGGGCTTAATCTCACAGAGTTTGAAAACACATTCATCGCTACGGAAAAGATCTTACAGGAATATTCGCTGTTCGCTAGAAACGAAATGCCTCATCTTCCAGGAAAATTTACCGTTCTCTTGAGACGGGATATCTCGTTCTTTACGTTTATATATTTTTCATATTTTCCATCGTGTTCAGCTGCTTTTTAAATAACTTATCATCGGATCCCAGTTCTTAGAATTTTTTTATTGGTACATTTATATTTTCAAGACGTACAAGAGATCACTTTCAGCATATTTTTCGGAGGGTTGGGAATTTTTTTCATAATTGTGCAGCCTTTTCCTTTGCGCGATACTTGCGACTTTACGTTCCGTGAAAAAAATATGAATAAACACTAGCTTCTTTCTTTCGATTAGGCAATAAAATTTTCTGCATTATCTGAGGAATTGCTGTTAGACGGCATCGACTGAGATTGTGAATGCAGTTGTGAACTTACCTACTGTGTTTCTGGTCCAAACAGTAAAGCAGAAGTTCATGACGCTGTGTTTTTCGGGCATTCAGCGGGGTTGGTTGGTTGGTTGTATAGGGTTTTAGGGCGCAAGGTCCCATTCGGGACAAGCTGCGCCAAAGAAAAAATGTATTAAAAAAAACACAAAGTTTAATGATAAAATTATCTGGATGGGGTTACCCATCCAGATATACTCATACAGTATATAAAACAAATATAAAGAAATCTTTAAAAAGTGAGGTATAAAAATACTACATTAAGAAATATTATCTGGATGGGGTTACCCAATCCAGAAGTCAAGTTAAGCAAGTACAAACTAACATTGTTACAGATAAAACATGAAGAGTACATAAAAACTATATCTCAAAATAAAAGACAGAATGTTTTAAAAAATGAAAGAGTGCCCCATGAGGTGTTACCCCAATGAGGTTTGTCAAGATTGGTGATGATGAATTATAATAAATTCTGTACAAATGCCGGTGGCCCGGACAGTCAGTTAAAACATGGTATATTGTCAGGCAATCAAAGTGACAGTGTGGACACATGGGTGTGTCCTACCGAAGTAAAAGATGTTTATGAGTGATCCTTGAATGTCCAATTCTCAGACCAGTCAAAAGAACATCTGTTTTTCTTGGATAACTCGGAGGCCATGATTGTGGGTTTGATATGATGCAGCGGTATTCAGCGGAAGTTGATAGGTGCTAGAGGTACCTATTGGCGCAGAAACTTCCAAGAATATTTGATAATGATTTTAAAAAATCGTTGGTAATTAAGTTACTTGAAAAAATATTTTTATATTATGTCTCGTAGAATATCAATCAAAAGATCTTGTAACATCGAACTCAGAAATGTATATGTTTTAATGTCAGGTATTATATTTTCAGAGATATCGTTGAAAGCATACTGGAAAAATATACCCCTCCCCATATTTCCGAATCTATTAAAACTAAAATTATGAAAAAAAAAAATAAGTGTAGTAGGAGTTTATGTAAACCTTGTACGAAGACTATAGCGATTATCTTAACTCACATAGTTGTTGGGAAAATATAATTATATGAGGCAACGGAGAATTCAGGACGGTGGAGCCCCTGAAACACAGCATTTTTCATCGTTTTTCACAAGAGAAGAAAAAAACTTTTTTAATGATTTTAAATTATATATTTTGAGGGAGAGGGGGAAGAAGGAAAGTAAATTTACGGGAGAGATTGAATTAGTTTTTTTTTTTTTTTTTTTAAGGAATTAGTCGTATGAAAGAATAAAAAGTGAAAATTCTCATCCCTGTAAAAAGAAAATGGTGTAGAAAAAGACAGTTATAATTTATTAAAGATCTACCCCCTCTTTTGCCTCCCCCTCCAGTCCCTCCCCCGGTACTTCCCAATCACATTTAATGTGAATTCGAAGTCTAATATCACTTAGAGCATTGTATAATCAAAAAGGAATTATATACAACCACTAGGGAAGCCAAAAACAATTTTTGGCCACATGGTCGCAATTTGGGAACACTGTGCGTCGCAATATTTTATTCCATTTCTAAAATAACTGTAAATGTTTTGCGTTTGGTATGTAAGTATTGTTATTGGGGTAGATTAAATATCTGTACAAGGAAGCACTGTACTAGTAAAAAGCAAAATTTTCTATTCACCTACATATATAATGAAATCCTGAAATAGCACGAACATTTTAAATTAAGATGATTTAATACATATGAGGCAACGGGGGATTTAAGACGGCGGAGCCCCTGAAACACAGCTTTTTATATCGTTTTTCACAAGAACAAGCAACCGAAGAACACAATCGCATGAAATCGTGTTTGATGCATCAGTCGTTTTAAGTTGTATTTCCCGAATCTTCCAGAAATCTTATCTGTTTTTACTAAATCTTATATATAACGGAAACAAAACTAAATTCTGTATAGGTTTCAGATATTATGCAAAACGATATTAAACTAAAAGTGTGATCCCCCACAGGTCGAAATGAGACCCCAATCTTCAGAAGCATTAGAGAATCTCATTTTTATAAACAAAAATTCTTAAAGTTAAAGGTTGTATTTTCAAAACGAAGCATCTTTACTTAAGAAAAAGAAATAACTTCTTATAAACACCATTAAAAAAATGTACACAAATGAACACAAACGCGTAATTTTATGACCTTTATTTCACTTCCATTGTGTTTTACGCCAGATCATTTTATCTTTACTAAATGTGAAGCTTGGATGGACGTACAAACCTTGGTAAATACTTAACACGGGTCTCTGACAAACGGAATTCAGACGCACGTTTTAAGTAATATACAGTAAAACACTAACGAAATTGAAACAGTATATAATGTCTTATTTGACAGTTTCTAATATATTCATATATTTAAGTCAACCCTCTAAACAATCATAGAAGTTCTAATAACTATTTTGAAATATTTTCGTACTTTTGTCGATTTTAGTAACATAACAAATTTTCGTGTGGGTATGAGCATTTTCTCCAAATTTATGTCGCTTCGTATCGTTTTCTGGTATAGTAATTATACACTATATGGCCAATGATGACCGGTCACTTGCGATTTTAGACGTTTTGTTAAATATCTAGAAAAATACATATGGAATTATCCTGAAACGTCAGGCGTGTAAACAGCATAGTTGACTTCATGTATTTCAGCGAAGATTTTTTTCCCAAGCCCTATAGGGGACCGTTAATAAATTGCAGTTAAACGAATCTTTTTTGGATAACCCTGTAAAAACTAATATCGCAAAAGCGTTGAAACGGTAGAACATGCTTAGGAGGCTTCTTTTAATAAACTATGTTAACTTTTATGAGGCTAGCATGTATACTCATGGAGAAATTAAGATTTTTATAAAAACAATCCCAAATTTCACCAAGGGTTTTGCTTATAATATTTAAAGTTCTTAATATAAAATAATGTTCTTTTCAGAAACGATGACACACAACATTATATATATTACCCTGCAATCAGAATTACAAAATAATAAATATTGGATGAAAAATGAGCAGGTTTACTAAATAGTTTTTCACTGCGCATGCTTGAATTCCATCAAATTATACTGTACATAATATATTAGCTAAATATAGGAACCAACTTTTGTGAAAATCTCAAAAACATAGCTTGAAAATTCTGATAGTAATCGTCGATAGAATAAGCTCGAAATTCGCTGTTCCCAAAAGGATGCAAAACAGATGAGGTGTTGTATCAAATATACAAGGTGGCCATAATTAAACTGACGGTACTCAGAGTGTTCTGTAGCGCGATCTAATTGCGAGAATGGCGCCAAATTTCGTAGGAAGATTAAACAAGACGGGGGACGAAGGATTCCGTAAAAAAAAAAATTAGTTCCAAAACTCACCGCCAGGGGAATATGTGGCGCTGTGTATTCGGAAAAGAGAGTTTAAAAAAAAAGAATCAATACTGAAATAAAATTACCATTTATTTAGCACATCCAACTCAGGTTCGATGTGGCCGCCGTTTTTGTGGACCACATATTGCATTCTGTGCACAGCATTTACAACAGCAAAGAATAACATGTCTGCAGTAATCTCCCATACAGTTCGCGATATGTTATCCTTCAACGTAGCCAGGCCCTGGACACCTCCGTTATAGACCTTGGACTTTAGGTAACCGCATAGCCTAAAGTCGCAGGGTGTAAGATCAGGGGACCGAGGTGGCCATGCAGTTGGAAAACAGACGCTAATGACTCTTTCTGTTGTGAACTTCTGTCGTAGCAGCTGCTTCACCCGCAAAGCAATATGTGGAGGGGCTCCATCTTGCATGAAAATGATTTTCTCCAGGCACTGTTTTATGCTGAAGTGCCGGAATAAAAAAGTTGTTTAGCATTTGGCGATATTTGTCTCCTGTAACAGAACAAGTTACACGTCCTGTCGGAGTAATGTTCTCATAGAAGAATAAACCTATGATCATGTCAGCTGGGAAACCACACCAAACAGTTATCTTTGGTGAATCCAAAGGAATTTCCTTGAATGGTCTTGGTGACTTGTCATCCCAAATTCGGCAGTTCTGGGTATTTACAGTTCCATTCAGGTAAAAGTGGGCCTCGTCTCCCCATAAGATTATCCAGAGCCAAGCATCATCCAACTCCATTCTGGCGAGAAAAGGGAGAGCAAAAGTCAATCGCTTATCATGGTCGGTGTGACGTAACTCTTGTACACAGCTGATCTTGTACGGATAGAAGTGGATAATCTTTCATAGGATTTTACATACCGTACAATGAGGCATATCCAGATTCCGAGCTATCCTACGAGCGCTGGAAGTGGTAGCAATATTGTCTGGTGCTCTGTCGACAATCGCCGTTGCCACTTCTTCGATTGTATCCTGTGATACAGGTTTTCGTTCTATGCCTGACTGAACATTTAAAGAACCTGTTTTCGCAAAGTTCTCAACTGTTGCTTTTAAACCATTAACTGACAAAGGACCGTTACCTTTTCGCATTTTACGCATTTTTTGTGTTTTCTAAAAGCACGAAGAGCGGCTGACGCATTGCGCTGGTTGAGGTAAAAGAATATGACTAGTAGAGCTCGCTGGACTAAAGAAGGAGACATTGTGAAAGATAACTTTCAATGAAATTGCTTCTAACAGTAGCACATTACCTTTTAAAGCCGAACATGATGGCACTGGCCCAAAAGATGTAACGTGAAGTTTAAATAAAGAACTTCTTCTTCTGCTGTTGCTTTCTTTGGGGCTCTGTAAGTGAAATTACAGATAAAGAAACTTTAGCAGTGTATATGTAAATTTTGTGTATGTAAAATGTATAAAGTGTATATGTAAAATGTATAAAATAGTAACTATTATTATTTTGAGCTTGGATTAAATTGCTAAATTCGTTAAATAAACGGTAATTTTATTGCAGTATTTAATATTCATTTTTTGAAATTCTTTTTTTCGAATACACAGTGCCCCATATTCCTCTGGCTGTGACTTTAGGAACTATTATTTTTTTCGCGGAATACTTCGTCTCCCGTCTTGTTTAATTTTTCTACAAAATTTCGCGCCATTCTAGCAATTAGATCGCGCTACACAACACTCTGACTACCGTCAGTTTAATTATGGCCACCTTGTACAATGAGAGACACTTCATTCTTATTATGTCAACTTTCATAAGCTAGTACATTTGGATACAACCCCTCATCTTTTTGCTTCCTTTCGGGAACAGCGAATTTTGAGTTTATTCTATCACCGATTACTATCAGAATTTTTAAGCTATATTTTTGAGACTTTCAGAAAAATTGGTCCATACATTTGGGTAATATATTATGCACAGTATAATTTGATTGAATTGGCGTATGCGCAGTGAAACAATATTTAGTAAACCTGTTCATTTTTCATCCAATATTTATTATTTTTTAATTCTGATTGCAGGGTATAAAAGAAACATGCGCCGCAGGCGTCACGGTGCGGGACGCACCGCACACAATCGACCACCGTGCCCAAGTCCTGAGAGACTTATACCAGTAGCTTTGTCTCGCTACGGCGCTACGGCCGGCCAGAGAGCCGCACCTCACTGCGGACCCTCCAACCTAGTACCCACGATTCGATGACATAGGTCGCTAGGACAGTAACCCCAATCTGGGGAAACTCCCCACAGGACGAACCCGTGGCAAACTGGCGAAGGCCACCCGCCGACCATGACGCCGAAACCCCATTTGGGGAAACGGTTCAGGGTCGTCGTGCTGCCGCGACAACTTTTGCTTTCCCACAGAGGCCGAACGTTGACATGCATAGAAGAGCAAGCAACTAGTCTCGTCCTCCATGAGGTTCACATATCATACACTACTACATATATATCACTACTACAAATATTACTACTACATATATATCACTACTACACATATATCACTACAAAAGAGCAGTCCTTCCCTAGGGAGATACCCGCGAGGCATCGAGATCCAAGCGACATGGTGTCCCCTGGGAGATCACGCTTAAAATGGAGAAGAAAGATCCACTACCGGACTCTGAGGGACGTGGAACCCCTCCAACGCGCTAAAGAAGCGGGCCCGGCCGGGCTTCGGACCAAGGTCTCGAGTTTCGACCGATCGATGCCGCGTTAGTCGGCAGCCTCCGGCCCGGTTCCTCGTAGTCACATGACAGAAGGTGGCGGACGCTCCCTACGCACAGAGAGCGGTCTCGTCCCTGGCCTCTTTGGGCGACCTTTCTGATTGCAGGGTATAATATATAACGTTGTGTCTTATCATTCTTGAAAAGAACATTCTATTATATTAAGAATTCTGAATATTATAAGCAAAACACTTGGAGAAATTTGGGATTGTTTTTATAAAAACCTTAATTTCTCCACGAGTATACTTTATATTCTCATAAAAATGAGCATAGTTTATTAAAAGAAGTCTCCCGAGCATGTGCTACCGTTTCAACGCTTTTGCAATATTATTTTTTACAGGGTTATCCAAAAGATATTCGTTTTTTTCCATTTGTTGACGGCCCCTTATGGGGTTTCGGAAAAAAATCTACCCGGAAATATATGACGTCTATCATGTTGTTTACACACCTGAAGTTTCAGATAATTCCTCATGTATCTTTCCAGATATTTAACAAGACGTCTAAAATCGCAAGTGACCGATCATCAGTGGCCATATAGTGTAAGTGTCAAATAGGATCATACATACAATAACGAAGTAAAGTACTTTTGAATAGGTTATCTCATTAATGACTTTTAAAATTCTCCTCAAATGTACTCTAACATATATATCGAATGACCTACTCTAGTTAAAAAAAATTGCTCCGAAAAATTTCTAACTTCCCCAATTAAAATTAATTAAATTTGTAATTCATTAAAATTCACCTTGTACTGTAATAGATATTTCTCCGCGAAAAAAAAAATTGCTTCGAAAAATTTCTAAGTTCCCCAATTAAAATTAATTAACATTAATCCCCTTATCTTATAGTAGAAATCCTTATCTTATGTGGTGGAGGGCACTTCGAGCGGTGGGCATGTGGGCAGGTGCTGCACTTCGGGTGGAGGGCTGAGGGCATAGGTGCTGCACTTCGGGTGGTGGAGCTGAGCTGAACTTCGAGTGGTGGAGCTGTGGAGCCGGTGCTGCACCTTGCACCAGCTCCACAGCTCCGCCACCTGCAGTCGGACGCCCAATTTTCCTCTACTTACAAGTAATAACTGTTTTAATAGATGAACGTACAGGACATTCATGTCACGTGTGGGACAGTGTTTGTTAATTATACTTACCCATCATATGTAGTATAAGGTAAATCTTGTAATCGTTTTGAAAATCGGATTTTTTTTTTTTTTTTTTTTTTTTTTTTTTGACGGATTTACACGTTTCAGACACTGGAGATTCCGAAAAGCATATTTTTAGAAAAAAATAAATTGCCGTCCGTCTGTGTGTCTGTAAACGCTCTATCTCCTGAAAAAATTGAGATAGAGACTTGAAATTTGGTATGTATTTAGTATGTAATAATGGGAAGAAGCTTATTGAATTGCCGTAATCTCGGTTATCCGGAACTATTTTTTTCGGACTCTCGAAATATTCGTTCTGATAAAAGGTATATACAAATTTTCGAAATTGTTTATTTTAAAAAGTGAATATAAAAGACAATAAAAAAACATAAATTTTACATAAAGCAGGAAGTCGATCGGATAATGAGTTGCCAAGATATTTGTAATCCTACTTTCCACACTCTTCGATTTTTCATGATCCTGTATTTCATCCAAATTTCAATTCAAAGATATATTTTAATTGAAAATGAGACGCTTAATCAGATGCAATAAACAGATAGTTAATAGGGTTATTGTTTTTGGAGTTATAAGAATGTTTCTTTTAAGCAATTCAGTAATCGAGCCTTTAAAGTTTATGACGTCATGGCGCCACGATTTTATTCGAATTGCAATGCATTTTATAAGTAGTTTACACATTTTTTATTTTAATACTTTACATTATGCATATCCATGATGGGTAAGTATTACGGTGGCCCCCAACGACTAGTTTAATTTTAAGAAAAACAAATCGGCTGCTTATTAATTGAAATAAAATAATAATTTAACAAAATCTCTAACTTAACAGAAATAAATAGCTGTAAAATACAAAAATGTACTACTTTATACATAAATTTTCACGAACTGAAATTGCATGAAACAAAATCTACAAAAAAATAAAATAAAAATGTCACTCAATGTTTTGTTTTAGAAGTTTGAATACGTACACTGTTAAAAATAAATCCTCAAATTCACGGTAAAACTACTGGCAGCAAAGTAGCCGGACTTTTTCCGTTCCGTTAGTAGATTTTCCGTTTTGAAAGA
This sequence comes from Maratus michaelseni, assembly GCA_963931845.1. Classification (NCBI taxonomy): domain Eukaryota; kingdom Metazoa; phylum Arthropoda; class Arachnida; order Araneae; family Salticidae; genus Maratus; species Maratus michaelseni. The sequence continues at coordinate 405,211,664 of OZ007590.1, read as the reverse complement.
TAAAAGAAGGACAAACTCCGTTTGCAGAAGCGGTAACTTTCCGTTAACGATCTCAGAAATCACGGAAATATACCTGGCAGCACTGGCAGGAAAGGAAATTATCCGTAAAGAATACACTCGGTTTTTAAAAAATTACCTCTCTACATGTGCTGCCATCTGTCGACTATAACTATTGTGGGAGTATTTACGATCTGATATACTTGAAGAATATTTTCCGGCCGACATCGGGTTTGAACCAGGGATGACCACGTCTCGAGTCAAGTGTCTTGCACGTTAGACCAGTGGGCGCTGGTTAAAGTAGCGGTTTTAAAGGATGATATGGGGTTTTTCAAAATGGCGGCTTAGAACTTGGAAGCTTGGTAATTTTTAAGTTAATAGCGGGGAGATTTCGTTATGAGATGATGTTCATGTTTTAAAATTGTAATATTAATAGAGGATAAAAATATGAATTTTATATATTCTTAATTTGATTGTTAGATGTAAAATATGAATGTTATATTTTGAAATAAATTCGATAAAAAATGTTTGCTTTTTTGAGAAAATCGATTTTTTTTTTCAACTATTATATATTTTTAAAATGTGTTCGCTTAGAATATATTTTCAGTGCGAGTGCTTTTTATTACTTTAAAAAATAAATTTCGAATAATTTTAAATGAATGAGAAAACTGTTATTATTATTTTTTTTTTTCGAAAGCATTATTATTATTATTATTTTTATTAAAATCGATTTTTTTTTTTTACTTAATTTAACTTATTATATATTTCACTTAATGTATATTTTTTAATCTGTTTGTTTAGAATTTATTTTAAGTGCAAATATTTTCTTATATCTTTAAAAAATAAATTGCAAATAATTTTAAAAGTAACAATTTTCCCAATCTTAATGGGAAAATTGTTACTTTTTTTAATTCCAAAGAACTATTTTGTTGTTTTAAATAAACTCGAAATTTTAATTTATTGAATTTTTAGTTTTTCTGTGCAGCAACATGTCAGTTTTAAAAAAAAATTTTTAAACATGCAGCAGATAACGGAATATCTCCGTTGGCCCCTTTCGTCTCCATCCGTTCTGTTGTTTTCAGGAAATATGAGAAAATTTTCTGTTTTTTAACGGAAAATACCCTTTTATCGCGAAAAGGGACTTTTTCTGTGAAATTCAGGAAAAAAATACCCGTGAATTTCAGATTATTTTTAACAGTGTAGTTCTACTGTACATGTCTCAAATTTATAAGAACCTTTACTGTTAGCAACAATTGGTGCAGAAGTAACTTGTAATATATTTTCATGTTAGTAAGCGATTTCATACCGATGTTTGGGTCATTTGAAATAGCCCAGTTTTTTTACTTTTCCACTACATTTACAAACTAGTCGTTGAGGGCCACCGCAATACTTACCCATCATGGTTATACATAATGTAAAATATTAATATAAAAAATGTGTAAACTACTTATAAAATGCATTGCAATTCGAATAAAATCGTGGCTTGATGACGTCATAAACTTTAAAGACACGATTACTGAATTGCTTAAAAGAAACATCCTTATAACTCTAAAAACAATAATCCTATCAACTAGCAGTTTATTGCATCTGATTAAGCGTCTCATTTCCAATTGAAATATATCTTTGAATTGAAATTTGGATGAAATACAGGGTCATGAAAAATCTAAGAGTGTGGAAAATAGGATTACAAATATCTCGGCAACTCATTATCTGATCGACTTCATGCTTTATGCCAAATTTATGTTTTTGTATTGTCTTTTAGATTCACTCCTTAAAATAAACAATTTCGAAAATTTTTATGTACCTTTTATCAGAACGAATATTTCGAGAGTCCGAAAAAAATAGTTCCGGATAATCGAGGTTACTGAAATTCAATAAGCTTCTTCCCATTATTACATACTAAGTATACCAAATTTCAAGTCTCTATCTCAATATTTTCGGGAGATAGAGCGTTTACAGACACACAGACGGGCGGCCATTTTTTTTTCTAAAAATATGTTTTTCGGAATCTCCAGTGTCTGAAACGTGTAAATCCGTCAAAAAAAAAATCGATTTACAAAACGATTACAAGACTTACCCTATACTACGTATGATGGATAAGTAAAGCTGCATTATCTTATCAGACACCATTATCTTAATAGTATTTTCTACTAAATAGTTCTTGTCCTCATAATTCACAAAACCCCGCATTTTCCACTTTGTAAATCTTCACTGTGAAGTAAAGTGGTTTCATTCAAATGTAAAATATTATCTCGATAGTCAGTGTTAATGACAAACTATGTTTATTATCTTGTGTTTTAATGATATAAACACTTGATGCTCACTTATTAACACTTTCCAACCTAGTTGAAAAGGGTTTATGACTTCGGTTTGTCTGGCCGTCTGTCGTCTGCCGTTGCTCTAACTCGCGTAAATATACTCTGATAGCCCTGAAATTTTTGTAGGCTGTTGTCGTTTACTATAGCATGTTCCCTATTTCATTTGAAGTGTGTAGAACATAGTTTTTTTACAGGGACAGTCAAAAGTATTCCGTTACATTACAGTCAATGGGAAATAATCGTTTCAAGTGCATTTTGATGATGCTACGTCATTTAAAACATGATGAAATTGATATATAATTATGAAGCTCATTAAAATAGGATTTTTGTAAAATATGGGATGCAAAGCATTTATTACTCCTTTACAGGGTTGAACAAAAGAATTCTGCTACACACTGTTCTATGCAGAAAAATCGATTGCAGTTTAATTTAGTGAAATTTCACTATTTCAAATATAATGAAAATTATATGTAATACTGAGGTTCACTATAAATTGTTCTCTTGAAAGTGTGGTGTGCATTGCGTTTATTTACGGGGACCTCTAAAGATATCGTTTACAGTACATGTGTGATATTTGCAGTCTATGTGTGATAAGTGCGTTTTCAACTTTGGTTTGCGTTTTAAAGTTTAACTAAATTTTTTCATAGTACGTGTGTGTTTATAAATTAGGTTGATCCCATACAGGGCTGAACAAGGGATTCCGTAAGTATTACTGAATATGGGATTGAATTGCTAAAGAGTAGTTTTTAATTGTGTTCCGCATTTTCCTGCTCAAATATATTTAGCAGACTAGTAGAAGTTTGTGGAATATAAATATATTCATATACAGGCTATGCAAAGAAAAATATACGTTGTCGGTTACGGTTGGTAATTGCTGCGAGTGACTTTTAAGTTTTGTTTTACCTCAATATATGGTGTGTACAAAAGTCTGCAGATAATATACAGGGCTCTACAAAAGATTTCGTGTGCATTCACATCAATTGGCGAAAATTGCTAAATGTGAATCTTCTAACTGAACTAAATTTAATCATGCTGGATATCCACATCTATTGATCATATACAGGGCAGCACAAAATAATTCGACTACTTTTTTGACACGGGAAAGTAATTTTCAAAACTGTTAGTATTAGAGAAATATAAATTACTAATTAGTTAATAATTTTTATATATTTCTTTGCAGATATGGGTACTTCTTCTAGTAGTAGTGATTCGTCTCGTGACCCACCAAGTTGTAAGTTTTACTACTTATTATTATTAATAGTTTAATATTTAAACATGTGTTTCTTTCTTTTTAATTAAAAAATAGTGTCTACTAGTCCGAATCATTAATTTAAGACGATAATAAATATAAATTGCGATAGCTTAATTTAAAGCACGATTTTGTAAACACTCAATATTTATCTTAAAATTAACTCTGAATTTCATGACTACAATTCATGTTTTTTCTCCAAAAAACAATTCAATTACCTGACTAAAAATTGCTTGGTATTTTAATATATTGAAAGAGTATTTTTTTTTTATTTATTGTTGTCTGTCCTAACTTTAACAAGTTGGAAATTGTACGTCAAACGTTACAAACGAGGTGCGTTCGTACGCACGTTTTAGAATTAAATTCATGATATCCCGTGCGTAGAACGGGCTAAACAGCTAGTTAAGTATATATTTTATGACACTGTTCATACAAATATCTTAACTAGTTATATAAATATTCAGATATATATGTATCAGCTAGTTATATAAATATTCAGATCTTGATGATTTTTAATTCTGTGAAATGAATTATATCGTCTGCAGATTAATTTCTGTAATAAAATAAGTATCTCGGTCGCTTGACGATTTAACATCCATCGGAAGCTCCTCTAACAAAAAAGCACCGATTTAAAAAAAAAAATCAAATTTCTTAATAAATATTTTTATTAATATCTCCTAAAGTTTTGATTCGATTTTAATAAAATTTGAAATGTCTCGACAAAATTCTGCAAAGATAATATATTTTAAATTGCAAACCATTTGGTTGGGTAGTTTTTGCGTTGTTATATGCGGACGGACAGACAGACGGACGGACAGACAGACAGACGGACGGACAGACGGACGGACCAAACGACGACTATAGGTGCTACGTATTTATATAATTACGAACGCACCTAATAAAAATCGCCTTCGGAAATACTTTTTTTTTCTCAACCAAAAGATTAATAATGGTATTTTGATAAACGGAATGCCCAGTTTGAAAGAGAAATGAAGTAGATGTGATTTGGCATTTGTCTGTTTTGCTTAATTTTACTTTTAGTGCCTATGCATAATTTTGGATGATACCGGAAAAAAGGAAAGTGAGGGATGTTGGTGGTCTTATACCTTAGATTATTTAAAAAATCGGCATTGTCTAAACTTATTAAATTTTTGTAAGTTAAAAATATAATGTTTTCGTAGTCTGCGTAAAACATTAGAGAATAGATACCGATATTTAGTGGTAAGAAGTGTTTGTAAGAAAACTTTTTTTTTCACCTCCGCACGTTTAATAGTTTAATAAAATAGTTCTTATTTTCCGAACTGTTTAAATTTTTACCAGTTATAAATATAACGGCTTCAAAGTCTGCGTAACAGTTTGTTGGAAAAAAAAACTGCATATTTATGTATATGTATATGTATATTCATATGTACAGTCATAAAAACATGATCCGAAGCCGCGCGCGCGCGTGCTTAGCAAAGTTTCACAGATTTTATTTTATTTCATATTACATGTCTTGTTTTCCCAATGTTTCGCAATTTTTATAGGTTATGCAAATTCGATATGCACAGAAATGTGAAATGATTGCGCAAAAATACCGACGTTAAGTTTCTTTAACATAGAAGAAAGGACTGCCATGGTGTATGAAGTGTCCAGTAGTCGCGGAGTCTTTCGACAGAGTTAAATTAGTATTTTTGAAAAGGAATTACACCGTGCTAGAGAAAAAAGTATCTGCTTTAAGGTATTTTTCGTTTTTCGGTATCTCTGAATTTGAGCCCGAATCGAATGTCGGATTTGAAGGGAAAAAACAGCAAAATCGAATGTTTTTTATTATTTTTTATTTTTTTAAAGGCTTATAATTAATATTTTTATGAAGTTTTCTACGTTCGACAGTAAAAAGCCCAGGCTTTAAGAAAATGTTTTTATTTAGTTTGAATTTCTAATGGATCGAACAGAGCGTGTTTACAAATGCGTGTGATAAAGGAAATTACTCAGTCTTTCCATTCTTCTATACTGCGAGATTTGAGGAAGTGTCTTAACTGCGCAGGCGCGAACGTTTTGTTAAACGTTCGTTTTTGTTTCTAATTAATATATCAGCTAATTATCAAAAATGAAAGATATGAGTCTCAGGTGCATCAGGACCTGCCTTCGACTAACCTCATTCAAATTGTCTGACGTGCAGTAGACGTGCAGTAGATTTCGTTAACCATCACCAACACACACACAGAGAAAAATTTTTCTTTTATTAGTATACATTAATATAAGAGCCTAATTCAGACTATAAAATTAAAAAAAACTAGATGGAACCCGTCAAAACTTGACAGAAAAGGAAAACTACTATAACAATATCAGTAAAATAAGCTTCTTTATTATTTAAGAAGGAGTGCACATGAAACGGTCTTTCAAATATTTTATTTTTAAAGCTTTTTCCCCAGTCAAATACAGTACTATTTCCGATGCAAACTCCAAAGAAACAATCCGTAAACAACTGTGTAATGCAAATCAGTTTGACATTACCGTCATATTCCCCACGGCAAGAAAGAAATTTCATGGACCTATGAAGTATCATACAAATAGTATATTTCTACGCTCATCTCAATTCAGTAAATAAAAGAACATAGTAAATAAAGCACACATTCCCCCCCACCCCTGTCATAATGCAACCGAATGAGCTCCTATGTGCATTGCATCCGTCCAAACGCATCGTCTATATTTTCCCACTTATACAGTTGGCAAATGGATCTTTAAAAAAATAAAACATACAATTCCTTGTATATTCTGATATCTGATGGAACATATACATCAACGAATTCAATACATTGATTTTATGTTCAACATCAACTGAAAAAAAAATATATACATATATATTTTTTTGACATATTTTCGTTTAGCGTCAAAATACTCTATCATATGGATAATCTGATCTTACGATTTATCACTGTTTTTATTATAATAATTATTATTGTTCACTTTTTATGATGGCTAGAGAAATCTATTTTCAATTGTGGCAACTTTCCCAAGGGCTATTTTACATTATTGAAGCAAACTGGTGGTCATTGATAAGATAAAATTGAAAAACTTTTCATGCTTGAAAATTATTTAAAAAAATCGTTAAATTAAGCGGCAGTTTTCAAATAAATTTCAATCGAAAGCTAATTTTTTTTTCTAATTGATGATGTAAGAATTTAAATTGTAAAATTTAGTAAAAAATAAAAATTTGTAGTATTTATAAGTGATGTAAGCGCGATGAAAGCTAAAGCGAAAGCGCCGTTTGTTGTCACAACCGTTGTACATTTCTAAAAATTGCACTGTATTTTGGCTGGCGTCCAGAAATAGAAAACCAATTTAAGATATCGAAAGAGAAATTCACAGTGAAAAAAAATAGGACTTCGCAATAATAAGGAACTGTTAAAAGAAATTATAACAAACCTACCAAAATAATTCCTATGAAATATTAGTCTTACATTGTTTATTCTAGCTAAAAATACAATCATTATTTCAAGTTTTTTTTCTACCATAACACAATTTTTAATACTTAAATCCTTTACTTAAATCCTTTACTTTTGTGATTTTTTTTTATTAAAAAATGAAATCTACTAACCTATAATAATAATAAAAAAGTGATTGGTAACATGTAATCAAGGTATGCAATTAAGATGAAGCAATCAATGACGGCTCCAGCTCTAATCTTTATAATTAAGAATGGAAAAAACAGTTAAAATTACGTCGTGTTTACACAATCATATACATTTTTCTCTTTAGTTTTATCAATGTTAAAATGCATTTCAAGCTAAGCATAACGTCATTTTCACTTGCGCAAAGTTTTCAAACGTACTTTATGTACGTTACTTTAATGCTTAAATACCATTTATACAAATAAAAATATATTTTGTATTTAATTGTAATAAAAAAAACGGCATCAACAAAGTTATAATGCATAATGATAAAATAAACCCAATGGACAATATTCCCATGACGTCACAATAAATATAAATTTTTATTCGCATATAAAATACGCGGATAAATATTTTTACTGAAATTTAACTTGCAAATAAAAAAATTAAAAAAAAAATGCCTAAAAATAAAAGCACATGGCCTAAAAGTCACCTGCTTTTAATATTTATTATTTATCTTTTATCCTCGCAACCACAGAGTTCAGAGAACAATCTCTGTGCCTCGCAACAGTGGGCGTCATCCGATCGCCGACTTTATGACGTGATTAGCAGAATGAAAAGTTTAATTGAAAATTATGGCTAATTAATTAAATTTTTGAACAAACGAATGCACGAAAACAAATCTGTGTCCAAATATCTTTCATTTAAAAAAGAATGATGTAATTTGATGCAGTAGTTTGTTCTCACGGATTGTCGAAAGAAAAAAACTTAGCGTTTTAAATATATAGATACGGCATTAATAGACAGTCATAACAGACATTATTGGGTTTAAGAAATAAAATATCACGCAATATCCTAACTGTAGTGTCAATTTTGAATTAAAGATTAAAAAAATTAATTCAAATAAGGGTCTGCAATAAATAAAAAGAGGATGCAGTCTTTGATGCCCTTTTGATGCATTAGAGTAAATTTAAATTTTATGAATGGAAATTCTATGTTTTCATATAAAAGCGATATTTTATGTTCATCAGTGGAATCTATTTCGATCTTCAGAAGTGGGGACTATCATCTTTAAAGAAAGGACGTTATTTGTAAATCATGTGGAGTAAAAAAAATAATATCTACATGTTACTTCAATTAGACGTATTTATTGATTTTCTGAGTATTGAAAACTGACATTTATAGTACGCAATTTTATTGTGAAAAGTATTTTGAATTTCTAATAAATTGTTAAACGTAAAAGAATTATTTCAAATAAATACATACATATATATGTAGGATTTGAATTTAAACATACTTACAGAATATTACAATTTTTAAAGATTTTTGTTCAGTTAATAAATGTAATATTAAGATACAATTCGATACTAGAATTAGGATTCAACTGTATTTTTGTCAAGAGTTATCGTGTGGGAAAGCGAAAGTCATTAAATTTATTTTATGCATACATTTTATGTAATTTTTAAATATCTGTTAATAACATTGAAAAAATTCAACTGAATTGATTATGTTATCATTTTATTATAACACTGTCAAAATTTCACTGTAAAATGAGAAAAACTTAATGAATTATGTGGAGTCGCAAAAAGAAAAACATCTCATTTTTGACTCGAAAGGTACTATGTGCCCATAATTTATAAAATCTGATAATTAAGAATGTCAATAAAACTGATTTATGTCAAAATTAATAATTAAATCTTACATATCACTGTCTATGGAATAGAAATTTGACAAACTTATCTCCTACTAACTGTGCCGAAAATAATCGCATAAAAAGGTGATTCATACTAATCCATTCCTAATAACATCTATTAGTTAAATTTTGTTTAGAGTTTGGGTCTCTACCTATTGAGACGTCACAAACTTTAAACTTTTTAATGCTAACAGTTAGTTAATTTTACATCATATTTGGTGTTTTCGGTAAATTATATCTTCGGATACAAAGTTTAGGATAAGTGGATTTTAAATATTTGGAACTGTTAATGTTAAATTCATTTTGTGTCGTTAGAAAACAGATTGGAATGCGGTAGATTTTGAAGCATAATTCATGAACCACTTGGCGGAATGTGTTACCATTTTCAATAAGCCTTTTTTGAAGCTTCTAGAAATCGATTTCCGATATTTTTAAACACTTTATTGTAGCTTAAATTCATATTTTTCTTCGAAATTTAATTTAGAAAGGATAAATATTTTTTAGGTATTTTTCAAAAATATATAAATTGTAGGTTTTTAAACATAAATCGATTTCTACAACCTTTAAACATAGAAATCCAACAATTCTGCCAAATAGTTTTTGAGTTGTTTAAAAAAAATAACTACCCGTCTTGCATTTTTTTTTTTTTTTTTTTTTTTGCAATGATAGAAAAGTTGAAAATTGTACGTCAAACTTAATAAATAGCTATTCCTCGTACCATAACTTGTTTTATATATATTTAGATTTTGGAAAAATAGCTGTTGAACTCTTGAAATACCATGAATACAAAATTTATTTTATGTTTAGATTTTCATATTATAGATATTAATTTTATTTTATGAAATTAAGTTTCAATGCACTTTTACAAACAACTAATTACAATTGTGTTACATTAAAACTATACTATATATATATATATATTTTATATATAAATTTTTACTATAAATAGTATTTTTATATATAAATAAATTTTTATATATTTGCTTTCAGGGGGGGCACGAGACAGTGATGATGATGATTTTGAAAATGTGCCTGCCGACGGTAAGTTTTAATACTAATTAACTGGTATAATGTTTTTTTAAGCTGTTTGTTTGCCTGCGCGAAATATACTGGCCGAATTTCTTAATTTTGGAACCGGGTCAGAAAACGAATGTACACTTATATAAAAAAATCTGGAACCAAAATCATAAAAGTAAAAAAGCGCGACGTTGGAGATCGTCCTCAGCTATCCTATATATAAAAAAATACAAGTTGGAAATTGTACGTCAAACGTGACAAATGACGTGCGCTCGTACTATAGATAGTTATATAAATATTCAGATCTTGATGATTTTTAGTTCTGGGAAATGAATTATATCGTCTGCAGATTAATTTCTGTCATAAAATAAGTATCTCGGTAGCTTGACGATTAAACCTCGGAATCTCCTCTAACAAGAAAGCCTTGTTTTTTTAAATGTTTTTATTAACATTTTTTAGAGTTTGATTCGATTTTCATAAAATTTAGAAAAGTCTCAACAAAATTCTGTAAAGATAATATATCTTAAATTTCAAAACATTCGGTTGGCTAGTTTTTGCGTTGTTATAGGCGGACAGACGGACGGACCAGACGACGACAATAGATACTACGTATTCATATAATTACGAACGCACCTAAAAAACATCTAAAAAGATTAAAATGCGAACGAGACCTTTGAACATATCCTTACCCATTCAGTTAACATTAGCTTGCGCTTTTTGTCGCATGACTAGAGTAATATAGGTTTGTAAGGGTCCGCTTCACTGAAACCTCCCATGTTAACCTAATTGGCCTACCTCAATAATTTACAAAAACCGGAAATTTGATATATTTCTTTATTAATTTCACCCATTTTACTTACCTATCAAAGGTATAGGGTAAGTCTTGTAAGCGTTTTAAAAATCGGAAAAAAAATTGGCGAAATACACATTTCTGACACTAGAGATTCCGAAAAACGTATTTTTAGAAAGAAAAAAAATTGCCGTCCGTCTGTCTCTGTGTCTGTATGTTTGTATGCCTGGGTGTCTGTAAACGCTCTATCTCCCGAGCAAATTGAGATAGAGACTTGAAATTTGGTATGTACTTAGTATGTAATAATGGAAATAAGCTTATTGAATTTTAGTAACCTCGATTATCCGTAACTAATTCTTTTGGACTCTCGAAATGTTCGTTCTGATAAAAGGTATATATATTTTTTTAAATGTTTATTTTAAGGAGTGAATATAAAATGCAATACAAAAACGTAAATTTTGAATAAAGAATGATGTCGACCGGATAATGAGTTACCGAGATATTTATAATCATATTTTCCACACTCTTCGATTTTTCATGAACCTGTATTTCATCCAAATTTCATCTGAAATATATATATTTAATTGGAAATGAAACGTTTAATCTGACTCAATAAACCGTTAGTTAATATCATAATTATTTTCGGAGTTATAAGGATGTTTCTCTTATGTAATTCAGTAATAGAGCATTTATGTTTTATGACGTCATCAAGCCACGCTTTTATTCGAATTGCAATGCATTTTATAAATAGTTTACACATGTTTTATTTTCATATTTTATATTATGCATATCCATGACGGGTAAGTATTATGGTGGACCCCAACGACTAGTTTTTTTTTTTTTTTTTTTTTTTTGCAAATTTCAACCTTAAAGGGAAGTGATTTTTTTAATTAAAGCATGCGTGTATAGAGTGTACCAAATGTTAATACGATTCCATAATTTTGTCCAATCTCTATTTATTGTAATTTTTATATCAAGGATTCCAATTGTGTCGTTCTTATTTTCCAGTTCAAAGGCGTGCTGATAGTCCTTATCCCCCTCAGCGCCATAGTAAGTGTTTATGTTTTTATGTATTTTTTTTTCATTGAATTTAAAATGTATTTGTAAATCTGTTTACCTCTTTTAACTCCTACAGCCCTGACGTCCTACTAATAGGACATATCTTTTATTGAGTATTATTTTGTCTTAAACATTGTTTTTATTAATTCCAGCACCTAATAGTGATAGTATGAATCTCTACATTTCCTGTTATGACTTCACTTATGTTTAGCATTTAGTAATAATAATAATAATTTTCTTAACTATTAGCAAGCCGTTGGCATTTCTTTTAATTAAAACATACGTTTCACTCTTTAAATTAAAATTTCGGAATCCTTTTCTGAATTGTTAATTTGTGATAAAATATAAAAAATATTACTAAATTTTTATGCTTGTTTAATTTAGTTGTAATACGACATTTTCCAAACGTCTTCAAAAATTCTTCCTTAGACTATTGTTATATGAAAAGCACGCAAAATAACTACATTTGTGAGGTTTGGGTAAAGAGCACATTCCTTAATTTTCATTAAACCCTAATTTCTGTGATTTCGATAGCTATTTTTAATTTTGTTAGCATAACAGTAATTTTCCCCCAAAATTGAAAAAAAAAATCAGGGCCGAAGCGGTTAAGTATGTTTAAGGATGTTAGCTAGTATCGGGAAATTGATGTTTTGTAGATTTTCTATAATGCAATCTCGACTGTAAAAATACTTCAGTCATATTGTAGCTAATGTGAAGTAATTTTGCAGTCATTTATTTTAAAAATACTCTGGGCTATTATCTGAAAAAAAAAATACTGTAATTTATGTGAACGCATTTAACATCCATAAATTAAAAACATAATCAGGCTTTATATTTGTAGTAATGCTGCATTAAATTTGAAGCATTTTTACAGTCATTAATTCAGAAGTATATTGTCTTCTTGTATCTACAGTGTAACTGTAGTTACTGTGAGGTAATTTTATAACACTTTATAGAAAGCTTGTGTTATGTTTTCTGCAGTTTTAAAAGTTATGTTAAATCTTTTCAGTTATTATTATTGTTTGATGACTCACTATTTACTTTATTAATAAAAATTAACACTGTTTAAAAACTTTTATTTTAAGGACCTAATTTGAGCAACTGTGAAAGTGCTCCCCCCCCCCCCCCCCCCGCACTTCTTTAATTGAAATAAAACAAGCATTGGAAGATATTAAAATTTAACATTCAAAACAAATATACACATAAAAATCGATCAATGTTGTTTATCGTTAAAATCTAAGACCTAACCAGGGACCGACTTACAGATTTTGGGGGCCCTAGGCACGAACATTATAGCGGCCCCACATAACATTTTAAGTGCAAAACTAGTGCATTAAAATCATATCGTCTATTATATTAATTTGCTATTCATACAATATTATATCATTATCTTACGCATTAATTAAAAAAATTAAAAATCTATGAACCATATACGGATTATTATAATTCATATTATAAAATTCCATTAAAACTTCTAATTATATAAAATAATTAAATATATATACTTAATCGTAAATAAACTTAATAGTACAAAGAAAATAAAACTAGTTCGCAAATTAATTCACCTTTTTTTAAAAATTAAGTATTCATTTACAAAACAACAACTAATTTTTTTATTTTATTCAAAAATTATTAATTATTAAAATTTAATTAAATTAAATTTATTTTACAAGCTATAACAATATATACAGGTACCTTCACGAAAAATTATTAATAACCTTAGCAATAATCACTTTACAAAATTACTATTACTAAAACAGTGCCTTTCACAAAATTATCTTAATAAAATATGTATCTTCACAATATCTATCTTTATAATTACAAACTATTTATCAATAATTTTCAATTTCGAAACTTCTATTTATTAATTTCTTTTTTCAAGTTAAAATGTATAACACATTTCGAAAATATATATCTCCTAAATTAATTCTGCATATAAATAGTTTCTAAGATATTATTTTACAGATTTAAATAATAAATTAATTTTGAAGTACACACGCACTTAACATTTATAAAAAATCATCTCAAAATTCTATCCTTCACACCATCAAATTACCGACCAACGAAAAAAATCTCTGTTTATCTGATCACTCTCTCCCTATGACCAAATGCAATCAAACCTTTACTAAGACCCAGTGGCCCAATGGATATGACACCTGACTTCCAAGCGTGACAACTTCAGTTCGAATCTAATCTAGGTAAGTCGGGAAAATGATCTTTTAAAATATTAACAAATAAATATGATAAGATCGCTCATAGACGTCGCCACTATGAAAAACAAAATTAATTTTTTGCAGTTTTATAAACTGCAGTAATTTCGCAATTGTATCAACCTAAAAAATTCTGCTACTGCTCCCCAGGTGGAGTTATGAAAATTCCAAACACATTCAGGGATTCCTTTTTGGTTGTAATTGTCTATTTGATTAAAAAATATGAATATTTACTAATATTTTTTAACACCTACCAACATAATATCTATGAGGTTCATATTTTCCGATTTTTTTTTTGTTCTGAACTTTTAAATTGCTATTCACGCAACCCGGATAAGAATACAAAAATTACAAAACATATAGAAGTTTCTATTCGGTTTTCAATGGTACGTTTTATTTTTCAAAATATGAAAATATATATATATATATTTTTCATTATTGGAAGTCGTTTCCGTATTGTCTTATATTTCTGCCGTTTCCGCGTTTTTCAGATGGAAATACAGAAAACAAAGAATTTCCATGGATAGACGGTACCTTTCTGTGTGCACGGAAAACGCTCAGCGGGTTTCCTAGTTATTAATATTTTTATCATATAATTGTCATTTATCATAATTCTTCGGTTCCTTCTCTTTAAATTCAAATTTTAAGAATTGCCCTATAATAGCACATCCATTATACATGGCGTCACAATGACATTGTAATCGTTATAGTTTCCTGTTGTTCTCTGTTGTGACTGTGGTAATCTTTCCACGCATTATGATTATCAGATGATAGTCAATTCGTAATTCTACGTTGAATCCATCTTGACAATGAATCTTAGTCAATGAACGTCACTTGAAACTCGTCACAAATTGTGATATATCGACTAAGCAGTGTGGTGGATAGATTTCTCTTTGCCATATCACGTTACAGTGATGTGATAATATTTACGTTTGTCCTGGTGCTTTCACATTTAGGTCAAGCATTATTAGCGTCTTGTTTTCGTAGTAAGCATTTAGCACCTAAACATAAAATTTCTAGTCGAATTAATTTTTTTTAACTTGAATAATTTCAGTACCAGAAGGATCGGTGCAAAGCTTTCGCACTACAATCTTTGAGATAATTTCGTGGTTAGTTTTAGCATTAATTTTTAATCAACTGATTTTTTTCAAACAACACATTTCAACGACATTTGAGCGTACTATGTCAGAAGTAAGTTCAAAAACATTTCTACTGGTATCTCATTCATCGTTGTGTGTTTTGTATGTGCGAAGAAAAAGGGGTTGTTGACTACAGAAACATATAATATGATGATACATATATTTTATACATACAACTTACTTCTGTTGGTATATAAAAATAGATAAATCGATTCTTTATATTAAATAAATTGTATAAATATATTAAAAAAAATTGCTACTGTATATGAAATTGTGAATAGACTGGCAAAAAATATGTTGCCAAATTTTCTTCTCTCGCCAAAGTCATTTTCTTTATCTTACCAAGATCTCAACACTAAAAATACCAAATCATAAAACAATTGAAACACTGAATCAGACGTTTAGTGAATTTACATGATAGCATTTCCTTAGATTTTTCAGAACAGTTCTAGAAATGTCTTAAATACATAAATTAATATTGATACACGACTTTTTTGAAAGCCTATGGGAACTTAAACATGGGATATATTCAAACTTGCGTCTTCGGTAGCCGTTGAAGTGACATTAACTTTCACTGGCGTATTTGAAAAATTAAAATAAAACACCGATTAAAAGCTCGAGGGGAAAAAAAAAATAACTATTTCAACTGCTTTAGAGGATGACGTCATTCGCTTCGGGAAAAATGCGAGCCAAAAAAAATAAATTGATTAAATGAAAAATACAATTTAATATACCAAAGCATATATTTTAGGCCGCGTGAAATTCCATTGATTCGATCAGATGGTGTCTGTTTCTTCTAAGCATTTGAGTTAGAATTTTTCCTTTTTAATCATAAATATAAAATAAACACGTGTGGAAACGTCCGAATTTATCTTTTTTGTACTAGGTATTTTTTTTTTTTTAATATCACTGTTAAGCACGATATAATGTAGTACTTTATTTTTTGTGGCAACACTGACTTGAGGAAAAACGTTCGATTCATTTGTGAAAACCATACCGATTTAAATTAACAGCACGTTTTAATAAAAAAACATATTTTAACAAAATTGGAGTGTACTATGTCAGAAACCTGTTTAAAATCCTTTCATATGGTATCTCATTTATCGTGCTGTGTTTTGTATTCGGGGTATAAAAAGGAATCTTGACAACAGAAACAATATATATGATAATAACATCATTTTCAGATCGCATTTATATACATAACCGTTTGAATAAAGAAGTCTAAAAATGGAATAACATTCAAAATACGGCAAATCGTCCGAAAATGATATATTGCGGCGAGATTTTTTCTCACCCTTTCTGTTGCCTGCCTACTTGTCTGCAGGCAGGTATCTTCGATAGTGGAACTTGTTTTCCTTTAATATTCCTCCTAACATCACTAGTACAAGAGGATAATGCTGCAAAAGCAATGATTTTTGCTGTAGTAAAGTGCGAATTATTTTTGCACGTTTTATATTTCAAGATTCGATTTAACCAGGTATGCTGTTTCTGAGTGTTCCCAGGAATCAGCATTTTACGTGTTAGATTTGTAGATTTGTCTGTTTGTATACAAATCAATTGCGAACTATTTGTTAATTATTGTTATTAATATTTGTTATTATTATTATTATTGTTATTATTGTTATTATATATTTGTTATTGTTAATTTATATTGTTATTAATATTTGTTAATTATTGCTATTAATTTTTGTTATTGTTGTTATTAATATTTGTTATTGTTGTTATTAATTTATATTATTGTTGTTAAAAATTGTTAATTATTTGTTACAATCTTTGTACAACAATGTTTGTGAAAAAATGGTTGTTCGATTGGTTAATAATATGAGAATATTCTCCTCAAATAATTAGTATAGCTTCTGTATTAAAACTCTAGTAATTTACAGGACAATTTTCTCAAGATTAACATTAACACAAACATCTTGAGATTTTTTCCATCAAAGGTAATATTTGAGAACATTCTCATCAGAAATAAAATTTGAGAACATTCTCATCAGAAATAAAATTTGAGAACATTCTCATCAGAAAAAAATTTGATAACATTCTCATCAGATATAAAATTTGAGAACATTCTCATCAGAAATAAAATTTGAGAACATTCTCATCAGCAATACTCTGTATTTTATAACAATGTTTCCAATGGGAGAAACATACACAATGCAGAAACCTTCATTTTATTATATTTAAATAAAAATATGAAACGTTCGGGAATAAATATGGTAACGTAGGTTCAAGGTAAAACTGAATCAGGCCTTTTACTTTTTTTTAAAATAAATTCTCGATTTTTTAAAAAATTAAATTAGCATGTTAAATATTATGCACGATTTATAATTTTTCCTAACAAATCAGGAAGTACATTATACACGAGGTCGCGTCAATCCGATAAAGTAAGTTAATGTTGGAAGGGTAAATTTAATTTCTTATTTGGCAATAATTAAAAATGTTCAAATATCTTCATGTGTCACATCGCTGTTGGCCCCACTTTTATTTGTATTATTTTAAGTGAAAGACTTTATTTCCAATAATCAAATTATTTATTGTTTTATTACTATTCTTTAGATATTGGTGACAGAATCCGTCCTCCACCTCCCCCTGGTATGCAAGCCCCTCCAGAAGAAAGTGAGTGTCCAGACTTCTTCAGTGAATTAATTTCCGTAACTGAAAACTAATATTTTTCAAAAATTCTGTAAAGTTAGAGGAAAGTTGAGTAAAACTTAATACTAATATTATTAATATTAATACTTAATATTATTAATTAAAGCTAGAAATTTTTATAGAATTGAATAGGACTTTGCCTACGGTAAAAAGGTTATATATAAATGTTAGCAAAACATGAAATGTTCTAAATAAATTATTATTAAACGTTTTATAAATGCTTCCTTTTTTTCGCTTATTTAAACAATTGCCCACTAGATGCTCAACTGTAGACAAAACTAAGATATTTGGCTTCACCCGATTATATGGTTTTACACTACTTTCCCGTATCTGTATGTCATGAAGTAAGTGGTAATTTTGAAATGTTAGAGATGTGCTGAAATCTTTCCATTAACCACTGATATTTTAAAAGAGTATAAATCAATGCTAATTTAAATGCATTTCTTTTATACGTATACGTAATAACAATTTAGCAATAAATAAAAAAATAAATAAATACATATAAAGGAACACTTACACAGTTGAGAAGCAAGATAAGTATATTGAAAAAGTACAGTGTTAGATAAAAGAAAGATATATTTTATAACCATGGTTGGAATTTATTATAAATTTTCATGAAAGTCATATAAACAACACTAGTAAAAGAATATTTGGTTTCTGCTGTCTTGCTGCATTTTCTGTTCAGGTATCAAGTCAAAATATGTGTTTGTAGATTAAACTCAATAAAATGATAATGAAAAAACGATTCATATGCAAAGCTATCATTCATACAAAGCTGTGAGCGGAGACCTCACACCAGGCACCATCGGTTAGGAGATGCTAACATGTTTCATTGGCACCGTTACGTACCAATACTAAAACACCGATGATCGGTAGACAAACTGACAAATTCTATGAGTTGTAATTTTCCAACTCGAAGAAAAGTGTCCGGGCCAGGATACGAACCTGGGATATCTTGGCTGAAGCTGCAATGCAGCACCCGGCATCCTGGCCTGGACATTTTTCTTCCAGTTGAAAAATTACAACTCATATGATTTCTTTTAAATACAAATTTGTATAACTGTCAAAATTAATCTAAACTAAGAAATTGTTTCGCACCAGGTGCGAAATAGAGATTCTGCGATGTTGTTCATATATCATCATTTGTTTGTATCAAGTATTCGGTACTAAATTCAAAATAATTTAGCACCACCCACATTCATCTACATTTACCTGTAAAATGCTATTTTATACGGGTGACTAATATTAAAGTTTTTAATCATTTTGTTATTTATTAAGTAAATGTGGAGGCACACCACATGAATTCTCTTTAAAGTAAATAATTAAAAAGAAGATTAACTAAAAATCATTAAATAGATTTATACAAGTTTAACAAAACCAAAGATATTTTTCACCATTGCATAAACAATAACTCTACCACATTATTTATTCAACTTATTCATATTTTTCTTTTCAATTTTAATGAAAAAAATGCACTTAAAACATAAAATTCCCAATATTTCCTTTTTCTTTCGTTATTTGAACAAGAATTTAGTCATTTAGTTTCCACCATTATAAAAAATTATTTGATATTCACAAAAACATAATGTATTCAGAAATTAATTTAAATTTCGAAATTAGTAAAGTTATTTTCACATCATCGGATACATATGAATGATTAACTTATCATGATTTTATTACTTTTTAACACTTTCCAACCTAGTTGAAAAGAGGTTATGAATTGTGTTTGTCAGTCGTCTGTCTGTTATCTTTCCGTGTTAGAACTCTAGTAAATCCATTCGGATTGCCTTGAAATTGAAACATATTTCATGGTTTACTATGGCATATTTGATGTTGAAAATGAAGTGTGTAGCACTTATAGTTCTATTTACAGAGACACTCAAAAATATTTCCTTGCATAATAATATATGGGTAAAAATAATTTTGCGGCGTATTTTAATGATCTTACACCATATGAAATATATTAAAATTGATACACGGAGCACTATGGAGCTTATTGTAGAATATTTTGTGCAGGGAATGTATTGCTCATTTACAGGGACACTCAAAAGAATTTGATTCCAGTACTGTCTATCAAAAATAATTGCTTGTAGCACATTTCCATTTGTGGTACGCATTTTTAAATGTAACTAATTTTTTTTCATATTATTTGGTGCATATAAATTCTGTAAATCATATACAGCGATGCTCAAAAAACACTACGTGCATTTCGGTTTATTGGAGGAAATTGCTCAAGAGGAATTTTCATTTATGCTATGTATTTACTAACTAAAGTAATTTTTAGCAGTGTAGCAAAAATACAAATCTATAGTCCAAATACAAGGCTGCACAAAAAAATTCGGAAATTTTTTTTGGTTATTGGTATTAATTGCTGAAATTGGGTTTTCAAATGTTCCATTATTTTTCTAAATTGTTCACTTATTAAACTGTGAAGCTTTGTTATAGTATTCTGAATGTATTGGAAAGTGTTTTATAATCTGTACTTGACGCATGTGTTTTCTTTCTTGTTTAGTGGACTATGAGGAGGATGATGTATTTCAGATTGTTGATGAAGCTGATGACAGTTCAAGTGATGAAAGTATGTTTAGTTCGAAGTTTCTAATACATTAAAAAATTTTGTTGAACTGTTTTATTTTATTCCACATGATGAATTACGATTTTTTTAAATTTACCTACTGTGGAAATTTTATTTCTGAAATCGTGTTTATTTATTTATAATACTCCCATTTGGGTGTTAGTAGAGGGAGATCGAAATGTCGCCCAACCCTTCAAAAATATTTTGTTTACTAAAATAAAAACATGTTTTAAATTACAAACAATAAACTAAATTGAAACAGTAACAATACTGAGACACAAAACTGGGCAAAAATTAACATTGTTACAGGAAATATTGAAAATGTGCCCCTCTTTCTCGGATACAAAGACGTATGCGTTTTTTTTTTTTTTCAAATTTGAGGCCATTATTTTACATGTATGTTAGAACACATCTTTTGAATCTCATGTTCAATGTTTATTTCCAGGTCAATGATGGAGCATGGAATGTTTTTGCGAACAATTCAAAACAAATATTGAACATGAGTTTAAAAAAAAAATTGTTCCAAAACTGAGAAGAATGGCCTCAAATTTGAAAAAACGCATACGTCTTTCTATCAGCGAAAAAGGGGCACATTTTGAATATCTTCTCTAACAATGTTCATTTTCGCCCAGTTTTGTATCTCAGTATTTTAATCTTTCAATTTAGTTTATGTTTGTATTTTGAATCATGTTTGTATTTTAGTAAACAAAATATTTTTCAAGAGTTGGGCGACTTTTCAATCACTCTCTACTAGCGCTGAATTGAAAGTATACATATAAAGGATAAATACATAGGTAAAATACATATAAAGGAACACTTACACAGCAGAGAAGCAAGATAAGTATATTGAAAAAGTACAGTGTTAGATAAAAGAAAGATATATTTTATAACCATGGTTGGAATTTATTACAAATTTTCATGAAAGTCATATAAACAACACTAGTAAAAGAATATTTGGTTTCTGCTGTCTTGCTGCATTTTCTGTTCAGGTATCAAGTCAAAATATGCGTTTGTAGAATAAACTCAATTAAAATGATAATGAAAAAACGATTCATATGCAAAGCTATTATTCAAATGCAAAGCTATTATTCAAATGCAAAGCTGTGAGCGTAGACCTCACACCAGGCACCATCGGTTAGGAGATGCTAACATGTTTCATTGGCACCGTTACGTACCAATACTAAAGCACCGATGGTCGGTAGACAAACTGACAAATTCTATGAGTTGTAATTTTCCAACTCGAAGAAAAGTGTCCGGGCCAGGATACGAACCTGGGATATCTTGGCTGAAGCTGCAATGCAGCACCCGGCATCCTGGCCTGGACATTTTTCTTCCAGTTGAAAAATTACAACTCATATGATTTCTTTTAAATACCAATTTGTATAACTGTCAAAATTAATCTAAACTAAGAAATTGTTTCGCACCAGGTGCGAAATAGAGATTCTGCGATGTTGTTCATATATCATCATTTGTTTGTATCAAGTATTCGGTACTAAATTCAAAATAATTTAGCACCACCCACATTCATCTACATTTACCTGTAAAATGCTATTTTATACGGGTGACTAATATTAAAGTTTTTAATCATTTTGTTATTTATTAAGTAAATGTGGAGGCACACCACATGAATTCTCTTTAAAGTAAATAATTAAAAAGAAGATTAACTAAAAATCATTAAATAGATTTATACAAGTTTAACAAAACCAAAGATATTTTTCACCATTGCATAAACAATAACTCTACCACATTATTTATTCAACTTATTCATATTTTTCTTTTCAATTTTAATGAAAAAAAAATGCACTTAAAACATAAAATTCCCAATATTTCCTTTTTCTTTCGTTATTTGAACAAGAATTTAGTCATTTAGTTTCCACCATTATAAAAAATTATTTGATATTCACAAAAACATAATGTATTCAGAAATTAATTTAAATTTCGAAATTAGTAAAGTTATTTTCACATCATTGGATACATATGAATGATTAACTGATCATGATTTTATTACTTTTTAGCTCACAGGCTATCAAAGCCTGAGACCTAATGTGCCCGCCCGTTATGTATGTATGTACGTAACGCGATAACTCTTGATAGAAATATCCGTTTTGCGTAAAATCTTGTTTATAGGTCCATTGTGATAAGACTCTTCCTGATTAGTTTTTGGGGTTCATTGGTTAAGCATAAAGGGCGGAACGGGGGGCTAACAACCCCCTTAATTTAGATAAATGGGTTTTTCATGCAGAATTATCCCATTTTCTTCAAATTTTGTATATAGATTCATTTTGATAATGCGATTCTGTGAATAGTTGTGGGGGTTCATTGGTTAAGTATAAAGGGGGGAAGGGGGGGTGATCCCCCCCCTTTAATTTAGATAAATGGGTTTTTCATGCAGAATTATCTGATTTTTTTCAAATTTTGTATATATATTCAATGTAATTACAGGCTTCCCTGATTAGTTTAAGCGGTTCATTAGTTAACTATAAGGGGGGGGAACGCAAGGTTGACCCCCCCTTAATATATTGTCGATTTCTTTATTTTTCGAGGGGCTTATTTCAAATTCTTTAAAATAAGAGTATAATATACAATTAGTGTGAATAGCCTGTGAGCTCAATGCCCTCAGTTTAACTGGGCAGTTTTCTTTTTATTAACACTTTCCAACATAGTTGAAAAGAGTTTATGAATTGTGTTTGTCAGTCGTCTGTCTGTTATCTTTCCGTGTTAGAACTCTAGTAAATGTATTTGGATTGCCTTGAAATTGAAACATATTTTATGGTTTACTATGGCATATTTGATGTTGAAAATGAAGTGTGTAGCACTTATAGTTCTATTTACAGAGACACTCAAAAATATTTCCTTGCATAATAATATATGGGTAAAAATAATTTTGCGGCGTATTTTAATGATCTTACACCATATGAAATATATTGAAGTTGATACACGGAGCACTATGGAGCTTATTGTAGAATATTTTGTGCAGGGAATGTATTGCTCATTTACAGGGACACTCAAAAGAATTTGATTCCAGTACTGTCTATGAAAAATAATTGCTTGTAGCACATTTCCATTTGCGGTACGCATTTTTAAATGTAACTAATTTTTTTACATATTAATTGGTGCATATAAATTCTATAAATCATGTACAGCGATGCTCAAAAGACCCTACGTGCATTTCGGTTTATTGGAGGAAATTGCTGAAGAGGAATTTTCATTTATGCTATGTATTTACTAACTGAAGTAAATTTTAACAGTGTAGTAAAAATACAAATCTATAGACCAAATACAAGGCTGCACAAAAAAAATCGGAAATTTTATTTGGCTAATGGTATTAATTGCTAAAATTGGTTTTTCACATGTTCCATTATTTTTCTAAATTGTTCACTTATTAAACTGTGAAGCTTTGTTATAGTATTCTGAATGTATTGGAAAGTGTTTTATAATCTGTACTTGACGCATGTGTTTTCTTTCTTGTTTAGTGGACTATGAGGAGGATGATGTATTTCAGATTGTTGATGAAGCTGGTGACAGTTCAAGTGGTGAAGGTATGTTTAGTTCGAAGTTTCTAATACATTAAAAAATTTTGTTGAACTGTTTTATTTTATTCCACATGATGAATTACGATTTTTTTAAATTTACCTACTGTGGAAATTTTATTTCTGCAATCGTGTTTATTTATTTATAATACTCCCATTTGAGTGTTAGTAGAGGGTGATTGAAATGTCGCCCAACCCTTCAAAAATATTTTGTTTACTAAAATAAAAACATGTTTTAAATTACAAACAATAAACTAAATTCAAACAGTAACAATACTGAGACACAAAACTGGGCAAAAATTAACATTGTTACAGGAAATATTGAAAATGTGCCCCTCTTTCTCGGATACAAAGACGTATGCGTTTTTTTTCAAATTTGAGGCCATTCTTTTACATGTATGTTAGAACACATCTTTTGAATCTCATGTTCAATGTTTATTTCCAGGTCAATGATGGAGCGTGGAATGTTTTTGCGAACAATTCAAAACAAATATTGAACATGAGTTAAAAAAGAATTGTTCCAAAACTGAGAAGAATGGCCTCAAATTTGAAAAAACGCATACGTCTTTGTATCAGCGAAAAAGGGGCACATTTTGAATATGTTCTCTAACAATGTTCATTTTCGCCCAGTTTTGTATCTCAGTATTTTAATCTTTCAATTTAGTTCATGTTTGTATTTTGAATAATGTTTGTATTTTAGTAAACAAAATATTTTTCAAGAGGTGGGCGACTTTTCAATCACTCTCTACTAGCGCTGAATTGAATGTATTTAAAATAAATAAACATGATTTCAGAAATAATTCTTTTTTACGTAATCTATCATTTTTATGATTTGATTTTTGTTTTAATTTCATGATTCATCATCTAATTTCTTTATTTCATCAACAGGTGCCGGGTCTGAAGAGGAAGGAGTAGAGGAAGATGGCGGTGCCAGAGGTAGGTTACCATTTTTTTTTCTCTATATGACAGAGTTTCAAATATGATAGCTGCTTTCTGAACAGTTAAATATTTGCATGTTAAAAATACTTGCATGTTGTCCGGTTGGTTTGCCATTCCTACCGTTTAAGTTCTATATCTTCTTATATACGGATTGTGCACTCACAACGGTGTCTAGTGGCTAATTCCTTAACCATTAGTCATTGACATATAGTTGCAACTACAAAAAAAAAATTAATTTGGTAAAAAAATTACCTTAAAATTTGTTTGGATAAAAAATACATACATAAATAAATAAATAAACTTTACAAAATGGAATTTTTTTATATTTTCCCCCGGTCATGCAAGTGATACATTTCCCATTACAGTAATGAGTAAGATATTAAAATATGTCCCATTCTTCTAACACTAAAATTGACCGAGTTATGAAACTTTCATGACTTATACCAAATTTCTGCATCTAAACACAGATAAGTTGGGCCAGGCTTCCAAGGATCGTCCTCAAGACAAAGTCCTTAAAGTTGGAGAAAATTTTATTTCACTTATGTTTATGCATTGCAGCCGAAGGTAGTCACTTCGAGTAAAATTTAAGATAAATTTAATTTTCATTAATTAAGTTTTACTATAGATAACCTAATACAAATTTAAAAATGTATATTTTTATTAAAAAAAATGAGACTGTTTCTTTTCATGATTTCATTAAAACTAATTTATTTTTTTCACTAATATTTTTAGTACAAGTTGTATTTGTTTGATATGTTAGATTTAAAATAGATATTAAATTTATATTGTCATTTTAATTTTACTCTCAATTAAGTTTTTCTGACGATTGTTATTGATATTTCTACTAACTTTGTAAATGGACCCTATTTATCAGCAAAAAATATACTTAAACATTAAACCGCTATTACTCGGCCAGTTTTAATCGTAGAAGAATAGTACTTTTTTCTTGTATTACTTCTTTGTGTATTTGTATATACTTTCTAAATATAACTTAGACCGGGAAATCGTATAAATATTTAAATTCCGTAACTTTTAAAGAAATATTTCTATTTGATTGGTTCCTATTTGAGACCACTATTTGGCGAAATCTTGCTAAATCGTCGATAGTCAGAAAGATGTAGCTCTTTTATTGTTGGAAAGGCTGAGCTATGATATTTTTGTGATGACTCGTTTGTTACGTATGACGTATTTGTTACGTCATCAAGTGATACTTTATTCGATGCTTATTTGTAATTTAATTATGTTTAATGATTTATTAGTTATTTAAAACATTTTTTTAATATAATTAAAGAACACTTACGTCATTAAATGGATATGTCATGATATTAAAAGAAAAAGGTATTGAAAAAATTTCATCATCTGCTTGTTTATTTAAAGCTTGATTTTTCTTCTTTTTTTATGTTTGTCAGTGGTTACTCTTCTTACTTTAGAACAGTATAAAAATTAATTGACTGCAGTTTTTATAGAAGTCTCATGTTCACGAAGCGATCATACGTGCGGTACAGTGATCGCGGCATTAACGAATTTCTTTTATTTTTTGGGATTCCGATGCGACAAGGTTGCTGTATCCAGTGTTTCCAGGTTTTTTTTTTTTTTTGGTTTCGTGTTCGCAAAACGATCATACGTGCGGTACAGTGATCGCGGCATTAACAAATTTCTTGTTTTTAGGGGATTCCGATACGATGAGGTGGCTGTATCCAGTGATCTATTTTTTCGGTTTCATGTTCGCGAAGCGATCATACGTGCGGTACAGTGATCGCGGCATTAACGAATTTCGTGCATTTCTTGCGATTCCGTTACGACGAGGTTGCTGTATCCAGTGATGTTTTTTTTTTAGGTTTCGTGTTCGCGAAGCGATTATATGTGCGGTACAGTGATCGCGGCATTAACAAATTTCGTGTATTTTCGTTTTTTCAACATCACATTAATCGATAACTTTTATGTAATATCGATGAAATGTGTATAAAAAGGTTGTTTTTTGCTACTCATATTATATATTTTTTTACATCTATCTTATTAAATTTGTCAAATAAAATATTTTATTTCACTCATAAATGCAGTATCTAAAAAAATCAACTGTGTATAGTTTAATTTAATAATTCTGTATTTAAATTATCATTCTTTTGTCCAAATTGTTTTGAACGAATAAAATTTTACATTCGTTACATTGCTACTCTCGTATAATTTCAATTTATTTTTCAGTGACTTTTTATCGCTAAATCCATTACTTTTCCTATGTGTAACTATTTAACCTTCCTACCCTGTTGAAATTTTACTAAACCTCGTTAAAAACATTTCACACCAAAATTTTTATTTAAAACTATTTAACACATTTATTTAACTTAATTCTCTGTAACTTTTATTTAACTTATTTTATGAAAAAATTTCTGGTTCGAATCGAAGGAAATGAATTATAGAAATGGGTCGATTCGACCCATTCAGGGTAGGAAGGTTAAAAATTAAGAATGGCAACATTTTACCACTTGCTTATTGTGGGTTACAATATGATAAATGTAAATAAACAATTTAGAAATCGCCAATGTGGCATCATTTTTAAAAAACGCCAAATGAAGGCTTGAAATAGGATTATGCCTTTCTATTTACCAAAATCGATTTTAAAATACTTATTTATCTCATGTAAATCTTTTTATGAATACAATATGTCTATGACTAATTATTTAGGAATTAACCAATGGGCACCATTGATAGTAATAGGGGAATACTCATATTTCTTTTAAATTAAATTTCGAAAATAACATCAATTGTAATCCATGACTTTTTTTAAAAAATAGAAATCAATTTATAGAAATTTTCAATATAAGAATCCAATATTACAGCTCATTCCGCTAAACAGTATTTGAGTTATATTTTAAAAATTACCTGCATTGCAATCTGTTTCCGAACCATTGCAAATTTATTTAACTCTAGGAGTTCCGAACAGCAAAACTTCATTTAGCGGAAGCTGCAGTTATTTTTCATTCTAAATTTTGTTTCAATAGGTTTTATTAATTATAACATTCTAATTTTTAAATGTAAGTGATTAAAACAGTTTTCGATTTTTTTTCTCTCTTTAAAAGTAATCTGAATGAAGTTAATGAATTAATTGCTGTAATAATTATATGTATGTCAGAAAAACGTATCTTTGAATTTATGATTTGTTCTGAAAACTTGAGAAAACTTGGCTTATTTATTGAATTTTCATATTTCTATTATAGACAGGATAGCTGCATTGGAAGCTGAACTTGCTGCTGTGAGGGTAAGGTTTTTAAAATTTGAACAATTCTTACAGTTTTAAGTGCGTTCGTAATTATATAAATACGTGGTGTCTATAGTCGTCGTCTGGTCTGTCCGTCTGTCCGCATATAACACGCAAAATCTACCCAACCGAATGGTTTGAAATTTAACATATACAATCGTTGCAGAATTTTGTCAAATCATTTCAAATTTTATGAAAATCGAATCAAAATTTAAAAAGATATTAATAAAAGTTTTCTTCATTCTGTTAAATCCTGTCATATGCAATCCATGTAATAAAAACGCAAGACATGTGACTGAAGAAAACAAACACGGGCTGACCATTTCTTTTTGTCTTATGCCAGGAGGCCCTTTTTACTCAAAATTATTTTTTCGAATAAAATTGCATAAAAGTTGTTACAACTTTAGAAAAATCCTTAAAAAAAATTTTTTTGTTTGAGGGTTGATTATTTGTTTAAATATTCATGATTTTATTTCATTCAAATTCCTTAATTTGAGAAGATACAATAAATGGGAATTTGAGGAAGTGATTACAGTTTGATGAAGTGAAAAAAAAAACATAAGCACAGATGCAGTGTAGTAACTAGGGAATAGAACAAAAAAAGGCGTAGCAATTCCGAAAATAGAGAAGGAGCTAAGTAATTCAAATATGTATAGATTCTGAGATAACTTCAGTTGAAATTAGGTTGACAGTCCAGTATCTCAATCCATTAAAGTAAATAAACACAAGAGATTCGTTCATCACGAGTCATAAAAATATTAAACCGTGGAGATAATCTTTCGCAAAGCAAGATCTCTATGGTGAATTTTACAGCGCTGTCTGGTGATGAAAAAAAATTGTTTCTGTAAACGTGGTATACGTAATAAGTGAATAGGCTCATAACAGACGATATAAATCATTTCGCTCAAATAATAACGATGATTTTTTTTTTTACATTGTAAAACTAGTTATATTACGAACGCACCTCATTTGTCATGTTTAACGTACAATTTCTAACTTTGATTTTCTTCTTAATCTTATTTTAATGTTTATGTTTCTTTTAAACAGGGTAGGTTAGCTGCAGAAACTCAGAGGGCGGAGTTGTTCATGAATCTGTACAACGAGCTGCTCCAACATCTGCAGCGAGGAGATCAGTAAGAATTTGCTCTATATATTCTATATGGATTTATCTGAACAGGTCAAAACACATATTTTCAATAATTAAATTTAATCTAACACATGGGCCGATAAGTTTCCGGTCTAATAAAGAAAACACAACTTTTTAACATAACTTTATAAATTTATAACTTTATGAATTTAAAACTTTAATAAATAACATAACTTTAAAATTAAATAATAATAATTAATAATAATAGTAATAAAACAATAATAATAACAAAATAATAATAAAACATTAATAACAAAATAATAATAAAACAATTATAATAATAATTATAAAACCTTGTAATTATATACTTATTTTAATTGTTAAACTGCGTAATAAGGAAGACACAATCCAAATAAATTTCAATGAAAGTAAAATAATTTTTTCCCCCAATTTATACTAAGATTTATATACCCAATATCTATCTATATCCATATGTATTGGGTGCATCCATATGCATTGGGTATATCTATATACCCAATTTATACGAGAAATCATAGATTATAACTCGAAAAATAAAATAAGTAACGATGCAGCATCAACGATGCAGATTACCAAAGTTTTGGCTCAAGTTACTCCATGGTTACAAATATGGAAATAAACATCAAAGTAAAATAAAAAAAAATAACGTGCATTATTTGAACAAGTACGTGAAAAAATTAATGATTGTGTGAGATAGCTTGATAGACAGTGCAATTGTTGAATATTTTTATTTGTTTATATAATGGCTCGAATGTAGCCGAAACATGTCAACATTTATTAAAACTTATTTTACTGTTTATGAAGTTTTTATTTTAAGCATTTTAGCAATTAAAAGTGTATATAATTCCATTTTTCGGTAAATTTTCCTTTAGTATACCGAACGTGAAATCATTCGGTCAAGTAGTTAAAGAATTATAAATTGGTAGATTTACTGTTGTTGAGAAATTAAAAATACATATTTTCCCTGGAATGGATGATGTAAAAATTGAAATGATGCTATATTTAGAAGTCACGCATAAGCGATAAAAGCGAAAGCGGGAACAGAAATCAAAATCTGTTCCTTCCATTTTTATTTAATCGACATACCGTACTTTTCTTTGCGATACATTTTTAATATTAAGTGGACGACAATTTTCTCGATACGACGGAATTATTCTTTAGTAAGGGAAATCGACTTAGGAATGCGAAATAAACAGAAAACTGGAAAAGGGCTTTTCTCTGCAATTATTCATTTAAAGAGAAAAAATATAAAAAATATTTTGAATTGAAAAACAATTCATCACAACTAGACAAAATTGTTATGTGAAATGATTCGTATTATTAAAAGAAATAATGATATTAATAAGAAATGGACTTGTAATTCGTGAAATTAGTTTACATTTAGATTGTTTTCAAGTGTATCATGAAATATAAGTATTAAGCATTCATTTTATTATTAAAAATTTTAAACTAGCTATCCGTGTTTAAATTTTAAGAGAAGCCTGTCTTACTACTATATTTATTAGAAACGTTTTCTTGAATTGTCAAAATAACAAAAGTATTACCGACACAATGATCGAAAAGTTTTCTAAAACGTAAGTACGTAATGACGTAACGGTAACGGCTACGACTTGAGCATTTCTCTCACTTTTCTCGATAATGCATTCACTTCTACTTATCACATGCGTTACATTTTTACATCATTGAATAGGAAAAACAACAGACTTTCCAAACAAATTTGCTTGGAAAATATACTTCATTTAACTAACATTTATGACCATTACAGTAGATATCTTTCAAGCTTTTTTATATTTTTATATATTTATATTTTTTGTTGTTGTTGTTTTGCTACAATAATGTAATGTAACAATGATGTAAAGCTACAATAAAAGTGATAGAGTGAACCACAATTGCCAACTGATTACGTATACTTGGTGAAAACAAACTATAACAAGTTGGAAATTGTACGTCAAACGTGACAAATGAGGTGCGTTCGTGCTATAGCTAGTTATAAAAATATTCAGATCTTCTTGATTTTTAATTCTGTGAAATGAATTATATCGTCTGCAGATTAACTTCTGTCATAAAATAAATATCTCGGTCGCTTGACGATTCAACCTTGGAAGCTCCTATAACAAAAAAGTACCGATTTTGAAAAATAATTCACATTTCTTAATAAATATTTTTATTAATATTTCCTAAAGTTTTGATTCGATTTTCATAAAATTTGAAATGTCTCCACAAATTTCTGCAAAGATAATATATCTCAAATTTCAAACTATTCGGTTGGGTAGTTTTTGCGTTGTTATATGCGGACGGACGGACGAACGGACAGACGCACGGACCAAGCGACGACAATAGGTGCTACGTATTTATATAATTACGAACGCACCTAAAAAGCGAAATTTCTTTTATTTTTGCATTGAAAAAGCTGTTCGAAAAATCGTCCATGCCATTACATCATTATACTAGTAAATCTGCAGATAAGGAGCTTCAATGTCAGCTCTGAAAGTCATTGTTTTTTAATCTCACTTTTCATATTATTTAGCATCTTACAAACCGCAATTTAATTGTTTTAATATTACATACATATAAAATACTTCGCAGATTTCAGGAATTAGAAGCGTTAAATTAAACACGATTTATGCAATGATATTATGAAATTCTTATGAACTTCTTGATTTTGTAATTTTTTAGAATAAAAAAATGCATTTCTTATTTTGATATTCTTTGAAATAGGGTTGCTAAGCAACTAATAAAATAAAGAGGAAATAAAAAGGAACGCATTTTAAAATGTGTAAAAAATAGGAAAATAAAATGCTTTATATTTCCCAAACAGTTGTAAAAAAAAATTCCGATAATTTAAACAATTAATTTCTAAATTCTAACAGATGTATCAACAAAGTTTCAAAGCCATTGCATATATTTAAGACCTCCATATAGAAAATTTAGTATCCGTAATTTTACGTTTAAATCCATTATTCAAATATGCGATTTCATTTTATTTAAAAATGAAATTTGAAAATCGTCTGCATTCCCATAGGAAACCATTATGACCTAAAAATAAATGTTCTATGATTTTCGAACGAATGAACCAAAGGTTTCCAAAACCTATACAGCTAATTCCGTTCCTCACCAAAATACCCACAAAAAATCAACTTAATCGGATATTTTTTACGGTAGTTATTTCGGAAAAGACAGACAGACAAACAGACGGAAACCAAAAACATTTCGGGTCTCAACAGTGAGCCTCAACTGATGTTTCGGCAATAACTCGGAACTGCTTTACTTTGTATCGTCTTAAATGTTAGTTGGATGTTTTTCATTTTACATTTTTCTATTATTACAAGAAGAAAGTATTGGATTTGCAAAAATATTCGACTTCCGGTTTTCGGCGGATTTATACGGTCCTGAACACGATTGGATTGTTTTTAGAAAATGTCTGATTGTGAGTCTGTCTGTCTGTCTGTGACAAAACTTTTGTAGTGCTCCATCGGAATAACTTATGCACAGAATTTAATAAAACTTTAGATTTAGTTAGTCCCTGATATAAATTCGTGCTGATTAGTTTTGGGTGTAAATCGCTCAACACGTAGCACTCTTATGCAGCATTTTTCACGATTTTCATGTTAGATAAAGCCAAAACTAATACACAGAATTTTTAAACATATTTTTAAAAAATCATTTAAAATTGTTTTGAATTTTCTGTTGTGTGAACAGTTTTATTTTTACATAAGAATGAAATAGATTCTCCAACATTTTCAATTACTTATTTTTAGGCAAGATCCTGCCTTCCCTGCTGACTCCGACTCAAGTGGCGATTCCAGCCCCGATGATCAGCCAGTTGATGTCGCCCTCCCTGTCCAAAGTAAGTTAATTTGTTTTGAAATAAAATATTGAAAATTACAGTATTTAATGATCTATATGTATATACAAAGGGTGTTCGCCCATTTTTAGACGATTTCGGTGTTGTTTATTTAACGTTTAAAATATGAATATTGCTTTCTGAAATAATTTATATGATAATCTTGTTTCTTGATTCTAATTCAGCGTAATGCTTTCGAGGGCAGAAGGTTTTTTGTAAAATTTACAGGGTTATTGCTTCCCATGCAACTTTCCAGATTCGATCAATCGTGGTGGTTTTGCACTTTGAAAGAGTTCTTTTCAGCAGACCAAATGCACAATAAACCTTAAGAGAAACGTCAGGTGACTTCTTAGGAATATGTTGAATGGTATAAATGCAATACCTGTGTGAGTTTTTAATGTTTTCAACAAATAAAGCGGTAGTTTTTGAAGTATGAGCGGTAGCTTTGCTTTGATGCAGTTTCAACCTTTAAAAGTCGTTGAAATAAAGGAAATAGCATTTCTCTGTAAATATCGTTTGTAACACATTCTCTTAATAATATAATGAATTGATTGGGTTTTATGATATAATGATATAATGATTGGGTTTTGGTTTTGCAGGCACTGCCAATCTTCCTAGTATTGCACCAGGAACATCCGGCTCTTCACCGAACGGACGCAGAAGAAGGGATGATGGTCCTTCTGGGGTAAGTACTCACTGAACTGTCTATTTATGTACACATTTATTTATTTATGAATATGAAACAGAGGGAACTCCTCAAATATGGAATTTTTTAGCTTAACAAACATGCATTACTGGAAAAATACTATACTTGGTGTAATTAATTTTATTTCTTTGTTTTATATTTTTAGGAACCAGCTAGAAAGAGGGCACGGCAAGACGGGGATGCATCAGCTGGTTCCTCATCTAGCACATCATCGCCTCCTCAATCGCCTCCGTCCCCTCCTCAAATCCCTGCAGCTCAGGGACCACCACCAGCAGCAGCTCAGGGTGCACCACCACCAGCAGCTCAGGGTCCGCCACGACCACCTCCAGCTCAGGGGCAACAACCACCTCCTCCGCCTCCTCCCCCAGCTCCTCGTCGATGGATTAGAGGAGCATCTCGTACGTACAAAATCAGTTTTTTTTTTTATCTTACAGTAATGTTTTTTTATTATAGTATAGTTTAATTTTCTCGGTCTCCATTTTGCTGGCATAGAGAATCATAATTTCAGCATAAAAAACGACATTGCGACGACATTAGAAAACTAATGTTAAACCAACTGAAGCATTCTTTGTAAAGTTTGCTTATTTCTCGTTAGCATTTTAATATTTTTGAATAATTATTTTTGCATACGATAAGACGTAACGTTTGCGTTATTCTACTGTTATTTATTTGGTGGCAGACTCATCTGAGGATACTTTCATTTTTAAAAACAAACATCCAGTTTAATTCGATATTGATAGTGAATAATATTCTATTGATAACGAATAATATTTCTATAAAAATATAGAAAAAAATTGAAAGATACAACATTAGACTTTTAATTCAGATATCCTATGCAAAATTTATTATTTAAAAATATTGCAATGTTAACGAAAAGATTGTTAAGATTACATCTACTGGTTTTACGTAAAACCAGTAGATAGCAACGTTAGACTTTATCGTATGCAAAAATAATGATTCAAAAATATTAATATGTTAACGAGAAATAAGCAAACTTTACAAAGAACGCTTCAGTTGGTTTAACATTAGTTTTCGAATGTCGTCGCAATGTCGTTTCGAATGTGACTAGTTTAGGCTCTTAATGTGATGAGAGGCTCTTCAAAAGCGATATGTATGCTTTTTTCTATTTTGGATTTATTTTCTTTTATTACCTTATTGTTTATCGTGAATTTTGTCTTTCAGTTCGAGCAAATCCAGTCCGGAGGAGGAATACTGTTTCGGATGACGCTTACTTCAGAGACCCCGACATTGCCTTCGCCTTCAGGCTGAGGACAAGGAGGAGGAGGTAAGAAATGAAAGTTAAGGATATTTTTTCATTTTTCTGAACGGTTCATTTCCTTTAATGATTAACTAGTTATGCTTTAAATTTGTCTACTTAGTAGACACTCACCCTGTATTTTTAAGGTGTAGATCATACGCTCAGTAATGTGAAATGGGTTTTTAATTAGCACTAATTTAATTAGAACTGAATATAGTCTGAATGACAGACTTATATACAGTCTGAATACTAAAAGCAACACTTACAGAAAAAAATTATTTTTTCAGACTGCATATACATCTATACAATAAACTCCACACGAGTGAAAATTTCAAATATATCAATCTGTGTTTTTTAGCACTTTATAGCTTCTCCCTTTGAGATCCTCCCCTTTGAAAGTATAAATTCAGAAATATTATTTAATTATGGTCTTAACAGAAAATAATCCTTCATTATAGAAATCGTATTTGTTACTGTATCAAAAGGCATGGAGATATTTTGGGTTTGCTAAATTTATTCCTTTTTTTCCTATCATTTTCCCCTTTTTCTTCTTTTTCTTTCTCTTTCCTTTCTTTTCTGTTCCCCTCCTTTTATTTTGCACTTTATTACCCCTTCTCTTTCATTTCCTTTCCCTTCATTTGCCCTTTATTTATTTTCTTTCCCTACATCTCTTCCCCCTTCATTTCTCTTCATTTCCCTTCATTTCCCTACATCTCTTCCCCCTTCATTTCCCTTCATTTCCCTTTATCCTTTTCCTTTATCTTTTCATTTCCTTTTTTTCCTTTTCTTTCTTTAGTTTAGTTTCTTTTCCCTTTCTCCATTCCTTACTTTATTTCCCACTTCTCTTTCATTTTTGCCTTTATCTCCTCGCCTCTCCATTTCTCCGCATTTCCTTTTTACCATTCTTTTTCTTTTCTTTTTCCCTTTTCCTATATTACCTTTTCATTCCTTTTGTTTCATTTCTTTTTGCCTTTGCCTTTGCCTCTCCTTTATTCTTTGCTCCTTTTCTTTCCCGCCAGTTTCCTTTTCCTCAGTTCTTCGCAGTTCCTCTCAGTGCCCCATCTTCCCCTTTCTTTTTCTTCTTTTTTTTCTTCTTTCCCTTCTTTGTCATGTTCCCTTCTCCGACTCCTTTCTTCTCCTTAACTTTCTTTTTTCCCCTCTTCTTTCCATTTTTGCCTTTTAATTTTCCTTCTTCCTTTCCTTATTTTATACATTTTATTTTCTTTTCTTTCGGCATATTATTCTAACCTATAATATCCCCATGTTTTGAATAATACAGGAAGTATGATTTTTATAATTCAGGATATTTGACCTAAGGACCATATTTAAATAGTAATTCTGAGATGATACTTTCATTGTTGATGTCTCATTTGGGGAGAAAAGTACAGGCTAAATTTTGACTAGTGTGGAGTTTATTGTATAGATGTATATGCAGTCTGAAAAAATAATTTTTTTCTGTAAGTGTTGCTTTTAGTATTCAGACTGCATATAAGTCTGTCATTCAGACTGTATTCAGATCAAATTAAATTAGTTCTAATGAAAAACCCATTTCACATTACTGAGCGTATGATCTACACCTTAAAAATACAGGGTGAGGAAAAAGTTTAATCAACAATACAGAACGAAATTATTTCTCATGCTCATCCAAAACTTTTTACACATCCCATAAAATAACAAGTTGGAAATTGTACGTCAAACGTTACAAACGAGGTGCGTTCGTACTATAGCTAGCTATATAAATATTCAGATCTTGATGATTTTTAATTCTGTGAAATGAATTACATCGTCTGCAGATTAATTTCTGTCATAAAATGAGTATCTCGGTCACTTGACGATTAAACTTCGAAAGCTCCTATAAAAAGAAAGCACCGATTTAAAAAAAAAAATCAAATTTCTTAATAAATGTTTTTATTAATATTTTCTAAAATTTTGATTCGATTTTTTAAAAAATTTAAATGTCTCGACAAAATTCTGCGAAGATAATATATCTTAAATTTCAAACCAGTCGGTTGGGTAGTTTTGCGTTGTTATATGCGGACGGACGGACAGACAGACGGACAGACCAGACGACGACAATAGGTGCTACGTATTTATATAATTACGAACGCACCTAAAAACCATTCTTTACACATTGAGCTCTATATATAACAGGAGTTCAGAATCAGCGGTCAGAAGCATGAAAGGCAAATGAAGCTTGCAAGGCAAAAGTAAAAAATAGTCCGTGTTGACAATGTCAGATATTA